>JAJJWW010003477.1:0-729155 GCA_023531295.1 Papaver armeniacum | reverse complement strand
CAACTTCAATTTGTTCCATCACCAGTTCATGCTCAAGCCATAAACTCTCATTCTATCTCCATACAGATGCAACACTGTCACAGCCAACTGAAGCTGCTCCATTATGCATTCATCAATTGCTTGTTCTCAACTGCAATTTCGACCACCATTTCAGGCCTGTTTCAGGCTTACCTCCCTGCACAATCATCCATTTCATCCTATACATAGTCATTCATCCATATGCATTAGCAGGCCTTTTCTTGCTTCATCTCAGCTGCTAATTCAGCTCTCTTTGTCATTGCCACTAAACCTTGGCTAACACCAGCAACATATCTTAGTTCTAACCATCATCATTCAGCCCATCTTTGCTTCCACTGTTACCACCATCACCGGCGAGTCACACAACCAATTCACTGCACTTGCTATCTCCACTGGCACATGCAGCCAATTTCACTTTGCCATCTCAACCCACTGGCCCAAACTCAACCAATAGTTCCACCAACACGGAGGCAAGGTCTTCTCTTCCTTCAACTCGAGCAACCAGCACACAACCAGCACAGCTCACATATGTTCATGGCAGAGCTTGGTTCAGTGAGCATTAAGAGCTACAGCAAAACTAACCATTCTTTCGGGAATTTAATCAAACACATTTTGTGCGTGAAACTGGTAACTCAGAGGCGACCATTCTGCTATTGTATGAGCTCTCCTTAACTCCTTCCTGCATTGCAATCAATTCCATACAAAAACCATTCTCATACATCATCAGCTAACACTCAAAACACGATGTAATCAGCTACCAATCGTCTCAATTAATGGCAGAAAGCTTGTTCTTCACTGGCTTCTCTTAACAGAAAAACGAATTCCACACAGATCCATGTTCTAATTCTTTACAAACTCTTCAAACCCTTGTTCTTCATCTCTGATTTCAAACTCCACGGCAAATCTGCTCTCATCTCTCTCGATTCAATTTCAGACTAGAAACCCTCTCAACCCTTCATCAGTTCTATCTTCGAACAACAGCAACAGTGAAATCTTCTTCTTTTTCCTTGTCCACGAAATCAAAACCCAAATCCATTTCTTCTATCGATCTGGAACCAAAATCCCCAAGCGGCGTCGTTAATGGTTCTTTCTCTGAATTCTAGAGGGAAGAAACAAGAGCTAATGATAGGGAAGAATAAATCTTCTCGACTTCTAGCATTTGGTAATGGGTAGAACTGATATAGGCACCCGACAACCTTGTCTGACCACCAAATGGCAACTCTAAGGTTAGTCATGAGCAACTACTTGCCCCTTATCCTTTGTGCTCCCGATATGCTTGCAATGGTTGTCGCTTTTGCACTTCTTGCTCGAATGCGATTTCTCCTTCTTTCGCTCATAATGACTCCATCGCACCTAATAAACTCAAACTCACACATTAGATACATAATTTACAAGAAAACTCGCAAAGAAAGCATAAACAATAGATAAATATCACGGTGTTTACAACACCTATCACCCAGTAGCAAGATTTCTTTAAGGGATTGCCGAGACAGGATTTGGGCGTGGGATTTATGGAATGTGGACTCGTTTTGGAAACCAATTTCTACCGTGATTCTTGCAACTTGGAGACTATAAAAGAAACACTTCTTAACCTAAAAGAAAGACCTCTACATCTCATAATACACTTTTATTCTTCATTCATATTTTAGGGTTTATACCTTTAGGGGGAAACCGGGAAACAGTGTAACCATGAGAAGCTAAACTTTTATTGGTTGAGGATGAATTCAATGTTCTAAGCGTGAAGCTTTATTAATTATATAAATTTGTTCGGAGTTTTAATCACATCATCATTTGTTTTCACTATTTTTAGGGTTTATGATTGATTAATTAGATTGTTTGGAGTGCACGCTAGATTAAGTAATCGTCGAATAATTCATACACAAGTAGAAATCGTGAGACCTTGGAGAGGATTCTGTGGAGCAATTAGTGAAGACAACATAAGCAAGTGAACCTTGAGCTAAGAGTTTTAACTAATGGGATCAACCTAATTCACAAAGCCTAAAGCGTTCGATTGGATTACACCTTGAGTGACTCTTACTTGGTGGTTCGGTTGAATAGAATGCGATATTGGAGACTTTCGTATCCGTGGTAAAAGGTTTTGAGGATAACTTAACTGAGCTAATTGCTATTCTACGGTTGGTGATGAATGGTTCTAACGAAGATATATAAGTATACTAATCCGATTATCGCTTGGTAACAACGAAGGATTCGCTTGATCATCTCTTTCTTTTATTTGTTATTCTTTTTATTTCACTTTAAAACAACCCCCTTTGTGTTTTATCTTATTTTGCTGAACCAAATAACATATCAATTACCATGACTCTCTATGGGAGCGTCCTTACTACACGCTATATTACTAGTGAATTAGTGGGAAATATATTGAATAATTTGTTGCACTTGACACATCAAATTTTGGGCGCCCTTTAGAGAGAGCGATTTGTTAATTGATTTGTTATTTGTTTAGCTTGTTTTATTTATTTTTAGATTTTTTTCTTTTATTCTTGTGAGTCGTCATGTTTCCTTACGGACATAACATGTACGGAGCACAAGATTACACATACAACAGTGGTAATCAATATGGTTTTCAATCTCAATATTATGACAACTACCAACCATTCCATGGGTATACTCAAAACCAATATTTTGGCTATGATCAATATCTCACGGAACCTTATGGTTATTCTCATGCATATCAACAACCTTATGACGGTATGTAAGTGAAAACCACAAGGATGGGGGGATAGTTATGCTTATAATCATGATTCTTCTAGTCTTACGGATCTAATGCCTTGGGTTATGGATAATATGGATCGGGAAAATCAAAAGTTGGACAGCACATTCAAATGATGGATGAACGCGACCAGATTATGGAAAGTTATGCCCCTAAAGATAGTTCTTCTACTCTCGAAGATCTAATGCACCAATTTATGAATAGTTTGGATCGGAAAACCAACAGCTGGATGAACACAACAAAAAGACTGAAGATACACTTCAAGAACTTCAAGAGGTTATTGACAACTTAAGAAGAGACGTGGATCGAATTAAAGAAATAACTAAGGAAGAAGTTTGGCCTCAAAGCCAAATAAATTCGACGTTCCCATGATCAATAATGGATATATGATTCATGAGTATGTTGAACATGAGCAACCTTTGGAAAGTCCTTGCAATAATGGTAAAGTTAGTCCAACCCAGATCATTATAACGATCACTCGCTATTCAAAAAGGAGAATGGATATGACATAGCCGTTGTTGTAAATGGTGTAACATACTCAAACAATGATTTTAGGATTTGCACCAATGAACTAGACTTTCTAGGAGATGATTAGATTTCGATGACGAGGTTGTTGAAGAAATAGAGATTAAGAATGAAACCAAATTGGTTGAAGTTGTGGAAGACCCAATTGAGCTAGCCAAGGATTATAATGATCTTGAGATTTGAATGAGCGAACCAACGAAGAATGGCTAAATAGTTTGATAGAGGACCACGATACAAATGAGGTAAATAATTCATTGCAATTCTTTAAGAATAATGAGGATCTGTAAATACAAGAGATTGTGGAAGGTTTGTCTAATCTTTGCATATTTCTAAATCTTTTGATCTACATCACTAAGGATTGGAGTTGTGTGCTTCCAAAGTTTTAGCAGTTATTTTGCTTCTAAGTATCTCACCACTTGATGTGTTTGATTCTAGCTTTGTGCAGGTTCACAAGAGGAACCTTTTGAAGTTCCCATATTTTATTTTGAGAATCCACTTCAAGTGTAGAAAGGACTAAGTGTGGGGGAAACTTTAAGCAATAACAATTTCAATATTTATATCTTATGATAATGTTTTTTGTGAAGTTTCAACTAGAATTCCATTGTTTTACTGTGCAGACTACCAGTTTTGATTGTTGGTATATGGACGATAACAAAAGTAGTGGCGACTTTAAACCAAGCGCTAAATGGGAGGCAAACCATAGGTTTTGTATCTTAAACCCTTTATTTTTACTTTTTATTGTTTTCATATCATATTTTCATCCCCATGTTTAATTTCATTAAGTCCGGAATCTATTTTACAAGAAAATTATGACGAATACCTTTTCGTTAGAAAAATTTAGGCGCACGTAGTTTAGTCCAAGAGACCATAAGCTGTCAGGCAGTTCTTAGAAATCTTTGTGTCCTTTTAAACTTCATAGAAAACACGTAGATGAACAACTTTTGTGAAATGGAATTTTTCCAAATTCCTTACCAATTTACTTACGATTTTGCGTTTATCTCTTTGTTACGTCGAATTGAGAACTTTCGGTTTTACACATTGAGGACAATGTGAAGTTTAAGTGTGGGAAGTATTTTGCATATAGATTTTCATTTTTATTTGTACATATTTGCATGAAAAACTCCAACTTGTAGTTAGTTTAGAGTCACATAGTATACATGTCGCTAAGATTAAATCGAAATTCTCACAAAAGTGACTGAACTTAAAGATGCCAGAGAACGTGATCGGGTTTCTTGATTGTTTGAGAGTTAAAGTTGGATTTAACCATGCCAGTGGTAAATGAGGTGCAGACTGAATTCAGTATTAGAGTTGTGATCCCATATAGTGGAGATTACCTTTTGTTACATCATGTGAGGCAAGCCTTCAATTCTTTGTACGTGTCTAAATATGTGCTTTCACGAGTGTGTGTCGTCGTTAATTCGGAGTAGAATGGTGAGCTACCTAACCTCCCACCAATAGAAGCACTACTTTGATCTGTTGAGTGTTATTTTATCAATCATGATGGTGACATCGAATTGCTAACTTACATACCACTTGTAATCTTGTTAGCGATTAACACCATCCACTTTATCTCTCTACACAACAAGTCCATGGAAAACATCATCATCATCACGGGAAAGTTGAAGGCGTTTGAGTTTACAAGCAACAATACGAGGAAGAAAATTTCATATCCAAGTAAAGCAACAAACAATAAAGCGGATTTTTATATACATGTTGAAGACTTACATACATATAAGAGCGGATTTCTATATCCAAGTTGAAGACTTATTTACAGAGCGAAGAAAATCAAAGATGAGAGTTATTGAAGTTTATGATAAGAAGACAATACAAGTTGTGAAGATCAAAGTGGTAAAAGTACTTCTTTCATGGTCATGTTAATTTTGGTTTCAGTTTTGTAGTTGCAATCTTTTTATAAAAAGAAAGAAAAACAAAAAAAAAAAAAAATTATTGACTTGATTTTCTTTTCTAATAAAAAAAATAATACAAAATACAAAAAGAAAAAAAAAAGAAAAAAAAGAATTAGAAAGGAAAAAAAAAAGAAAATACAAAAAAAAAATTGCATTTAGGTTGTTATTTGTTCAATAAGGTCACGAGGAAGAAAAACTTATAAAGAAGTTTCAAGACAAAAGGAAATTGAATAGAAAAGTTACAAATTGTCGAGTTCTCAAGTTCAAGAGTTTATCATCAACAGTTGAAGAAGAAGAAGACCATGAAGATAAAGAAGGCAGGGCGAGAATGAAGAGCGTTTCTATTGGATCTTTTGAGAGTGGTGCTAGCGCACGTCCGACGGATAATGAGGTAATTAAGCATATTCTCATGGTATTACTTATGATAGGTTACACTAGTCACTAGGATCGGTTACGCCAATTACCAGGACCGGTTACACCAATTACAAGGATCGATTACAACTCTTTTGTGATCGGTCATACCAATTACCAGGATCGGTTACACCAATTACTCATATCGATCATACCATCTAAGGTGATTACTTAGAATCGGTTTACACTAATAAAAGTCATACCAATACATAAATCCAGGCATTATGACTAGTTTTTACCAAGATACATAACAAGTTATGATCGGTTCTACTAACTCACACATATTGGTAATCCAAGATATGCAATGAATAACAATACCAATAAGCCTAGCGATTTACCTTTAGATTCATAAAACAAGTTCATGAATGTACTTCCTTTAAACAAATGTAAACATTGTTTCCTAGGATGAAATCTTCACCTTTACCCATACACATAATCACAATAGCATTCAAGCGATTATGTCGATGTCTTATATATGAAGTTCAAAAGATAGGCGTTATACTTAGTATTCTAATTCCTTAACACCATGTCTACTAGAGTATATCATTCACGGCTTCGATTATGTTTTCAATATAGCCACGACTTGAAAGATCGTTGGGAATGAAGCTTGTTCAAGTAAAAATATTACTAACCTCAAGAGGAAGGATGATGTCGTTGATGTGGCTTTTTACTTCTTCACATTCTTCAAGTCTTGAGTAATACTTGTATGTCTCATAATCCTAATCTTTCTAGCCTAACCTATACAAAGTTGTCTCCAATGTAGTCAATATCAGATTTCGGTTTGTCTCGGTAGAAACCGAGACAACAGTACAACTTTGTATCGAGAGATTTCGGTTCTAATCTCGGTGCAATCTCAGTTTCAAATTTTATACCTATAATTTTTATAATAACCATTTTCATAAATTGCATCTGTTGAGATATAATAAATATCATCGATTGCACAAATTAGTCCCGTGACAATTCAAAGTACTTAATAATATCAAAGACATGGAATACTGCAAAATTTGGTATTTTCCCCCTACATATTCATGATTCACTTGCTGGAGCCTGGAGCTAAGAACACGTCTATTTGGTTAGCGGTCCACCTGTTCCTACGCAAATGAGTGCATGAGTAGCATCCCAGCAGGTGTAGTGAAACCCCAAATCAAGATGGCATTTAAATATGATACGAAACCTAACCCAATTCTTATTCTCCACCTCGTTGTTCCTTATGTATTACTTGGCCACCACCATCTCCACTGCTTCCTTTGTTACTACTCTTTTTGTTATCCATAGTCTCCCACACTGAACATCACCATGTTATTATGAACGTTATTAACTTAACTGTCGACAGTGTATCCCAACAACAACAAACCAGAAAGTAATAATATGCATGTTAGTGAGAGATCTTGTAAAAATATAAGTGGAGGTTGATTCAGTATGATGCGATTTTGAAATTTGTTAGGTCAATTGTTTGATGGGTTTGGTTAAAAAATCATGCATTCCAATCTAATGCTTCTGAAAGTTCTGTATTCTCACTGAAATCAAGCTTTCTAGGTTTCTTTTTTAACCCAATGCCACAGAAGAAACAATTCAAAGCTTGAATTAAAAAAGTAATTATGTTGAATGGTGATTTTGAAAGAACTTGATCTTTGTTAGTGATTTATTTTGCTCATTTATGCCGTAATTTTTTATAAAAAATGATACCGGTAAAGCGAGTTTCATTTAGTATTTCTCGGCGAAACAGCAAAGATTTTGAAAAGATTTCATATCGTGAGATCTACCATATACGTCTCCTCATACTCCCGAGCGAGAATATCGGGGGAATCGGCGAGATGGCGAGATTGACTATTTGGTTGTCTCTAGTATATAATCAAGCGACTCTTTAATTGAGTTTGATTCACTAAATATGACAACCAAACTTGACATACCAACGCTTGGTGGGTTCAAACTATGCTCTAACATAGTCTACTTATAGCTAAGTCTCGGATTAGGATAGAAAGTGTAGTTGAGCTTAGACTTCACGGCGTTCATCTATTGAAGACGAAGAACTACTAAGGGGAGCTTGTAGAACTTCATCTACAAAAGGTATGTGGAGACTTCAACTCATCTATCACTCAAAAGTCTATCTACTCTATCTCCCATTTGAGACAAAAGTCGTATAGCTATATAGACTTTAGTTATGCAAATTTGATATTCAGTTGAGTTTAACTAAACTTACATATTTCTCGAAATATGTGTTGGTAACTTTCGCTTTAACCAAGTTCATCTTATATTCTTGACGAAAGTCAAAAGATGATCATGTGAAAATCGCACAGTAACATCTTACATGATTTGTGTGAGATAGTCATTTTATGTAGACTCGAAATGTTTAAATCTTTGATCATTTGATCACTTGAAAATTGCTTTGAAGCTAATAGTTTGTGTGAGCGGCTATTCCATTATTCAAGAATGTTTCAATGGTTGAAATGACATTTTAGAACAATTGGATTTAAGCATAGTCGCATACTTGCATACATGTAATCCATGTCGGGAACCATAGTATGCATACTGTATGCGTACATGTTGGTTTGTGAGTCAGGGAACCTAGTACACATCACGAATGCAGCGTCTTTGGCGTAAGGTTTAGGTCCAGGGAATTTCTTGAGTTTGGAGGTATGCGTACACGTTAAGCATCTTTGTGAACCAAACTTAGTCCGACCACTAAGGTATGCGTACACGTTTGCATGCACAGTGGATGATGTTCTAAAATCGGTTTGTTCATGAACTAATACATTTATATAATAAAGAACACAATCTCTTGCAAACCGTGGCTATAATGTTCATGACTTGATTCGGTGAATCCAAATCGATTTTGCTTCAATTGTGTCTTGTATGCTTCTATGAGAACATAAACAATTGAACAACTCTGAGAACTTGTTTCATTTGAGTCATTTGAACTAGTTATGGTTAAGATGAATAAGGTTGATATGAAAGTGTTCATATGGCTAACCGGTTAAGCATTGTTGAGCCAACAAGGTGTACGTTTGGAAATGCGGTTACTCATATCTAAATGAAGGTACGTTTCATTTAAATATAACAAGCTAAGTTAGATCTAGCAGGTTGAAAGATATTAACTTGAGTCTAATCGAGGTTTTCATCTAATGGTGAATATTGAATGCTTTGTTACCAAGGTAACATTGATTGTAAACCCTGATTTGAAGACTATATAAAGGATAACTCTAGCAACTGGGAAACCTAATCCCCACACCTCATGTGTGATACTAGTTGCGACTAGAGTTGATTCTCCTTTAACCTTAGGTTTTTCTAAAACCAAGTAGGTTAACGACTTAAAGACTTCATTGGGATTGTGAAGCTAGGCCCAACTATTTTCTTTGTAGTTGCGTGATTGATCTTTCTATTTTCTATCGTGATTGAGTACTATATTTTCTAAGATTAGCTCGAGATTTAATCTCGATATGCAAGATAAAAAGTAGTCACAAACATCTTAGTCTCATCGTTTGTGATTCCACAATATCTTGTTTCCCTACGATTAAGATTATTGTGACCCAATCAAATTAATTCAATATTTCTACTCAATTAAAAATAATATAATGATTAAGATTATTGTGAGGTGATTGCAATTATTTATAAGAGACAAGATCAAGGAATCCTTCTTCGTTGCTTGAAACAATGATTAAAGTTATGTTCTCTTTCTACTTGTTATTAGTCCATGATTATAAGTCCTAAACCCTAAATCCCTTGTATCACGGACACGGAAGTTCTAGCCTATCATAAGTGGTTCATCACACAAAGAATAAAGAAAAGAAAAGAATTGTTGTGTGTTTAGAGATGTGTGTAGAGGTGTAGAAGTTGTGGTTCATCATTCAAAAAGTCAAACCGTTAGTCAGCCCAGTCAAAGGTCAAGGAAGTCAAGCCGGATGGCGGAGTCGATCCTTGAAGTCGGCTTCTAACTCGTTGGCTTGCCAACACTGCTTGATTTATCAAAAGACTAACAAAACTTACCACACTTCCATCGGTTCAAGCCTTATTCAAACCCATTCTTTCATAGGTTTATCTGTGGGAGACAAATTTAAATCCATCTATTCAATCTCTTCTTTCTTAGACTTTTCTCCACCTTGAGACGGATTTGTTTATCAAGTCTTCGACTTTGGGGTCATAAAAACTCTTAGTTGTTTCAAATCTCTCGGCCACCGGGTGAGATCATCTAAGGGAATCAATCTATTTAACCATAAATCCATCTTCAACGGCGTCACCAGAATCTTTTCTTTCATGTTCTCACTCTTCACGGGGATCGAGACGAATTTCTCGCCTCTTTTCTTGTTGCATCTTCTCGTGAGCGCAACTGGCTTCAGGTTGATTCCTTTCCATCTCGATCAATCGAACCTGTGAGATTGGTTAGGCTCAACATGGATCATTCTAGTCCCCAAAATGTGTTATTCTCCTCCCTTCTTTTGGATTAACTTGGCTGGGCTCCATAGTATTCCCTCCTTGGTGCTAGTGTTTCTTCTTCTTTTCCTCCAAAGCGACTCCAGAGTAGCTACAAAACTCAAAACAAGCGTAAAATACATAATTTACAAGAAAAATAGCAAAAGAAAGCATAAACTACTAGATAATAAATTAGGTGTTCGACATATCTGTGGGAGACAAATTTAACTATTCAATAGACTTTTGGTTTGTTTATCAAGTCTTCGTTAAAAACTCTTAAATCATCTAAGGGAATCAAGTGGTAGGAATCTGTTGGGGTCACTCAACTACATTCTCTTAACTTGGAGTAGGCTAAGTAATTAATAGCGACATAATACAGTGGACTAGGGGTTTTTATGCATTTGTGGTTTCCTCGTTAACAAAATTTTTGGTGTCTGTCTTATTTCTTTTCCGCATTATATTTTCTTATATAATAGAAATATTACAGGTTGTGTGTAGTTCAATCAATTAGATAATACAACCTTTGGTTGTTGATATAAATTGATTGACACTTGAGCATTAGTATTTGGTACCGTTCAAGTTGTTTCACATATTAATCAGGCTCACAGATTTCTATCTGTTTGATTTGTTGATTACATTGTGAAACAGAGATACAACTCTTGGATATATTTCCATTGATTGAGTCTGACTGTCTAGTTGATTCTCTTGGAATTATATTGGAGTTGTCCATACAGATTGCTAAGCTAAATATTGGGCGTGGTTGTTAGACCCCCCGCTTTTTCAATTTACCTGGTCTTAGTTTGGAGTATTGGGATGAGAAAACGCTCTTCACTATTTGTAGAGCTTTGGGGGATCCTGTTAAAGTTGATGAAGCAACTTTGAATTATGAGAGTGGTTATTATGCGAGAGTTTTAGTTAATATTGATTTGGCAAAGAAAATACCAAGTAAACTTTGGATTTAAAAAAAGTATGGAGGTTTTATGCAGAATGTAATACTGACTAAGCCACCAAAGTTTTGCAATAACTGTAAAATAATTGGTCATTTACAAGCAGAATGCAGGATTCATGCTACTTCAAATGGAAAGAAGACTCCACAAGGAAATGGTAGTTTTCCACAGCCAAATTTAAATATCTTATCTTCTGTCAATGGTACTAGTAGTCAGGCTGGAGGAAAATCAACACCAACAAGTATCAGAGAGCCTTTTGATATTTTCCAAACTTCAGTCACTAAAATTCATATTTCAACAACTATTATTCAGCAGAAAGAGGATCCTGTCATTATTACTACAGGAATGTTTAGTTCTCTACATAATGTAACTGATGAAGGAAAAAAACAAAAATATGAATGAGGAAAATCTTACTCCAATAAGGGTATTACAAGTGGTTAAAGATAATGCTTTAGAACAAAGTGTGATTAAGTATATTAATACCAAAGATGGGTCTATTTCAGAAGAAAAAATTCCTATTACTTCCTAGTCTAAAGCCATTCAAAAACCAGACATCGATTAAGCAAGTTTCTACTTAAGTGACCAACAAAATAATGTGACATCAAAGGTAACATCTCAACTTTGTTCTGGTAAATACAATTTTAGGAAAAAAATTGCAAAAGGAGACACAAAAGGCCTCCAATCTTTGCAATGAAAGTTCTTTTTTGGAATATTAGGGGCCTTAGGAGGACTAGGGCTCAAGATAAATTATGGACCTTAATAAATCAATTTAAACCTTCTTTAGTTTTTGTAGCTGAACCAAAAGTAGTATGCGGTGCTTCTTTTTGTAATAAACTAAATTTGCCTGGGATGGAGAATAAAGTGATCCACAATTCAAAGTATCTAATAAAAAGGGAAACATTTTTTGGAATAAAACATTACGAGAACCAAAAGTTGTGTCTATGTCTAGCCAAATGATCACAAAGTGAGTATTGGAGGTGTTCTTTTTTCCGAATTCATGCTCATGTAGGAGTTGTTCAAAGAAGATTCTTATGGGCTGAAATGGAGCTAATTAGTGACTTGAAGCAACCTTGGCTGGCTATAGGAGATTTTAATTCTATTGTTTCTTCAGATGAAAAAATAGGGGGCAAAGCAGCTAATAGAAGAGTAATGCAACAATATAGTACTTGTCTTGGTAATTGTGAATTGATACAAGCTCCTAAGTCTGGTTTAATGCATTCTTGGTCTAACTGTCAACATGGAAATAAGAAAATTCTTTGTAATTTGGATAGAGCTGTTTATAATCATAAGTGGTTCCAATTGCATGAAGGTTGGGTTTACAAAGTAGGATTGAGGATTGCTTCTGATCATGCTCCCTTGTTAGGTGGTTGTGCAAGTATTCCTAAACCTTCAAATGTTCCTTTAAAGTTTCAGAAAATGTGGTTGTCTCACCCAAGTTTTATGAAAGTGGTTTCTCAATGTTGGAATGAAGAAATTGCAGGTGATCCTGCTTATATTTTTCAACAGAAACTTAAAAGACTAAAGAATATTCTCAGGGAGTGGAACTGGTCAGTATTTGTAATGTGCATATTAAAATCAAAGAAGCTGAAGAAGAGGTTCTTAAAGCAATGACTGTCTATGATAATAATCCTTATGATACTGAAGCTCTGGACAGACTTGTAGCTGCTGAAAATGATAATAATTGTAAAGAGGTTCAGCTAAAGACCATGCTCAAACAAAAAGCTAGAATTAAATGGGTCAAGCAAGGATCTGCTAATATTGGGTTCTTTCATACAAATTTGAAGATAAGGCAATCAAAAAAAATTTATAAGTGAGCTGGAGGATGCTAATGGAAACATATTATCAGATCGGAAACATATTGCGGATACTCTTGTGCAACATTTTGAACAAAAATTCCAATACAAAGGAACAGAAAATGTGGAGTCTCTCCTGGAAGTCATTCCAAATGTGATTACTGAGGAGGATCAACAGATGCTTGATGCTATTCCAGAAGAAGTGAGAAATAAAGTCTATAATTTTTAGTATGGACCCCGACAGTTCACTAGGTCCTGATGGTTTTTCTGGTTGCTTTTATAGGGCCTGCTGGCAGATTATACATGATGATGTGGTTCAAGCAGTGTAGTTCTGTTGGAGAAGGAAATTCATTCCAAAGGGCCTCAATTCCAACTTTCTGGTACTTCTCCCTGAAATAGAAGGTGCAAAAACTCTTAATCACTTTAGACCAATTGTTCTAAGTAATGTGAGTTTTAAGATATTTACAAAGATTATTAATACAAGAATGAGCTCACTTATGACTAAACTTATAACACCTCAACAAGTAGCTTATATTAAAGGCGAGGGTATACAAGAACCAATTATGTTAGCTTCTGAGATGGTCAACGAAATGAGAAAAAATATAAGAGCGAGGTAATGTAGGCTTGAAGCTTGACATATCACAAGCATATGACTCTGTGAGCTGGGATTTCTTATTTCAGGTATTATGCAAGTATGGTTTTTCTAATTCCTTGTGTCAATGGTTTGAGAGTTTTGTTTGAATCAGCAAGAATACCAGTCATGGTTAATGGTGGGCCTCATGGTTTCTTCTCTTGTTGGAAGGGGACTAAGACAGGGAGATCCCTTGTCTCAAACTTTATTTGTTTTTATGGAAGATGTTCTTAGCGAAGCATTCATAAAAGGGTGGAAGAAGGATTGATATCACCAATGGTTGTAAGAAGAGGAATTCATCCAACCCACTTGTTTTTTTGCAGATGATGTCTTCATATTTTGTAATGGAGCCAAGAAAAGTGTGAATAGTCTTATGATGCTGCTGGATGATTATCAAAAAGGTTCAGGTCAAATAATAAACAAACCTAAAAGCAAGTTGTTCATTGATGGCACTTCAGTTCTAAGGAAAACTCAAATTAAGGAGATAATGCAGATGGAACTAAGTGACTTTCCTAACAAGTATCTTGGAGTTATTCTATATCCTGGCAGAGTCAAAGTGTCTATAGTGTGGCCTATGGTTGAATTAATTCAGAAAAAGCTTGCAGCTTGGAAAGGGAAGCTATTATCTTTTCAAGACATGTTGGTTCTAATTAAATCTGTTTTGTTCAGCATTCCAATTTATAATATGGTTGTGTATAAATGGCCCGCATCAGTAATTAAAGTTTGTGAAAAAGTTATAAGAAACTTCCTCTGGTCTGGTGATAGAGATGTAAGAAAATACACTATATTATCTTGGAGGAAGGTCTGCACTCCTTATAGTGAAGGTGGATTTGGAATTCAAAGACTGGAAATCGTTAACAGGGAATTACTTATGAAAATGATGTGGAGAATAATAAATTCTGAAGATGAATGGGCATTATTCATTAAGGCTAAGTACTTGAATAAAAATGGGAAATGGTGTGAAAATTGGATATTATCATCTATTTGGCCCGGACTAAAGTGGGCTTGGGAGGCATTAAAAGAAAATCTGAGATGGTGCATTGGAAATGGTCATAATGTTAATGTTTGGTTTGATACCTGGATTGGTGATGCTCCTCTTATAGAAAGAACTGAGATTAACACTTATGTAAAGAAAAATGTGCATCTAAGGGTGGCGATCTTATTAAGAATGGTAGATGGTGTATTCCTTCCTGATTACGACTATTGATCGGTCATTGTGTTTACCGAGAGATAGGTGGAGGGAAGGACTTGTTAGTCTGGACTGGTGAATTAAAAGGTAATTTTACAACCTCATCAGCAATAACCTTGTTAAGACATAAAGAGCCTAAACTGAATTGTGCATCTCATATATGGAATACCTTTCTTCATCCAAGTATAGAAAGTAATGTCTGGAAACTAGTTCAAGGAATTTTTGTGGATGATACTATCATGGTTGGGAATGAATATGAATTAGCCTCCAGATGTTGTATCTGTGAGAATGCTCAAGATAACACGGGTCATATTCTATGGAACTGCTCTTTCAGTGTTAGAATATGTATATGGTTGTGTGTTGTGTTTGATTTTAAACTTCCAAATTCCTTTGAGGATATATGGAATAATGCAAGAAACAAAAGTCCAATAGTCAAAGAAGCTTGGATCACTGCAGCTTGTTCTGTCATTAGAGAACTTTGGTTCCAAAAAATTAAAAGATTCTTTGAAGAATTCAAGCCAAATGAGCAGCATTTTAAAAACAAAATCAAAAATTGGTGTTTGAAGGAGGACACAGAATGAAGGGTAACAAGTGGAATCAAATCTATGATCACCAGGTAATAGCCTTTTTCAATATGGGTCCTAGATACAGTAAATTTCAATACATCAAAACTTGTTATTGGTCTCCACCTCCAATGGGATACACTATATTTTGTTGTGATGGTTCCTGTTTTGGTAATCCTGGGGCATCTGGATTTTGTGTTGTGGTTAGAAATCACTTGTGTCAGGTACTTGGTGCATTATCAGGTGGCATTAGCATTACAACTAATTATGTAGCAGAATCTATGCAGTTGTGTGTGTTGTTGAACTGGCAGGAGAATGGGAATTACAGAGTATCATTATATGTTCTGACTCCATAACTGTAATTGATGGTTTTATCAAAGAGAAGGTTCCATGGTTCATAAAGATGAGATTGAAAAACGCTGTAAGTAAAATATCTTCATGTTGTAGGGCTTGTAGCCCATGGATGTCTTGACCCAATATAATGTCTAGGGTTTTAGTCAATTGTATATAAAGGAAGACTATATCTATGTAACACAGACTAACTCTAATCAATTGAATCTTCTCCCTGCCTCTTTATCTTTATGTATTGTCACTGCAAAACTTCAATCATTTTTCAACATTGTTTCAGAGAGATTAACTTCTCTGCTGATATTGTTGCTAAAAGAGGAGCCATTTTGGTAGCAGGTGAAAGACAAATGACTATTGGAAGACCTAATTTCTTAATAAGAATACAAATGCAAGAAGTGGAGTATTATATATTCTGCTAAATAATAGGCTCAGTTTGTGTAGATGGTGGATTTTCGACAAGGGCTAAGATCGTAAACCCATAAATGTATATGCTCATGATCCAGCAATCAGACGAGTATTGAGGCTTATGTCTCTTATCGAAAGCGTGAAAGCTCATGCCACGAGAATCTCTGACTGAGAATACTAGAGTATATGTAGATATGTAGTCTCTCAGCTGAGGCAACGACATATCTCATGAATACTGAGCAATTTCGATTATCACTTTTATATAGAATTGCAAGATTAGACGGCTCCTAGACAGCTTGCACCTTTAGTATAGAGCAATAACGTCTTCAGGATGTAACAATGTTTTCCCTGACTATATAAAAGAAATATGACGCTTCAACAAGCTCATATCACTCAATTCACAATAATTAATGCTCATAGATGATCGTACTAGTATAGAGCCATCAATTAATCATTCTTAAATCAGTAGATTCATTAACTGAATCCCTGGAAAATATTCAATGTGTTTCGTTACTTCAATTTATGGTTCTTCCCAGCAGAACTCCATGGGTTAGTAATAAATATTCAACACACGGGCATCTGAGCTACTATCGAGTAAGCCCCGACCAAAATGGTGCAAGTGTACTCAACAATAATGCACTAACGAGCACCTGAATGCACGAATGAGTATTTCAAAATACGACGGGACGATGAACCTATGCAAAATAGGAAAGAAAATAATAAATAATAAAATATTAACATGGGGACTGGGGCCACCGGACGGCCGTGCCGTGACCATTCCCACGTCCAATTTTATATTTTATCATATTTTATTATTTTCCTTGATCCCATGAAAATTCCCTCATTTGAACAAAATTCCTTCGTTTCAAGGAAACTCCTCAATTTCATGGTGTTTCCTTCACATCAAGGAAATAATAAATAATTATGAAAGGTATGTGGGACCAAGCCTACTAGCCGGCCGGTCATGCCCTAGTTGTGGCCGGTCCCACACCTTACATTCCTTATTATTTTATTATTCTTTCCTTCATCCCATGAAATTCCTTGATCTCATGGTATTTCCCTAATTTCATGATATTTTCATAAAGTCATGAAAAATAATATAAAATTAGATAAACTCGTGGGATCGGGCCCTAGCCGGCCGGTCATGCCCTAGCCGGTCCCACACGCCTCTTATTTTATTATTATTATTTTTTATGTTTCCTTCACTTCATGGAAACTCCTTCACTTCAAGGAAACTCCTTGATTTCATGATATTTTCATAAAGTCATGAAAAATAATATAAAATTAGGTAAACTTGTGGGATCGGGCCCTGGCCGACGGTCATGCCTAGCCCCGTCCCACACGCCTCTTATTTTTTATTTTTATTTTTATGTTTCCTTCACCTCATGGAAACTCCTTCACTTCAAGGAAACTCCTTGGTTTCAACAAACTCCTTGATTTCATTATATTTTCATAAAATCATGAAAATAATATAAAATTAGGAAAAGTGCCATGGGACCGTGTTCATTGGCGGGCCGGCCATGCCTTAGCCATAGCCGATCCCACACTCATTTTATAATTATTTTACTTCATCTCATGAAGTTTCCTCAGTTTCAGCAAAATCCCTGATTTCTTCATATTTTCTCAAATGATTGCTCAAACACACATGAGAAAATATCAAAATTCTCGGGCCGAGGCGCAACACTTTGATGACATGAGCATATTACCTTGACCAACCAAGGTTGGCTCTTTGGCTTGCAAGAGGCTGGTCCCATATATTTTTATTATTTGACCTAATTTGTTCATATTAGGTTCAAACTCTTCCAAACAACTTGGAATTCCATGAAATGATCGTCACTCGATCCCATGACCACTCAGGGCCGGTTTCATGACCCCTTGGTCGGTCCCTCATCTCTTCATAATTAATTAGGTTTTATCACCTAAGGCTAAGACGAGCATTATTTTAATAATAAATGATTAAACCAGCATTTAATCGTATTTTCATTAACAAATCAGCAAGTCTTCAAGAGACCTTAGTATTTGCTCACTTGAGCATCTGGGCGCTACATGGTTGACCCATGATCCCATGTAGCCGGTCCCTCCTTCACTCCGTGGTTAATTTTCAATAAACCATCAATTGATCGGATTAAGGTTTTGAGTCCAAGGTTCATAATTCCAGATTCAAACGCTAATAATTTTACGATGATCTCATGGTCAACACTTTATTAATTATACTTGGTTCAGTTGCCAGTATTTAAATTAATATTTTATTTGGTCATGCTACCAATAATTCATGAAATGAGCAATATTTGATCAGATGGGCAATATTTGCTCAAACTAAGGAACATTGGTTCAACCATCAATATTCAACATTTCATCGAATGAGCAATATTTACTCACGTTAACTATGTTTATTCATACATTATACCCCTGTCTCAACAGACATGTTCAATTCATGAATCTCAGAACATTTTCAAATTATGTTTGACTCAACAATACATGGACTCATCGTCCCATGAAGTCAGCAACTGACTAACTAATCACGAGACATCAATCGTGTCACATGGGGGGATATTAACTAGGGTTTTGGTCTAGCGGTCTACGGCATGCGTGTTCATGCACACGATGAGAATGTGAGCAAGTCGTGCAATCAGTTGAAGGAGTTAACAAAGTAGTGGGTGGAAAATCGACCAAGTCTCCGCACGTTGAGAAACTGGTTTTAACACGATTTCCACTTCTCCAATCTTTGATTCCATCAACTGTCACACTTCATGGGATCATGGTCTTTACAATTCTAGCAATATAAATAAGTCTCTGAATGATGATTGAAAACATGACAATCTCACGTAAAACAGACAACACGAGATTAACAACTCAACATCTGAGCAATTACTCTCAACAGAGCAAATTCAATCATTCAGAACTTATCTTATTTTCAGAATACACAACACACCTACAATCTTCGATCACCATTGATCTCACACATTTCTCAACTTCCCTCCTACAGATCGACCCATCCTCTCTTGTGATCGAATTTACTCTGGAACGTTCATTGTCTTGGTTTAGGCCGGAGTACTACAGATTGATCTCTCAAATTCAAGGCACTCCCTTCTTGCAGTGCATCTGTGTGAGGTTTAACAGTTCGCTCGGTTCAAGGAGTTTCCTCCGCACGGTCGTCTCCTTAATTCCGTAAAAACCAGCAACTCGTTTTGCCCCATCTACATATTGGCGACCACAGTGGGAGATCATTCTCTCGGTTGCAATTTCACTTCTCACAAAGATGGTCGGTCTTAGGTCTGGTTTAGTTACCAACCCGGATTCAACACTCGGCTCTAATATTGCAATCTCTAGTGGTGCCCGCCAACACCACTCTTACGGTGCAACTTTGCCACTACTACTCCTCCAAGCACTGGTGCTCCAGTGATCACCCCTGCAAGTGACGGCACCGACACCATCAACAATCCACTATCCGGTAGGTTTCCTAAAGAAGTCATAGAAAATCCACCTACCATAGGTGATCTTATGAAGGTGCAAGAAACTCCCGCCAAAAATCAAACTGACATGGCTGCTACTCAGAAGGAACTATTCAACTATCTCAAGACTCTTACAGACAAGATGTCAGAGAAAACTCAGGATAAAGGAAAATCTAAAGAAACGTCTTCAGACGCTGATCCTGAGGTCACTTCGATCCACGTAGTAGGCGGTGAGGAAGTTCCTAAGGATCCAGATAATCCACCAATGAAAAGAGCCATCCAGTTTCATCACTCGTGAAGACCTGGAACGTCTTTTGGAGGATCGTGGGAAAGACAAAACACCTTCCGTACATCGTCACCAACCTCCATATCCTGCTGCTACATAAAGGATTCCTCTTCCGAAGGGATACACTTCTCCAACGTTCACACTTTACAACAGAACGGGCAAATCTCGAGAACATGTTTCTAGATTATTAGAATCGTTGGGTGAGCATGAACACAATCATTCGTCCATTTGAAGGAATTTTCAAAGTCTTTAACAGGAAGAGCATATACCTGGTACAACAACATCGCACCAGGAAGTATCACCAGTTAGGGAGAGATGATTAATGCTTTCTACAGAAAATATTCCTTTGTTTCGGAGCAAATCACTCTCTCTGATCTAGGAAGGATGTTTCAAAGGAGCAATGAACATCTCAATGAATGTGTGAAAAGGTTCAGAGTTCAAGCCTTGGATTGCCATGATCCAAACGTCACAGAGCAGCAACTTGTAGACTTGTGCATCGACGGAATGATCCGGGTCTACAGAGCCTTGCTGGAAAATCTCCGGTTCCATACTTTCTCAGAGCTTCATGAAGCAGCCAAATGATCGGCAACTCTGCACAGCTTGGAAAGAGCAAAGTCGCAGGTCGAGGAACCTCGAAGCGGCCAATACCTAGTCAACAATCAGTACAATCTCCAGCCTTCAACAAACGTTGTTGCTGAAATGAAGTAAAAGGAAAGACGAGGCACCACAGCACAAGCACGCTCCTCCAATCTCTCAGGCTCCTCCGAAAGCACAAAGAAAGGATAACCAAACCTGAAATGCACAAACCTCGACCTAGCATCAACAAATGGGGAAATGATCAGACAAACTCAAACCCCCCTCTTCATATTGAAGAAGTGATCGAGTTACTGGAAGTCTGGATTTAAGATGGTGCAATCAAATTGCCATTTATCAGGAGGTAGACAACTGAAGAAGAAACTGAGAGTCCCGAGAGAGCTTTAACTGGGGACTGAAGTAGTACACAGGAACCTCTCCCAATTAATACCTCCACTCTCTGAACAACCTCTCAAAGAAGAAGTTCAATCCTTGGTCGAACATATATGTGAATTGCTCTATCTTTGTCGAAGGCACAAAGGAAAGACATGTTCACAATCTTTGAATCACATAGTGTCGGGGAAGAAGACTGTCCATTTCCGTAAATACTTCTTGAGATTCCGACCACAAACAACGAGATGTACAAGCCTGGGATGTTTATCACGATCAATCTCAAAGGAACGAATTTGGAGAACGTTGATCGAGGCTGGCACAACTATCAACATTATCTCACTAAAAACCCTCGGAGCTGCAGGCATCACTATAAAATAAGCTATTCATGCTCCTATATCAATCAGATATCATGAAGGAATTCTTAGAGATACATATGCCTACATCAATCTCAAAGTGAAAATAGGTTCAACACAGACGAAACCGGGTTTCACACAATCAAGAAGATCGGGGTATGACATGATCCTTAAATGAGCATGGACCCATGATGAAAATATGGCTACTGACAAAGCACCCTTAGTTGCACATCTCTCCACCGAAGAAATTTCGGATTCAGAAGATTTGACGGACATCCCATCATCAAAGCACTTGGAGAAATTTCAAACTTTGACGAGGTTGAAGAAAGAACTTGCAACAGATGCATAGACATTCATCAAGAGGTTCCGCACTCAGGCAAGTCACAAATAAGAGAGAAATTGGATGATTTCCCTAACAAAACACAAATAAGAGAAAACAAGCGTAATATACAATAATTCGCAAGAAAACCAACAAATACTAGCATGGAATTGACACTAAATATATGTGAAATATGCACTTATCAAATTCCCCCACACTTGCCTTTTGCTAGTCCTCGAGCAAACTAAACTAGACTACAATAACTCCATTTCGTCGAGGATACGGTTACTTTTAGCAGAATGTAACAAGCCTTTAAACCCCTAGGTGTCCCTAGTGGACGAGTTATAGTCTCGTGAGGGCTTACGAGAGATATACCCACAAAACCTACTCCAACTTCAAAGCGTTCCAGCTTCCCAAGCATCCAAAGAGATATGAGGACATAGAGTTTCTGCATGCTAGTAATAAGAAGTTAGAAATACCAAAGAACATATTCTCATTCTTAAATGTTGAGTGAGAAATAACCACACCATAATGAGAGAACGCGTGTTTGAGAGCGATCAATAAGCATTTCACCTCGACTTCTGCCCCACTTAAAAGGATTTTATGATAATTGCACTCAATAAGACGGCTTTTTTATGGGTCTCACATGTGTGCAGGTAGGAATGAAGAGAGAAATCCTACACACGTTGAATGGTGGGAAGGAAACCTTCCGAAATATTTCTGGAGACTCCACAAAATCGTGGAAAACAAAGATATTTTTCTGATGATCTCTAAGAAAGAAAATCAACCATTATTATCGAGGATGGGAGTACTTACCACCTTCATCGATTGCAATGATGATAGCACCACTCTCACAGCATCCAATAGAAACGTCTTCCTTCGGCTCGTCTTCTTCATCTTCTTGGTCTTCGTCTTCGGTCTTCAACTGTTGATGATAAACTCTTGAACTTCGTCGATCCTTGACAATTTGTAACTCTTTTCCTCAATTTCCTTGTTGCTTGAAACTTCTTTATATATTTTTCTTCCCCATGGCCTTATTGAATAAATAACAACCTAAATGCAAATCTTTTTTTTCTTTTTTTTTTTGTTCAATTTTTTTCTTTTTATAAAAAGATTGCAACTACAAAATTAATAACGGATTAAAATAACATGACCATGAAAGAAGTACTTTACCACTTTGATCTTCACAACTTGTAATGTCTTTGTATCCTAAACTTCAATAACTCTCATCTTTTGATTTTCTTCGCTCTTGTACGTAAGTCTTCATACTTGGATATAAAATTCCGTTCTTTTATGTGTAAGTCTCCAACATGTATATAAAAATCTGCTCATTGTATGTTGCTTAACTTGGATATGAAATTTGCTTTTTTTTTTTGAATTGTTGCTTGTAAACCTCAAACGTCTTCAACTTTCCTTGTAAATTTTGATGTCGCTCCGCTTGTTGATGATGATGTGTTTCTATGGATCTGTGTTGGCGAGAGAGAGAATGGTGCTAACTGCAAATCAAACTACAAGAAGATGGTTTTCGTCTATAGACGTCACCCTCATGATTGACAAAATTAGCACTCAAGAGATCAAAGAGTAGTGCTTCTATTGGTGGGAGGTTGGGTAGCTCACCATTCTACCCGGAATTAACGTACGGTGACACACACTCAAAAGAAAGCTCTTTAGTCAGCTACAAAGAAATTTGGTCTGGTGCCTCTGTTGATTTGAAAAAGGGTAGTCTCCACTAATGATTGATCAGCAACTCTAATAATGCATTTCCCTCTGCTCCTAATTTGCATCACCGGCATGATTAAATCCATTATTTAACACTCTAACAAGTAAGAAATCCAACGTAGTTCCCTAACACTTCCAAGTTCAGTTATGTCGGTCAGAATCTCTATGTAAACATACCTAGAAGTATGCTAGTGACTCTAAAATCTCTACAAGTTGGAGGTTTTATTCAAATATATACAAAAAATTTGAAAATTTTGACTCAAAAAAACTAAAAACTCTATATGCAAAATATCCAAACACTCCCCCACACTTAAACTTTACATTGTCCTCAATGTAATTGACTCGTCCTAAGTAAAGTCAAGGTGGGAAATCCTAATATGATATGAAAAATAAGAAAACTAAAAACAAAAGGATATAAAATACAAAACCTATGGGTTGCCTCCCATTCAGCGCTTAGTTTAACGTCCTCAGCCTGACCCTCTGGTTATCGTCCGTAAACCAACAATCTGAAAATATGGTAGTCTTCCCAGAAAACAATCTGTAATTCTAGTAACAGCTTCATGAAAACATTAGCACAAGATATATATATTGAAGTTTCCCCCACACTTCGTCCTTTCTACACTCGAAAGTGGATAGAGAACATAGAATTCAGGAACTTCAAAAGGTTCCTCAGCTTGGTGAACCTGCACAATACTAGAATCAAACACATCAAGTGGTGGGTACTTAGAAGCAAAATAATCCGTTAAAACTTTAGAAGCACATAACTCCAATCCTAAGTGAGGTATTTTCCTAAAAGCTGGGTTAACAACTCTTTGAGAAGCTACTTCAATTGGATGGAAAGGATCAATAGATATAGATATATATAAAGGATTAGACAAACCTTGTTCGAGATCCTCATCTTTTGTCTCTAGTGAATTATTTACCTCAAGTATATCGTGGTCCTCTATCAAACTATTATTTTCTGCTTCAACTGAAATCTCAGCATTATCGACAAGCTCAATTGGGTCTTCCACAACTTCAATCATTTTGGTTTCATTCTCAATCTCTATCTCTTCAACAATCTCATCATCGGAATCGAAATCATCTCCTAGGAAGTCTAGTTCATTGGTGCAAATCTTAAAATCTTCACTTGTGTACGTTACACCATTGATAACAACGGTTATGTCATATCCATTCTCCTCCTTTTGAATAGGCGAGTGATCGTTATAATGATCCGGGGTTGGAATAACTTTACCATTATTGCACGAACTTTCTAAAGGTTTCTCATCTTCATCAGAATCTTCGTCAACCTCATAATCTTCCCTATCCCAACGATACTTGAATTCCATTTTTATGGCCCTTTCTATTTCTTGAAGAGTCTCCTCTGATGCTCCATCTTCTTCCAGTTTATTGTATCTCTTATAAAGTTTTCTGATGTTTACACGTTTTCTATCATTACTCACAATAGAATACCTAGACCGCAACTCTTCCCTTTGAATAGGTGAAATCTGAGCAATATGAGTGGGTTTGGTTACACTATCATAAGTTTTTAGTTCGAAACTCTCTTTCATCTGCACATTACTAGAAAACAATTGATCAGAAACATAACTATCCTTCCATCCTCGCGATTGTTCACTTACATGCCCGTTATAAGGTTGTTGACATGTATGAGAATATCCATAAGGTTCTGTGGGATATTGATCATAGCCAAAATATTGGTTTTGATTATACCCATAGGATGGTTGGTAGTTGTTATAAGAATGAGATTGAAATCCATATTGATTACCACTAATATATGTTGATTGGTCTTGTGCTCCGTACATGTTATTTCCATAAGGAAACATGACGACTCACAAGAGCAAAAGAGAAAATAAAACAAAAATCTAAGAAAAATAAAAACAAGCTAAACAAATAACAAATCAATCAGCAACCGCTACCCGGCAACGGCGCCAAAATTTGATGCGCGTCGTTTACACAACAAATTAATAAATATATTTCCCACTAATTAACTGGTAATATAGCGGTAGTAAGAGATCGTTCCCACAGAGAGCTGTGTAATTGATATGTTATTTAGTTCAACAAAATAAAGTAAAAGACAAAGGGATTGTTTTAAAGTAAAATGAAAAGAATAACAAATAAAAGAAAGATGATTAAGGAATCATTCGCCGTCACTGGAAAGAAACTTAATAAAAGTACTTGTTTATTTCTTGTAGAATTTCTATATCACCAACCGTAGAATAGCAATAAGCTCTGCTATCCTCGGAATTCTGTTGCCACTTTGATACGGAAGCGCTCGACTACCGATTCTATCCATCTGATCCACCATGAATAAGCTCTCAAGATGTAACCCACCCGGATGCATTACGTTTTGTGAATTAGGTTGATCCTAGCATCAGACGCATAAGCTCGGTCTGCTTACTAGTGTCATCTCTATACACAATTGCTTAACAGAATCCCTCTGTCAGCTTTTGCGATGTACTACTTGTGTATGGAATCGAGTGACTATTACACGTATCACCAATCCCAATACTAGTAGAAGAATTACTACCAGGTCAATTCAAATGGCCAGTTGAACAACCCAGTAATAATCTTAGGCACTAAAAATAATAGAGACAATCGACAAGAAAATTAAACTCAAAATAAATTTGTGAAAAGAATTAAAGTTTCATAAACCGGGGACTTTGAAATCATACCTTAATCAGTAGAATTTAGCTACACATGGATTTACTAAAACCCATAAAAATATATATAGAAGAAGAAGAAAATAGCTTGGTTTCCCCCTAATGGGGTTAACCCTAGATATGAAATAAAACCTTTCCTCCTTTCTATTCTCTGTATTTTTTTTCTTCCCAAAAGTTATCTTTTAAAGGTGCGGGTACTCAGCCTTATACAGCTTTTCTACCGACCTTATTCCCGTGAATTCCTCATTAGATAAGGATACATAGTCGGCTAATAGAGTTTCTGAAGCTTTTGAAAACATGTGATGCTGATTCCCTGTTACAGGGACCATTCTAACAGAATAAAACCATCTGTTGATTGGCTGGAGTTAGCTGGGACCCAGATAGACACGTATGCATTGTTTTATGATTGGTTGCGTATCTAACTTGATGTACGTTACTGTAACAAATCCCCATTCTTCACCTTCTACGCGTGGGACAAATTCTCGAGCAGATACTCTCTACCAGAACTGAATTTTGCTCAACCTCTTCCCAAGCTTTATCCCAACTGCATTCTCGGCCAAGTTTTAGAGTCGTGTTGTTTTATTTCTTTTTGACTCGAGATGCACATCCACTTGACCCATGGCTTAGCCGGCATCAAACCCTTGTTTCTGGGTTAAGAAAATATGGTCAGAAACCCACATTTCTTCCCTGTTTCTTCTACCAAGCTCAACACGAGCTTCTTCCATTCATGCCAGCATCACCAAATCACCAGCTCTAGTTCCATCACCACAGCGTAATGCATGAGCTCCTTCTCTTATCACTGGCAATGGCATCAACCAAACTCGAGTTTCGAATCTCTGCCATTCGAGTCTCACCAAAAACTACAGCACCAATTCATCATCATCTGACGTGCATGATCTTCACAGCTCATCTGGTTTGTGCTCGAGCTTCGATAACAGCAACCCATAGCTCATTGATTTCTTCATTCCCGACTAAGATCAACAGCATCAACTCCTCCATCAATCAATCATCACTGCCAGAGCCCAGCTTAACCTTCTATAGACATAAAATCCAGCCACGTCCTTTGCTGCTATCATCCCCGGCTCCAATAATCGCGACTGCTAAACTTCATCGTCTACAGCCATCACCGAAATCAATGGCACCAACCCAACGGACCACTAACGATCAATCACAAGCCAACCCAAGTCTTGAAACAGTCTCGAGTACCCACTGTCAATCACCAACCTTTATTCCTTTAACATTAGCCACTAATCACCATGATCATCAGCCATCACCGATGCTTCCCTGAAGATGATGGTAGTTCCCCGGAGATAATAAGCAGTTGCCTTTAACAACATTTGAATGTGGCAGCCCCCTAGTGAACAAAACTCGACTGCATTTAGCACTTCCTTTGAAACAGGTCACCCCTTAACAGAATGGCTACCCCTTAACGTACAGTGGGGTTGCCGATATCACTTGCCCTTTAAAAAAAATGACCATTGAGCCCTTTTAGTCTTCCGAGTTCTTTTGCCCATAACTTCTTCATACGAGCTCTGAATGACTCCGTTCTTTCGCCATTGTCTTCATCTTCCCGTCCTCTACAAAATGAAAAGTAGAAATCTTGTATTTGAACGAGTTCCAATTGGTCTTTGGCCTTTCTCCATTGTAGCTAGCTTCTTTCCTTGCACAATTAAGTGCAAATTCACTTCTTTTGGATGATTTCCCTAACAAAACACAAATAAGAGAAAACAAGCGTAATATACAATAATTCGCAAGAAAACCAACAAATACTAGCATGGAATTGACACTAAATATATGTGAAATATGCACTTATCAAATAGCGCCTCTAGCTTCAGCACAATATCTCGACGGTGACACAATGGTTCAACACCGACACGATCAAAGTGTGGCTGAATTAAAAATCGATAAGTCTTCACTATCCCACGATGAGACTTCTGAAGCAGATGCAACATCATTCATCAATGGATGCTACAAACTCCTTTTAACTCTGCTAACCCCTGCACGACTGGGAAACTTCCTCTCTTCACCAATCACATCAAGAATGAAGACTGCTGTTGTTATCTACCGCGCAACAACAATGGATCCCCGACGAAGCCACTTCACAGTAAAGTCATATTCAGGAGAATTCGGGTTGAAATCCTAGTACACCTTTATCTTGGGAACGCTCAACCCACCAACTAGTTCGTGCATATAAAGGCTCACTGGATGGAGGAGCAAAGACTATCATCTTCGGTCTATGTAGCAACTCCAACCATAGTATCGGCATCATCAAGGATACGTAGAGGAACTCCATTCATGGTTTCAGCATCAACAAGAATTTCTGGATAAAATTGAATCATGATCTCAGCATCAATAACAGTGTCAGACACAACATCCGGATTCATCAACTATCCATTCTCTGAAGTGTTACTCAATGGATCGTACTTCTCCAAGCCCTAATGATTCATATCAAGATATGTAGACATGAAAACATGATAACATGAATATCTTCCCAAAGCTTACACGATGGACGGGAACAAATCAAAGTCTTCTACAAGATGTTCTCATCGCCTCTACAAATGAGATACGACATGCTCCAGGCCATTGGTTTACAAAAACTTACCAATGGGTGAGGAATGGGACAATACTTTCTCAACGAAAGATGTTCGTCTATGTTTCTTATACAACATACCAAAAGGGAGAATCAATCGGACATACGAGCTGAAAGATATGGCCTTTACCGTCAGGTCTACGAAATCTGAAAAATTTGTACGGGATTACAAATTACAAATGTGCACGCTTCGTTGGCTGACCTCTGCAACTCCAAATTGAGTGATTCTTTTCTCATTTGATAACTCATTCTCTTACCTTCAAAAATTGGGGTCAAGCATCGAATTCGGACATCGTATGAGGTTCCTACAGCTTAGAGCATACAACATGCAAGCATCAATTCTTAGACGGGATTCATAACTTCCACGTTGATCGGTGTCTACCACGTCTTCCCACTAAGTCCTTCATCAAGTTTATACAGTCAAGACCCGTGGCACCAGGCTCTCATGTGCTGATCATTCATCATAAAAGGAATGCTACCATCGGGACATGAAACCATGGTCATTACATCACCCCCTCTCGAGAGCAACCTCAGTTATGGTCCCGTGACCAGGGTTTCAGAAGTGATGTTTCTGCGACTAACAGAAACAAGACGACACTGCAAGCACCACACTCATGTATCAATCAAGGGGTCTTGATCTCAATGAATCAATGATATTAAAATCCTTCACCAACCGTTCAAGACACAAGCGAATGGTCTAAAGACACAACATGAGTGTTTTACAGCAAGCTCATCTGAGATAATTTTGCACTGTCCTGTACAAACCGACGAGCTGGGAGCAATTGGTGAAGAATCTAGGAATGTGTCATATACCATTCTCTTCGTATGGATGTCCTCTACAACATATCCAAAATTCACAGCAATTGAAGAAACGAGCAAGGAGATGTGGCCAAAACATTGGACAACATACAATTTGAAAAAATTCTAAAAGTCTCCTGGAAGTTTACTGTTTCGCCCTTTTCAGGCCCTAAACATGCTCAAACTCAAACAGCTTCTTTGGAAAAGCTTGGAAATTTTCTGGGCACGAAGATACATATGCAGACCGCAAAAATACGACTTCGGCCGAAGATTCTACAACGTTTCTATTAAAAGGTGAAGTCGAAATTTTACGTGACGTATTTCAACGAAATTACTCGTATACTCACATGGATTCTCATTCATTCACAAATCAGCAATTTCATACTTCTATGAAGAGATTACAGGAGATATACTTACTAAGGGAGTCTCTAAATCATTTGAAGGCTCGACAATGCCGGAATCTCCATTGATAACGTCGCTATCTCCATTTGGTTCGGGATTTCGAATTCTCCATATTCCCATGCCCCAAAGAAGAGTGCGCTTCATCAACATGCTCCTCGTCTACAATGATTTCTTCCTGGACTCATCAACAATAATTATTATTATTTCATTCAAGGAGATTCCATGATCGCACACACGAAAAGAGATGCTTACATCGACTTCTTCATCAGTGCTGGATTGTTTGCCCAGGAACAAGTTGAAGGCCGTCAATCGATGGAGAAAAAGTCTAAAAGAAGTAACAAACCTTGGTATCGTGATCCTAATTGCACGGCCGGGGAAAAGTCATGACACAAGGAGCGCTAACAACTCACCAAAGAAACGGTTTGAGGCGCACGTCATTTGCGACATCATGTGGTCCTTACTTACGGGTTCTCCGCTCCCGTAGACTTTCTTCTATTTCCGTGGAGTCTACATTTATCCGGGATTTCACTATACGATCATCCCGTGGTAAAGCTAATGAAATAAGCGAAGTACAACTCAATATGAAGGATCTCTCACCATCACTCGAGAGGTCCCGGGAGTACCATTTCTTAAAGTTTCATCAGTAGAGATGTCATCTCTTGGAAACACCATCTTTGGAAGTATCATCCTTGGAGTCGGTCATTCTTGCAAAGTGGCTATTTCAACGTATCGTTCATACAAAGCGCGAGGATTCGACAAAACAATGAATCATGGAATAAAGGTGCTCACAACAGGCGTCTACAAAAATGGTAACAATCCAACTCTTACCTATTTACAATTTCACTAGTTTGTAGTGAATATAACGTCGAATTTCAAAACTTGCTCGTTCCTTCAAACCTGCAAAGACAGCAAAATTCATTATTCAAAATCATGACTTGATTTTCATAAAACCGTGAACAACCCACGCAATTTTAGCATCCACTGGTTTTTCAAAAAATTGGACAGACGTCCATTCTACAATTGTGAAAATTTACATACAGACATTATTTTCACCATGAATAATTGTCTACTTTCAACAGTTGTTCAAAATCAAAACATTGGTTTTACAAAAATATATATATTTAACGTGAAACTCACGTAAGTTTGAAAAATAACATATATATATATATATATATAAAGACAAATACAAAACTGCATTTACAGTTCCGTTCGGACATTATGAATGGAATGTAATGCCGTTTGGATTAAAGAATGCTCCATCAGAATTTCATCATATCATGAATAATATATTTAATCCATATTCAACCTTTACAATTGTTTATATCGATGATGTCTTGATATACTCCGAATCTATTGAGCAACATTTTAAACATATACTAATTTTCCTCAAATAGTGAAGCAGGCCGGATTGGTGGTATCTGCAAAGAAAATGAAAATATTTCAAACCCAAGTCAGGTTTCTTGGGCATAATATTGATAAAGGTACTATTATACCTATAGATCGGGCTATAGCCTTTGTTTGATAAATTCCCAGACGAAATCAGGGATAAAAAACAATTACAAAGGTTCCTTGGAAGTCTCAATTATATAACAGATTTCTACAAAGATCTAGCAAAAGATAGTAAACCATTATACGCTAGACTAAGGAAAAATCATGTTAATTGGACCAGTGAACATACTAGTGCCGTTAGAAAAATAAAATCTAAGGCTAAAGAATTACCATGCCTAAATATAGCTAATCCCACAGCTTATAAAATAGTAGAAACAGATGCCTCTGATATTGGTTATGGGGGAATTCTTAAACAACTAGTTAATGGAAAAGAACAACTAGTTCGACATACATCTGGTGTGTGGAAATCAGCACAACAAAATTATTCAACAATCAAAAAAGAAATTAAGAGTATAATTCATTGTGTTACTAAATTTGAAGGTGATTTGTTAAATCAGGAATTTCTTATTCGGGTAGATTGCCAAGCAGCCAAAGAAGTTTTAGTAAAGGATGTTAAAAATTTAGCATCTCGACAAATCTTTGCAAGATGGCAAGCTATTCTTTCAGCTTTTGATTTTAAGATTGAATATATCAAAGGAGATACTAACTCTTTGCCTGATTTTTTAACTCGTGAATTTTTGCAGGGAAAAAATGGAATTTCGGCTATTCGAGAGGAAAAGCCCCACTGCATTTTCCAGCCCTAGCAAAAAGGATAATCCTTTTAGTAAAAAGAATGATCCTTTTTAATTAAATCAAGCCTCAATAAAGGTAAAAATCCCTCTTATCAGGAGGAGAAATCTCCCTATTTAATGATTATGTCATTACCCCTTCTAGCTATTGAAACCGAACATACTCAAAGAAATCCTGCAGAAATAGCCTCCATGTACCTCCAGAATCATATTTTACCACATTATGGTAAATCTAGAGATTTCTATGAAGCAATTCTTCTGGAAACAGGTTCAGTCCTCATCCAACATAAGGCTTTGGATAATAATAATATCCCTAGCTACTCCAAATTGGAGATTTTAAAAGTTCTTTCCTATGTAGATGGGGAATGAATCCCCATGAATCTAAAACCTTCATAAACCACCCTCATCTGAAACCTAGGTCATATAATTATACTGATTATATCAAGGCATGGACACATACCTTCTGTATTCAAAATCAAAGATTTTCCCATTCTTGGTATATTGGTTTTAAATTGAAGGAAACTCAAGACCTTCCCAATTGGTTCCGGACATGGTTGAGTCTATGGGGGACCTACTAAAGATATTTTACCTGGGTATATATCAGAAGCCTTAGAAAAATTTATTAAAGTTAATAGCCATTCTTATGATAAAAGAAGATTAATGTCTTAGTTCTTTATCTTATATGAAATCCCATGGATTTTACGATGGAATTATTCAATTTCCACAGATGATGATCCTGATTGGGAATACATCCCATATTTAGACAGACAATTATTTATCAAATGGTGGGATAAGTATAATGCTGCCCATTTGCAATCATCTAATTTTGTTATTCAATTTGTGGCACCTCAACTATTGGTTTCAGTTTCCTCTTCAGTTTCCCCTATGGAATTTTCTACACATATTTTGGCCTTAAAACAACAGCATGGAAATCTTTCTAAGGAAGATTTCAAAAAACAAATCTTGCAAATCTTAGACAGTGAAGAAATGAGTTCTCAACCCTCTTCCTCAAAATCTATGGAGGAAGATGAAGTCAAGACAGAAGACATTATATAATCTATCCAAAAGGTCTTTTTTATTAAGGATGGGGTACCTAATCCACCTTAGAGCCTTATTCAATGGTTTATAATTTATCACTAATCTTGGAACTCCTCTTTCCAATTCTGTTGCCTTTTCAACATAAAAGGCCGGACAACTCCATGGAGAATAGCTTTTTCTAATTAGTCCTTTATTTAATAACTCCTGGATCTCAGACTTACATATTTCGAGTAACCTATTATTCATTTGGATTGGTCTAGCCTTAGTTGGAATCATTTTTTATGAAAAATCTGGTTCATACGGTAACTCAACTATATGTTGCTTTCTTTCCCAAAACGCGTTAGGGATATCAACACATACTTCTTTTATTAATGTATTGTTAACATCTTCTATTTGTTTTTGGAGTTTTGGACATTTTAATTTTTCTTCGATCCTTTTATACTGAATTTCTTCTTTTAAGAAGAATAAAAATTTCTCTTTTCGTTTAATCTAATCCTGAATATGATTAATAAACTTTTGTTTTGGTTCAGAAACAAATTCAAATGTAATTTTATGACCTTGAACAAAAACGTCAATTCCGGTATTACTTATTTGTAATGGATATAGCATATTTAAAAATGGGGTTCCTAGGATACATGTTTGAGATAAATTTTTAACCATACAAATACCATTATTACAAATTGCAGCATCTGATAACTTGTAATTAATTATCAGTTTATTCCCATCTGCAGTATTAAGAACTTGGGTAGTCTTACTAAAATATTTTGTTGGTACTAACCCTTCATTTAGGCAATTTAAATCTGCACCTGAATCTATAAGTGCCATGGTCTGAAAACTATATTCTTTTCCTATGATCAAAGTAACTAAAGTATACCATTTTTGAACTACTACTTTATCAATTATATTAATAAATTGCAAATTTTCTATTTCTTGGTTTGTGTTAGAAGATTCTGGTTTTTCTACATTCTTTTGTGTCGATACTGTTGCCTGATAGTTTTGTAGAATATCATCAAAGGAATTTTCTTCCTGTGAATCGTATTCTCCATCTATAGGCTTATGAAGTTCCAATAGTTGGATTCTCTGTTTGAGCCCTCGCAATTCATTCTTAACCTGATTAACTTCAGCCTGAAGTTCACTAATTGAGGGTTCTTTTTTAGAATTTCGATTTTCTATTCTTGCTAGAATTTTTTGAAACTATAAGGTTGTAAATTCTTTTCGATTTTATTTACCTTTGGAGCACGTTTAGCTACTTCAATGTATCGTTCTAAGGCTGCACGTTTTGCATCAGGATCACTTATTTTATCTATTAATTCTAGGATAAAATTTTCCTCATTGGTAAGAACATTGATTTCTAAACCTGTCATTTGTTTATGCAAGCAATTCTTGCAGGAACAATTATCATCACATTCATCATCCTCTAGCCCAGAAATAGTGTCTGAAGATTCATCAGACTCCTCTCCAGAAGATACTTCCTCAGATTCATCTGAATTATCAGACTCCATTAAGAGGACTTGAATTAATTGTCGTTTAAGCCCTTCATCTATGTTCAATTCATTTATTTTTTGTTTTGTTCGACATTTATTTTGATAATGTCCGATTTTTCCACATTTGTAACAAACTGGAGGTTATTTTTATTATTATATTGTTGTGGTTTCTTCTTATTTTTCGGAAAATTGGGCCTTTTATATTTTTGTGGGTATCTATTATGCTTTGTTGTTCTTTTACCATGATATATACGAACATTTTCTTTTTAGATTTTAAAGTTGGTGGAAAAGAACTATAACCAAAGCTGTTCACGAAATCTCCTAATTCCTCTCTCTTAGTTATTTTGTTTTTCTGTAAGTGCCTATGAAGTTTTATATCTGAACATAAAGCTAACCCTTCTGACATAATTTCAGAAGATAATTTCCCAAAGGTATATTCATTATAATCTATTATTCCTTGGGTATTTTTAGCTTTAATCCTACTCCTAACTCTCTCAGCAAATAAGGGAGGCAATCCATATACAATTTTTTTTTTTTCCAAAATTCAGAGTCTGAAGAACAATCTTCTCTGCTGAATAATTTGGAGAAGAAAACATCTCTATACCACCTATAATGGGAGAGAGTGGGACACTTTAGGTTGATGAGTAATTCTCTAGATCTCTCCATTTGTTGGAAGTTTGTCCCTACAAAATGTAGACCAATTGTATACAATAATGTATTCTTTGTATCTGCTTTGATTTTGGACAAATCCATTTTCTAATGTTACTTGTCATTGCATTTTCTATACTCCATTTAGCACGATCGAGATAGATGGAAATCCAACCATCCTTTAAGGTGACCGGTAAATCCATAACTATGGCTTTAAAGATTTGATCATCGGGATTTTGAAAATTAATTTTTTTAAACGAGAACTATACATGGTCATTTGCCTAATTGTATTTAGTATATGATATTCGGTCATACCATCTATATTCCATTCTCTATAGATCTTCCATCAAAAGAAACTGGTTCCAATTGTAATCTTCTTCTAGTTGTAAATCTACTGGCGTGGGTCTTGGGTAATAATTTCTTGTGGTAGGAAATGTTGCTACATATTTTTTACCAAAAGATATTTTATTAAGGGTACTCGGTTCTGATGTTTGAAATATTTCTTCCAATTTATCTACATCAATATTATTGTATTGTTCTTGTTTAGATAAAACGTTAACAATTTGAGATGTTTCTTTTGAAGTTTTAGGCACTTTAGGAGTAGATAGATTGAGGGACTCTAGTTTTTCAACTAAAGCATCTACAAAACTATTATCAGGATTAGATAGTCTAAACACTTCTCGATTGATAATTGGGGCTGGCTTAAATAAAAGCCCCCCTTGTAACTCTTGATCCGACCTATCCTCTACTGGTTTCGTATCACTAGTAGTTACCACTTGCTTTTTAGTATTTAACATGGACTCTATTACGGATGTCTGTTTACCTAATGATTGCAAATATAAATTCGTATAATTTCCCAAATGTATTAGCTGGCCAATATCCTTTTGAGTTCTTCTTGAATTAGTTTCTCTTGATTACTGCTTTATACGGAGATCTATAGCTCCTTTAAATGTCAAGGCTTGTCTCCGGAGGATGTATACTCTGAATGGGTTTTCCTTCCCTTGTTTCATATGTCTGGAATGGAGTTTCTAATGCATTAAGAGATTTCTTATAATCTTCTAAACCATGATTATTGATTAAATCATCTAACCAATCAAAAAATGGTTTTCTATCCTGACCATGAATTAAGTATAGACCATAGGTTTTATATATTTTTGTCTTTCGACGAGGGGAGAATTTTGAACTAAACCAAGCTCTCTTATTTGTATTTTTCGAGCTATGATATTCTTTTCTTAATTCATCTATGTCATCTAAAGGTTGTTGAATTACATTTATCTCGAAATTCAGATCTGAAAATATTGGTTCAGGTTGTTCAGGGATGTTTCTATTACTTGATTTTGGTGTATCAACCCTGTAATAAGGTTTGTTAACCTGGTGTGGAATACATTTAACTCCTCTATTGTAACATCACGTGAATCATTTATAAAGTTATTTATTGGATCTATATAAGAAGATGAAGACACATAAGGTCTTGGTGTACTCCCTTCACCATCCATAAATTTAATCCTTGTTTTTCTAGAAGATGTAAATTGTATTTCTACATCTCCATCCTCATATTCAATAATTTGTTGAAGGTTTTGGTTTTGGCAAGGTTTTGTGGGTACTTCAACTTGCAAAGTCCACTTTTCTGGAAGGGTAACCTGATCCCATTTAATTTTTCTAGGTATCACAGTATGAGCTTTACCTATGTTTGTATGAAAAAGGGTTGTTTGCCCGTTAGTATCATAAGTGCGGGCATTTGGACATAAGGTGTTCATTACCTTATAATATATTCTATAGGCAGCTGCTAGATTTTGAGATCCAGTGACCATATCAAACCCACGAGTTCTAACATTTAAAGTTAGAGTTTTAAGAAGTCTGGATCACTAAGGGATCTTGAAAAGTTTGGGAAACAATTAAAGTATATTGGACCTTAGCATAATGTGGATTCAATAATTCCCAACAGCGAATCGGTAAACTTATTGTGCCTACAATCTCTGACGCATAGAAGTACAAAATTATTTAATCCTGTCCTTGTTAATGGTTTAACTGCTATTTGGATTAACCCAATATGAAGGTAATTAAATCTTTTTTTGTTTATGGTCTTCAATCATCCTAGGAGAGAAAAGCTCAAAATTATCATTGGAATCTATTATTGATATTGTTTTCTATACTGTCTTAATTGCATAATCAGTTTTAAAATGAAAAGATCCTTTTTATAAACCTCATTAACAGGAACTTTAGGGATGCTCCAGTTTTGCAATTTTTTTCTCAATATCATGCATTATGATTTCTTGAATTAAGAGTTATTTTATTTTTAAGCTGTTTTTCTAGAAAACGATCGACAAAATTAGCCATAATTAGGGATCATAAAGTTTAAACGGTCAACGAGAATCGGTGCTCCACCTTCAAGCGGAAACTTCCTCTAATTGGTTTAACGAGCTCACTGCGACTAATATTTAACACTCTATCTCTCCTATGAAATGGCTCACGATACCATACGTGTCCCGGTTTAAACGATTTGAAGCAACTTTTCGTTCCCTCGAGCGAGCATCTGTCTTTAAAGCTATCATTAATAGGGAATTACTTATGAAAATGATGTGGAGAATAATAAATTCTGAAGATGAATGGGCATTATTCATTAAGGCTAAGTACTTGAATAAAAATGGGAAATGGTGTGAAAATTGGAAACTATCATCTATTTGGCACAGGACTAAAGTGGGCTTGGGAGGCATTAAAGAAAATCGAGATGGTGCATTGGAAATGGTCATAATGTTAATGTTTGGTTTGATACCTGGATTGGTGATGCTCCTCTTATTGAAAGAACTGAGATTAACACTTATGTAAAGAACAATGTGCATCTAAGGGTGGTTGATCTTATTAAGAATGGTAGATGGTGTATTCCTTAAATTACGGCTATTGATCGAGTCATTGTGTTTACCGAGAGATAGGTGGAGGGAAGGACTTGTTAGTCTGGACTGGTGAATTAAAGGTAATTTTACAACCTCATCAGGCAATAACCTTGTTAAGACATAAAGAGCCTAAAACTGAATTATGCATCTCATATATGGAATACCTTTCTTCATCCAAGTATAGAAAATAATGTCTGTAAACTAGTTCAAGGAATTTTTGTGGATGATACTATCATGGTTGGGAATGGATATGAATTAGCCTCCAGATGTTGTATACGTGAGAATGATCAAGATAACACGGGTCATATTCTTTGGAACTGCTCTTTCAGTGTTAGAATATGTATATGGTTGTGTGTTGTGTTTGATTTTAAACTTCCAAATTCCTTTGAGGATATATGGAATAATGCAAGAAACAAAAGTCAATAGTCAAAGAAGCTTGGATCACTGCACTTGTTCTGTCATTAGAGAACTTTGGTTCCAAAAATTAAAAGATTATTTGAAGAATTCAAGCCAAATGAAGCGACATTTTAAAAAGCGAGAATCAAAAATTGGTGTTTGAAGGAGGACACGAGAATGAAGGGTAACAAGTGGAATCAAATCTATGATCACCCGGGTAATAGCCTTTTTCAATATGGGTCCTATATACGGTAAATTTCAATACATCAAAACTTGTTATTGGTCTCCTCCTCAGATGGGATACACTATGTTTTGTTGTGATGGTTCTGTTTTGGTAATCCAGGGCATCTGGATTTGGTGTTGTGGTTAGAAATCACTTGTGTCGGTACTTGGTGCATTATCGGGTGGCATTGGCATTACAACTAATTATGTAGCGAAATCTATGCGGTTGTGTGTGTTGTTGAGCTGGCGGGAGAATGGGAATTACTGAGTATTATTATATGTTACGACTCGGAAGCGTAATTGATGGTTTTATCAAAGGGAAAGTTCCATGGTTCATAAAGATGAGATGGAAAAACAGCTGTAAGTAAAATATCTTCAATCATTTTCAACATTGTTTCGGAGAGATTAACTTCTCTGCTGATATTGTTGCTAAGAGGAGCCAGTTTGGTAGCAGGTGAAAGACAAATGACTATTGGAAGACCTAATTTCTTAATAAGAATACAAATGCCAGAAGTGGAGTATTATATATTCTGCTAAATAATAGGCTCAGTTTGTGTAGATGGTGGATTTTCGACAAGGGCTAAGATCGTAAACCCATAACTGTATACGCTCCTGATCCAGCAATCAGACGAGTATTGAGGCTTATGTCTCTTATCGAAAGTGTGAAAGCTCATGCCACGAGAATCTCTGACTGAGAATACTGTCTCTCGGGTATATGTAGATATGTAGTCTCTCGGTGAGGCAACGGCATATCTCATGAATACTGAGCAATTTCGGTTATCACTTTTATATAGAATTGCAAGATTAGACGGCTCTAGACGAGCTTGTGCTAGTATAGAGCAATAACGTCTTGAGGATGTAACAATGTTTTCCCATGACTATATAAAAGAAATATGACGCTTCAACAAGCTCATATCACTCAATTCCTGAATAATTAATGCTCATAGATGATCGTACTAGTATAGAGCCATCAATTAATTATTCTTAAATCATTAGATTCATTAACTGAATCCCTGGAAAATATTCAATGTGTTTCGTTACTTCAATTTATGGTTCTTCCCGTGAGAACTCCATGGGTTAGTAATAAATATTCAACACACGGGCATCTAAGCTACTATCGAGTAAGCCCCGACCAAAATGGTGCAAGTGTACTCAACAATAATGCACTAACGAGCACCTGAATGCACGAATGAGTATTTCAAAATACGACGGGACAATGAACCTATGCAAAATAGGAAAGAAAATAATAAATAATAAAATATTAACATGGGGACTGGGGCCACCGGACGGCCGTGCCTTGACCATTCCCACGTCCAATTTTATATTTTATCATATTTTATTATTTTCCTTGATCCCATGAAAATTCCCTCATTTGAACAAAATTCCTTCGTTTCAAGGAAACTCCTCAATTTCATGGTGTTTCCTTCACATCAAGGAAATAATAAATAATTAGGAAAGGTATGCGGGACCAAGCCTACTAGCCGGCCGGTCATGCCCTAGTTGTGGCCGGCCCACACCTTACATTCCTTATTATTTTATTATTCTTTCCTTCATCCCATGAAATTCCTTGATCTCATGGTATTTCCCTAATTTCATGATATTTTCATAAAGTCATGAAAAATAATATATAACGAGGTAAACTCGTGGGGCCATGCCCTAGCCGGTCCCATACGCCTCTTATTTTATTATTATTATTTTTTATGTTTCCTTCACTTCATGGAAACTCCTCCACTTCAAGGAAACTCCTTGATTTCATGATATTTTCATAAAGTCATGAAAAATAATATAAAATTAGGTAAACTTGTGGGACCGGGCCCTAGCCGGCCGGTCATGCCCTAGTCGGTCCACACGCCTCTCTCTTTTTTTTATTATTTTTTTTCCTTCACCTCATGGAAACTCCTTCACTTCAAGGAAACTCCTTGGTTTCAACAAACTCCTTGATTTCATGATATTTTCATAAAATCATGAAAATAATATAAAATTAGGAAAAGTGCCATGGGAACGTGTTCATTGGCGGGCCGGCCATGCCTTAGCTATAGACGGTCCCACACTCCATGATTCCTTCATTTTATAACTATTTCCCTTCATCTCATGAAGTTTCCTCAGTTTCAGCAAAATCCCTGATTTCTTCATATTTTCTCAAATGATTGCTCAAACGCACATCAGAAAATATCAAAATTATGAGGGTTTGAGACGCGAACACTTTGATGACATGAGCAAATTACCTTGACTAACCAAGGTTGGCTCTTTGGCTTGCAAGAGGCCGGTCCCATATATTTTCATCATTTGACCTAATTTGTTCATATTAGGTTCAAACTCTTCCAAACAATTTGGAATTCCATGAAATGATCGTCGATCGATCCACATGACCACTCGGGGGCCGGTTTCATGACCCCTTGGTAGGTCCCTCATCTCTTCATAATTAATTAGGTTTTATCAACTAAGGCTCGGACGAGCATTATTTTAATAATAAATGATTATACCAGCATTTAATCGTCTTTTCATCAACAAATCAGCAAGTCTTCAAGAGACCTTAGTATTTGCTAACTTGAGCATCTGGGCGCTACATGGTTGACCCATGATCCCATGTTGCCGGTCCCTCCTTCACTCCGTGGTTAATTTTCAATAAACCATCAATTGATCGGATTAAGGTTTTGAGTCCAAGGTTCATAATTCCAGATTCAAACGCTAATAATTTTACGACGATCTCATGGTCAACACTTTATTAATTATACTTGGTTCAGTTGCCAGTATTTAAATTAATATTTTATTTGGTCATGCTACCAATAATTCATTAAATGAGCAACATTTGCTCAGATGGGCAATATTTGCTCAAACCAAGGAACATTGGTTCAACCATCAATATTCAACATTTCATCGAATGAGCAATATTTACTCACGTTAACTATGTTTATTCATACATTATACCCCTGTCTCAACAGACATGTTCAATTCATGAATCTCAGAACATTTTCAAATTATGTTTGACTCAACAATACATGGACTCATCGTCCCATGAAGTCATGAAGTCAGCAACTGACTAACTAATCACGAGACATCAATCGTGTCACATGGGGGATATTAACTAGGGTTTTGGTGCAGCGGTCTACGACACGCGTGTTCATATACACGATGAGAATGTGAGCAAGTCGTGCAATCAGTTGAAGGAGTTAACAAAGTAGTGGGTGGAAAATCGACCAAGTCTCATACGTTGAGCAATTGGTTTTTAACACGATTTCCACTTCTCCACTCTTTGATTCCATCAACTGTCACACTTCATGGGATCACGGTGTTTATAATTCTAGCAATATAAATAAGTCTCTGAATGATGATTGAAAACAGGACAATCTCACGTAAAATAGACAACACGAGATTAACAACTCAACATCTGAGCAATTACTCTCAACAGAGCAAATTCAATCATTCAGAACTTATCTTATTTTCAGAATACACAACACACCTACAATCTTCGATCACTATTGATATCACACATTTCTCAGCTTCCCTCCTACAAATCGACCCATCCTCTCTTGTGACCGAATTTACTCTGGAACGGCCATTGTCTTGGTTTAGGCCGGAGTACTACAGATTGATATCTCGAATTCAAAACACTCCCTTCTTGTAGTGCATCTGTGTGAGGTTTAACAGTTTGCTCGGTTCAAGGAATTTCCTCCGCACGGTCGTCTCCTCAATTCCGTAAAAAACTAGCAACTCGTTTTGCCCCATATATAGTTTGTTTTATCATTTTTTTAATTTTTGGGCCTATGTAGTTGGCATGCTTTTGGTTTGGTTCAGTTTGGGTTTCATTCCTTAAAACTCTCATTTTCAATAATAATATATGTGTGATTCAAAAAAGAAAAGAAAAGAAGATAACATAAAATAGACTTCTGAGTGATAGATAAGTTTTAGTCTCCACATACCTTTTGTTGATGAAGTTCCTCCAAGCTCTTCAGTAGATCTTCTTCTTCAATTGGTGTACGCCGTGAAGTCTAATGCTCAACTACACACTTCTATCCTAATCCAAGACATAACTATAAGTAGACTAGAAATCAAGTATATAGTTTTGATCAACTAAACTTGGCAAACAAGCTTGAGATAGCAACGGTTGCGAGTTCAACTGAGCAGTGCTCTAACAACAAGACACCAGAATTTTTTTAACGAGGAAAACTGCACTGGCAGAAAAAACCCGGGACCTCGTCGATCTTTGAATATCACACTGTATTAAACCTCTACAAACATTAGTCTACTATCAGACTGGATTGTAGTTGAGACCGAATTAACCCTTTAAGAAATTCATCTTCAGTCGTGCTCTTGTACTCTGTGAGCCAAACGTGGTTATACGCACTTGAGTCCCTTAGGCCGACGTCCTTTACTGATCTAAGAGTTCTTCATCCTCATTGAAGACTTTTGATACCTATCTTCCTTTAACAGACAAACTTATTTGATTTCCTTTTTGATATGTTTCAATCAAGGTTTAGAAATATGTTTGCACTAAAAAACTCTAGCAAACCTCACGGATCCGGGAAACTTACACTCTTATCAAAGAGAATCCTAGTTCACTTACTACCTCTTAAGGAAAATCCAAACAAATCAAAAAAAGAGTTTATAAATTTGAATCACAAAGTCTTAGGCGAAAATGTAGCGCCCCTAAAGCTAGCAGCTGACTAATCCAAGAGATTAACTAAATAAAGAGGCACTAAGGATCTAAAACATATACTTAAGCATTCAATTAAGAAATCTGCTACAAACTTAACCCAAAAACTAGCCCGCTCTGAAATATACATATATACAAGAACTCCTCTCAAATTATACATATACAATAGTCATTTGGTTTATAAATAAAATAGACAACATAATAAACACAACCGAAGTTAACCAATTAACGAAATCAACCCTTGAAGCTTTCGCTGTGCAACTCTGATCTGTCTCTGAAACTGAAAGTGGGAATGGGTGAGCACATCATCCCTAAAAGGAGTGCCCAGTAGAACTAACATTTAACTTTTAAGTAATCATTGGAAATGATTTGAAAACAATTCATGTTTTCCCTAACACTAAAACACAACCAATTCACAGAGGTAAACAGTCATGTATATGGAACTAACTCCTTCTAAACAATTTATAATATGGTGACTCGTCCTGCACCTAGATAATAATATGGTGACTCGTCCGCCCTAGATAATAATATGGTGACTCGTCACTTTTGATAAATGAAGGAGCGATCAGTATATACCACAGATGGAAATTCTCATTTCCAAACAATCAAATGGAGATTCTTATTTCCCAAACAATTCATAAAGACAAACAAAGCATTACAGCTTTTTTCCAAACCATGGAAAGATTAAAAGAAACAACGATACTTTCGTAATTTTAAATAAAACAATGCATGAAATACACAATCAGACAATGCGTGAATTTATTAAACATAAACTTTTGTAAAAGTTAACAACAATAATCACAAAAGAGTTAAATGTAAATTCCCACCTCTTTTGATGATAAGCCACGCCTACCTCGAGATCCACGATCCACTGGTTCATCCTTTGAATCGATCGTTGTTAATAGACTAACTGTTAATTATACAAGCACTCCAAGAATCTAGCCAAAATGCCCACAAGGCTCATAACATAATCTCATACAATTCTCTAGTTGTAAGCTAAGTGAAGTGAACTATGGTTCTAAGCCCATTTATGGTTCACACTAACTCATTTTCTACCTTCAGTATATCTAAAGTTTACTAATCTAACTAGATTGGTTTTATAATCCAATAAATATGTCTTATGGTTACCACAACTTTGTAGAAGAAACCAAAGTCTAATTCAGACCATAAGGGTCCAATTCATCAAAGTAAGAAAACTAACTCTAAGCCCAAGTCCACCCAACCATCCCATTAATCCAAGGCCCGGTCAATCTGGTCAACTGACATTCACTAACGGTCAATAGGGTCAACAAACGGTCAACGTCTATGTCGGTCAAGTCCACAGTCAAGCGGTTAACTCGGTCAAGGCCCATTGAGTCAAGTCTGGTCAGGTCTAGTCACTGAGTTAACTCGATCGGATATACTAAGTCGGTTAAGCAGTTGAGTCAGCTAGGCCGTGGGATGACTAATCACATAATCTATTGCGTTACAAGAACATAATTAACTTTGATTCTATTCATTACAACATTATACAAATACTTCACTTAAACAGAAATTCTATTACAAATGTAATTTAAGATTACCTTGATCTGCAGTTCTGAGGCTTTCACTAAGGCCACTGCTATAACAACATTATAAACAACTTCATCTCAACAACCTTAAACAAACTTCGAAATCATTTACAAATACAATTACATCTTACCTGCATTTGTAGCTTTAAGCTTCTACAAGAGAGATTCAACTCCACACATTCACTTAACTCTATTCTAACAACACTGCCATTTCAAATTCATTAACATCTCCCATAACCTGACATTCAACTAACTTCAACACCAGCAAAACTGCACAATCAAACTTCTACAATCCATGTAACTCGATTCTTTTATCATTTAAACATCCTAGAATATCACCTGCATCTCCATCTCAGCACCAACAACACTTCTAACGCCACATCCTTGCATTTCGGTTCAACAATAATAACTACACAAACAACACCACCATCTTTAACGCATTTCCTTCACCTATAACTTCCATATTCAGTTCACCACTAATTCAACACAACTCTCGGACATTCAACAAACCAATACCACTGTAACTCACTGTAACAATCTGTACTATCAAACTCCGTTACAGTAACTTCATAATCCCAATCCTCATAGCTGTAGCAATATCACTACGAACTTCCATATCACTTACACAGTTCATACATATATCCCCTGCAACTTCAACAATCTTCCTATCAGTTCAACACATCACCACCAAAATCATTGACTGCAACTCACATACAACTTATTCATTTATACTCAGCCCTATGATTTCCATAACTCAACATCTCGGCTAATTCCCAACTCGGATACAATTTTGCATAACACTTCATAACACACCCTTTATATCCATTTCCATACTTAGTTGAGTTCACTATAACTCCATGCAATCCACATCAGTACCAACACCAGTTCATCGACTTCCTAACTCAAACATCTACTTTAGTAATAGTTTCCCCATATCACTTACAACAGTCTCAGACCCAAACTTCCCGGTTTTACAATAATCAACCCAAGAGTTTCCAATTTAGTTCTCTTCAGCACCACTCAAGAAAACTCCACACATACATATTTGTTATCATTCACATCAATACCAATTCCACTGAAATCAAAACTTCTCTAATTGATTAAACCCACCTCCAATTAACCTTCTAAACCCTCAGCTTCATCTTCCAGTTCTTCATCTGTATTTCCCTCAAACCCCAAGTTTACTGATTTCTCAATTTGAGAACTTCTTTGAAATCAAATCCCCTAAATTGACATCACTAACTTCATCTTCACAGTTATAATCTTCAAACCCATCTTTAATTTCATCTTAATCCTCACAAATCGAACTTCTAAACAATTATCTCGAAATACCCTAACTTGTTGAACAACAAATCAACACAACACGCATGTCTTCATCAACATCAGTAACATCTTCTACTTAATCTACTCCTTCTTATCAACCTATTCTCTCAGCAACACTCTCAAAGTATCAGCAGGAAAGAACGTAGAAGGAAGAAGAAGAAAAGAATGAGAAAGAAGAAAGAAATGAGCGCATCTTCTCGATCTGGTTTTGAGATAAGCCCGATCAAAATTGCTAAAGGCACCCATCCAAACGATAAGGGCAGCCAGGCGGTTTAAAGCAAAATGACTAATTTTCCCTTCATACAAAACTGGTAATATCTTCTTCATCCGATACCCGATTGACACGTTCGAGTAGTCCGTTCTGCGTAACTTTTCGAGATATATCTAACAATACTAGTTTCGTATCTAGGTCGTTTTTAGATTAATATGTATTTAATTAACGTTCGTGTTAAACTAATCGAGTTATTATCGGATAATTTGTCACTTGATCATCGCTAGACCAGTCAAATAGCGTTGACGAGCTTGAGGGTCTTTACAAAAAAGAACTTAATTTGTTATTTCTATCTATCTATCATGTTCCTGATTTAAAGTTCATGAACTTCAATAACCAGTAGAACAAGATCCAGATACACGAATGATAGGGTAAAAAGATAGTCTGACCAGGCTTCATGATTCCCTAAGTAAGTCTTCAAACTTGTAACCTAATACAGTTTCGTAAGGAAACCTAGTTTATAGAGGACGACTCAAGCTATGCAACTAGAACACAAGAGTTTCGGATTTGAAAATCCAACCACAAGAGTCTCTCTATTATAGATTTTCAAGGTCACAGGTAGCTTTGAATTCAACCTAAGATAGCTTGGAATCCAAGAAACACTTTCCATTTAAATGAAATTTATAGTTAGGAATTCATGTAAGCATGTGAAAATTATGCTCCGAAATTATATAGAAGAATATGCAATATGGTCCGAATAATTGAAATCGCGCACAATGATAGTCCATAACAACTAAAAGAAGCCCGTGAGCTAAATACTTAAAAATAGCAATTTTGTTATTTTTGGATAAAACTAAATCAACATTTTAATCGAGACCAAAAAATTAATGACAATGATTTAAAAAAAAAACATGTAAACCTGGTGTAATAATTTAAAATAAATTTGAGTCATCCAAAACCAGATCTTGACCATCTAGCGGTTAGACATATCGAATAATGAGGGCCGTCCGCCGGGTGTGTATTAACCACCTACCCAATCTACACCGCACATTGTTAGATTAACACACTATATTTCACGAAATTTCATCTAATGGACACAAATAGTTTTGTCAATTTTATTAGGGAGTCAATGAGAGAGCGTGGTTACTGATAACTATTATGACCAATGAGAGGGAGGGTAAATTTCCACCTAAAATTAAGTGTGAGGTTTTATTATGGAGTAAGGGATCGTATTGAGATTTTATGTTGTTGATGCCGTAGAAATCATACAGACATATTTATAATATGTTATCCAGTTATATACGAGCCTCAAATTTAACTAACTAATTCACTTTGAAAGAATGTCTAGTCCTCATAGTAGCCTGTTTAAATACGGATCAAAAAAATTACTTTTGGCTCTTGAAATCGAAAAATCAAAATCTAGTTTGGTATCCGGTTATATACGAGCCTCAAATTTAACTAACTAATTCACTTCGGAGGAATATCTAGTCCTTAGCAGCATGTTTGAATACAAATCCAAAAATTGCTTTTTGACTTTTTGAAAGTCGAAAAGTTAAAATTTAGTCTGGGTATAAAATTTCTTTCCATGAAGCAAAATATTTTGCCTCTACATTCTTCTGGTATTCTTTGAACTTCGAACTTTTCATAAGTACTGTACTTGTTGCCAAACATCTTCCAAACAGGGAAAATTGAAGACCAGTAAAACCCAGGGGAAATTATTATATTACATTTTACCTAAGGCCTAAATTACTCCAGATACAAAAACTCGTTCATTTTTCTCGGGAGTCACCTAAAGCTAATCCAAGGGTGTGAATGATATCAGTGCAGAGATTCTCAACCGCCCCCAAAATTTAGGGATAAAACTCTTTCCCAAAGGAGCCAGTGACCAACTTCGACTCCACGTCGATTCTGAAACGTCTCTCTCTCTTTCTCTCTCCGTCTTTCTGACTCCCTCTTGTTTGAAAAACTAGGGTTTTGAACCCAAAATCGAGAAGAGATCGAGAGATTAAGATTTAATATATATAGGTTTTTGATTTCATTGTTTGTGATTATTCGATTTAGATTTGGAGAATTTAGGGTTTTAATTAGAAGAAGAAAAGATGGTGGAAAAGGGAGATGAAGAAGAACAAGAGTATGAAAGTGATCCAGAAGAAGCACCGTTACCATTAACGATGAGAAGAAGAGAAGCAAGTGATGATGAAGAGGAGAAGAGGGATTCGAGAATGGATCGAAGAAGCGGAGGAGGAGGAGTTGTTGGTGTTTCAGATGGTGAATCAGATGGTCAAGGAGGTGTTGATTATGAGTCTGAGGAAGAGGAATCAGGAAATTGAGGAGGAGGAGGAGGAGGAAGAAGAAGAGTATGTAGAAAGAGTTATCAGTGGTAATGATGGGAATGAGGTTTCTGGTGGTGTTTTGGAATCTTTTGGTGGTGGTGGTGATAATGGTGATGGGGAGGGTGAAGAATCAGTGGATAAAGTTGAAGGAGAAGGTGAGAAGAAAGAGAATGAGCCATTTGCTGTTCCTACTGCTGGTGCTTTTTATATGCACGATGATCGTTTTTCGAGAAAGTAGTGCTGGTGGTGGTCGTCACAGGTAATTAGCTGATTTCAGTGTATTTTACTGTCAATTTGAATATTTGCATATGTATTTACTTGAGAAATCGTGAAATTGCTGTTTGCATATGTTTCTAATTGAGTATGTTTGTAGTTGCTTAATAGGCATGCCACATTTCATGAATGTAGAGTTTCAAAGTAGTCTTATCGACATGTTTGTGAAACTGAATGATTTTTTGTTCAAGCTATGGTAAGCACTAGGGGGTAAGCCTGATAACAGGTGGTTGCCACTATAATCACCCTGTTTGCTAGTTGCCCCTCAAAACATGAAAAACCCTAGCACATTCGGAATCTCAACAGTGCCTTTGTAGAAACAAATTGTCTAACCAATCCCACTGTACTTTGTGTGTAAGAATTTTGAAACTTGTGATCTGTAACTTTAAACAATACCAATAACGTTACTATTGTAGTTTTCTTCATTGTATTAATTATAAGGAATAAATAGGAAACTTAGCTGTTGCAAGCTTTGACAGTTAACTCTTTACCTGGCTGAGAAATATCATGCCATTCTCTTTTTCTAACACCGGATCATTTTATTTACTAAATATTATATATCTTTCAGTCACATGTGTTGCATTTAAAAACCATGTCTCTTAAATGACTCTGAAAGGTAATACAATACATACGTTGCAATTCTTCGTCTGGATGAGCCTTTATCTGGGCATTGACAAGTAAATAAGTGATGTAGGAGTGGTAGAGTGTAGGCCTAGCTCCTGGATTTTAGTTGCTTGTTTATCTTCTGAAACTCGGTGATGCCACCTGTTCAGTCCCTCAGCGTTTCAGTCTCAATGCTGTCACCATCATCCTTGCATTGTCCCCTGTGATACTTCAGATTTCACAGCCTTTTGTTTTTTTTGTTTTGTTTTGTAATACGTACTACTACTTTGCAGTAATTGTTTGAATTTCATTCAGGCGTACTCTTGGTGGGAGGAAATTGTGGGAATCCAAAGATGACAGGAAATGGGGGCATGATAAATTTGAAGAACTGAGTTTGCAAGAACCAAAAAATGACAAGGTAAAACTCAATTGATGCTTGTATATTTAATTGTTAAATTTGCTCGTTCGCATCTGTTTGCCAATCAGTGACAGTATCCACAGAATCATTCTTACATTTATCTATGTATCTATCAGGAAAGGAAAAGAGGTGCTTATAGGGGTTCGTGGAAAGAAACAGGTACTGATCGTGGGTATGTTAGAACAAACAGGATCAGAAACTATGATGACAATAATGATCAAAATAGTGTCCCGAAGAGTGTGAAAGGAAGAGGTCCCAGAAAATATGAACCTTCTGCGAGGAATAATGGTGATGCTCCACCAAATCAGAACAAACAGTGAGTAGATATTTTGAGTTTATGGATAATTTCCTTTCTTGCTTTTTTAATGTGCCCGTTTGACAAAATTGCATTCTTCCATCCAGTTCTGGAAGGACTTATGAGACAACAATGAGTAATAGTAATTCAGGGAGGACATCCAACCACACACACCAAAATGCTCAGTCTAATCCTGCTGCTCCCGTAAACATGTTTTTGCGTCAAGCTTAAGCTCTGCTTCTCCTCCATTTATCCTTCTGGTTCTTCCAATCAAGATGTGATAGTAGCACAGAAAAGAGATGTGCAAGCTGGACCTTCTGAGAAGTTCTCTGTGCCTCATGCCAATTCATTTGCCAGAGGAAAAACTGTTGTGGATCCTATTGTGAAGGGCAGGCAGTATATCAATGAGCCTGTTCGACCACTTGTTGGGAAATTTTCCAATATGCAGTTACAGTCATCTGGATCTTCGAGTGAGTTCAAATCAAACTCCACAATATAGGCCTAAAGTAAAGAGTCCAGAGGTTGTGGCACAACATAACTATCAATCAACCTCTTCTCCCAACCATGGCAACATAGGTTCTATGCAGTATGCTGTTGTTCAACAGAAGCCTGTAAACCCAGTTCAGCCTGGTTCTCAAGCATCCTCTCCACCTAAAGGGTCGTCGACGAACTCATCTGAACCTGGAGAGACAGAATCTCCAACAGGATCCAGTAAATCCAAGACTGCTCTTGTTAGTAAAGGAAAGGTAGCGCTCAAGGAAGTGGGAGGGGTACTTTTCTCTGCAATGGAGAGCGCAGGTTGTTGGAGCAGCTGGGAACATGGGTGTTGCACATAGTGATCAAAAATATCCTGGCACTCCAGCGCTTTTGCCAGGTAAAGTTCATGATTTTCGACTTACCAAACCAGACATGCTTCTGAGAAATTTTCACCTTAGAAGATAAAAGTGAACTTCTTAGACTTTTTTTTTCTTTCAATTGTGCTGTTATTCTTTTCCTGGTCAATGGGTAACCATAAAATTCGGTTTTTGCATGTTTTGTTTTGCTAAGAAGGAATTTCTTCTGTTGCATTTTCTTACCATTGTTTTCTCTTAGAGCTGGTTCTCTAAAGATTGCATCTACATCAGGGTTTAGAATATAAAACTCTTTTAGACTCAAATGTATCAATTGATCTGCAGTTATGCAATTTGCGGGACAGCACAATGGTGGCCTTGGAGTCCCTGCTGTTGGTATGGCACTTCCTGGATATGTTGCCCAACCACAACTTGGATTTGGGAATTCTGAGATGACTTGGTAATTTTCTCTTCCTTCACATGCTATGCTGATGTACTGGCTACTCATTAGTGAAAATAATAAGATATGCAGAACCCTGTTTTGTATGCTGCCAAAATATCGATTTGGAAATCTTGGCAACTCATGAATGGTGATTGTTGACAGATTAGTTGATTTCACTGTATAATATTAGTTTAAGTCTATGGTCTTAAACTGCTTATGCATTGTATGTATACTAGTACGACTTTGTTTTCTTTGTTTTTTCTGTTTTTGTATATTCTATTTTTAATTAATTACAAGTTTATCTACAGGGTACCAGTCCTGGCAAATGCTGCTGGTGCTTTAGGGGCACCGTACTGTTCGCCCTATTTACCTGTTGATGGTACTTATTATGCTCAGCCATCAGGACAAACATCTTCATCTGCCTCAAGGTTAGTAACCATCCTCTTTATGTTGAGTAGTTGTAGTGTTTACTGTCTTAGTTTCTTTTACACTCACTGCTGCCTGGGTAACCATCACTATGGCAAGAAGAATATATAAGCTTTTCTTGCTGGTCTCTTTATATGTTCCGCACCTCCCTGAATATATATAATGCTTATTCTGAAGGACCTTTTCTCGATTTCTGGGTTTCTCTTGATGCCAAGAAACCGAATAAGTGAATAACATTTTGTGTGTTTTCTACTGTAGAGATGTGAGTACGAATAAACAAAATATTGACTGGAAGCCTCCAGCAGAAAGACCTGGTAATAATCTCAACTTTGTTTGCTAATCATAGATTACCTATTTTCAAAGCCTAATATCTAACAATTCCCATATATGGTATTTATTTCACAATAGTTGACGAAATTGCTTCTTCCACAGAGCTCGCGAACGATGAATTTGGGCAGCGACAGAACAAGTCTCGCAGGCAAGTCCTTAACTCTTTACATTGGTTTCACTGAAGCTGATTTGTGTAACTTTTGTACGAGGAAGACATTCTTAATTACTTTTTATTTTTTTCATACTAAGTCATTACTTGTTCTTTACAGATATTCGGAGATGAGCTTTGGCCAGTGAAGTACATAGTGGTTTGAGTGTATTTCTAATAAGCAGCTAAAAGGTTAGTGTCCTAGTATGCGGCCAATAGTTATTTCTAGCTATGAGAGCAAATTTTTGCTGTGGCACTCTTGCTGCGATTTTTTTTTTTTAAGAACTGTGTTGTTTGTTGCTGCTGCAGGCCTTTCTCATGGCCCTTCGTGACTCCAGGTTTTGTTCTGAAGCACTTTGGGCAGCTTAAATCCCAAATTATGTTAGGTGAATTCGCCTTTCTTCATCTATTATAATTTCTTGTAGTTTTAGATAGCTCATTCGTCTCACTTTCGCCTCAGAACCTAAGTACTTGTTGTTAGCCCTTCTGGAGACATTTCTCTACGTTTCTTCAAGAATTAAAGGTTCTCCTTGAAAAATAAGGGAGAATGGTATGATACGTGGTACGCTTTTGATGCGTGACCTGACGTGTTGGTCTTATGGTTGCTCAACCTTCTTTTCTTGTAGCTGGAATTTAACCATATTATCATCTTGCAGCTATATATAAGAAACGCCTGGTCATGCTGCAGTTGACGTGAGAAGTTTGTTGCAGTTTGATGGGTAGCAGTTCCTTGTTGAGGTGTATGGTAAGATAGCAAAGAACTCATTATTAGTATGTAATTCCAATGTTCAACAGGGTTTTCAGCATATTTTTATGTTCACTTTCCTTTCCAGGGTTTTCTTTGGCTTGTTCTTTTGTGAAGCTTATAAGAAATGGAAGTAGGCTTCTTCATAAACAAAGAAAAAAAAAAAGAAAATTTTGAAAACAGAAAAAAGGGGCAGTGAATCAGTTAGTGAAGTTCTGAAGTGAATCGGTTTTAGATGAAAAGATGATGGTGTCTCTATGTACTGTCATTTGATCATTATGTTTGTGATATTTGGGTTTCTTTTCGATACATCAGTAATATCTGTTTGGTTCTTTTTAAGGGAATTTGCTAGAATCCCTGAGACAACTATTTATTTAATATATGTGATTATGTTTCTTATGGGTTCTTATGGTTTTTTCTTGTCTCTGAACTTTTATGTTTGATATGCCAAACTGACCAACAGCTTAGATCCCTTCACTCCATATTAGATTCCCCTCTTTTCTTTTCTGGTTATTTTATGCTGTTTTTCTTAACTACTCACTCTCATCTAATGGCTACATTTTTCTTTAAATTTTTTTTGGCTTGATCTTATCATGTGCATTTTGTTTTATTGTATTGGGAAATTCTGTTTCTTCATATTTAAGTTTCATTAAGCTGCTACTTAGAGAGAGACGAATCTCTATGCTTCATTATATTCTGGTTTAGTTACTGCGGTTCATGTTCATTGTTGCATTCAGTGTATGCAATGAGCCAGTTCTGTCATGTGAAATGCACACATCTGCTAGATCTTGGATATATATAAATAAAAGCTTGATTGGACTTTGATAAGGAAGAATCACCTTCTTTTACCACTAAACTAATACACTAGAACTAGGTATAGGATGACCATAAGTCAACCAATGAGTTCACAAATTAACCGCAAATCAAGGTGTTGCTGTTTTTTTTTCTTCTCTTTAAGCTTACTTAGCAGGTGTTAAAATCCTTTGTAGCGGCTACAGTGAACATTCAATGTGTATAAAGTTCTTCTGACCTCTTTTAGTTCAACACTTCTCAACCACTTTAGGGATGGATGGAGTGAATATTTCCCACCACTTGCGGATGGAGGGATTTTTCCAAACAAAACTGTTTAGGTGAAAGCAGTTATATTTTCTCAAACGTTAATAAAACGTGTAGGTTTGCTTAAGCATTGTCCATAAGAGCTGCAATCATCTTTTCTGGTTGATCTAATGTCTTGTCCTCCACTGCAAACTCCAATTCTAAGCAATTCTAACGTACACATATTAGCTCTGTATATCGAAAAATTATCTGCTGTGAAGTTGCCAGTCAAAAGCAACACCAAAAGTTTTGAACAACCTTGGAGCAAGAAACATGTGATTGACACATCACATGGTATCAACATTTTAGAAAATTGACCCCTCCGCCCCCTTTCACAAGAATACAAAACAAAATGAGGTGTTCCTCTAATAATTTTCACAATTAGTGCTCTTCTGTCCAACTCACTTGAATAGTAGTAGAATTTCATTATTTTCATTCATTTTCACAACAATCTTGGTAAAGGGGCGGTAGGAATCGGTAGAGGGGCGGCAACCTAATAAGACAAAAAAGGTGATTAGAAGTAAATTCAAGTGCCCCTTATTAAAAAACAAATAGAAATGACCAATTAACCCTTATTATTAATAATCAAGATTAGTGTTTGATAATCAAGATTAGTGTTTGATAATCAATTTTCACTTATAATAACTCTAAAATTAGATTTTTAGAGTTATAAAAAAAATAAAAAATTATGTGATATTTGTGAAACCCAGATTTTGATTATTTCAACCAAAATGAGTGATTCAAGTGGCAAATAAGAGGTGAGTGATCAAAATTATTTCCCATTAGCTTTTTGTTGATCAAAATTATCTAAAGTATGTAAAAAGATCAAATTTTTAAAATTTTAAAAGAACATACGGTTGGAAATAAGCTAGTTACCAACCATAACCTGGTTCAATTTGGGGAAAAACCCAATCGTAATACCGATTACGGTTGCTAGAAAATCTTGGATACGAAGTAACTAATTACGGTTCATAAAAAGATCGAAACCAACCGTAACTAAACTACGGTTGGTAAGTCATCTATAGTTTCGAATTGTACATCACTATTTCAAAATTCTTAACATTCAGGATGATATACGGTTGGTAACTTTCATTAAGTTACCAACCGAACCTAGGTGCGGTTGGTAACTAAGGTTTCGTACCAACCGTACCTAAACCTAATTCTCAATTTTTTTTTAAGGTATGGTTCGTATTTGAACTATTACCAACAGTATGTTCTTCAACATATCCGATTACGGTTGGTAATTGAGTTATTACCAACCGTAAACTCGCATAAACCCGAAAATTTCAATTTCAATTTTCATACAAAACCTAATTTTTGATACAAAATTAACTTAAATTCAACACGATAAACTAAACCCTAACTGGGTTTTTCCAAACATTTTTCAAATCGCCGATTAATCGAAGACAATGAAATTTTCGGTTTTAATGGAGGTTAGGATTGATGGAGGAGAAGAGAAGATGAAGAAGAAGATGAAAAAAAAAACTGATTTGATTTTTTTTTGATTCATTGGGTTAAAAAAAATTGATTTGATTTTGGTTGATTTAAGGTGAAAGGGTAATCTAGTCAATCTACATCCCTATAGGACACCCCCTAACCAATAAGAGGGACATTGCTATCACACTTGCCGCCCCTCTACCAATTCATGCCGCCCCTTTACCAAGCTTGTTTCACAAACAAAGGCATTCATTTTCAACATGATAATGCAATTTCGGCCGGTGCAAGTTGTGCGAGGCTCGGACAGGCCGGCGTAAAACGCATGCTCAACTCTTAGGAGATATTCTCTAGTCGACCCGGTACTTGCTACTGGAAAAGACTTTGGATTTGGATTTGGATTTGAATGCAATTTCGGCCGCTCATCGCACCGTATGTGGTTTATGACTCAAATTACCTTGGAAGTCACGGAGTCTAAGCTTTATCTAAAAGGGAAGAGAGTTGCTTAAATAATTTATATCCTTCAATTTTATCACAGTGACGCATAAAAGGAGAGAATAAATTAGACCAGAATGGACAAATAGGAAGCAACTGTGGTTGGACTGTCATTTGACTACCAGAAAGAAATATTTAGTGCAACTGGATTATGGTTACTATTAAAAAGAATCTTACAAGAGTCCACAGAAATGCCAATAATTGACGACCAATTTGTCAATAATATTTTGAGTATTTGTAAGAAAAATGAATACACAGGACAAAGTACAAAGACAAGGTGTTCTCATCCAAGTGCCCTCATTATTAGTCTTTTCTATTTTGATTGATCTGTCTATCTATAACTACTATTCTCTCTTTTGAACTTCTTTACGATACAAAATAAATATACCCCGATCCAGTCTCTATTCTATCAACAGTGCATTGTGAATTGAAAGAAAATTCACAGGATTTCAACTAACTCAAACAAATGTTGAAGTCATGGCACATGGGGGCACAAGTTTGGCTATGTATTTCTCGTATTTTACATTTTCCAAAAGTATTTTAACATGGTAAATGATAAGATTACATCCATCGAAATGATAATATAATTTTAATAAAAAATATAGTTTGCAAGTAATTTTCAATTAAGCACCGCGACCATTACTTAAATATGTTCATGTGGCCGGAAAAGCCAAAGGGTCAACTCGTCAGGTTCTACTACAATTACTTGAAATGCGTTTGGATAAAAATGTTGTCCGATTTTGATTGGCTATTTTGTTGAGTTATACATAAAAAGGTGATTACCAATAAAACGACCAAAACCATGCACTTACTATTATAAATAATACATGCGCACCCTCTCTCTCAGCCATCACACTCGATAGCTCGTCACTGTTGTGGGAAATCCACACAGCCATTTCTAACTTTCTTCATCATCTTATATATGTTTAGAAGTTACTACTATACTACATGTTCACATGGGAGACATGCCAATCTGTGATGAAGTGATAAACACACACATGAAAAAGTTTATCTCCATCTAAACCCACTATCTACCATTTCAGGTTCTATGGTTGTTGTTCCTTGCTACTTACTTTTTCTTACTACCTGTTCATGAACTCCATGAGTTGTAGAGTTGTATTGATCACTCTCTCTTGCTAATATACCTTACCTTTTTGTTTTGTCTCTTTATAGTACTACTGCTACTGCTTCTGATCTCCCAGAATATATGGGTCTCTGACTACTTTTTTTTTTTTTTTTTCTCCTTACAATGTCACAGTCTCACAGTGTTTACAAGTAGCTAGTAGTTGAAGTAGTACTCTCTTGCAAGTTTCATTTGTTTCTTGCCTTAGCTTTAAATCCTTCCCATCTCTCTAGAGTACTACACTTAAGAAGATGATTTTCTTTTTATAGAGTTGGGTGTTAGAAATTCTTGTCCTTGAAATTTTTCTTTTTTTAGATTTTGGGTCTCTATAAAATGTTTATGAGAGGATTCTGGAGTCTAGTGAGAAAGTAGGTTTTGAGGTTTTCATTTCTTGTATTTCTCTCTACAAGTTTGAGTTTTTCTTTTGTGGGTGAAGATACAATGGGGAAGCTAACATTTGGCAAAGTGTTGGATTGTTTTTGTGTGTCACCTAAAGGTTCAAGCTCTTGTTTTTGTATAAACTCTTTAGAAGCACTGGAAGATGATGATTTTGATAGAAAACCATTGATTGGAAAAGAAAAAAGTCACCAGTTGATGAAATTGGGAGATCTTGTTAATGGAACACAAACTTTGGCTTCTCAGCTAAAACCAAAGGTGAGAATGGTTAAGATTCCAACTTCAAAATTTTCAATTTGTACTCAATATTCTTTTATCCTGAATCTTTGTTGATCATTTTGTAGATGGTGGAGCTAAGGGTTTCAATGCATTGCAATGGTTGTGCAAAAAAAGTTGAAAAACACATCTCAAAGATGGATGGTGAGAATTTTTTATGCTACACATATTTTGACTTCAATGTGCACTTGTGTCAGTAATGCTTGAATTGTGGGGTGTTTTTATTGTTTTTCAAATCTCACTCTCTTTCTCTATGAATGACAGGAGTGATATCTTATCAAGTGGACTTGGAAAACAAGAAGGTAGTGGTGATAGGGCATGTATTGCCATATGAAGTGTTGGAGAGTGTATCCAAGGTGAAGAATGCAGAGATATGGACATCTCCTTATGTCAATTGATCAAGAATTGGGAAAAATTCAGACGAAAAATAAGATAAAACAAGACTACAAGGAGTATATTATTGGGATGGTCATACTATGTCCAAGATGTATGTTTAAGTTGTTTTTCTGTTTTTTTTAGTTAAGCTTAATCAAATATGTGTGCATTAAGATCTCTGTAAGAGCTATATATATGCGTGGAGAAAGAAGCAAAGTTATTAGTCTTCTTCTTGGATGTAATCTATGTACATAGTGCATTTTCATAGAAAACATAATGCCTCTTCATTCAAAACATAGAGCTAACAACATACCATCTTCAGCTGCCCAGAGTTCAGCCACATTGTTCTAAAGTCACTTTCTCTGACAAATCAAGAATATAGAAGATGAATTAGCCAAGTTCATGACGGAGTTGACGTTTACTGGGAAGACCAATCTTTAACGGAAGGTGTCAACTGTGTCTAGCAATTTCCCTCCTCTCCTTGCATGTGCATGAAGATGAATCCATTCCATCTCAGCATAATCTTTGGAAACTTGAAGTTCCTAAAAGGATAAGGGCTTAAATGATGCTGTGGATGGAAAGTGTGCTAAAAGGAAACACAGACAGAACATAAGTACTGACTTGGAAAACAAATCAAAAGTCTAAAGCTCTAGCTTTCGTTTTGCCATTAAGCATTCTAAGAGAGGAGAAAGCCTATGTGCCATTCTTAACAGTTTACATTTCCAAAATCGTAACAACTTTGGCCAGTCTTGCCGGTAGCATTCTGTGGAGAGACAATTCCTCACTTTTTTTTTGAATGACGATAAAGAGTATCAACATGAAGACTAATAACATAAACAACGGACACCGGCACCAGCTGTTGCATTCACATGTCGTCCTTCCACAGTCGTAGCAAAATTTGGTTTTACACCTGAAATAAAAATTACAAAAGTTAATTTCCGGTTCTCTAAAACACTAATGACTCGGGCAGGCTTAAATAAATCACGGAGCAGCAACAAGGAAAGTAGCTAGAATAAAAAAAAAATAACATGTATACCTGCATCGGACGGAAGCACAACCTCCGTTACGCTCAACATAATGGAAGCAATTTGGACACCGCACCAATCTCTTGCGCTTAACCATCTCCATGAACAAAACATCGCTACTATCAATATCAATTATCGTTTCATGTCTTCTACACCAATGATTTTCTGTCCATGGAACCATACAATGAAAGCAGAATTGCTTTTTGCAATTCGGGCAGTTTGATTTAGTAATAGTGGAGGCTGAAATTCTAACGCACTCGTTTAAAATCAACTCAGAACAATCTCGAAAAGGGCAATAAGATCTTCCGTGCGCCACCCCGCCTTTAGATGAATCCAAAAGTACTACTGATTCACAAAGAACACGGCACCACTTTTCAAAGACTCCGTTAGGGAGCGCAGATTGGCACAAAGAAGCGTCCAATATAACATTGCAGTCGGGATTAGCGCACTGTATCTCAGACATGTTGTGTTCGATCACCTTTTCTTGAATATATTTGGCGACACAATCAGTACAATAAGGATGCAAGCATCCACTCATCTCCCTGCTCTTGAATTGCCTGTTCACTGGAACTATTTGCACACAGATTTCACAAGTGAAAAAACTGCGGCCATTACTAGAAGTCGGCCGTTCGAGTTCTTGTTGTTGGATTTTCTCCATTTTGAAGACGATTTTGTTGTCGTGGAAAAGAATTTACTTAATCACGGTACTTAGGGCAGCTCTTTATGTCATGGATGCATCCAAATCTCAGGGAGAATCCATATGAATAGGTTTTATGGGGATTTTTTTTTTTTATGGGGATTTAGAGCTTCTCCAATGGTGGTTGTGTGTGTTTCCTAGGTGGCAACCCAAACAAGACATCCTCATTCCAATTTTTCCTTAAATTTAGGGGGGAAAAACATTTCATCTCCAATGGTGTTGTTGGTGATTTTTTATGAATTAAATGCATTTTTTATTTTTAGTAAATTTTAGATTTTATTACACCATTTTGACAAAATACACCCTATGGGATTAGTAATTCCTAAAGTACACCCATTATTTTGATAATTGCTAAAATACACCCTCCATCCAAAATTCTGTTAAGGCCCACCATCACTCGATCTAACCATCCATCTAATATTTTAAATCAACGGGTAAGATATCATTCTAGATAGCAAATTCCCAATTTATCCTTAGTATGATAAAAGACTAAAAATGTTGCCAAGAAATTTATTTGTTCACCGTTCTCCTCTTCTTGCCCTTCTGCAGAACCACCATTATCCATGTCTGCAACCACCCTCTGCTACCAACACCTTCTTCTTCTTCTCAACCACCTTCTTTTCCTTGTTATTCTTTTTGAAAGATGAAGAAGAATCCGTAGATGGGTTTCCTGGAATTAGAGATGAGAATTATCTATTTGAATAGGGATTTTGATACATATTTAATCAAGGGAAGTAGTTATAAATTGGGATTTGATGATACTTTGTTGACAAATTCCATGTGGATTGAACTGGGTATAACCCATTTGCTAAAGAAGAACTCTGGATGTGCTAGAGTAATTTTGTGAACTAGTGGTAGTGTTGACAGCAACATCAACGGATTTCTAGGGTTCTCTTTGTGGTCGGGAAATGAGTTCTGGTGTGGATTGTCTGTACTGTGATAATTAATTTCCAGCAATGATTTTTTATTGCAATCAGTCGGAAGTGGTTCTCAAATAGTCAGAAATTAATCGGTAGTAGTGATGAGAAATTCAAGGTACTGGGAATTGGTAGCGAGCAAAATTGGATCTTTGTTTTGGCTAATTCGATTATATGCCTAGAGGGTTGTAATCGGTGGTGAGATGGTCAGAATTAGAGACTGATGTTGTGGCCGAGATTGAATAGAAACTAAGAACTTGGTGTTGGTGATTTCATTGTGCTTTAATTCCTGATGGTGTTGTTGCTCATAACCTGTATGATAAAATTGCTCAAAGAAATCTCTGTGTTGCATATTGTTTGAATGGTGCCTAAATTTATTGGTGGTATAGGTTGGTGGTGAAGATATGATTCCTAAGAAAATTGAAATGAAATTCATGATTTTTTTATCAACGGATTTCAAAAGGCTAAGCAATTTCCCATAGAAGGGAAACCAAAATCAGTATGATAGGATTAAAACGGTAGAGAAGCATAACCAGGGAGGGGTTTTTTAGACATTGTGCAGCCTAGTCAACTCGGTTGACTCGACCCAGTTTTATGACAGCTGTAGACTTAACGGTTTTACTGAAAAAACGGGATGGAAAAGTTAAAATGGGTGTATTTTTGCAATTTTGAAAAAAACGGGTGTACTTTAGGAAATACTAATCTCATAGGGTGTACTTTATCAAAATCCCCTTTAATATATTGGAATTAATTTTAGGAAGCAAAAGCTTACTAGGATGGCTTGACATTGTCAAGGTGAATGTCTAAAACTTGACATTCACCTTGACAATATCTAACAAAAATTAAGCCATGTCATCTTCACATTGATTTAAAAAGTTGGGTTGGAGAAGATTTTTAAAGAAAATGAATGTCTATCCTATGTGGACTTAGACATTTATCTCCACATACATTCCATTGGAGAAGCTCTTATTCTAGCATTGTGAGACCTAGAAAAATATTTACTAATTGGACCCATATATTTTTTTTTCTTGTTTTCTTTTTATACAGTAATAAAGAGAGAAATTTTATTAAGGTGGTGAATTGTTTAGGCGGAAATGATAAGTTGACCGAAAAGATCTCCCGGAATTTTCTACCTCGTCTAATAAGGATGGACCCACATCAGCCCACTTACCGGTCCAAATGTTGAGTTTGCATTTCTCTGTCGGAAGATGCTGCGGGATAAAAGATCGGTAAGTATAGCAGCGCCCATTGTTTAGGTCTCTTGCCAGGAGGCTACACATATACTGTATGAACTTGAAAATTGCTGAACTGAACGACATGAAATGATGTTTCCCTAACAGATTTAGCAACAGTGTCTGCCACCTGATTATCGTCTCTACTCACAAAAATAAAACGACAACTATTAAAATTTAAATTCTTTTTCTTGTTTTTATTACTTTAAAATACTAAAAAGAATTGTTATCGGGATATCAATGATCAGATGAGAAAAAAAAAAGATATAAAAATGTCCTGATGAAATATCCGGTCAGCCTATGATGGAGTACTTTATAGCGACCTTAGTATCTTGACTTCACAAACATATGTTGGAGAAAATGAGTTTTAATTGGTTGTTTTATGGTCATGGTGGGAATGGAACTTAGGACCTTTGGGTCTTTAAGAGCACTTACTCATTTTCCTATGAGTGAATGAAATAGGACCTTTAGTTCCACACTGAGTGTAACTAAAGAGGAGATCTACTATATAGCTATTCCATTATGGATAGTTAGTAAAACAATGTGGGTGGAACGCATGGGGCAATTTTTTTTTGCTTTCAAAAAGGCTTGGGCTTAGGGCTTAGGGCTCGGGCTCGTGCCAACCATCGTGGACAGGTCAACCAAGACTTATCTGACCAGGCGCAATATATTTTGCTTACCAAAAACTCTTATGCAGTAATGATCGGTTTAATTGATTTAAATATTTTTTCCTTAAATCTTATTTTGATTTAAAGATTAAATTAAATTGGCTATTTTATTTCCGTTTTAATTTAATTAGCTTCATGCAAGGAATTGATTTCAGAATCAATTGTCATTACTGCGCCTCTCTCATTTCTACATATAAAAGAGACTCGAATTCTTCATTCCAATTCGTGTCCAGAAGAAGCTACTATCCTTCTTCTTTTCGCCTTTCTCCCTCGGCGTGGTATTTTCATTTCTTCTATGCCATTGGTGTTGAGTTCGTAAGAGTGGGCAAGTACTGTAGTGCTAACAGTGCTTGCAACGGGCAGTTTTATCCTGGATACGACTTGACCACAGGGTATAGGCATCACTCATTCTTGAGGCGTACCGGTCAACTATCGTGTTAAGGACAGCTTGATGATCACGTGACTCTGTCCTCTGTTTGCTGTCCATTGAGTGTTTATTTAGCTTTTCTGAAATTTATTTCTAACATCTTCTTTTAGTGTTTTATTGTTACAGTCGCAAAAACATATGGATGAAAAATTCACTCATAATAACATTTTTGGTCCATAAAATGTGGATCATCACGAAGATGCGCATGATTTTTCCCATACAGGACTTGTCTTTATAGGGAATAGTTTTTCTCAATCCTATACCAAATGCTCCCTCCATTAGGGCTGCACAATGGTCGGTCGGATCGGTTTTTAGGCAAAACCGCCGACGAAACTGTATATATCACGGTTCTCACATTTGAAACTGTAACTGAATTGTTAAGTCTTCGGTTCGGTTTTCATCCCGGTTCGGTTACGGGTTACTTCGGTTTTTAACCGATTCATATCTATACAGAAAAGAAAAAAAAGACTGTTCTTGCATCCGTTTCTCAAATCTCAATTACATGGATGTGTATTACAAACCATCTTTCTCTTTCCTCCTCTCTTTCTCTTTATCCTAAACGAGAAACCCACAGCCGGCGCCACTTCTTCTGCTCAGATCGGTTCTATTTGGAGCAGATCTGGGCAGATCTCCTTCCTCTAATGCTTTATTAGTTTGTAATTTACTTTCTGCTGTTGTTTGTGGTTTCTATTGTGTAGTTAATTTAGTTTCCTGTCTCTGTAGTGTAAGTATGGATCTAGTTCTCCCTTTGTGGATCGACTATAGATCTCTTCCTTCAGTTTGTTGTTTAAATGGGGTTGACTGTTATATGATTTACCATGATTCTTCTTTTCACGACGAGTTTTTCCGGCCGGTATCTGGGTTTGATGATTCTATTGTTCCATCTAGGGAAGCCGGTTTTGTTTTGAATGAGTATTCACTACACCATATGGACAATTTTGCAACGTCTGAATTTTTGGCTTTGCAACGAATGTACCCGTTGCAGACATTTTTCCGTTGCTCATCATACAATTTACGTTGCACAAAATATGATTATAGTTTAGAAAAAAGGAAAAATAGGACACGCTTGCCTTTATTATTTTTGTTGGGGGCTTAAGTGACTACTGGAATATATTATTCCCCCTTTCTCCTATTTCTATTTTCACTTTCTATTTTCTTTATCTCTCCTCTCAGAGTTCATCGGGTTCTCCTCCTCCAATTTTTCTCTCTCTTCTAATCCTAAACCGAGATCTGAGAAATCAAATTGAAGATTTCAGAAATCAAAACCCATTTCTCCTAAACCTAATCTCATAAATCAAATTTCATCTTTCGGAACTCAAACCCAATTTTTCGATAACTCAACCCTAGAAATTATTTTGTTCTGTAAAATCAAATGACTCTGTAAGGTGTGAAGTTTCTCTCTCTGGTCATGAACTAATGGATCCTGCTGGGTATAACCCTAATCTTCTTACTTGTTTTTGCTTATTGCTTTATTTTGACCTAATTCTATGAATAACGTATTTTTCTTATTGCTTTATTTTGACCTAATATTACGAATAACGTATTTTGGTAGGTGATATTCTTCAAAGATTTTGCAAAAACACAAGTTCGTTTACTGTATTTCATGAGTTTAAGTATGGGTTTTCTTTTAATTTTAGTTTTGTGGTGATGTGCTATTCTAAATATAATGTTTGTATGTGGTCTTGGTATCTTTTACTGGTCCTTTACCGTGAAAAGATTGCAGAGAAGAAGCTTTCAAGTACTTCCCAGATATCTACAATGTCTTTTGGTGAAAATAAACCTCATTTCTGGATGCAATCCTAATTATTCTTTTTCTCTTTGAGATGATTTTTAAAGTGTGCCATCTAATTTTCTGATTCAATGGTTTGCTTAGTCTAGACCACTAAGTTTCTGTGGATGTATTGTAGATGGAAACAGGTAGCTCTACGACACAGTACTACATCATTGAACATGCATGATTATAAATGATAATCCGGTTGAAATCAGTATGAGATATATGAAAGTGATGAGCAAACCTCCCCCCTGCATGTGGATGTCAATGAACCCCATATTCTCTGGTTTGTTTCATGAAACATCCTTTTTAGTTTTATTCTACGCCACATACCTCTGGAAGCAATGGTTGTTAATAATGGTTTTAAAGCTTAAGGCGAAAAGAGCTGTGAGAAATTCAGTAAGTATGATTACAATTTACAAACAAGAGTTTCAAAATAAATAAATCTCTTGTTTCACTCAAACTTGGTAGTGTACAAGCCACTCTTTTGATGACTCAAGACTCACTTTTCTCTCACTTCTCATTATAAGTTACAACTGAAAATACGCAAGCTTATTTTTAGGCTATGATAGATCGACTTCCTAGCCTTTAAATATCTCTCGATCTAGTATGCTGCATGTTTAGGATTTTCTTGCTAATTTTAGTGACTTTTATTTGTATTTTTTGTTCCCTTGTTCTTGGAAATTGTCATTTCTAGGATACTAGTTATATTTATATCTAATTATCAACTTTTTTCATAAGTCGGATGTAGAAAAAATATGGGTATCATTCAATTTTATGTTTATTCGTTCTCAACAGTTCCGTTTTGTTTTTCTGGTACATGCTCTTGTAGATTCTTTAGAGAGTATAGCAGGTGCAATTTTGATGGACACCTAACCTAGTAGTAGTCTGGTAAGTGTTTAAGCCACCACCCTTTTCGATCTTTACTCCTAAAATACTTGTATTTCCTCTGTAACGAGAACTAATTACTATGTTTCGTGCTTGAATTTTCTTGATTCTAGAAGTGCTCAGTAACTTGGGTATTTTCATGGGAGTTTACTGATTTACGTTCGAACAAATTCAAAAATTAAGAATTGATTCAGACACACTGACAATTACAAACAGTGGACAAACAAGGGAGAATTGATTCATGCTGAGCTTAGCTTATGAACAAAAGATGTTCTGTTGACACAAGAGGGAACCGATAGAACCAAAAAGATTCCAAAAGTATCGGTTTGTTAAACTGGAGTTTTTGGGTTAACTTTTTAGGCTTGTTATATAAACCTTTGGCAAATGAAATTATTTTTATGCTTCATACTCACTTCTAAAATATGTTAATGCACACAGGTACTTTCCATGCACTATATGATTAGTAAGTGAGTGTTGGGACCGTCTTGATGTTATTGGTCATTCGATTGGTGGAAAAGTTATGTTACAGTATGACGAGAGTTGTGCTCGTGGTGGATCTGCTACTTTTCCTCAACAGGTAATATATTTTATGTTATGCTTGTATTTTTGTGATTTTTGTTAGTTCAGTTCTGTCACACTTTATCGATCTCGAACACTTATGGGTTTGTCACTCCTTCAAATACAAACATTTATACCATTTGTGAGTATACAGTAATGGGGTGGTTTGTTCTGTTCATTCTGTTCAATTTTTATTAAACTTAGTATATGTTCATCCGACAAGTAGTAAATTTTTCTACACTTCCCCGATGCAGAACAACTTCGTATGTTCATCCTCCTAACTTCAAAAAACGAGTGCCCTCATGTTGTTGTGGGTACTCCTAGAATGATACTTGCATTTGCCAAGGAAAAAGACCTTGCATTGAATGATATTTGACACTCCATCCATGATGAAAGTGATAAAATGCTGGAGTCCGCGTATGGTTCTTTGCTAATAGTCAAACCTGAAATACTCTTACTATAGAAGCTTTTGGTCCAAGCCATTGTAATACTGCATGAGTTCAGTTAAACTTATTTGGAAGATTTCTAATAACCTTGGTTTGTTCATTAATGTATAGATTGCAATGAAAAAACTCTGGGCACGCAAGATACCTTTCACTATCCATCGCTTGTCACTGCGTAGTTACTGATTATTACCTCTTCCTTGTAGACTCTGGAACGTCAAACTAATATTACTTTTCTCTATTTTTATCATCCGTGAGAAGTTATGAAGATTGAGGAGTTGATGAGCTAATTGTTGAAGGCTCTCGCTATCACACTATGAGCAATATTCCTTGTTAATCTCATTCTCGTTTGAAGTTTAGACGGGTAAGTTGAAACATCTCTGATATTTACCAACTTATTCTTATTTTTGTTACAATATCTAACAAGTTTCTGTCCTATCTTGCTTCCGTAGTGCATTAAGCCTGTCTTTACTTCTTGTATATGGACTGCCCATAAATAACCCATTGCGATATGTGAGGGTAATTGATATTTCCGTTTTCTTTGCTTTAAGATGGAGTCTGGCGCATGTGTAATCAGGATTTTATGTTCATTTTGTAGTTATACCATGAGGTTTGACAAAGTTTCTCTGGATAAAATCTTTGAACAAGTTGTTGATCTTCCTATTCCTCAGGTAGGCCAAATATCTATTTCAGATAGTCGTTTCTGTGTAAATAAGTGTAATGTCAGCGTATAACTTAAAAGACTACTATTAAGCATTTTTTTGGTGTCGGCGCAGCTTGATCTAGCTGTTAAAGAAGCATTTGATGTTGTTGTTTGTGGGTGAAAACTGTTTTTGCCGATTTTGGTAATTTTGGGTGTGTTGATGAGAAACGAATCTAAACCCTAAACAATGCACTGCACGAGAGTACTTTTGATTCGATAGATCAATCTGTACAATCCTGTCCTAAACCAATAAATGGCCGTTCCAGGCTTGCTTCGGTTACAAAGTGAAGGAGAAGGGTTGGTCTTAGGGAGGGAAGAGAAGAAAGTGTTGAGACCAGAATAGTTGATTCTGAAGGTGTGGTTGTTTTATGACTTGTATCAGAAAGTGGAAATTGAATGAAAGGTATCAGTTCTTTGGTGCTTTCTGGATACTGTGATGTTGCCGACCAAAAACTTGTTGTTTTGGTGGAAATAGGTGAAGCCTATTTATACAAGTCATATTAAAACGTACCCTGGTCTCGTAGGAAGTAGAAACGATTGAGTGGTGGAAGAATGGAGTAACGCATAACCGCCAGAAACCCATGCTTCCATGATGAAGGAAGTGGCTCCATTTACACCCGTTACTTCTTGCCGCCATTAATTGTCCTACTTCATGACACTTTCCTATAACGGGCATATTGCACGCCGCACGCTGTAAACCGCCAGACCAATACCCTGATGAGTATCCCCATTTTGATGTCTCGAGTGTTTTCGTGGAAAACATGTAGCATTTTGCTACGTGTGGCAAGTTAAAATCAAGAGGCTTGCCGTGGGAAAAAAGCATGTGATGCTATTAGGTCTGCCTTGGCTGGTCGCCTGAAACTTGCCACAAGTTCGTCATTTCGGTGGCGAACTTGGATGGCTGAGATTGCATCTCATGAGGAAGGGTAGCCGTTGATTATGGCTACCTTCTGTTGGCGCCTGGTAATGGCCCAGTGGCGTTTTTGGTGTATGCCAGGGGCGCTGCGGCATGACTGGCATAGCTCGTGCATGCCAGTGGCACGGTGGTGTAAGTGGCGCCTGGCATAGCCATGGCCACTAGATTTAAGCGGCTGGTCGCCTAAAACTTGCCACAAGTCCGTCAGTTCGGTGGCGAACTTGGATGTCTGAGATTGCATCTCATGAGGAAGGGTAGCCGTTGATTATGTCTACCTTCTGTTGGCGCCTGATAATGGTATAGTGGCGCCTTTAGCGCATGCCAGTGGTACTGCGGCATGGCTGGCATAGTTCATGCATGCCAGTGGCACGGTGGAATGGCTGGCATAGTTTGTGCATGCCAGCGGCACGATGGTGCAAATAACGCCTGGCGTAGCCATGTCCACTAAATTTTGGCACATTATTGTTAGACTCAAATGTGGTGTGGCAACATCAGTTTCAGTGGACACATCAATCCCAATGCCCTGTGGAATATTGTTTTGGCTCGGTTGGCGTAGCAATTTTGCCTAAATTAGGGTTTGGCATGCCGAAACCCTACTTAGTGCATAATGCATGCGGCATGTGGCCGTGGATCCAATAAAATTAAATATAAACCATTTAAGTTGGCTAGACAAGTTGGATGGCTGAGATGATTCACATAAATTTGTGTTAACTCATGAAATTTCGTAATCAGAAAATTCAGATGTGGGACCCTCACTAAAATCGTTGTAGAATTTTCGTACGAACTCGGATTTTGACGGTCCACCCCTCCATTCTAATCAGAAAAGAATTTCCAATCTCCCATCGAGAAAATATTTAGGTTTTGAGCTCGTTTAGGAGGTGAAAACAGCCCGACAGTGAAACTCAGGAAGAATTCAGGAGGGATTCTGTCAGTTTTCAGCCATGACCTAGCTCGCCTTTTATGCTGTATCTTTTAGCTCGTTACTCCGATTGATTTGAATTTTTAGTATGTTATGCTAGACATCAATACAAAACTTTTGGCATGTAGCTCATACTAAAATTATTTACCAAACGTTCCCAATTGTTTGTACAATCTTTGGGAAGCCAATTTGGCATGGTGACCACTTGACGCAATTCCACCTCTTTTAATATTGTGGCAGGTTTAGAGCAACCTGATTGGTCAATAAAAAGAGGGGGCCGGCCAAGCACGAGTATGGCTACACTTCTGGTGCGCGTGGTAGGTTTAATGCGACCTTATTGGTTGATGGGGAATAGGGCCGGCAAGTATGGGCCCAGCCACAACTCATGGGACCTGATTTGTCGACAAAGGAGTAAGGGCCGGTTGGGTAACATGGGGCATGTCCAAGTGGCGCCGGCTGGCCTATGGCATGGCCACGCTTCCTCTCATTGTTTCTCCTTCTCCGCGGCTCCTTTATTCTTTGCTTTTTGATTTTGGGTAGGACTTTGCACCTACTAATCCATGGCGGATTGTTGCTTACATGCATTGGATAAATTTCATGTGAAAATATTGAGTTGCTCAATAAATACGCCAGTAGAGAGGTTGAACACTCATCACTTTACATGGCTCCGTTTCTTTGCAGAGTGATGACACATTAAATGTGAAGTTTTACAATTTTACCCCTGAACTAAAAACCACCATCAACAGTTGCATACGATAACACATGCATTTCATTATGCTCCCTCAGTGAAAGTTGGGAACATGGAAGTAAGTAAAATATCACTCCCTTCCTTTTGTTATCTAGTCCACATTTTTCAAAGATGATTGGCAATCAAATAATTGTGTTTCAAACTTGATGAGGACTCGAAATGGAAGAATGCTAATGGGTTTGGTGAAAAGTTTGATGCGGCGTTCCTCTATCAAATCCTAATCGGTATGGTCGCTTTCTTATTTATTTTGTAGGTGGTAAAAAATTTTGGAGTTGGAAATCGGATCTCACAAAATTGTAAAAATGATTCTTCAGGTATTCTTGTCATCTCCTCTATTTAAGCACTGAGATAATTTCTTGTTATACCAAATTTGTTTGTCTTCATATTTTAAATGTTCTGTATCTATGTCCAATTCTTATTAATATCGCTTGAAGCTTGAACATACCTCTCACATTCTTATTTTCCTTGATGCAGAACAATGAAGTGATGGTTCTAATAGACATGCATGCGAGCCCATCTGGAGTTCTGGTTAGTCTTTGATAAACATGCCGTCTCGGTTCATATAGCAGCTGGTTTACTGTCTCGGGATAGCTAACCTTATATCTATGGATTTCTCATTTAGTTGGTACTGTGACATGATCTGCTGGACCCTGATTTAACAACGTGCGAGTTGGCTGATCACATCTCATGAGTCTCCGTTGACATGATGTTAATGTTATGATATCAAACCTTTGTTTGAATTCTTTTGGTTCTTACACATATTTTTACCGAAGGAAGGTTAATTAGTTGATTTAATTTGCAGTACAACTATGGCGCAATGCTAAAGTCGATGGTGCATTGTATCTTTTGCGGACTTGTCAAGGACTTGTGATTAGCAGATGAACCTGAGATAGAGTACTCGTAGAAGGTGAGTCGGGTAGGCCAATAAGCGATGCTCATTTTTCAATGCAACACGTGTATAGAACAGTAACTTGACATAAAATTTTCTTTACCAACTAGATGTTATGTTAGAAAGAAATTTTGAGTTATGTTATATGTTGATCTACTCTATAAATTCATGATGTTGAAAATTGTTGCAAGGACGAGTGGTTGTCAGGTGTCTATACTATTTGTAATACTGGAATTTGAAAATATTAATTCAGATTTTGTAATTTTTTTTAATTCTGATAACATATTCGCAACGTATATGTATGTTGCTTAAATTATATTATACGTTGCTTTAATTAGAATTAAAGCAACAGAAGAAACGTTGCTTTAATTAAATTAAGCAACGTTTGTAAACGTTGCACAAAATTTGTGACGCCGTGTGGGCAACGGAAAAAAGCGTTGCTTAAATTATTAGCAATGAAAATAAACGTGGTAAATTGGTGTTTTTGGTGTAGTGATTATATGTATTCAGAGTGAGGAGTCTGCGTTGTTTCGCATCAAAAAATCAAAGCATATCACCAACATCAACACAAGATTATGAGCATGAAGAAGCAACAACATCTGTTCTATCTTTGGCATCACCATCTCCTGAACTTTTCAGTTTGGATTTTTCCCCCATAGTTGGTGTTGTTCGGCTACTTGTTTGTTTTGTTTTAATTTTCTGGAATCTTAATGTTCTAGGTTGTAATACAGCTCTAGATACAGTCAGATTCGGTATGTTTTCGGCTGTTGCATCTAGGTTTAAGCTAAAATTTTCCTTTCCTTTTTTAATCCCTGTAATCTTTGGTTTTGTGGCCCTTTCTCTGGATCTGATCTCCGGGTGTGGTGTTTGGTTCCTGATGGTTGTTTGCCTCAAGGCTAATGTTGATCTGTGTCTTCTCCAGTGGGAAATAGAGTTTTGTCGTCGCCCGCGGACTTTCTTTGTACCTGTTAGAGCATTGCTCGGTCGAACTCGCATGCGTTGATATCTCAAGCATGTTTGTCAATGTTAGTGATCAAAACTATAAGTCTTGATTTCTAGCCTATGTAGCTAAAGGTCTCGGACTAGGATAGAAAGTGTAGTTGAGCTCAAGAACTCCATGGCAATCATCATACAAGACGAAGGACTACTCGAGGAACCGGTGGAACTTCATCGACTAAAAGGTATGTGGAGACTTGAACTTATCATCACTCAAAAGTATATTTACTCTATCTCCTACTCTTGAGACAAAAAGTCGTTTAGACGTATAGACTTTCATTATACACATTTGCTATTTCGAGCCGATTTTAACTCGCCTATCTATTTCTCGAAATATGTGTTGGTAAGCTTTTGCTTTAACCTAATTCATCTTTACCTAGTGACGTAATTCCGGCATACCAAGCAATTACGGAAGAAGCAAAATTGGAAGTCAATGACTGCCCAAATTTTCTAGGCTTTTCCCTGGACCCTAGTCCATAGAACGACAAATAATGTAGCAGACATTTTGGCAAAAGAAACAAAATATTTTCATTGTAATTTAAATTGGGATCTTATTCCGCCCTCTTTCATTTCCAATGCTTTAGAAGTACATAAATCTAATGCAAGGAAGATACCCACTCCTTCCACATTAGATGGCTCTACTCTTTGTGTAAACAGGGTTGCTAACCCCTCTTGCTAGCCTTCTTTAATATATTTCCAATTTGCTAACCCCAATTTGCTAGCCTTCTTGTGACACAATCTCAGCCCCCCTCCCGCCGTTTCGGCTCCCTTGACTAGGTTACCCATGAGGCTCATTTGGTAGGTTAGCACAAAGAACTTTGTTCAATTAATGTAGTAGTATGTCGTTGGAGCTTAGCTTGTTAGGCTTCCAACTAGTTTCATGTAATAATATTTAAATAATTAATAAATTTGAAACCAAAAAAAAAAAAAAGAAATTGCAAAAATAAATTAAAAAATGATATATATAGGTCATGTATTATTACTGAGACAATAATTTTTTCTAAATAAATAGGTCATCTATTTAAAGACGGAGGGAGTAGAAAAAATAAATCAGACCACTAAGAGAAAAAGAGAGAGTAAGCGTTTTTCTAAATCCTATACGTCTCCATGATCGATTCAGTATTTTTTTTCTACCCCGGTAACTAAATCCTTGTTAAATTGGGAGTCAAGGGACAACACAGGGCGAGCTAAGATTGTAGGTCTGCGGCAGGCAAAGTGAAAAAATTTGATATGGAGTAGGCAAACAAAAGGTTTATCAAAAATTTGATATGCAGTTGCAGGGAGCCAACTGGGCTGGGTGAGCAACTGCCTGCCAACCCATGCAGTTGCATTACCCATCCCTATAAAGCACGACAAGGTATCAATTTGGTTTTACACCTGAAATAAAAATTACAAAAGTTCATCACCAGTTCTCTAAAACATTAATGGCTCGGACAGGCTTAACCAAATCACGGTAGCTAGAATAAGAATGTAATATGTATACCTGCATCGGACGGCAGCACATTCAACATAACGGAAGCAATTTGGACATCGTACCAATCTCCTGCGCTTAACCATCTCCATGAACAAAACATCGCTACTATCAATATCAATTATCACTTCACGTCTTCTACATCGATGATTTTCCCTCCATGGAACCATACAATGAAAACAGAATAGCTGTTTGCAATTCGGGCAATTTGATCCAGCGAATTCCTGCTTGGTTGCGCTTTTCGTAATTGACGATCTAAAATGGCCTCCGGCTTCCATTCACAATAATCCACTGTAGGGGGCAGGTTCTCATCAACAGCAGCACTAGAACCCAATTTCAACTTCAATGAAGATACATGAAAGACCGAGTGAATTCGAAATGTAGACGGCAAGTCTAATTTGTTGGCAACCGTTCCAATTTTCTGAAAGTATACGAAAAGGTCCGTTATAACGTGGTGAAAGCTTGGAAAATGTTTGATTAGCTACGGTGGTCTGACGATACGGCTGCAAGCGAAGAAAAACCCAATCATCTACCTGAAAACTTCGCTCCATGACAACCACTGCGACCATTCTCAAGGTTTCAATCCAGCTAAACAACCAAGATAACATTATGCATTGTTACAATTTTGAACCCTGAACACTGAGTTCGGGTCAGATTCCAGCCTGCATTAATAAGAGTTTGCCATGGACTATCAGGCATGGATGGCTAGCAGCATGTTCGAATTATGAAGCAATCAATTTTGAGCATACGTACAGAGAGCAGCTGATGCTTTGGCACTCCCATTCAATTTGAAGAGTTTTTTAAACCGAAATAGACTGTCGAGATCTATGTTGTGAAAGGCGCCTTACGCGCACGAGTCGCCCCTCGGCCATAAAACGCCCAAGGTGAACATGTGTACGATACGGTAGAAACTCTTTTAATTAATACTCGATTATTTAATAAACTCTCTTAAACTAGATGACCGCGCACGGTGGGGAGGCCGACCAAAAGTTTTCTCTGATTGAACATGTAACAGCAGATTGAGAGAGGTTCTATTGGTTTTGTTTTTTTATTAAACTCCGGGTTTGGGCGGGTCGGGTACCCACATCTGGGTTATATACCGCACCCATGAACCGTCGTCTTCTTCACAGACGAGACAGTTCAATATATACTCTGTTTTTTAAGAAAAATCGATTTCCAAAGTGTCAAATTTGTCAAAACTAAAACTAAAAAGATCAATCACTTAAATGGGTACTATTATGTTGCATTTTCATTTAGATTTATATTTTTATTGGTTTCGTAATTCTTTCAGATTGATTAAGAAAATGAGAATTGATTTTTTTTTTAATGAAAACGAAATGAAATCGATCGATTCCGATCGATTGAATGGCTATTTTGATAATCTTTGAACTGTTAGTTCGCTTGTTTGATTAAATGTGACAAAAATTTGTGTTCAATTGGTTTGATTACCTTATATTTAACATGAATTTTGTGAAATTGAGAAATTGGAAATTTCAATTTTAAAATTTTGGAACATTCTTTGTGACTGACAAAGTGCAGATTTGTCATCACATAGAAGGCCTCCCTTAAGGTCGGCCAATAATATTTTTGGTCGGTCCCGAGTTGGGGACAGTGTACCAAATTAATAATTCGCTAAAATTATAAGATAATACATTTTTGATTACTTATGTAGACCCCATATGAAATATAAATTAATAGCGCATATATATATATATATTCCATTAATGAGTTGCAAAGATTTTTCGAAAAATGATTTAATTGTCTTCTGTTTTTTGCTAAAATCAATATCGCATTGAATTTCATCTCTAATTTTTCTTATCATTGTAAAAAAATTTGGTGTTGTTTTCTCATAGCTCATCAAAAAATTATTCAATGTGATTGCCGCTTTAATAGCCTCATTTCGTGAAGGGGGCACTGTTGTAGAACTTTCATCATCTTCTTCCACATCTTTATCAGTTCCCATAATGCTCTCAATTATTTGTTCATCAGTCAACAACTGTGTAACTTCATATTCTTTCGGATAATTTAGGAAATATTCGACATTCAAATTGTGATATCCCGATTTCTCGATCAAATTTTGCAAGTCTTTAGTGATTTCACTGTCTGTATGTTCATCCAAATTGTCTAAACTTGTGGTATCTATTGATTTTACAATGACGAAAGCATCAATTTTATCTAAACTTGTGATATGAAATTTATCTATATGTTAATAAAATATTAATTCATATATAAATTAATAATTATTAATTTATCGGTTAATTAATATCTCGTTTAATTAATAAATTTTGATGGTCCCGACGGCATTAATTTATAGAGTTTCTACTGTTTTTTTTTTTTTTTAATTTTTATTCGGGCACCTAGGCGCACCTTAGACGCTCGAGGCACTGGGCGAAGGGCTTGGCGCCTCACCTCGCATAGAGCTTAACACAACAATGATAAAGATAAAGAATAATGTTATAAGTAAATCAAACCGATGATGGCACCAGGTGTCCTTGCATACACATCCCGTACTTCCACAGTTGTAGAAAAATTTGGTTTTACATCTGAAATAAAAATAACAAAAGTTAATTACCCATATTAATGGCTCGGACAGGCTTAGATAAATCATAGAGCAACACTAAGAAAAACAAAAGATAGTATTGTATATACCTGCAATGAATGTACAAACAACCTCCGTTACTCTCAACATAACGGAAGCAATTTGGACATCGTACCAATCTCTTGCGCTTAACCATCTCCATGAATAAAACATCGCCACTGTCAATATCAATTACCGTTTCATGTCTTCTACATCGATGATTTTCCTTCCATGGAATCATACAATGAAAACAGAATAGCCGTTTGCAATTGGCGATTTGATCTAGTAATCTTAGAGGTACGATTACTTGTTGAGGGTAAAATTCTAATTCACTCGTTTAAAATCAATTCGAAGAATCTCGATAAGGAAAATAAGATCTTCCGAGCGCCACCCCGCCTTTCGATGATTCCAAAAGTACAACTGCTTCACAAAGAACACGGCACCACTTTTCAAAGACTCCGTTAGGGAGGGAAGATTGGCATAAGGAAGTCGTCCAAAGATGACATTGCGGTCGGGATTATCGCACTTTATCTCGGACATGTTGTGCTCGATCACCTTTTCTTGAATATATTTTGCGACGCAATCGGTACAATAAGGATTCAAGCATCCACTCATCTCCATGCTCTTGAATTGCCTGTTCACCGGAACTATCTGTACACATATTTCGCAAGTGAAAAATTGCAACCATTGCTGGAAGTAGTAGAGCTTTCGAGTTCTTGCTGTTGAATTTCCTGTTGGGAATAATGCCCTAAAACAATTAATGTGACATTTTTCAAGTAGTTTAATAAATGATTATTGCATACTCTTTGAGATATATTGTTATGAATTACTATGTGATTAACTTATATGCAGGAATATGAGTTATCTGTCAATGTGATGAGATCATATTGATGGGTCTACTAGAAACTCTTTTACTACGTCAGTAAACAAAGAGTACTTCTTTATTGTTATTTCATAAAGTTCTTAATTCTGAGAATTTATGTATACCTTACATGTTCGTCATCTCCATCTTGTCTCGTTAAGCAGTGAGGTCATAGAGTGATCCAATATTCTGAACGAGATGGATAGTTATGATGACATAGTAGGATTACATGGTTCAATATGAAGTCCATGAATTATGACATCCCCTCATATTACAGTGCAGTAATTATTATTCTAAACTGGCCAGTGATCGTTCAAATTGTTTGAGCGATTATTAGATTAATAATGGTTGTCCATCACATGTAATAGTCGAGGATATAAGACATAAATAATCGTAATGACACTGACAAGCAAGAGTTGCTATGCCATGGATTATTTATGGATGTCAGGTACAATGGAGGGACAAGTTATGTGGTCAGAATAAGGCTAAAGGGTTTATTAATAAATATAGCATGAGTTAGAGGGTTCAATCACAAATTTATAGTGGACTGATTTGTGATTAGTAGTCGGCAAAACTAATACGTGAGACGTGTGGGGTTTTGACCTATTATTAAGCTAACAAATGCGTAACCCTAAAAGACCTAACGGTTTTATCTTAGTGGGAGAGTGGACTAAAAATCTGCTATATAAAGATATGGTGGATTATTTATTTGTTACGCCCACACTTAACGAGAAATTATCTTCTCTTCCTTTGATAACTCGGTTAAGTATTTTAGGTATAAGAAAACCCAAGCAGTAAAAGTATTTTCCATTATTAGTATACTATTCTTGTTTGAAGTTTTGGTGAAGAAAACACAGGAGCAAGAAGTCAAGGTTGGAATCTTTGGGTCTTCTCAATTACTCGCTAAGAAGGTAAGTTATTCAACCATGTTCTTTGTTTCATATGTATAATCAAAGTAGATGGATCTTCTCGGTTTTAGGAAAAAGTTTTGTATCAAGTCTTCCATTGTGTCTTTGATATGCATGTTTCCTTACAAAGGGGTATCGCCGCCACTTCTACTATGATTGTATGTATGTATTATAATTAATCATAATTAATTTATTTTTAATAATGATTGATTGATTTGTATATGTGATTTATTATAATTACAAATTAATATAGAAGAAGATGAGATCTGTTTATATGTTATATTTGTTTGAATCACATGTTGTTGTGCAAATCTATATGAGATATGATGGTTGATTTTAATTTGATCATAACTATGATTTTTGTATATAGTAAAATCTAGTTTATTCACGTTTCTTTTTATTATCAAAAATATAGTTTAATTTTAACTAATTAAATATATTAGGATTTGATTTGATCTATTTTTAGAAAATAAATAAAAGGAAAAAACGGTTTTTCATTGAAATCGTGTTTTTTGAAAAGTGGTTTCAGAATTTTTTCAATATTTGACCGAGTGAAAATAGGTCTTAAATATTACTTGATCTTAGATATTTGATTTATGTGAATAAGAAGGTTTCGGACCTTATTATTTGGAACACAAATCGTTTACTTGAAAGGATTAAGCAAGTGGGCCTAATGTTGACTAGGTCCAGTAACCAAATCTGTAGTAGTGTGAACTGAGTTGAACTGCATTTGGATCGGAAATTGGTCCCGATCTAGTTTTAAACTAATCCGAATGGTTAAACTGTGGATTATGAATTAGTTTTTAAGGGTCTGTTTGGTTCTGAAATCAGTTTAGTTCTATAGTGCTGTTTGGTTCTGGATTTAGGTTGGTGCTAAAGATCTGTTTGGTTATAAGGTCTGTTGGATGTAAAGTTCTGTTTAGCTATATATGAGTAACATCAAATATGATGTCTAACTATATACTAACACTGTTTAATTAATTATGTACACGCTCTGTTTTTTCTGTATGTTGATTTTTGATCATCATAAGAGCATATTGAATGTATATGAAATTAATTAATACCCCTATTTTGCTTACATTTTCTCTTTTGTGCACATGACGTCAATTAAGAAGTTTATTGCTAACATGTGAATCAAATGTATGTGTGATGTATGATTGATTTCGCATAACTTGCTGTTAAGAAATATTAAGTGGGAGAGGGTATACTGATACCCACAAACTTTTCCATTAACGATCCATGGATATGGCAGCTTATCTATTTCCCTAAGGAATGGCTACGCTAGTCGGATATCGGCATGGATTACCATACTGTCAAGACTTGGACAAACAAAATTAGTATAGATTTCCCTCAGGAAACTATCCTAGCTTGTGTTGTGTTCTAAGTTAAGTTAATGGATGACACTTAACTGGATTATGAATAATAATGGTTCCCATAGGAACAAATGGTTATCATGTTCAGAAGCTAAATTTGATTGGATTGTTTGATTAATTTTACATGAGATGTTAGATGAATCATATCAAGTTGAATGAGATTCTCTTAATAAATATATATGTATGCTTATTCCTTAGAATGAGTAGATGTATGCATTGATTATGAATCCAAGTTTGTTATGACATGAAAGTGTTGTGATGAACAAAATTTTTTTTTTTTTTTTTTTTAATTCTTTAAATGCTTGTATCTCACTGTATGTTTTATTGCTACTTGAATAGATGTCGAATATGAACGTTTTGCCTAATTTGTTAAGAGAGAATCGGTTGACTCGGACCTAACTATGTGGACTGGAAAAGAAACTTGGACATTTGTTTGATTGCTCACGATTATAAGTTCGCTATTGTTGGGGAAAGACCTCAAGTTCCTGCTGAGAATGCTTCTCAAGAAGAGAAGGATGCCTTTGCTAAGTGGACAAAGGCTAATGATGTTTTGCAATACACTTATGAAGGTTATCAGTTTGCTGCTGACATTTTAGAAAGCCTCAAGGACATGTTTGCGAACACAAATGGTCCCGCAAAACCTGAAGCCGTCAAGAAGCTTATGAACACCCATATGGTTGATGGAACTCCGCTTCGAGATCATGTATTGTACATGATGTCCCTTTTCAATGAACTGGGATGTTTTGGGATCAACCATGAACACCGAAATGAAAGTAGACATGGTGCTCAATTCTCTGCCTCCGTCGTTTGCAAATTTTAAACTTAATTTTAATATGAACAAGATGGAAATGGCTCTCCCTGAGCTACTCCAACAGTTGCAAACGGCTGAGGGATAATTAAAGAGCAAAGGCCTACTGGAACACTTCATATTGGGGAGTCTTCTTCTGGTCCATCTGGGGCTAAGGGAAAGAAGAAGAAATTCAAGAGGAATGCTAATAAGAAGCCAGCAGCAACTAATGCTCTTGGAGTCAAGAAAGGAAAAGGTGATAAGCCCAAAGGGAAATGTTTCCACCGCCAAACAACTTTGGGCATTGGAAGCGGAACTGCAAGGATTATCTAGAAAAGAAAAAGGTCAGGTAATTTTGAATCCTTAGTTGTCGAAGCAAATGTTGCTACTAACATACCAAATTCTTGGTGTGTTGATTAGGGCCACTAATCATGTATGCAATTCTTTGCATGGGTTCCAGATAACCAGGCACCTAAGTGAAGGGGAAATCTATCTAAACCTTGGTTCGGAAGTAAGAGTTGCTGCCAAAGCTATCGGAGATGTCCGACTTTTTTCTAGTTTTAATTCTAGTAGTAGGAATAAAAGTTTGGTACTTAAAGACTGTTTATTTGTACCAGACCTTAGGAGGAATTTAATTTCCGTTTCTTGTCTAGTTAAAGACGGTTTGAAAGTTAAATTTGATTCCACCAAGGTTTTGATAATTAAAGGCAGTTTAATTATTTTTTCTGGTTTACTATCAGATGGTTTATATCTTTTATCTCCTACTATACCTTGCATTTATAATAAGGAAATAATTGCATCTTCTTCCTCAAATAAGAGGAAGTCTCCTAGTGTTAATTCTACATATCTATGGCATCTTAGACTTGGTCATATTAACCTTAACATGATCAAGAGATTGGTACAAAGTGGACCTCTTAGTTCACTAGATATTGAACCATGGTCTCTCTGTGAGTCATGTTTGGAAGGTAAAATGACTAAGAGATCTTTTTCTGGTAAAGGAATTAGAGCTAATGAGATATTAGAATTAATACACACAGATGTATGCGGTCCCATGAATGTTAAGGCAAGAGGTGGTTTTGAGTATTTCATTACATTTACTGATGATTGCTCGAGATTTGGCCATATCTACCTTATGCAACATAAATCCGAATCTTTTGAAAAGTTCAAAGAGTATCGGATGGAAGTGGAAAATCAAACAGGTAAAAAGATAAAAGTTATCCGATCAGATCGTGGTGGTGAATATCTTTCTAATTTGTTTGGAGCATACTTAGTGGAAAATGGGATTGTATCCCAACTCATCGCACCCTGATCTAGCAACGTAACGGTGTAGCTGAGAGGAGAAATAGAACCCTGCTAGAAATGGTAAGATCTATGATGAGTTATACAACCTTACCGATTTCTTTTTGGGGATACGCCTTAGAAACTGCAGCATATATTTTGAATTTAGTTCCAAGCAAGGCTGTTACTGTTACACCCAAGGAATTGTGGACTGGCCACAAGCCAAGTCTACAACATATTAGGATATGGGGGTGTCCAAAGACATGTCTTTGAAAAGTAAGTCTAGCAAGTTGGAATCAAAATCAAGTATGTTTGTTTGTGGGATATCCAAAGGGCACTAGAGCTGGTCTATTTTATAATCCCAGGGAGCAAAGGTATTTGTTAGCGCAAATACAATTTTTCTCGAAGAGGATTATATGATGGATTACAAGCCTAGTAGTAAAGTAATTCTTGAGGAGTTATCCGAAATTGAATCGACTGTAACTAGTGGTGTACAAAGTTCACAAAGTCCATTCATAGTGAACGATGTGGCTTCCATTTTGTCGATACCAATTTCAGGAGTACCTTACTTGAATAATCCTCATACTAATCATAATGCAATTGGTACACAACAAATTGGTGATAACACACCAGGTCCAAGTACGTCAACAACACCAATAGTACAGCAAGAACCTGAACGTCAAGTTCAAACTGAACTAGCACAACATGTCCCTTCTAATCATGTAGATGCACCAATTGTTCGTCGTAGTGGGAGAATCAGAAAGCCTAACCCAAAGTTTTTACATTTGGGAGAAACTTTTGAAGCTATCCCAGATCAATCTGATTCGGATCCAACTACATACGATGAAGCAATGCGTGATAAAGATTCACCAAAATGGCAAGTGGGTATGGAAGATGAGATTTTTTCAATGCATTCCAACGGAGTCTTTGATATTGTAGATCCACCATCTAATATTAAACCCATTGGATGCAAGTGGGTTTACAAGAGGAAAAGAGGCCTTGATGGAAATGTTGAAACTTTTAAAGCGAGATTGGTGGCAAAAGGGTATACTCAAAAACAAGGAGTTGATTATGAGGATACTTTTTCGCCAGTTGCCATGTTCAAATCCATCAGGATACTTTTAGCTATTGCTGCACATTATGACTATGAGATTTGGCAAATGGACGTCAAGACTGCATTTCTTAATGGCAATCTTGAAGAAGAAATTTATATGGTCCAGCCAGAAGGTTTCATACAACCTGGTCAAGAGCACATGGTTTGCAAATTGCGAAAGTCCATTTATGGACTTAAGCAAAGCTTCTGAGTGGAACATCAGATTTGATGAGGCTATTAAATCAATTGGTTTTGTTCAAAATCCCGAAGAACCGTGTGTATACATGAAATTGAATGGAGTTGTGGTAACATTTTTGGTATTGTACGTAGATGACATCCTGCTCATTGGGAATGATACAGGTGCATTGTCATCAACTAAGATTTGGCTATCAAATCATTTCAGTATGAAAGATCTAGGGGAAGCCAGCTATGTTCTAGGAATTAAGATTTTAAGGAATCGAAAAACTAGGACATTAGGTTTATCCCAAGCTACTTATATTGACAAAATTTTGGTGCGTTTTTCTATGCAAGAATCAAAGAAGGGATTTAGTCCCTATAGACATGGAGTTCCTCTTTCTAGAAATCAATGTCCAAAAACATCTGAAGAAGAGGAACGAATGAAGACTGTCCCTTATGCCTCTGCTGTGGGTAGTCTCATGTATGCCATGCTATGCACTCGACCAGATATTTGTCATGCAGTAGGCATGGTTAGCCGGTATCAATCTAATCCTGGTCAAGACCATTGGATCGCGGTCAAGCACATTTTAAAATATCTCAGGAGAACTAGAGATTATGTGCTCGTGTACGGTGGTGAGGACTTAGTACCGATTGGTTATACTGATTCTGATTTTCAATCGGATGTTGACGAAAGGAAGTCAACTTCAGGATGTGTATTTACTCTTGGAGGAGGAGCAGTGAGTTGGAGAAGTGTGAAGCAGAAATGCATTGCTGATTCTACCACAGAAGCTGAGTACGTGGCAGCTTCTGAAGCTGCCAAGGAAGGTGTTTGGTTTAAAAGATTCCTAACAGAACTTACTGTAGTACCAGAAGCAAAGCAACCACTTGTTCTTTACTGCGACAACAGTGGTGCTGTTGCAAATAGTAAGGATCCAAGAGATCACCAAAAGGCGAAACACATAGAGAGGAAATATCACATAATCAGGGATATAGTCAAAAGAGGTGACATCGTTGTCACCAAAATTCCAGGTGCAAGGAATCTAGCAGATCCTTTTACTAAGGCTTTACCTCAAAAGGTTTTTGATTCACATGTTACTGGAATGGGCGTTAGAGCCACTATTGATTGATTGTTTTTTTAGTGCAAGTGGGAGATTGTTGGGAATAATGCCCTAAAACAATTAATGTGACATTTTTCAAGTAGTTTAATAAATGATTATTGCATACTCTTTGAGATATATTGTTATGAATTACTATGTGATTAACTTATATGCAGGAATATGAGTTATCTCACAATGTGATGAGATCATATTGATGGGTCTACTAGAAACTCTTTTACTACGTCGATGAAACAAAGAGTACTTCTTTATTGTTATTTCATAAAGTTCTTAATTACGAGAATTTATGTATACCTTACATGTTCGTCATCTCCATCTTGTCTCGTTAAGCAGTGAGGTCATAGAGTGATCCAATATTCTGAACGAGATGGATAGTTATGATGACATAGTAGGATTACATGGTTCAATATGAAGTCCATGAATTATGACATCCCCTCATATTACAGTGCAGTAATTATTATTCTAAACTGGCCAGTGATCGTTCAAATTGTTTGAGCGATTATTAGATTAATAATGGTTGTCCATCACATGTAATAGTCGAGGATATAAGACATAAATAATCGTAATGACACTGACAAGCAAGAGTTGCTATGCCATGGATTATTTATGGATGTCAGGTACAATGGAGGGACTGTTATGTGGTCAAATAAGGCTAAAGGGTTTATTAATAAATATAGCATGAGTTAGAGGGTTCAATCACAAATTTATAGTGGACTGATTTGTGATTAGTAGTCGGCAAAACTAATACGTGAGACGTGTGGGGTTTTGACCTATTATTAAGCTAACAAATGCGTAACCCTAAAAGACCTAATGGTTTTATCTTAGTGGGAGAGTGGACTAAAAATCTGCTATATAAAGATATGGTGGATTATTTATTTGTTACGCCCACACTTAACAGAGAAATTATCTTCTCTTCCTTTTGATAACTCGGTTAAGTATTTTAGGTATAAGAAAACCCAAGCAGTAAAAGTATTTTCCATTATTAGTATACTATTCTTATTTGAAGTTTTGGTGAAGAAAACACAGGAGCAAGAAGTCAAGGTTGGAATCTTTGGGTCTTCTCAATTACTGCTAAGAAGGTAAGTTATTCAACCATGTTCTTTGTTTCATATGTATAATCAAAGTAGATGGATCTTCTGGTTTTAGGAAAAAGTTTTGTATCAAGTCTTCCGCTGTGTCTTTGATATGCATGTTTCCTAACATTTCCTCCATTCTATTTTGAAGACGAATTTTTGTCGTGGAAAAGGATTTAATTAATCACAGTATTTACAGATAATAGTTTTTCTGAGTCCTGTACCAAATAGAAAAGCAAAATCAAACCAATAAGGGAAAAAGAGAGACTAAAAGATAAAATCCTTTACGGCTCCTCCTTCGATTTTTTCTTGCCCGGTAACTAAATCCTTATTAAACTGGGGGAGCTAAGATTGTAGGTCTGGGACAAGCAAAATATAGGCTCGCAGGGAGCCAGCTGGGCTGGGCGAGCAACTGCCTGCCTACCCATGCCACAAGCTGGCTAGGCTACGAACGGATAACATGTGTGAATCTTTACTACCAAGATTGTTGCATGATTTATATGAAGTTTATATAACACTGAAAAGCTTATGTCGCCCTGATTCGTCTTAGAGGAATGGAAGTGTTGTGCAAATGTGAGCCGAATATAGCATATGATGAGAGTAATTTGTGCGATAAAAAGTGCAAACGTAAGCTTTATCATTTCTACTTTAATTACAAGTGTTTATTTACTTATTCGTTCTCAGACACTGGATGACTACATGCATATCTTGAAAGATAAATGTTGACGCTGCATCAACATCAGTCACCACTAGTGCTGGATTTGGTTTGACATTACGAAACATGGCAGGTTTCCGAGGAAAAAGAGGAGGAATCGATAGAACTTCTTCAGCTTAAGAATCAGAAACAGTAATATCTTATCTTACTAATATAAAGAAAAGAGCTCTTTTTGGTAGGAAACCCCCTAAATTACTTAGTTGTCCTCATTTTTTATATATTTACATAAATACCATTGTTTTAAAAATAGATCAAAAAATTTAAAAACTTAATATCTTTCAAAATATATACTGGACTTTTGTAAAATTTATATATTTGAAAAGCTCTTTCAATTATCTACGTAACGAGTACAAATAAGAATAGTAAATTTTTGTTTTAGGAAAAAAATCTCATGACTTTCAAATTTAGTATTGTTGGATGAGTAAAATTCAAGCATGTGCATCGCACATGTGTCCTAACTAGTGTGGAGAAAGAAATCCCTCACTTTCTTTTTGAAGAGTTTTCTAAACCGCAACAGTATATCGAGTTCTATGTTGTGAAAGGCGCCCTAGGCGCACGAGTCGCCCATGGGGCGCCTAGGCAATAAAGCGCCCTAGGCCCCAAGATGTGTATAGTTTTTATTTTTCCATTTTTTTCACAGAATGCCTAGACGCGTCTTAAGCGCTAAGCGAAGGGCTTGGCGCCTCGCCTTGCCTAGCGCCTAACATAACATAGATCCAGATGAAGACTAATAGAATAACAAAAAAACAAAAAAAAACCACAAACGCCTAGGCGCGCCTTAGGCGCTAGGCGAAGGGCTTGGCGCCTCGCCTTGACTAGCACCTGACATAATATAGATCCAGATGAAGATTAATAGCATAAGCAAATGCAACAGACATTCGCACCAGAAGTGCTTGCATAGACATAGCGGACTTCCACAGCTGTAGCAAAATTTGGTTTTACACCTATAAAATAAAAATAACAAAAGTTAATTACCCGTTCTATAAAACATTAATGGCTCGGACAGGCTTAGATAAATCACGGAGCAGCAACAAGGATAGCTAGAATAAGAAGAAAAAAATAAGTATACCTGCATTTGACGGAAGCACAACCTCCGTTATGCTCAACATAACGGAAACAATTTGGACATCGCACCAATCTCTTGCGCTTAACCATCTCCATGAACAAAACATCGTTACTATCAATATCAATTACCGTTTCATGTCTTCTACAACGATGATTTTCCGTCCATGGAACCATACAATGAAAACAGAGTAGCTTTTTGCAATTCGGGCAATTTGATATACTCCCTCCGTTACTTTTTAATAGGCCAGTTTCTATAAATAAATGTTACAAAAAATAGGCTGGTTTCCCAATTGGGAAAGTCAAATGTTACTTTAATTTTTTGGGACCACTTTTCTTTTAACTTCTTTTGATGACAAGTGTTATGTGGACCATTTCAATTACTTCTTTGGCTGACAAGTGTCATGGGGACCATCTCACTTCACTTCTTTTATTGACAAGTGTCTAGAGGACCACTTTCAATGATTAGTTCTCATAAATTCATTAATTTTCTCAAAAAATAAAACTGGCCTATTAAAAAGTAACGGAGGGAGTAGTAATAGTTGAGGCTGAAATTCTAACGCACTCGTTTAAGATCAACTCAGAACAATCTCGAAAAGGGCAATAAGATCTTCCGTATGCTAATCCGCCTTTGGATGAATCCAAAAGTACTACTGATTCACAAAGAACACGGCACCACTTCTCAAAGACTCCTTTGGGGAGAGCAGATTGGCACAAGGAAGCGTCCAAAGATGACATTGCAGTCGGGATTAGCGCACTTTATCTCAGACATGTTGTGCTCGATCACCTTTTCTTGAATATATTTTGCGACACAATCGGTACAATAAGGATGCAAGCAACCACTCATCTCCATGCTTTTGAAATTGCCTGTTCAGCGGAACTATTTGTACACATATCTCGCAAGTGAAAAAATTGCGACCATTACTAGAAGTAGTAGAGCTATCGTGTTCTTGCAGTTGAATTTCCTCCATTCTATTTTGAAGACGAATTTTTGTGGAAAGAACTTAAATAATCACATTACTTATAGTAAAAGGAATAAATGAAAAATAAAATACTCCATTATTACATTATTTATAGTAAAGGAGTATATAAAAAGAAAATTTGACGTTTTCTTTTTTCATCTTCTTTCTCGAAAGGAAACATATTATTCATTCCATATAAAACAAAAACTTACCATTCAAAGAACAAAATTACGCTGAGAGCCTGCAAGTGAAATAATTAAATACGAAATATAACAAAATTATCCGAGTTCGGTCGGATTCTATCAAGGCCTGCATAAATAAGAGTTTACCATAGACTATTAGGCATAGATGGCTAGCAGCATGTTCGAATTATGAATCAGTCAAATTTGAGCATATGTACATAGAGCAGTAACAGTAGTTGATGCTTCGCCGAAAAGAGGTTGTGATTTGATCTCCAATATGGAAATGCCAGAGTACGGGGCAAGTTTTTGGGGATTTTCTTGCCTTTTTTTTTTTTTTTTTTTTTTTTGGTTCTCTCTTAAAAATCCTGGCACTTTTAGGGGCGACCCCGAAAGAATTAGGGGCGACTTTTTTATTCCCAACCCATATACACCGTTAAGGGATGTCCAAAAACGCGGAGAATACGTTAATGCCCTTACACAATCGGAAGCTTTTTTGTGCCCGATTATAACAACGCAATCGGAAGCTTAGTAACTATGTTATACTACCGATTATATCGATTTTGTGCCAAGCGCGTATCTTGTTTCTTTATTAATCGGTAGGAAAAATAACCTCACTAGACTACCGATTATAGTAGCTCCTAAATACCCAAAATTGGTGATTTCGCCAAGAAAGAAATTTGGGGCAACTGTATAATCGGAAGCTTTATTAACTACCGATTATTCTAGTTCCCAAATTCGAAAAAATGACATTTCTAGAAAAACAAAATTTGGGGCAAACTGTATAATCGGTAGGTTATTAGCTACCGATTAATATAGTTCCCAAATTCGAAAAAAATGACATTTCGCAAAAACAAAATTTGGGAGCAATCAGATAATCGGGAAGTAATAATACTTCATTTGACTTCCGATTATACATATGCCCCAACAAAATAAAGCCGTTGGAACTCTAAACTCTATATAAGGATTGTATCCTTTTACTCTCTATGGAACACAAATGCCTTTAAACTCTCTCCAACATCATCTTCAACATAATGGCCCAACCATTCATTAATCCTACGGAGTTCACGATCGAAGAAGATTTATCTTTATGTAGGCGCTATGTTCAATTCTATCCGAGACGAGGAGAAGAACGCAGGCAAGGAGGCATAATGAGTATGAGTTATTTGGGGAAAATTCACGAAAAATTCTGCGACGACACCGGTAACCCAAACAACCGTCACTCCGCTGATCTTTTCTGCCGAGTTGGTTCAATAAATGGACACGTCCAAGAATTCGTCCATTTAACTTATCTTGTGAATCAATATCGATTGAGGGGTGAAACCAATGATGAGGTTATAGAACGATCTCTCGGGAATGGCGGAGATGGAAAAGATCAAGCTTCCGTTATGAAGCTCATTTTAGAATCCTTAGGGAGATGGAAAGATTTAATCCGTTTAGGACTCGTCCAACACGTCCCCGACGCTAATCGCAATACCTTGTAATAGAATTGCGGGAGTTCAATGTAAAATTATGATGATGTGTAGGTGATATTGTTATGAATTTCAAAATATTTATGAAAATCGGAAGTTTTAATTGTTGATGTAACTACCGATTATAATCCAACGGCTAGTTCGTTCAAAAGAAACTAGCCGTGCCTCGAAAACCAAACACAATCGGTTGATAATACATATTTATAAACCTCCGATTATACTACTCTAATGAAACTGGGAACTCTGTTGACAAAACATCATATAATCGGAAGTATATAACAATACATATTTACCGATTAAAAATAATCGGAGGCTTTGTTCAAACATTTACTACCGACTAAGTGTAATAATTGTACGCAATTTCAGTACAGATCTTGTAAAAGTACGCATCAACGACCATATTTTCAAAAAAAGAGACGTTGGGACTCTCATCTATATAAGGAGGGTAAACTCTTCTTATTTATGCACCAAACAACACATATATAGCATTGTGTATTCTACAAATAGATTTTCCATCGTCTACTCTTGTGAATTCATTCTATACTTACAAGCATGGCAACGTTTGACGCAGATGAAGATTTGGTCATTGTGAAAACATGGTATCGTGAAACAAGACGTGAAGATGTCATAGCAGAAGGTTAACACCCGAAGTCTTTTGGGCGAGGTATATAGCCAATTTGTGCGAGAGTATGGAAATCCAAAGCAAAGATCACTCCAACAACTTCATGATCGTTTCCGACTTGTCCAAAAAGGGGTAAATGATTACATAACGATACAAAAGAGGATGTTTAACACTAGCCACTTAAGCTTGTCGATCCAACAATTTGTAAGTATAACGCTCGGTGTTTAATCTTTCTTACTAAAACGAAGTTGACATTAATTTATGTTTGTTTATATAGGAGACACTCGCAAAAGACAAGACTTAGTGGAAAAGGGTGAAGAATTCACTTATGATGGAAGTTATGAATTCTCGAAGTCCGTGGTAACAAGATAAATGTTTTTCTGCTGGTTACAATCGGAAGTTATTATTTTATATTGTCTACCGATTCTGGGAAGATTTTCACCTATTTTTTCAGAATTTGGTGACAATCGGAAGTTTATGCAGTATGTTGTCTACCGATTCTGAAGATTTTCAGCTTTTTTCAGACTATGGTGACAATCGGAAGTTTATTCAATATGTTGTCTACCGATTCTCGGGAAAAATTTACGCTTTATTTTTTGTCGAGTATGGTGACAATCGGAATTCATCACATGAATGATTTTAGAATTCATCACATGAATGATTTTAGAAAAAACTCATTTTGGGGCAACCCATAATCGGATGGGTTGGTAATATATTTAACTCCCGATTATGGCTGCATCCAAAACGCAAACCAAGTGGTTAAGGCTGGCTGTGTGCACTCAAAACCCATGAAATATGGCAAAGGTTGGATCCGGGGCTCGTTATAATCGGTGGGTTATATAATTATATACCCTACCGATTATGGTAGATTTCAAAATTCATCACGTGAAGGATTTTAGAAAAAACTAAATTTGGGGCAACTTATAATCGGTAGTTTATGTAACCTATTAGACTTCCGATTATGGCTAGATCCACAGCTCAAGCCAAGTGGTTATGGCTGGCTCGCACCCCTCAAAACCTATGGAATTTGGCCAAGGCCAATACGGAGCTCCTTATAATCGGTAGTCTTATAAGTTGGATAAGCTACCGATTATAAAGGGGATTATTAGCCAAGTATCAACACAACAATCGGTAGGTATAGTTTCATTTTAACCTACCGATTGAATGTTTACCTACCGATTATGGTGTTGGCTACCGATTATATAAGGGCATATTGGCCATTTCGAAAAATCGAAGATAAGGGGTAGCTTAGATTTACGTTTGGGTGACCTTTTTTGTCTTTTAGTGTCGCCCCTAATTCTTTCGGGGTCGCCCCTAAAAGTGCAAGGTTAAAAATCAATTCGATATATTTATCTTGGCCGGTAACTAAATCCTTGTTAAACTTGGAATCAAGGGACAGTACAAGGGGGAGCTAAGATTGTAGGTGTGGGACACTGGGGTAGGCAAACAAAAGTTTATCAAAAAAATATAGGCTTGCAGGGAGCCAGCTGGGCTGGGTGGGCAACTGGCTGCCTACCCATGGCACAGGCTACAACCCTGGGATAACATGTGGGAATTGAGATGAAGGGAGTCAGGGGCGAAGAGGATTGCGTCGATCTGGTCGAAGTTGCAAAGAATCTTTACAATCAAGGGTGTTGCATGATTCATATAACACTCGTAAGCTTATGTCGTCGTGATTGGATGATTGGCCTTAGAGGAAGAGAATTATTATGCAAATGGAAGTCTTTTTTTTTTTTTTTTTGATCAATAAATGGAAGTCCAATATTGCATATGATAAGTGTAAAGGTAACGATTTGTGCCATAAAAGTGTAAATGTAAGCTCTAACATTTCTAGTGTAATTACAAGGGTTTATTTGCCTATTGGTTCTCAGACACTGGATGAGTACATGCACATCTTGAAAGATAAATGCTGACGCTGCATGTGTAGGATCAGAATATCGCAACACCAAGATTCTCGCGGAATCCATAAATGACACACTGCGAAGGCATCGCGGACTGGAAGTAAAAACGACGTAACGGATGACGACAGCCAAAACACGAGAAAGATGTGAAGATGTAGCGAGATCAAGGAGTGTCGCGAGATTTGACATTTGTACATTTGCGATACCTCGCAAGTCATACCCGAAAATAAAGGACAGCTTAGCTGTCATCCACTATATAATGTCCTATATAAAGAGTCGAATAGGCTTACAAAGGGGAGATCTTTTTCGAGTGTTGAGCAAGTCATTAAGAGAGAGAAAGTTTAGAGTGGTTGTAATTCTTTGGTTTATCTCCTGTTCATCTTGTAATATTTCTGGGATTTGATCAATAAAACTTATAGTTGTTCATCTTAAAATGATTTGATTGTGAATATTCTTGTGAATATTGATATTGTGATTTGGAAGGATTTGAAGTAATAGATAAATAATTTCATATAATTTTCAACAATTCATTAAGATTGAAGAATGTCAAGAAGAAGACATACATCAGAACTACAAACGACTGTTAGAAGGAGTAGAAGACTTGCTGGAGAAGAAAGAAATGAAATGGGAGAATCTTCAAGAGCAAACGCAAGAAACAATGGAGAAAACCGAGTTCAATCGCCAATTCAGCATACACCAAATACAAAATAGAACTGAGGATTATGACAGAGTGAGCTTACACACTTGGCGATCAGATTCTGCAGATGAAATAGGGGAAGAGCAGCAATTAGGAGGTAATGGACAAGAGGAGAGAGATCAAGAAATGATTGGAGGAATAATTCATGGAAACGAAGAGATTACAGCGTTAGAGGCATTGAGACAAACAATACGCGAAGAAAGGCGATTAGAAACAGAAGAACGTGCAAATCTGATAAGATAAAATCATGAGTTAAGGATGGAAAACATGAGGTTACAGAACAGGAGGTCAATGAGCACTACAAGATCAAGATCAGTAAGGGAAGAAGTAAGACGAAATGTGCCTGTGGAAAATGCTAATGAAGAAATTCAAGAAGAAATACAAAATGCAGATGAGGAGAGTCGCGAAAGAAGAGAAGTAAGGGAAAATCATTATATCCAGCATGGTGAAGCTCTCCAAGATGGGCAAAACGATGGAAATCAGAGAGATAGACATCGACAGAGGCGAAATAATCAACAGGATGGAGAAAATCAGGAAGAAGGAAGGAGAATATTACATGGGAGAGAAGTACAAAGAAATCACCAAGCAATTCATGATGAAATTGAAAGGCACTATACTGAACAAGCACATCTAGCTCGCGAGAGGGAAAGATTAAGAGCAGAAATGGAGGAACAGGAATTACAAAAGGCAATTCGCCAAAACAATCATGATAATCGAGAAAGGAGGCGTGAGCGTAATCGCAATAATATTAATATCAATGAAGAATACGATAGAGTACTAAGAAGAGCTGAAAGGCGGCAAAGAGGAGAAAATGAGAGATATAATGGTGTGCGAATCCATGAAAGGGATGAAAGAGAAAATCGCAGAGAAAGACAAGAAGAGAATCAAAACGGATATGAACGCAGAAGAAGAGAGGTGGAGTTAAAAAGGCCAATGGAAGATAATTCTAGTATAAACGAACAAATTTTGAAAGAGCTAGCGGAAATGAGAGGAATGTTAAATAATAAGAAAGAAGGAGGTAGGAGACAATTAGATGAAGCTATAGAAGAAGCTGCGAAAACCCCATTCACACGGAAATACAATTAGAAGGAATACCCCCAAAGTGAAATTTGCCTACATTAACCAGCATTTTTGATGGATCCACTTGTGCAATACAACACATCAAAGCTTATTTGAGATGTATGTTACAAAGGGGAAAATCATGACGCTATATTGTGCAAATATTTTGCATCAAGTTTAACAGAGAAGCTTTGAAATGGTTTGAAGGCCTGCCAAAAAATACTATAGCATCCTTCAATCATTTACAAGCTATATTTTTAGGGGCGTACATAAGTAACAATTTCTCGCGACCTGGCATTGAAGATGTATTTGGATTAAAGCAAAGGGTTGGTGAAAGTCTGAAACATTTGACCGTGTGGTGGAAGACGATGTGTAGCGACATGACGGGTCGTGTCGATGAGAGATATCTCATTTTATCATTCATTAATGCTATGTTCGCAACCAATCTGTTATACATTCAAATCTTCAGAGTTAAGAACACAATCACAATAATTGAGTTGCGAGAATTACAGGAGGAATATATTGCTCTCGAGGAAAAACAAAATGAGATGGAATCATACCCAGTTGCGAACACGAGTGCAAATGCAGCGAATGCTAGCTTGTTACCTAAGTTGATAAATACAGTGGCGAGCACTTCGCAAGGACAACCAGAGTTGATAATGGGTGATAATCAGCAGAAACTAGTAGCTATGGGAGTCGTGACCAAGAAGAATACGAGAGAGAAAGAAATTTCTATAACCGCGGTGGAAATAACAAAATTCAAAGACTTGATCATCCGCAAGAAAATTATGGAGGCCAAAGGCAAAATTATCATAGGGGACAAGGAAGCCGCAGGATAGTATGGGAAGAAATTGAGATGCCACCTCTGAATGCTAGCGTGGAGAAAATATGGGAAGCTATAATCTTGATGGAAAATATACCAACACCATGGAACATGGGAAAGGAGCCACCTCCAAGCGAGAGAAGCCGTGAATTTTGTTCTTATCACCATTTCCATGGACATACAACAAATGACTCATAAAATATAAAGAGAATCATTCTCGGGATGATAGATCGTGGAAAGTTAAATCATTTTCTAGTAAGGAAAGCTCAACCTCAAGCATTACCACCTCCTCCCGTAAATTCCCAGTGGCGAATACAACAAAAGAACGTGAAACATTTGTGATAGAAGTTGGGGCAAAAGCAAAAAATCTGTTTTGTAACTCTATTGTACATTCGTACAAGACAATTGAAGATTTCCACGATATTACTCTCAAGCAGGGTTTTTCAAGGGATGCCAATGATAAAGAAATAATGAACACCGCGAAGACGTCGAATCGGAAGAATGGCGGAAGCGCATCATTTCTTTCACCGCGGAAGAAGTGCCCGAGGCCGGAGAAATGCATGACAACCCATTGGTGGTAAGATTGGAGATCAACCCAAAACCCAGCGAGGATGAAGATGATGAAGCTGAGAATTCTTGGGCAATTAACAGAATTTTGATTGATACGGGGAGTTCCGTGAACATTCTCTTTTATCATACTTATAAAACTATGGGAGGAAAAGATGAAGATCTAATACCTTCAACGTATAAAATCTATGGTTTTAATGGTACTGCAAATAAGCCTAAAGGAGAAGTTCACATGAGAATTCCACTGAAAGGATTGTCTTCTGAAATTTTATTCTATGTTGTTGATGTGGAATCACCATATAATGCATTAATTGGGCGACCTTGGCTACATGAGATTCTAGGTGTAGCATCGACTTTTCATCAATGTATCAAGTTCCCTTATCCAACTGGTATTGGGATTATAAAAGGAGATTGGATAGAAGGGGAAAAGTGTTATGAAGTTGATATAACATCCTGTGAAGAAAGAGCTGCGAAGCAGAGGAGTTGGAAAAACAACATAAAAGAAAAACAAAGAGCTGAAAAATTAATAGTAGATGTAATAGAGCAAAGAGAGGAATAAATATTGCAAAATCAAAAAATGATGAAGATAGGAAGTGGCGAAGGTCTCGCAACGGACAAGAAAATGACAGGAAAATTCAAAGATGTAGAGGAAGAAAGTAGCAGAAGTAAGAGACCTAAAGAATAACTGTAATGGTTGATTGTCAGAAGAAAAAAAATGGGGAGGAAGATTACAAATGTAAGTTGGTAAAAAAAAAAAAAAAAAAAAATTCGTGAATGGTGAAAATGGAGTTGTGTAGGAGTTGATATGAAGAAGAAGAAAATATATTTTACAAATGGCAAATATATTGCGAAAGTACAAAAGAGCTTATATATGCAGAAGAATCATCAAAATGATCAGAAAGTGGCGAACTTACTATGGCGTACACTCTAGTTCGCGAACACAATTTCGCAAGAGGCAATGTACCTAACGTGCGTCATAGTAGGGGGTACCTATTACATATAACAAAGAATTAACAAAATAATCAGAATGGGACGAACTTTCATGGCGTACACCCTAGTTCGCGAATAAAATTTCGTAAGAGGCAATGTACCTAAAGTGCGTCATGTAAGGGGGTATCTGTAAACGTGGCTCAGGGAAAAGGTTACACCGCCCCTGAAACCTGAGTCATGGAGATTGGGGGTAATAACACCCATCTAGGAGAGGTACCCTGGATTTTCAATCTAAGCTAATGACTTAGATTGGACGACTGGGGGTCTCTTCTAAGGAGTCAACATTTGACCAAGGCGTCGAGGTACACGGTTGAGCCAAGGGTGCCTGGGGCATTTGAAGTGTCTCGGCCATTCTTGGCAAGTCTCGGCTTATCTTTCGGCCCCAAGAAAACTCCACTTAAGGTGCAGTCTCGTAACCATAAGCCCTATAGGCAAAAGGGATAAGAGGCTGCGAAAACAACTGGTTGTTGTTAAGACCGGATGGGAGGAGCTAGCCTTGTATGGCAGAAGTACGCCTCCTTGAAGGAGCAACCAGGGGGAAGATAAGGGCGACACCCTCCATTAGGGAGCTGATAGTGTCAAAAAAGACGTAAATGTCATGAGGCTTCTTACTCACGGGAGTATCAAGGCTTGTCATATTTATGCAACAATCCTGAAGAGGAAAAAATACAAAAGAGTAGATAAGACGAGATCAATGGGTCATTGCATGCAAGTGTAAAGACGTCCTGCGATTTCGTCGCAAAGACGGTAAAGTCATGGGGCTTTATGTTCGCAAGGATATTTAGGCATGTCATATTGTCGCAAGAAAAATATCCTGCAGAGACAATAATACTAAAGAAATGATAAGACAGGATCAATGGGTCATTACATGAAAGTGTAAAGATGTCCTGCGATTTTGTCGCAAAAATGAGAGGTGGAAAAATAAGACCTTTAACTAGGAAGGCAAAATAAGACCACACAAGAAAAATGATAAGGCAAGATCAATGGGTCATCACATGAAAATGTAAGGACGCCCTGTGGTAGGCTTGGAAAGGGGTCTGATTTTAGCCTACTTGTGATAACCGCAAGTGCACGGTGTCTACAATGCAGCACTGAGCAAATACGGGTCGATCCACAGAGACTTGTGGTGCTTCTATTGATCTAAGGCTTCCTAAACTAAATTTCAGGTGATATTGTAACAACATGGGGTTTTGTTTGTTTGTCGATGCGACTAAGTGAAGGTTATAACAATGAAGTAAAGATGAAATACAACAGTGAGAATAAATGGGTGCTGGGGTTATCAATTCCACCTCTAAATCATGTTATGTGTCAACTAGTTGGAGTATTCTTGTTCCTATGACAGATAAGAGTAGTTTGTCAATTCTACCACCTATCTAAGGAGTTTCTCCTATTGATAATTCAATACACATCTAAGGTACTAACCCGAGCACTAGTTGTCTAATTAAGCACAACTAGTCAAGGGAATTAGCATCTAATTCTAAGGCTTGAGTCTGCAGACACTCAACACAATTATAACCTAACTACAATGTATACTTGGCATGCATTGTGAGAGAAGAGTATTGGATGCTAGAATTGAAGTTATCTTTATAATTAAGCACTCAAGACAACTCAAACACAGTTGAAATCATAACATGGATTTAGGGTTTCACTGAAACCCTAGCAAATAATTTAGAACATGATAAACAACAATTAACTCTAAATTAACTCTAAATTGGTGCTCTGGCTAGCCCAGGCATGAGTTCAAATACCCACAGCTGAATTCTATTTATACATGGAAAAATCAAAACCCTAATTCACTTCCCAATAGAAATTAATGCATACCCTTTCGGCCATACCCTCTGAATCATTGTCAGCTCTGTTCAATCGCCTCTGAGAACGCCATGCATGGTTGTTGGAAAACCCTAGCCTTGTTTATCTCTAACTTAGCTTCTAGGGTTATGAGAAGCTATGTGAGAGATAACCAAGACTTAGGTGCGGCGGAGTAGGTGCTGCGATGGAGTTGTTGGTGATGGAGGAAGGTGATGAAGGCTCTGGTTTGTCAGGGAGAGGGAGGAAGAGAAGGGGATGGCTTCTCTGATTTTTGGGAAGAAGAAAGAGAAGAGAAGATGAGAAATGGGTAGGTTCGATGGGGGGTATAGGGTTAGGTGGTTTTGCTATGGAGCGGAGGCATCGAGGTTTGATGCGCCAGCTGTAGCGACCGTCGGATGAGGAGTAGATGATCTGAACGGCTGGAATCGGGGTGATTTGGTGTTGAGCGGGAGCAGCAATCTTCGATGCGCGTGGAAGCAGCGACCGTTGGATGTGGGAGATAGAAATCTCAACGACTCAGGGTGAACGGGCTCGGATCCGGGTCGCGGTTCTTGGATAGCTTGGGTCCATGTCTTGTAAATGATTTGCTCTTGATGCGCGCGCGGGCTTTGGCTTTCTGCTCCATAGATGCTCGTCTCCAATCCTCTGCTCTTTTGGCTCCTAGGAATCTCCGAACTTTATTTATTACCTAAAAACACAAAATTAATTAATACAAATATTTATTCTTGAAAACAAAGAAAACACAGAATCTGGGATAATATCTGATTTCTGAGCACAAAAGATGAGTAAAATGCCAATAAATAGATGTATAAATATGCAATATTTGGCACTCATCAAATACCCCCAAACCTGAATTTTACTTGTCCTCAAGTGAAACAGAAATTAAGAAATCCTAACTATACCCCCGTCAGCAGTCTCTCGAATGCATTTAGCGTATGCACTAAGCCTTTAAACCCCTAGGTGTCCCTAGTGGACGAGTTGTAGTCTCGTGAGGGTTTACCAGAGGTGTACCCACAAAACCTTCTCCAACTTCAGAGTGTAAAAGAGTCTCAAGCATCCAAGGAGCTATGAGGACATAGAGTTTCGCATGCTAGTAACGAGGAAGTTAGAACTACCAAAGAACGCATTCTCATCCTTAAGTGCTTTGAGCGAGAAGTAACCATACCATATGAAAGAATTCAGATTCGATTGTGATCATAAGCCTCGACTTCTGCCTCACTAATAGGGTTTTATGATAATTGCACTCAAAAAGATCGCTTTTTTAGTCTCTCATGTGTGCAGGGAGGAATAAAGAGAGAAATCCTGCACACGTTGTAGGTAAGAAGGATAACCTTCCGAAATAATTTCTGGAGACTCCACAGAAGTGTGGATAAAAAGAATCTTTTCTGATGATCTCTAAGAAAGGAAATCAACCATTAGCAAGGATGGGAGTACTCACTTACCTTCTCACCCAATCGGCAATGAACATTACTCTCTCTCAGCATTCATAGAAACGTCTTCAATCTTCGGTCTTCGGTCTTCAAATGTTGATGACGAACTTCTGAACTTTACAAAAACTTGACAAACATACAAATAAAACTCAAATTATTATTTATTTATTTATTTTTTTTTTAACAAGGAATTAGCTTGACGGTAACTAAACTCAGAAAATAATTAATTAATTAATTATTTTTTTTTTGATACAAATATGACATAAAAATAATAATAAAACAGTAAAAATCAATTTTTCACAAACTTCATTAATTCTCATCCTATTTTCTTTTCTTTGTTGCACATAAACCTTGGACTATATCAACTTTTCTTCAAATATTCTGATGATGCTCCGCTTGCTGACGATGATGTGTTTCTATGAATCTGTTGATGTTGTTGAGAGGGAGAGAGTGATGCTAACTACAAATCGGTATTTAGAAGAAGTTTTCATCTTTAGACGTCACCCTCATGATTGACAAAAATTAGCACTCAAGAGATCAAAAGTAGTGCTGAAAATGGTGCGAAGTTGGGTAGCTCACCATTCCTACCCGGAATTGACGTACGGTGACACACACTCTAACAGCTTTTCTAGAAAGTTGCAAAAAATTGAAGGTTGGTGCCTCACTTGATGTAAATTGGGTAGTCTCCACTATGCGTGATCACAATTCTACTACCGGATATCTAAACAACACCTAATTCGCCCTCCGGTATGGTTAAATCCAACTTTAACGCTCTAATCAACTAAGAAACCCGATTGCGTTCTCCAGTACTTCCAATTTCTGTTATTTCGGTCAGACTCTCTATGTAAACATAGCTAGAAGCATGCTAGTGACTCTAAAATCTCTAAAAGTTGGAGGTTTTTTTATGCAAATTTTTGAGTTTCTCGATTTATTATTATTATTATTATTATTTTTTTTTTTTTTTGAAAATAAAAGATTAAAAAGACTAAAAACTCTATATGCAAATGCACCCCCAAACCTAAATCAAACATTGTCCTCAATGTGTTAACAGATGATAAAATTTTAAACAGTCACATACCATGAGAACTATGTTGAGTAGAGAAAAGGGAAGAGATTACCGGATGTCGGTGGAAGCAAGGTTGGAGCTTCATTAGTCAAGGCTAGAATCCAACATATCATATCGGATTAGCACAATATATGCACAAGAAGACTCAACCGATGCAAGAAAGAAAAATTTAACAAGTCCTACTGGATTATATACAATGAAAATTCACCATACACCAACAATCTAAAGAGTTGAGGATCAACCCAAAAGACGAAATGTACAAACATCAACAGCCTTACAACAATATAACATGAAAGTGCAGGAAAGATTGCAGACGTGAACAAGTTACCCCCAAACCTAAACTTGTCAACAGATGTGTTCTTGAGTACAAAATCTTGCAATTTTAAAGGTACATCATGCAAAAGGTCTAACTCAAAATGAGTTTTGCTAAAAACAGGCAGACATACACATTCCAACTTTGGTTCCTTAAAAGTGTTATACTTTGATGCAAAATAGTCCAAGAGGACTTGGGAAGCACAAAGCTCTAGGCCTAAATTAGGCATTTTCAGAAAAGTTGGTTTTGCAATTTTGTTACAAACTACACCTAGGTTTGGTGGAGGAGTTTCAATCTGTGACTTAGGAGAGAAAGTAGGTACATCTAAGTTGTTTTCATGTATAAGATCATTTGCACTATCACATACTTTCCTAAGGTCAGAAGAAGGTAAATCATGCTCACCTGCATAGAATAATTCATCAATCTCCATGTCATAATCATCAGAGGAGGCAACATATTGTGACATGGGTAGGGAATCAGACACAAAAATAATATCATGATCCAAAAGAACATTAGTGTCAACAGAAGATTCATCCTTTCCTAAGTCACAAACAATTTGTGTAGCATGCTCAATTTCACTGAAAAATTTCACAAACCCAAGCTCAGAATCAACATCACATATATGAATGTTAGAAGAAGTATCATTCATAGGGTTCACAGAAGAGACGCTTAGCGTCTCTGAACCAAAATATTCCATCATATTTTCTGCATGCACATGCTCTTCTAACATATCATATTCATCATCATCATCATAACAAAAATGCATTTCCCTATTCAAACTTGTAGCATTTCTAGTGTACTCATTTACCTCTAGATTAGGTTCATATTCAGTGAATGGTCGTGCATATGGTTCACTAGAGAAGGGATGCTCATGCAATGCTTTCCATCCAAGTATATCATTGTTTTGCTCTATGAGCTCTTCCATTAGTGATTGCATACAAGGGGTTAGGGGAGTATAACATTGTTCAACTTCCCACTGTGATGGATGATGCATGTGTGCATGGTTATCATGGCTTTCCCTAGACTGCCTAAACTCATGTAAAATGTAGCAGTTCTCAGCAGGGTGGTCTAAGCTACCACATAAGGTACAAGCATACATTTCATATTGCCTAGGGGAATTAGATTCGACAGATTTCTCATGTAATTGCCTTTCTAAAGCAGATACTTGAGCTTCTAATTGATCGAGAAGTGATGATTGGGTATGAGAAAAGTGTTCATTTTCAACCTGTGGTGGATGATACATGTGCTCATAATGATTAGGGTATGTGGAGTCCGGGCCCTGAGAAGGCTCATAAAATTCCCTAAAATCACTATGGTATGTGGGGAGTTCATACTGTGAAGCATGCTCGTAAGCAAGTTCTATGATGGATTTGTTTCCATCCCCAGTTGCAGACCAAAATCCTGACATGATCTAGCAACTCAAATAGCTATCACACATCAAGCATGTAAAACCAATGATGTCTCAAAACAGGGAAGTTAAGCCCAAGTGATGCAAAGGCACAGCCCAAAGGTTATGCAAAAGCCCAGTGGTTGTGGGCTTTATTTTGGTTTAAGTGGGTTTTGGTTTGTTGGGCTGGTTTGGTTTTGTAGGGTTCAGTTTAGTTTTTGAAAGGCCCAGGTTATGTAACTGCACAGCCCAGTGATTGTGTGATGCGTGTCGTAGGTGCAATCAAATTAATTAATATTTCCACTCAATTAAAAATAATATAATGGAAGTCAAGTTCGTTCCCACGAGGAGCAAGAGATTCTAGTTGTAAAAATTGTCACGAAAGGGGGGTGTAAAAAGCAAAAGAAAATAAACAAAGCAATTAAAATCGAAAGTTGAAAGCAATGAGAGAGATAAGATCAAGGAATCCTTCTTCGTTGCAAAACAATGAATCAAGTTATGTTCTTTTCTACTTGTTATTAGTCACAGATTATCACCAACCGTAGGATAGCAGGTCTGCTTAGCTAGCCCCAAAATCCCTAATTTCACTGAGTAACATGTCCGCTTAGTTATCAGATTCTATTCAAAAGAACCACCCTGAGGTTCGCTTACAAGATGTAATTCCCTGAATGCATTAAGATTTATGAATTTAGGTTTAGTACTAGTAGTTAAACTCGGTTTGCTTGGTTCACTTTCTAGCGTTGTTTCTACACACAATTGCTCCACGGAATCCCTCCGCAAGGTCTCGTGTTTTCTACTTGTGTAAAGTGTCGAGAACGATTACGTATTCCCTAACTTATACTAGAATTAGATTAAACTAACAAATCAATTTAGCGTGCACTCTAAACAATCTATCAATCAATCATGAATGAATAAACATTCCTATTAGTAAAAACAATCGATAATCATGTGAAAAATCTCAAGATAGAATTGAAACAAAACTCAAATCATGTATTAAGAACTAGGAATTCATCCTCAATCAATAATAAAATTAGCTACTCATGTTTTTGAAATTCACACAAATAATAATAATTAAAAGGAGAATTTTTAAGTTCACACAAATAATTAAGAAGAAGAATTTTCAAAAGCTATCAAAAACACAAGTGATGTGTGTGTAGAGAGGTGTGTAAAAGATGTAGAAAACTTCTCTATTTATAGGCTTCAATATTCTCCAACTCTTCCAAGGATTAGAATCCTTTTCCTTTAGCAATTCATCTTCCAAATTCAAGTCTTTCTCAACTCTTCATCTTCTCTTTCCAAATTTAAGCCAAATTCTCCATCCAATTCCTAGTCCAAGTCTTCACATCCATGAGAGAAGTCCATAGAAAATTCTGGAATTTTTGCTCGCCGGAAAACTGGGATTATGGCCGGAATCCTACGGAATAGTCGCCGCCGCCACCAAAATTTCATCCAAGTCGAGGGAATATGCGACGGAATATTCCGTCGATCCACCGTTAGGACTAACGGTCAAACGGGTCAACCGTCGGTCAATGTAGGAGAGTCGACTACCAAGTCGGCTTCTTAGTCAAGGCCGAGTGGTCTTAATCGGCTGAGTCACTGAGTCAACTCGGAGTCAACTAAGTCAGTTGATCCGAGTCAGTCCAGGCCACTTTGCACATGCCAGTGTAAGTCACGGCCAAGATGGCCCTGTATTGCCTTCCCTTTTGCACAGCCCAGATGGCTGTATCCTGCAGTTCCAACTTCAGCTCCATCTTTTTTCATTAGCTCACAATCCACCACTAGAACCCAGACCTGCAACCTCATTGCCTCCACCTTGCCTGACCTTCACAGCCACTATTCTCACCAAGCTCACAGCACCAGATTCAATGCTCCATCTCAGTCTCCATCTGCATCACAGACTCCAAGATCAACAACAGCAGCAGCGTCGCCATCTGAACTACATCAGACTAGAGAACCACCAACAGCATTCAGCTTTATCACCAAATTCCCTGTCACTCATGTCACACATGACCAGCAGGCCTAGCCATTGCAGTATCGCCGACTTCCCCACCGAACCGCACCCGCACTTTCCCTAGGTTCCATTCCAACCCGCCACTTTAACCTGCCGTAGCTGCATCTTCTCAGCTCACTTCTCCGCCTAACACACGCTTCCATTCTGCAGCTCCCGCAATTCGACCAGCCAACTCCATCCACACACCATTACCACCTTCACCAGAGAACCTCCAACCGAGTCACTTGCATACAAACTCAGGTATCTCATACAACACCTTGAGCTGCACAGGCCACTCATCTCTGCCACAACCTTAATGCCACAACTTCAGAGCTCAAGCCAACCACATTGTATCAACACATAGCACCACAGAACCACCTAAACCAGTTACTCCACCATCTCCAGATGCTTCAACTCCATTGGCACAGCCTTATGAACTCAACCAATGCCTAACCTCCAACCCATTCATCCTCTGAATCATCACAAGCAACATCTATCTCAGGTCAAACTAATTCTATCACCTGCAATTCCAGTGGCCAATTGTACCACAAAGCTTTGACAAAATTACCAGCTCCATCTTCTAACTTCATTTGAGTCTTCAAATCCCTTCAACAAGTCGAGCCCTTAACAACAATTTCAAGCTCAACCCATCTTTGTTCTTCATCTAACTCAGCCACCGAGCTTCAAACAGCGGCCACCAAACCCATCTTCGATTTATCTGAGCCACAAACCTATCTCCAATCTCGCTGTCATTTCTTCCATCTGTTGTTGAATCAAAACCAGAACCATCTTCAATCAATCTTGCTCAAACCCAGTCTCAATAGAATCGGCAGCAACAATTCCTTCTCGACCTCAGTCCGTTACCATCAAACTCTTCCCTGTATTTTCAATCAACTTCTGCCATTAACCCATCTCTGATTTCTCGAACTCAATTGATTTCAAAGAAACCCTAAGTTCCTTCCTCTCCAACATCGATCTCTCGTCGCAGAATCGATCCCATGAATTTCTCTCGATTTCTACCGCATCTCTCATGAACTAACAAAGAATGAGTTCATCTCCTTCATCACTCGTTTGCTGCATCATCTCAGGTCGATTCTCACTTCCATCTCTCGGTTTAACCAGCAGCAATGGCTGCTCTCTCTTTTCTTTCAAATGATTGAGAAATCAATTCTCAATTTTAGGTCAGGTTATAATTACACGGATCCGGGTCGGGTCAGATGGATCAGGCTTCGGTTAGGGTATGGAGCATGGTATGGATGGATGGGCTTAGGTTAGGGTATGGGTCAGAGTTTAGGGTGTGGGTGGATTCAAACACCCACCATAAGTACACCCCAATTGTGCTATTCTCACTCCCTTCTTTTGGATAAGGGACACCTCTTTGACCTCCCCTTAACCTTGGATGGGCTCCATATAGTATTCCCTCCTTGGTGAAATGACAATTTTACCCTTTTTGCTAAAATATGGTGATTTCTTCTCCTTTTCCTCCGTGTGACCTCATAGTAGCTATAAAACTCAAAACAAGCGTAAAATACATAATTTACAAGAAAAATAGCAAAGAAAGCATAAACAATAGATAGTAAATAGGATGTATTCTACACCCTATCATTGTGCAAAGCCTAGGTTGAGTGTGGGTTCCAGGATATGTTCAGCCCAGTGGTTATGGGCTTCAGCTGTGTGCAGAGGCCAGACTGTGTGAAAGTGCACGGCCCAACAGTTGAGCAGAGCCTAGTGGTTGGGCTTCAGTTTATGTGCAGAAACAAATTTATGTGCAGCTCAGTGGTTGTTCAAAGCCCAGCTTTTGGGTGGCGACGAGCCCGATTGGTGTGGGCTTCTAGTGTCTTGTGAGAACAAGTTTGGTTTAAGTGGGCTGGTTTACTCACAGAGCCCAGGTTATGTGGGCTACACAGGGTGTGCAGAGCTGTGAAGTCAATTGGTTCATTTGACAGCAAACTTAGAGAGACTAAGCTGCAGCTCAGCCTATGCACAAGACAAAGACAAGTTATATGCGGCTAAGCTTAGCGGAGTCACAAAGACAAAGACATGTGCACGGCTTTGGTAAGTTCACACAAAGACAAGTTTAAGCCCCGAGATCAGCTCATGCACTCAAGATATGTGCACAGAGCAATACAAAGACAGGAAACTCGAGCGGCTTATGTACGAGGTTGTCAAAAGGGACACATCACGGCTCTAAGTGCAGCTCAAAGACAGTTAGCACAAGCTTATGCACAGGTCTCATGCACAGAGCAAAACAAAAACACACAATTTTACACAAAATAAAACAGCTTGGTGGTTGTGCAGGTTGGCTTATATGGCGAGCTCATGCACCAAAAGTGTAAAGTAGAAGGCTCACATGTCACACAAGGCGAGCTCAAACTCACAGCTTCGGGGGCGGAGTTAAGCTCGGGGCTTGCACAATGAGTGATTACACCAATTTGCGCAGGGGAATGAGCATGCAAGGGGTTTCAGGTGAGATAAGATAATTCCACTACAAGGATGAATCAATATTATGCAAATTATAGTTCATGATGTCAACAAGGTATCTCAACATGCATTTAATTCTAGCTGACTTCAAATCTTCACTGGTTCGAGTAGTCACAGCGCAGTTAGCAATCACACAAGGTCCTAGATGTCATATCTCAAGTTCAACCTTGGTTTACTAGCCTAGATATCCAAGTTCAACCTCACGCTACGGGCTGGAGGTCAATATTTCACAAAGGTATGCTCAGGCAATACAAGGTTCATTCACAGCTCAACAAAGTCACAAGATTGCTACTCAAGCTCAACAGCTACAGGGGCTGGAGCTGAGCACAGAGCACACAAGCACAAAGGTTGCAGGTGTGAGTAATACCTATCAAGGTTGCTAATTTCTTATGCAAAGATGGTTCAAAGATACACAGGTCAAGCTCAAATTACACACAATCACAGGCTTTAGATTTACCACAGTCACTCAAGTGTCATAGATTAGTCAAGAGTTCCAGAGACGAAGCAATATGCGGCACAGTAACTGGTTCAACAGGCAATCAGTGAGGCAAGGGTTATGGGAATGGAAGCTCATTCATATATGCATATAGGTCAGCACACACTCATTCAATTATCAGCAGTTCATGGCATTTCATGCAAGACAGAGCATCAAGTTTGAAAATACGATACCGTTGGTATTAGGTTTTCCACGGATGATGTTTTGCTACTCCTTCTTTCTCCTCTTTGAGCTTGCACAGAAGACAAAGAGCTGCTAGCTCAACAAAGAAGTTTAGTCCTCAGATTTGCACAGTTATACCAACAAAATCACTACAGAGTAAGCTAGCAAAGATGAGGGTTTAGCAATGAGTAATTGGAGATCACAATGAAGTCAATGAGCTGGAGCAAATGTGGCGTACTAAGTCGAGGCGGGCTTGAGCTCACTCTATGCCGAATCTTGACCGAGATATTAAACAATACACTATGATCTCACAACTTCTGTTTCCTTCAATGGTTGTTCACAGATGATAAAGGAACAGAAAAACTACAGCATGTAATGACAGGGTTGATTAGAACAATATGCAAGACAGCTGCCAAGGCAGGTGATAGGACAATGACAGCAGGTGTGATGAGCCACAATCAGCAATGATAGAGAGCTTTATCAGGGAATATGCACAATTGGACTAATCAGAACTAACTGAGCTAACCGAGCTCCGATCAACTAATCGAGCTACAACTATCTAAGGGAACTAACTGAGCTACAACTAAGGGAAAATGATACTTGCAGAGTTATAGCTAAATGCAAATACGATCTTAAAGATGCACAATATATGATAATGCAGGTGACAGAAAAAAATTAAAACTACAATTAACACTAAGCTAACACAGGATGCAGATCATATGGCAGATGGTTTTACTACTAACTTACACTATAACAAGAAAATTTAAAATATATACAATGGTAACTGAAACCAGTAAGCAAGCTAATGAACAACAAAGCACACGCCAAGTCCCCGGCAGTGGCGCCAAAAACTTGGTAGGCTTGGAAAGGGGTCTGATTTTAGCCTACTTGTGATAACCGCAAGTGCACGGTGTCTACAATGCAGCACTGAGCAAATACGGGTCGATCCACAGAGACTTGTGGTGCTTCTATTGATCTAAGGCTTCCTAAACTAAATTTCAGGTGATATTGTAACAACAGGGGTTTTGTTTGTTTGTCGATGCGACTAAGTGAAGGTTATAACAATGAAGTAAAGATGAAATACAACGGTGAGAATAAATGGGTCTTTGGGGTTATCAATTCCACCTCTAAATCATGTTATGTGTCAACTAGTTGGAGTATTCTTGTTCCTATGACAGATAAGAGTAGTTTGTCAATTCTACCACCTATCTAAGGAGTTTCTCGTAGTGATAATTCAATACACAGCTAAGGTACTAACCCAGAGCACTAGTTGTCTAATTAAGCACAACTAGTCAAGGGAATTAACATCTAATTCTAAGGCTTGAGCTGCAGCACACTCAACACAATTATAACCTAACTACAATGTATACTTGGCATGCATTGTGAGAGAAGAGTATTGGATGCTAGAATTGAAGTTATCTTTATAATTAAGCACTCAAGACAACTCAAACACAGTTGAAATCATAACATGGATTTAGGGTTTCATTGAAACCCTAGCAAATAATTTAGAACATGATAAACAACAATTAACTCTAAATTAACTCTAAATTGGTGCACTGGCTAGCCCAGGCATGAGTTCAAATACCCACAGCTGAATTCTATTTATACATGGAAAAATCAAAACCCTAATTCACTTCCCAATAGAAATTAATGCATACCCTTTCGGCCATACCCTCTGAATCATTGTCAGCTCTGTTCAATCGCCTCTGAGAACGCCATGCATGGTTGTTGGAAAACCCTAGCCTTGTTTATCTCTAACTTAGCTTCTAGGGTTATGAGAAGCTATGTGAGAGATAACCAAGACTTAGGTGCGGCGGAGTAGGTGCTACTGATGGAGTTGTTGGTGATGGAGGAAGGTGATGAAGGCTCTGGTTTGTCAGGGAGATGGAGGAAGAGAAGGGGATGGCTTCTCTGATTTTTAGGAAGAAGAAAGACAAGAGAAGATGAGAAATGGGTAGGTTCGATGGGGGGTATAGGGTTAGGTGGTTTTGCTGTGGAGCGGAGGCATCGAGGTTTGATGCGCCAGCTGTAGCGACCGTCGGATGAGGAGTAGATGATCTGAACGGCTGATGGAGAATCGGGGTGATTTGGTGTTGAGCGGGAGCAGCAATCTTCGATGCGCGTGGAAGCAGCGACCGTTGGATGTGGGAGATAGAAATCTCAACGACTCAGGGTGAACGGGCTCGGATCCGGGTCGCGGGTCTTGGATAGCTTGGGTCCATGTCTTGTAAATGGTTTGCTCTTGATGCGCGCGCGGGGTTTGGCTTTCTGCTCCATAGATGCTCGTCTCCAATCCTCTGCTCTTTTGGCTCCTAGGAATCTCCGAACTTTATTTATTACCTAAAAACACAAAATTAATTAATACAAATATTTATTCTTGAAAACAAAGAAAACACAGAATCTGGGATAATATATGATTTCTGAGCACAAAAGATGAGTAAAATGCCAATAAATAGATGTATAAATATGCAATATTTGGCACTCATCACCCTGCGATCTTGTCGCAATGATAAAATTCACATAAACGAAATGGGAATTGTTAAACATCAAAGATTGTCTTCCATACAAGAAAGAAGAATAATAAACAAGCAAATACATCTCAAAGGTGATTAAAGTGCATAAAGAAGTAACAATGCAAGAAGTAAAATTACAAGAGAAGTTCAATTCTCAATATCGATTTTTTCACCAGAAGGAGATATTGGGTGTTCTTCAACAATTTTATTAGCTTCATCAACTACCGCACTTTCGCCAGTTATTGCATTCTCGCCAGACCCTCCTTCAATTAAATTTTTCTTAACAAACTTCATCGGTGGAATTATCTCTTCATCCTGCGGAATCTTCGCCACTTTCATAATCATAATCACTATCGGGAGGGTTAGGAACTTCATCATCACCTACTTCCGAGGTTCGACAGATACTGGGATCAAGAGATTTGGACAATAAGACATCATTCACAAGAACTTCAGCTTTGAGGTGAAATTGGCGAAGGAGTGCTTTCTGATGATTCCTACTCTCTATATCTTTAGAGTAAGTGAGATAGTCGAGTCTTCTTTCTTCCCGATCGCGAGAGCGAGCAAGAGAAGCGGCGAGCAGTCCATTTTCTTTGCGAATTTTGGCATAGTCAGATTTCAAAGTGGAAATGGAGGAATGAAGATTTTTCTCAGATTCTGCAAAAATAAAGAATATAGAAAATAATTCATATTTTCTCGCAAGGAAAATACCATAAATTCAAGAAAGAAAATTGATTAAGGTAGTCAAATATCATGACTACCTTCCTTTTGCGAGATAAGATATTGGGTTAAATCCAAAGAACTATTCTCCAAATGATTCATGGCACTGTCAAAATTATCTCCAACCAAACCTTTCAGTCGCGATCGCAAGCTCTTTTCGTTAGAAACAAGTAAGGCGTTTTCCTTCGCAAGAGAAGAGTGGGATTCTTCTAACTTGGAAAATTGATCCTTGAGTTGGCTTGTTTTTAAACTTAAAGCTATTCTACCTTGGATAAGTTTATCCCTCTCAACAGTAACTTCTTCGAGTTTACTTCTCAGTGAACAGAGAGATCGTTCTTGTTCTTTACACATTTTTTGACATACATCAAGTTGTTGCGAGGAAATCGCCACCTTATTTAACAGAGCTCGCTTCTCTTGAGAAAGAGTTCCATTTTCATCTGATAAAGTTTCCAACTCCAAATTAGCTGTAGTCAAAAAGTAAGAGAGACGAGATAATTCGCTACTTAATGAGCCCTGCTTCTGAACTAAGTCAGCATTTTCTTTAGAAAGATTTTCTATTTGATCAACAGAATATGTATGAAGATTATCTAATTGGTTATATTGCTCCATCCAAATGTCTCTATCCATTCGAGTTTCTTCAATAACAGATTCCAACTGATATATCTCCATTTTTCGCTTCTGGTTCAAAGCTTACAGGGCGAACAAGGGATTATTGTATGTTATTTAAAAAATAATTATATATGTATATATATATATCTTTTAAGAAAGGAGAGGGGAGTTGTACCTTTTAATTCTTCGTTCTTCTTGCGAAGATTGTCACGATCCAGTGAGACATTTTGAAATTTTTGATTCTCAAGATGGAGAGTGTTACACTTTGCAGTCATGGCTTGGAGATTGTTCTTCAAGATTTTAACTTCTTGCTCTAAAGATGTTTGCAAAATTGCAGTCGTAACCAAAGTATTTACTTAAAATCTCGCAGACATTAGACTTGATAGGATCGACGGAGGTCTTCTTGGCGTCATTCATAATATCTGATCAAACTTTGAAAGCCACTTCCATTCCCTCCAAATTTTCCTTAGTAAGAGGGATAGACTCGGATGAAGAGGAAGTGACGACAGAAGAGGGGAGAGTTGAATCATCTTTGGTCGCAGGAATGTCATGAGAAGATGGAATCTGATGAAGGTTAATGACTGGGGGAAAGGCAGAGGCATCGATAGTAGGATAAGAAAATGGTTCATTCACAATATGACTATCATGAGGAACTTTATCTATGGAAAACTCAGACATAGGAGGAAAATCAGCAGCGACATTTTCGCAGACGGTATGGGTAGATTTATCTTGCGACGAAATCGCAGGAGGAGTTGTAAGCTTAAATATAGGAAAAGGAACAGAGGTTTCAACATTTTTAGAACGACGAGATCTTTTGTGGGATCTATCGACGTTTTTGTCATCCTGCGAATCAAAGTTAAATAAGAAACAGAGGCAACAATATTGTTATTAGAAGAGTAAATGTTTCTTAATACCTTGCTATTCGCAGGCTTTCTCTTGTGTGCAACGGATTTTGGTTGCGAACCCTTGGATGTTTTAGGATTTTGGACTGTGAATTTGGTAACAGGGACGTTCTTACTAAAACAGAAACAATAAGGGAATTAATCAGAGATGAACAAAATCAAATAAAGTAATATCAGTAGAAGAGTTCAAATGGATCACATGCAGTATGATCTACAAACCTTGATGGCTCCATAAGAACAGTAGCAGAGAAGATTTACAACAAGATGAACAACATCAAAAGTTGCAGACGATAAAGGATTCACAAAGAATGCAGAGATGAAGAAGATGAAGTAAAAGAAAAGAAAGATATTCTCGATAGATCTCTTCTTAAATAGACAAGAAAAGGATGACCGGTTAGCATTTAATATGCCGGTAAAAAGGGGAATATGTAACACGTGTAAGCAGTTTTACTGGATTTACGGAAGCTTGTCGGCAGAAAAATAAAGGAAAGAAATGAACGACCGCGACATTTTGAAAATACTAATTCTCATGACGTTCTCTTCTTCGCAGAGAAGACATGAGAAGAGGCAAGATGTAGGATCAGAATATCGCAACACCAAGATTCTCGCGGAATCCATAAATGACACACTGCGAAGGCATCGCGGACTGGAAGTAAAAACGACGTAACGGATGACAACAGCCAAAACACGAGAAAGATGTGAAGATGTAGCGAGATCAAGGAGTGTCGCGAGATTTGACATTTGTACATTTGCGATACCTCGCAAGTCATACCCAAAAATAAAGGACAGCTTAGCTGTTATCCACTATGTAATGTCCTATATAAAGAGCCGAATAGGCTTACAAAGGGGAGATCTTTTTCGAGTGTTGAGCAAGTCATTAAGAGAGAGAAAGTTTAGAGTGGTTGTAATTCTTTGGTTTATCTCCTGTTCATCTTGTAATATTTCTGGGATTTGATCAATAAAACTTATAGTTCATCTTAAAATGATTTGATTGTGAATATTTTTGTGAGGGGTGTAGTGTGGAATTTCCTGCAACTACAGCATGGACATCGGTCACCACTAGACACTAGTGCTGGATTTGGTTTGATACTCCGAGGAACGAACGAGAGGAAGTAAAAACAGTAACAGAGGAGCAAAATGGGCTAAAGAGAATGCTTTAACAAATTTCTCAATATAAATGGATGGTAAACCACTAATCGATTACCAAAATGGAAGATTATCAATTGTCATTTGACAAGCACAAATGCAGTTGGACGAAAAAAGGGTCATACATCCATCAGAATAATTTGTCTAAGTAATTTCTCACTTCTTTTTTGAACCGAAATAGAGTATCAAGATGAAGAGTAATATCGGAATCAAAAGGATCAGACACCCCGCACCTGCTGTGCTTGCATACACAATTTTAGCGAAATTTGGTTTGACAGCTTACAAAAGTTAGTCACCCGTTATTAAACTTTCTTTTTATATACTCTTTTTTCTCCTATTTATTGGTTCGATTTTCTTTTTCTATTTGGTTTAGGATTTACAGAAACTCTATCCTATAAATAATGTGACTATAGTTCAATTATTTTCCACGAAAAATCGTCTTCACAAATACAATGGAGAAACTCCAACAGCAAGAACTCGTAAGGCCTACTTCTAGTAATGGTTGCAATTTTTTCACTTGCGAAATTTGTGTGCAAGTAGTTCCCGTGAACAGGCAATTCAAGAGCATGGAGATGAGTGGATGCTTGCATCCTTATTGTACTGATTGTGTCTCCAAATATATCCAAGAAAAAGTGATCGAACACAACATGTCTGAGATTAAGTGCGCTAATTCCGCCTGCAATATCATGCTGGATGCAACCTTGTGCCAATCTTCCCTCCCTAACGGAGTGTTTGAAAAGTGGTGCCGTGTTCTTTGTGAATCAGTAGTACTTTTGGATTCATCGAAAGGCGGGGTAGCATATGGAAGATCTTATTGTCCTTACCGAGATTGTTCTGAATTGATTTTAAACGAGTGCGTTAGAATTTCGCCCTCAACGATTCATAATAGTAATAGTACCTCCAGGGTTACTAAATCAAACTGTCCGAATTGCAAAAAGCTCTTCTGTTTTCATTGTATGGTTCCATGGAAGGAATATCATCAATGTAGAAGACACGAAACGATAATTGATATTGACAGTAACGATGTTTTGTTCATGGAGATGGTTAAGCGCAAGAGATTGGTGCGATGTCCAAACTGCTTCCGTTATGTAGAGCGTAGCGGAGGTTGTGCTGCCGTCCGATGCAGGTATACATTTTTGTTTTTTTTTTTTTTTGTTTTTCATATAATCTACTTTCCTTCTTGTTGGTCCGTGATTAACTTAAGTCCGTCGAGCCATTAATGATTTAGAGAACGGGTAATTAACTTCTGTAATTATTATTTCAGGTGTAACACAACGTTTTGCTACCGCTGTGGAAATGCGACGAAATGCGTATGCCGTTGCCACCCTTGCGGCATTATAGTCTTTATTTTGTTTGCGATATTTGCCATCGCCATTACTGTCGGTTTTTTTTATTATTTATACGAAAAAGAAAGAAAGCTAGAATTAAGAGAAGGATAGCAGTACTTACGTTGTCATTGGGATCATATTCGCTATCTACTCTAGTTGATTCTGGTATTCTTTTCCGATTAGATTCAGGCAAAGTCTGGCGAGCTCATATTTGCTCGTCGGAGTAGATGCGAGCTCCTCCTTTTACAAGCACTCTAAATTTATGTTTTTTTGTAGTTTGTCTCTTTTATTTCACTACTAGGTATCACCGGGGCCGTAAGGCCCCGGCTCAACATGTGATCAGTGTCATGCGTCACAAATTTTTTTGGCATATAACTCAGAGTTTTTAACCTGATATGTTCCGTGAAAATGTTTTCAAAAATCATTAATTTGCTTATGTTAGTATCCAGGTATCACCATTGATTGTTTATTCAATAATTTCGAGATAATTTAAGTGACTATTGATAAAACGTGAATACCATCCACCTATTAGAAGTATTCGCATTACCCAGCTTATGTGGCTGATGCACGATTTCTATTTATCAAATTAGAACACACAAACGTAATTTGAATAATAGTCGTTTACCTAAGGTTGAATTAATTATTTACTTAAACAAATTAAAAAAAGTTATTTCGAAGGAAAATTGTATTTATAATTTCAAAGCAATGAGTCTAAATTTGAAAAGAAAATTCCCGGAAATCTTTTCCGAAGAAAAAACAGTCCGATGTGTATAAGAATTAAAATTATCAAAATAATAATAATTAGGTAAACAATAAGGTAAATAATGCATAAGCTATCGAAGTTATCTAAGAAGTAGTTAATTAATGCCTTTTAAAATGCCAAAACACAGTGAACCACACGATAATATGAACAATATTATAAACTGGAGATATAGCATTGCTTTCCAAGAACATTAATAACAACCGAATTGCGATCCATTAAAGACTAATCGCAAAAGTGAATGTTTATGTTTTTGATCCATCCATGAATTTCAAGCTTATCTCTTTAGCATTCCGTTATTTTTGCATAGTTGTATTCTTTTTTTAATCTCAGGTTTTATCTACGCCAGTGTTGTATGTCCGGTATTTTTCCCGCATAAAATTGGGGTGGCCGCAATAGTATTATATCAAGAAAAGTTCAATAAACACATTCCTATCGAGAATCAGAAACATTGGCTTAACATCAAGGGTGTTAATTGGTAGGACAATTATTGTCTCTATTCTGTTTTTCCTTTTTTCATGCATTGCATTCTAATCACCATCTTCATCTTTAATCGTCATATTATTACTCTCTTTCTGTTTTGGATCTTAGCTATAAACCATAATGTATAGTTGTTTATGGGTAAAAATCGTTTCTGCCGATTTCGGTAAATTCGGTTGGTGAGTGCGAAACCTGGTTCAAACCCTAAACAAATGTGCTGCACGTGAGCACTTTATAGATTCGAGAGATCAATGCATACAAGTCCTACCTAAACCAAGAAATGGCCGTTCCCGGACTTGCTTCGGTCACAAAGTGGAGGAGAAGGGTTGATTTGGGGAGGGAAGCAAAGAAAGGTGTTGAGACCAGAATAATGCAGGAGAGTAGTATCTCGACTTGTATCGTAAAGTAAAAGCTTGGGAAGCTTGCAAGAGATGAAAGCTTTTGGGAGAGCTTGCAAAGTTGCCTTTTCTGAGAGTGTAGTATTTTTCTCCTGACCGAGACTTGTTGTCTGGTGGAAATAGGTAAGACCTATTTATACAAGTCGAGATTGAAACGTACCCTGGCCTCATGAAGGAAGAGAGTAAAGGGTGAAATAATGGGAGGAGGTGGTAACCGCATGGTGTTAATGGGTGAAAACGTTTTCACCATTATTTCCTCATTTATTTGACCGCTTTATTCCTTTTCACGCTTTCTTAATGTGAGCGTAGTGTACGCCGCAAGTCAGACCGCCAAACCAAAACCCTGGAAAGCATCCCCCAGTTTGTGTTGATATCTCGAGTGTTGGTTGCACCTTGAGTGCAAGTGGCGCTGCTAGTGGCGCGTGTGGCATGTGCCATTGGCATGTGCGGAATGCCCTTGTTGCGGGTTGTACCTCGAGCGCAAGTGGCAATGCCAGAGCTGCTAGTGGCGTGCGTGGCATGTGCCAATGGCATGTGCGGAATGCCTTGGTGGTAGGTTGTACGTTGAGTGTAAGTGGCAATGCCAGTTTTGCTAGTGGTGTGTGTGGCATGTGCCAATGGCATGTGCGGAATGCCTTGGTGGTAGGTTGCATGGTTTGCGAGTTAGGCTACCAGCGTGCATTAAGGGGCACGGCTAGGTGATGAAGGCTACCAAAGCGTGTTGGCATGTGCCAATAACATGCGTGGCCGTTAGAGCATGTGCCAATAAAAAGCTACCAGGCGGCATGTTGGGGATGTGCCAATAGCATGCGTGGCCTTGGCCGTGGCCTTGGTAGGAAAAGCTACCAGCGAGCATGTTGGCATGTGCCAATGGCATGCGTGGCTTAGGGCCGTGGCAAGTGGTAGGAAAAGCTACCGGCCAGCATGTTGGCATGCGCCAATGGCATGCGTGGCCATCTTGGGAAAAGCTACCGGCGAGCATGTTGGCATGTGCCATGGCATGCGTGGCCGTTAGGCCGTGGCTTTGGTAGGAAAAGCTACCGAGCATGTTGGCATGTGCCAATGGCATGCGTGGCCGCCGGGGCCGTGGCCTTGGTAGGAAAAGCTACCGGCGAGCATGTTGGCATGTGCCAATGGCATGCGTGGCCGCCGTGCGGGCCGTGGCCTTGGTAGAAAAAGCTACCAAATGAGCATGTTGGCATGTGCCAATGGCATGCGTGGCCATTAGGAAAAGCTACCCGTGGCATGTTGGCATGCGTGGCCAGCTGGGGCGTGGAAAAAGCTACCGGCGAGCATGTTGGCATGTGCCAATGGCATGCGTGGCCATTAGTTGTGGCCTTGGTAGGAAAAGCTACCAATGAGCATGTTGGCATGTGCCAATGGCATGCGTGGCGACTTGGCCTAGGTCGCATGGTTTGCAAGCCTAGGGCGCTATATTTGGCATGTGCCAATGGCATAGCGGCTTGGAAATATGGCTTGTGGTGCGTGTTGGCATGTGCCAATGGCACGTACGGCCATGTTGACCTAGTTGCACATTTTGCAAGCCTAGGGCGCTATATTTGGCATGTGCCAATGGCGTAGCGGCTTAGTTTGGCATGGTTTCCAATGAATGCGATATGTAGTTTGGTTTTGGCGTCGCTGCCATGGTGCGCAGTGTGCGGCTTGGTTTTGGCGTCGTTGCCATGGTGCGCAGTGTGCGGCTTGGTTTGGCATCGTTGCCATGGTGCGCAGTGTGCGGCTTGGTTTTGGCATCGTTGCCATGGTGCGCAGTGTGCGGCTTGGTTTGGCATTGTTGCCATGGTGCGCAGTGTGCGGCTTGGTTTGGCATTGTTGCCATGGTGCGCAGTGTGCGGCTTGGTTTGGCATTGTTGCCATGGTGCGCAGTGTGCGGCTTGGTTTGGCATTGTTGCCATGGTGCGCGATGTGCGGCTTGGTTTTGGAATTAGGGTTCTCGTGTCGAAAACCTAATCGGTATTTTGAAAAAATACCCCTATTAATTATTTACACTGAGTTAAATGCTCTTAGTTAATGTGTTGCGGGTAACACTAGGTCATGGGGTTTTACGATTTTACCCCTTGTTTAAAAACCACCATCAATATTAAGTCCCCGCTAGCTCGGAACAGGGGCTTTGTTGCGAGGTAAGCATAAGATGGTGACAAACTATCAACAAGAAACCGTAAAGAGAATTGAAGAGGCTTGTCGACCTTTTATAAATAGGATTTGGAATCCTTGCCTCTCGGTAGTTTTGCACAAATCGGGAGGCTGGCACAATTGGTGGGGCCGGTGCAGCTTGGGCGACGTTGGGAAATTGGAGTGAGTTGGGAAACTGAGTGTGCTAGCTGGTGGGACCGGCGCAAGGTGTGGAAGCTGTGCGTGCTTGCAGGCGTGACTTGGGCGGCCATTGGGAAGTCGGCGCAATTGGTGGGACCGGTGTAAACAAGGAGGGAGTAGGTGTTTCTACAGATAGCAAAGTTTCCTTGTTTTGCCTTCCTTCATGCGCGCGGCTTCAATCAGGGCATTATCCATGCTAAAATCTGGAAGCGTTATGTCCCTCATTGCTTCCTTTCCTTTTTTAAGGTTCCGTATTCATACCCAACGTAATTGCATCATCTCCCTCGTTTAAGAAAGGGTTCTTCTTGTTGAGTTTCTCTCTTTGTCATGTCGCACAGAGACGAACCATCTTCTAACCAGCCAGGTTCTCCATGTGAAGGCGCGAGGTCTGACTCTGGCAGGAGTATCCCAACAAAGGTTATTCGGGTTAAGAAAATCATACCGGTATGTTTTCTTCTTCTTTGGTGGACCGACGTACGCTTTACCGCTTGTTTGATGAATGGAAAATTTTCCTTTTGTGCAGAGATATCCCGTTGGAGCATGCGTTAGTGTTATCGACGAGGATGACCTAGTCGTTCCCCTCCCTTCAAATCCAACCTTGTTGACTGTTGCAGACTTGGAGAACGCTGATTTAGGGCTCTCTTTTCATGAATACCCCTATGCAGGTTCGCCGTTTGGGACTCGTATGAGGTGTCTCTCCTCCAATTATCGGAATGTTGGCGGTTTCCTGGTGCGGAAAGAATTCGTGGTCCTTTATATGAGGAAATGGAAGACATGCGGCCATATCGCTACCAGGACCGCAGTGAAGTGATGTTCGTCCGCCTTGGTTTCCGTAGTGAACTGTCTTTTGCCAATGATTGTTGAGATGGAGAATATGTCCATCCGTGCCGCTGCAGAGTTAGCTATTCAAAGGTGGGAGAACATGGTGTCCACCTGTGAATCCTTGGAGTTTAATATCAGCTGGTTGTGGCATCGTCTCAATATTGTGAAAGTCGACAGAGCTGGTATTCTTGCTGGTGTGATTCCTGCCACAGAAGCCATGCTGGAAGAGGAGAAAGCTTTGGCCTTGGAGTCTCAGAGGATTGAAGATTTAACTTGAGACTTGAAGAGTAGGAATTTTTGATGTAGCATGTTGCAGGGAAGTGATTAGGCGTAGTATGCCTTAAGCCACTTTCCGTTGATGACTGTCTCAAGCTTTCCCCATCTTCTTTAAGATAATCTTGTAGTAACCACTGTCATACGCTTTAGTGATTATGTACGACCCTTACCATTTGGGAGAAAACTTCGGTGCCGATGCATCTTGCTGGATGTGTTTGGGATGCTCGGAAATTACATGATGACATATTCTGGATAGTGCAGGCTCGGGATCCTTCGCGGCCTCGTAAAGTGTTGAAGGCGTCTTCTAGACAGAGAGGTGATGATATTCTTGCGCTGCACCGTTGAAGAGTAGAGGACCGTGTTGTGGGTACGTATTTTTGGTGGACTGTGTCTTCGGAGCTTTAACAGTGAAGGGATCCCGTGTAAATCTTCCGTCCTCAAGTATGGTATACGTGTTTCCATCTTTGTAGTAATTGCTGCTGTGGTGAAGCTCTGGCTGGTATCAACGAATGAGGGGCAACAATTCTTGGTAGGAGATGTAATCAGGAGAAAACTACATTGTCGTGGTAACAAAGTAGGTTGGCTGATATTCTATGGGCTTCCGTGGAAGTAAAAGGATTGGCTGGATGAGTAAGCGAGCAAACTGTCTATGATTACGAGTTTTGGCGAGATGGATTAAAAGGTGTCCATGACTACAAAGATTGGCTGGCTGTGGCTATGTTCCTTGATATGGGGAGTGTGGCGGCACGACCCTTTGCAGGAAGGAGTGGCGTTGAAGCGAACGTTGAAGCGAAGCCGCTGCTGGAGAACGTTTATGCGTAGTTACTTCTGGAGAGAACGTTGAAACGACATCTTGCAACTCTCAGAGCCTTGACGGCTACCATTTTGAAGTCGGAGGCCGCGTCACGTTCTGTCAAACTCGACATCCCTCAAGAACAGAGGTTAGGAGTCCCCAGTTACATCTATCGATCGTGCTTTCTAAGAGAGGTTGGGGTTTGGGAACGGCTTCCCTGGCTGGAAACGCCTGCTTTCCTGATGTAGTGCGGTTGAGGGGTGCAAATATGTCTTGACGCTACGCCTTGGAGAAATATAGAATCTCACATAACTGTTTCATCATAGACTGTACGACTTTGTGGGCGAAGTTCCCATTATGCGGGTCCTAATGGAAGAAGGGTCTCCGTGAACTCAGGAGAGTTGTTGATTTCCCTTGCTTTCGATTTTGGAGAAGTTTTCCCGATCTTCACGTGTGACGAAATTGGATTGCTTATCCCCTTCTACTCAAGCGTTCAAGAGCAACGCGAGCCTCTTCATCTATAAACGCGCGTCTGCCTGAAGTATCTTTTGTCTTTTCATCAAATCAACAGTGCTAAAAGGAGGTCGGCTTCTTCCGGATCTTCCAGTATCTTGCCCTGATGGTGGAGTAGCGTCTCTGGTGACGGTTGGAGCTTCCATGCTTGAAGAACCGTTGGGGTGGCGGAAGTGGATCTGGTTCTGGTGATCGTAAGTGTATCGTGCAGGGATGACACGGTTTTGATCACGAAGTGCTGGAGCCATGGCTTGTTTCGAAGGGCGAGGATGGTGCTGGAAGGGCGCAAGATGTTAGCGCTGGAAGGATGCAAACTGTTATCACAAAGTGTGGTACTGCGGCTGGCATGCGCGTGCGGCATGTGTGCCTGGCATGTGCGTCAGGTAAGCGTGTCTGGCAAGCGCGTCTGGCAAGCGCTTCTGGCAAGCGTTTCTGGCAGGCGCTGGATCATCTTGGAATGGGCGCTAACTTGGTGTGGACGCTGGTTAGGCATGGACGCTGGCTTGGATTTCGGTATGGTGTGGACCATTGGCTTGGCACGGCGCTGGCTTGGCGTGGCTTGGACTTGTTCCCGCGGGACCAGTTGCCTCTTCCCATACGTAGCTCAAACAGGAAATCCTTTCCTTATTCAAATTCCAAAAGGTGTTATGCTTATGAAATGGGTTGGCTCCCCTTTTTACCTCGTATCTTTGTTATCACGTCATGGTGTTAGCGGTAGCGTGGTAGTGATAAAGTGGGCAAGCATATTCCAGCTATGTACTCCAGCGTTTCTCTTTCAATTTGTTTTATTGTTTTCTTGTGCTGGTTAAGCGTGTGGAAGAGGCTTTATCTTCCATCGAGGATATGCGTGAGGTGACTGGTCACACCGTTTCTGAAGACGTTATTGCCGACTGGGAGCACCATCGCGACGTGTGCGTAGAAAAGGAGTTCAACACTTCGTGGTTTGTCGAAGGCCTTGCTGAGATCCAAAAGTTGAAAGATGCGGCAATCGAAAGCCTTTCCGCCGAGGAGATTGCACGACAGGAGGTGGAACTCGAAGAGCTTTCCAAGATGTTGACTATGAAGAGAGCGGCTCTTGAAGATGCAAAGTTGACTTTCTCCAAGAAGAGAAGACTTCTTTTGGATAATTTTCCTTGAACGTTTCTCTGCTAAACTTTCATTTAGGTTTTTTTTTTTTTTGAAAGACATATTGGATGTCTGGTTCAAAACTTGACCTTTGATAGGCAAAATGGTAGCTTTTTAGGGTATTGGATTATTTCGGGATGAATGGTTTTGATAATATGACTCTGATTATGTTTTGGGAAAGGGATATTGCTTTTATGAAAGTGTGTGCTAGCAATAGGCACAAGACTCAGTAGTATGACGGTTTTACTAAGAACCTAAAAATAGATCGTATATCTTGTGCGGTCTAAATTTACTCACTTCATAGGTTTTGTGAACACGCCCCTCTCCGTGTAAAGGCGGCTTTGCTTGGTAGCATCGCTTGATTAGTCCCCAATTGGCTGTAGCGTATTCAGCGAGTCTCCGGTTTTCTCGGTGTAGTTTTAACAACTCGATAACCGGGTTGTCGGCAGTTGAGTCGAACTGAGTCACAAGTCCCCAATTGCTTGGTAGTATCTTCAACGAGTCCCCAGTTTTCAGGTGTAGTTTTACAACTGGTAATTGGGGTGATGAGTGCCAAATAGTGCATATTTATACACCTTTTTATTGGCATTTTACTCATCTTTTGTGGCGATATTATCCCAGATTCGTGTTTTCTTTGCTCAAGAATAAATATTTATATTAATTAATTTTGTGTTTTTAGGTTTTCTCATCGAGTTTTGTCTGTCCCCTGCTTCACAAGAAACGACCCATACCCTATACCCTAGTCGACTACCTCATTTCACCCTCATCTTCTTTTCTTCTTCTCCTCTGACACAGAGCAGAGCTCGCAAAACCTCTTCCGCCACCTTCTTCCCCTCACCCCGACGAGCCGCTCCACCACCTCCATCATCACCTTACCCCGACAACACCATCACTACAGCCAACAACTCCAACAACCGCACTTCTCTCTAGGTTTAGTTTTTCTCTTCTTAGCTTCTCCAACCCTAGAAGCTAACTTAGAGAAAACTAAAGCTGGGTTTTCATCACCACAAATGGGCATGGAGTAGTCAAACGATCGATGAGGAGACAAGTGAGGGAGCGACGTGGGTGAGATGTTTAATTTGATTTTTATTAGGGTTTGAGAGTTTGGAGTTGCATGTATAAATAGGACGAGTTGTGTTGTTAGAAGACACGCCCGGATTAGCCAAAGGTCGTCAATTAGATTTAATTTCGTTAATTCATGTTCTAGTTTGGTGCTAGGGTTTCAATGAAACCCCGTTGCCATTTTGTGTGTTTATGCTCATTGAACTTTCTTAAATGATTAAAATGATAATTATGTCTTCAATTAGGGCTTCCACTACTTTTTCTCTCACAATGGATGTCTTCAGATCCATCAGTAGTTAGGTTACATCTCGCTGTGAGAATGCCACAACCTCATACCTTAGGCCCAAAAGCTAATTCCATTGACTAGTTGTACTTAATTAGACAACTAGTGCTCTGGGTTAGCACTTTAGTCAGTTATTAGAAGCATAACTTGAGAAACACCATAGATAGGTGGTGGGTTTGACACCCCGCCCTTATCAAGAAAGGATAAGAAAAGCTCAACTCGCTGAGCACACAATAAGAATTCAGAGGTGGATTTGCAGACCTTAGTACCCTTTTATCTCTGTTCTTTACCTTAGTTTAGGTTTATTTCACTACAAAACTGCCGTATCGGCACAAAAATATATGTTACACCTTTTTTTGTTACTCTGTCACTTAGAATTCAAATTCAAGAAGAAGCCTTAGATCACTAGAGCACCACAAGTCCTTGTGGGATCGACTCCGTACTTTGCCGTTGCCTCCGATAGACGCCGTGCACTTGCGGATTATAACATGTAGGTCATAAATTTATACATCATTCGAGGCCTACTAAGTTTTTGGCGCCGTTGCTCGGGACTTGGCATGTGCCCTGCCGATTAACCATTGTTTCATCGTTTTCCAATACTCCCCGTACATATCCATTTTACTTAGTTATTTCCTGGCCGTGATTAGTATAACTTAGTCTAAATTTCATAACTTGCATATGTAACTTGTCATTGCATTGTAGTGTAACTTAGTTTGTTTAATCCATTGCATAGTTAGTCCATACTCCTCTCTTGCTTTTTGTAGTCAAGCATAACTATACATCTTGCATCTTAGTGTCATTAGTGACTTTTGTGCCCCGTGTCACCCAAGTTCCTTTCACTGGTCATTTGCCAGCTGCAAGGAAAAGCTTACACCGTGCACCGAGCTATAACTTGCAAGGAAAAGCTAGTCATTAGTGATCTCGATCTCCTTTGCTTCACCTCCACTTATTATGAGAATCAATCTTCCTCTACAACATGTACCCGTGTTGCTACTTTGGCTACCGCACGTTGAGCAACCAAAGAAAGGGAAGGCAAGGAGCACAAAACTTGAGGTTAGTAACTGATATTGTATGCCCCTGTCATGTGCCATGAACCATGAAAACTAAGGATAGCCAACTTGTATGTTCTCAGGTCGGTTAGCATCAGCCCTATGCTCTGCCCCATCCCCGAAGTGTGAGCTTGGGCAGCAACCCACATAACCTAGCCCCCGACCCAAGTTACCACCAAAGCCCCGAGTTCACCCTTCGATACCCCGTGCTCAATCCACCCTCCTCGGCCGTGAGTCGAGCCGCAGATTGGAGAGCCATTTAAGCCGTTGACTGAGGTTGGTAATTACATATTGTAATCCTTGTGCTGCAGAACCATGTTATGCATGATGCCCCGTAAATTGCATACCGGAGATTGTAAGCCATCATGACGCATGCTAAAACCTTGAATGATTGAATGATTGACAGTATGTATGCTTGTTGAATGACCCGAGAATTCCCCGAGCATGTTGTAAAGTACCCCGTGATAGTGCATCCAGAAACCCCGAGCATAACCCGAGCATGTTGCTAAGCCACAGCCCCGTCACTTGCTAAATTCGCGTGCCTCTTAACAAGTGCCCCGTGATAGTAAAACCCGAGACCTCAGCCGCAAACCCCGAGCTCACCCAAGAGTATTGCTTTACTCGTTAACTTGCTAGCCCCCGCAGCCTACAAGTTTGAGCAAACCCCGAGCTTGGCCGAACCGCAAGTCTCAGAACCATCTCGCGCATACATCCGTGAATCCTTTGGCTGTAACCAAGGACTTGTGTGCACCGAACTACCCTGAATCTCGTGTGTTGAGCCATTGTCTGCCTTGGCCGAGTGCACAGCCCCGTTGGACCGCCACTCAAGTCTATGTGTGTGCGAGATCCTGGCATCTCGTGAGTTGCTTGACCCGTGTATGAAAGCTATTTTCATTTGCTATTAAGTTTGTGCTAGACTCAGGTTGGTGCCCCGTGCTTTGTAGACCTTGAATCTGCCCCCGTAGTGTTAGGACCGTGATTGTGAATCTGCCCCGTGCTGTGTGAAATCGCTAAGCCTTACCGTGCACTCGGCTAACCTAACCGAACCAACTCAACATAAACCGTACCGCCGAGCCCATAGCCTCGCTAGACTAAGCCCCCTCCGGCTGGCCGGGCTTTTCACCAAAACTCCCAAAAACTCAATTCATTTCTCGCGACCATTTAGGCTAGAACCTCTACTCGGGCTGCACTATCTCGGGCCGCCGCCTAAGCCGAGCCCACTTACTAGGCTTAGCATTCTCGACTTTCACCCACATAAGCCACACCGCTTGGCAGAAACACATCTCGAGCCCACATCATCTCGGGCTAGAACCCACACTATTGGGCCGTACACGGGCCGTGCCCCTTCGCCGGGCCGTACACTTTCACACCTACCCGGGGCTCTACACACGTACAAAGCTCACATAATCGGGTCATCCAACAACTGGGCTCTGGCATAACCTGGGCTGTGCTTTCCCCACAAAACCAAAGCCTCCCAAACAAACCAAACTTTCCCAACATAAACCAAAGCTCCCAATAAACCAAATCCAAAGCCCAATAAACCAAATTCCCACATAAACCAAATCCCATTTTCATGTTGATGTTTCTGTACATTATTTTTTTTGGGTTAACCCTCAACTTTTTAGGACTTGTTAAATTTTTCTTTTCTTGAATTGGTTGAGTCTTCTTGCACATATATTATGCTAATCCGATATGATCTCCGCTGAGAATGTTGGATTTTGCCTTGATTAATGAAGCTCAACCTTGCTCCCGCCGACATCCGGTAATTTCTTCCCTTTTTCTCTTATCAGCATAGTTCTCTTGGTATGTGACTGTTTAAATTTTTCCTATCTGTGACACATTGAGGACAATGTTTGATTTAGGTTTGGGGGTGTGATTTGCATTTAGAGTTTTTAGTCTTTTTAATCTTTTATTTTCACTTAAAAAAAAAAAAAAAAAAAAAAAATTTCAAAAATTCAAAAATTCAAAAACTTTTTGCAAATAAAAACCTCCATCTTTAGAGATTTTAGAGTCACTAGCATGCTTTTAGCTATGTTTACATAGAGAATCTGACCGAAATAACAGAAATTGGAAGTACCGGAAAACGCAATCGGGTTCCTTAGTTGATTGGAGCGCAAAGTTGGATTTAACCATACCTGAGGGCTAATTAGGTGTCAGTTAGATATTCTAGAGAATTGTGATCACCCATAGTGGAGACTACCCATTTTACATCAAGTGAGGCACCAACCTTCATTTTTGCAACTTTCTAGAAAAGTCAAGTGAGTGTGTGTCACCGTACGTAAATTCCTGGGTAGGAATGGTGAGCTACCCAACTTCGCACCATTTTCAGCACTACTTTTGATCTCTTGAGTGCTAGTTTTTGTCAATCATGAGGGTGACGTCTAAAGAAGAAAACTACTTCTAAATACCGATTTGCCGTTAGCATCACTCTCTCTCTCAATCAGCAAGACCCATAGAAACACATCATCAAGCCAAGCAACCTGAGCAGAATCGAATATTGAAAGAAAAATTGATATAGTCCAAGGTTTACGTGCAACAAAGAAAAGAAAATAGGATGAGAATTAATAAAATTTATAAAATCAAGACAATACAAGTTGTGGAAAATTGAGTGATAAAGTCCTTTGTCCATGGAGTTAGTTGTTTCATTATTTGTATTTGTATTTTTATTTTCACTTATGATAAAAAAAAAAAAAAATATCGTAGTTTATTTTCTTATTTTTGCTACCACCATGGTAAAGAAGAGTTTAAAAAGAAAAATCCAAACAACAAGGAATTTGAGTAGAAAAGTTAAAAATTGTCAAGTTTTGTGAAGTTTAGAAGTTCGTCATCAACAATTGAAGACCGAAGATTGAAGACGCTTTCTATGGTTTCTTATGAGAGATTGATGTTAACTGTCGATCGGTGAGAAGTGAGTGAGTACTCCCACCCTTGCTAATGGTTGATTTCCTTCTTAGAGATCATTAGAAAAAGATTCTTTTGTCCACACTTTTGTGGAGTCTCCAGATTTTATTTCGGAAGGTTATCCTTCTTACCTACAACGTGTGCAGTGGATTTCTCTTTTTATTCCCCGCCTGCACACATGAGAGACTAAAAAAAGCGATCTTTTGAGTGCAATTATCATAAAACCCTAATGGTGAGGCAGAAGTTGAGACTTATGATCACAATCGAATCCGAATTCTTTTCATATGGTATGGTTACTTCTCGCCTTCAAAGACTTAAGGATGAGAATGCGTTCTTCGATAGTTCTAACTTCTCAAGCACTAGCATGCAGAACTCTATGTCCTCATAGCTTCTAGGATGCTTGAGACTCTTTTACACTGGGTTGGAGAAGGTTTTGTGGGTACACCTCTTGTAAACCCTCACGAGACTACAACTCATTCACTAGGGACACCTAGGGGTTTAAAGGCTTAGTGCATACGCTAAATGCATTCGAGAGACCCTCGCGACAGGGGCATAGTTAGGATTTCTTATAATCTGTTTCACTTGAGGACAAGTAAAATTCAGGTTTGGGGGTATTTGATAAGTGCCAAATAGTGCATATTTATACACCTTTTTTATTGGCATTTTACTCATCTTTTGTGCTCATAACCGATATTATCCTGCATTCTGTGTTTTCTTTGCTTTCAAGAATAAATATTTATATTAATTAATTTTTTGTTTTTAGGTACTAAATAAAGTCCTAGAAGTGAGGAGCCAAAAGAGCTAAGAATTGGAGTCGAGCATCTATGGAGCGGATAGCCAAAGCCCGCGCAAATCGGGCCAGGTAACCCAACAAGGAAGACTTGGGCTAGAGCTACCCATGACCCGGATCCGGCCCGTCCACCACGAGCCGTCCAGTATCTCTCCAGCCTGCATCCTACGGTCGCTCCATCACTATACATCATCTCTTGATGCCCGTGCAACACCAGATCGCTCCAAAACCGCTACCATCCTCGACCGTTCGTATCAACACAACCATCCTACGCCAGAGGCCTTCTCATCGAAGTTTGCTGTCCCCTGCTTCACAAAGAAACGACCCATACCCTATACCCTAGTCGACTACCTCATTTCACCCTCATCTTCTCTTTTCTTCTTCTCCCGACACGAGCAGCTCGCAAAACCTCTTCCGCCACCTTCTTCCCTCACCCCGATTGCAGCCGCCCACCACCTCCATCATCACCTTACCCCCGACAACACCATCACTACAGCCAACAACTCCAACAACCGCACCCTCTTTTCTAGGTTTGTTTTTCTTTCTTAGCTTCTCCAACCCTAGAAGCTAACTTAGAGAAAAAAACTAAAGCTAGGGTTTTCATCACCACAATGGGCTACGGAGTAGTCGAAACGATTGACAGAGGAGACAAGTGAGGGAGCGACGGGGTGAGATGTTTAATTTGATTTTTATTAGGGTTTGAGAGTTTGGAGTTGCATGTATAAATAGGGACGAGTTGTGTTGTTAGAAGACACGCCTGGATTAGCCAGTGCTGTCAATTAGATTTAATTTCTGTTAATTCATGTTCTAGTTTGGTGCTAGGGTTTCAATGAAACCCTGTTGCCATTTTGTGTGTTTATGCTCTGTTGAACTTTCTTAAATGATTAAAATGATAATTATGTCTTCAATTAGGCTTCCACTACTTTTTCTCTCACAATGGATGTCTTGCATCCATTGTAGTTAGGTTACATCTCGCTGTGAGAATGCCACAAAGCTCATACCTTAGGCCCAAAAGCTAATTCCATATGGGGCGCCCGGCAAACTTGAGTCGAATTGAGTCGTCTTCCCCTACCATCTTGATATCCGGGTCGAAGAACGAGATCGACAGTCGACATTGTAGCCGATAGATCAATCCTCCCGCTTGTGGTCGCCAATTGTTTATGGGTAAAAATCATTTCTCGCCGATTTCGGTAAATTCGGTTGGTGAGTGAGAACTGGTTCAAACCCTAAACAAATGTCTTTGCACGTGAGCACTTTATAGATTCGAGAGATCAATCCGTACAAGTCCGGCCTAAACCAAGAAATGGCCGTTCTAGACTTGCTTCGGTCACAAAGTGGAGGAGAAGGGTTGATTTGGGGAGGAAGCAAAGAAAGGTGTTGAGACCCGAGAATAATTCAGGAGAGTAGTATCTCGACTTGTATCGAGAAAGTAAAAGCTTAGGAAGCTTGCAAGAGATGAAAGCTTTTGGGAGAGCTTGCAAAGTTGCCTTTTCCGAGAGTGTAGTATTTTCTCCCCGACCGAGACTTGTTGTCCGGTGGAAATAGGTAAGACCTATTTATACAAGTCGAGATTGAAATGTACCCCGGCCTCATGAAGGAAGAGAGTAAAGGGTGAAATAATGGGAGGAGGTGGTAACCGCATGGTGTTAATGGGTGAAACGTTTTCACCATTATTTCCTCATTTATTTGACCGCTTTATTCCTTTTCACGCTTTCTTAATGTGAGCGTAGTGTACGCTGCAAGCCAGTGACCGCCAAACCAAAACCCCGGAAAGCATCCCCGGTTGTGTTGATATCTCGAGTGTTGGTTGCACCTTGAGTGCAAGTGGCGCCGCTAGTGGCGCGTGTGGCATGTGCCATTGGCATGTGCGGAATGCCCTTGTTGCGGGTTGTACCTCGAGCGCAAGTGGCAATGCCGAGCCGCTAGTGGCGTGCGTGGCATGTGCCAATGGCATGTGCGGAATGCCTTGGTGGTAGGTTGTACGTTGAGTGTAAGTGGCAATGCCCGGATTGCTAGTGGCGTGTGTGGCATGTGCCAATGGCATGTGAATGCCTTGGTGTAAGGTTGCATGGTTTGCGAGTTAGGCTACCAGCGTGCATTAAGGGGCACGGCTAGGTGATGAAGGCTACCAGCGAGCGTGTTGGCATGTGCCAATAACATGCGTGGCCGTTAGGGCCGTAGCCTTGGTAGGAAAAGCTACCAGCGAGCATGTTGGCATGTGCCAATAGCATGCGTGGCTGCTAGGGCCGTGGCCTTGGTAGGAAAAGCTACCAGCGAGCATGTTGGCATGTGCCAATGGCATGCGTGGCCGTTAGGGCCGTGGCTTTGGTAGGAAAAGCTACCAGCGAGCATGTTGGCATGTGCCAATGGCATGCGTGGCCACTGGGGCCGTGGCCGCTGGGGTCGTGTCCTTGGTAGGAAAAGCTACCAGCGAGCATGTTGGCATGTGCCAATGGCATGCGTGGCCGTTAGGGCCGTGGCTTTGCTAGGAAAAAGCTAGCGAGCATGTTGGCATGTGCCAATGGCATGCGTGGCCGTTAGGGCCGTGGCCTTGGTAGAAAAAAGCTACCAGCGAGCATGTTGGCATGTGCCAATGGCATGCGTGGCCGCTGGGGCCGTGGCCTTGGTAGGAAAAGCTACCAGCGAGCATGTTGGCATGTGCCAATGGCATGCGTGGCCGCTGGGGCCGTGGCCTTGGTAGGAAAAGCTACCAGCGAGCATGTTGGCATGTGCCAATGGCATGCGTGGCCATTAGGGCCGTGGCCTTGGTAGGAAAAGCTACCAGCGAGCATGTTGGCATGTGCCAATGGCATGCGTGGCCGACTTGGCCTAGGTCGCATGGTTTGCAAGCCTAGGGCGCTATATTTGGCATGTGCCAATGGCATAGCGGCTTGGAAATATGGCTTGTGGTGCGTGTTGGCATGTGCCAATGGCACGTACGGCCATGTTGACCTAGTTGCACGTTTTGCAAGCCTAGGGCGCTATATTTGGCATGTGCCAATGGCGTAGCGGCTTAGTTTGGCATGGTTGCCAATGAGTGCGATATGTAGTTTGGTTTTGGCGTCGCTGCCATGGTGCGCAGTGTGCGGCTTGGTTTTGGCGTCGTTGCCATGGTGCGCAGTGTGCGGCTTGGTTTGGCATCGTTGCCATGGTGCGCAGTGTGCGGCTTGGTTTTGGCATCGTTGCCATGGTGCGCGAGTGTGCGGCTTGGTTTGGTTGGTTTGGCATTGCTGCCATGGTGCGCTTGGTTTGGCATTGTGCCATGGTGCTTGGTTTTGGCATTGTTGCCATGGTGCGCAGTGTGCGGCTTGGTTTGGCATTGTTGCCATGGTGCGCAGTGTGCGGCTTGGTTTGGCATTGTTGCCATGGTGCGCAGTGTGCGGCTTGGTTTTGGAATTAGGGTTACATATGTGCGGCTTGGTTTTGGAATTAGGGTTCGTGGTCGAAAACCTAATCTGGTATTTTGAAAAAATACCCCTATTAATTATTTACACCTGAGTTAAATGCTCTTAGTTAATGTGTTGCGGGTAACACTAGGTCATGGGGTTTTACGATTTTACCCCTTGTTTAAAAACCACCATCAATAATAGTATAAAAACTTTCTCACTGATACTAATAATTATTTACAACCTTGATAGTAAGTTTTGGTACCACAAATGAAGAAACCATGAAAAGAATCGATCTAGTCTCGACAAAAAAGCGATGTAGTTTCACAAAATAAAGTAAGAAAATATATAAATGTAATAAAAGATAAGATAAAAAAAATAACATGCCCGAAAAATCTAATAATTATTTTCCAACTACATATAAGGTCATGAGTGCAACTCAATATAATCAAAAGGTTCAAAAATGTCTCAACTTCAGTATCTCATTTAATTTATTTCGATTAAGTTATAGTGAATCTGACGTGATTCGAACACGCAACCTTCTAACACGTAGTTAGACACGCTATTATTGCGCCACAAATTCATACCCATGCACATAAGTCAGGGGTTAGTTTAAACAGTGTGGGACGCCCAGAAGGTCCAACCGTGGGATCCCCATAACTCGAATGGTTAATTATATGCTACTGGTTATATAGAAAACACATGAACTATATATGAAACTGAAGACATATTTGTTGGGGTACAACTAATATGTGCAATATTCTTACGCACTTGACAAACACAGACTGTTAAAAATTAAAATCCAAATCATAAAGTGTTTAGTTCCCACTATTATAATTTGACTCGAAATTAGTTAAACGGATAGACCTTTGTCTCAAAATGGATTCTTTTTCTTAGTCCCTTTGTCAAGCCTTGCTAGAATTACGCGCGTCATACATGTAAAGTCTGTAGACTCGTGTCTGTCTCATTCATGACCGAGAACATGAGAGACCACAATAACGACATCTTCCTCAATGCAGGCAAACTAAAATCATATAAGGCTAGAAGTAAGAAGAAAAATATCAAATTAGATTTGGTAGATATTCCAAACTAACAATGTTTTCACAGTTTTTAATATAATTACCTACAACATCAAAACTTCATTATCTTTTCTAACAAATTGAATTCATATTATAACCAAAACAACATAAAATTTGATTAATAAGAACCATAATGGTTTATCTCTTGAAGTTTTCTTTGGGAAAAAGAAATAAGCTGCAGATTACAAAGAACAACCTTCAAAGTAACGCTGACTTTGGAATTGATATGCTCTTTAATCAGTGTCAGGCATTTTCTCAAACAATTTGGATTAAGTCTAACTGAAATTGTTTTGACGGCACATTACCTCCAATAAAAAAAAATTGATTTTTTTTTTAAAAAACTGAAGATTTTATAAATAGAAAATGTAATAAGGCGTAAAAAGGCTAACCCGGACGAAATATGACTATTTTATGTATACATTATCTAGAATCGATAAAAACATTCCAGTGTATGATCAAATCACGGAAACAGAGTGCTCGAAACCATCTTTCATTGCTTCCCCAGATATAAATCAGATTTTTGACCTCAATGATGGTTTCCGCAACTTCTTTTGGTCTCTTATGAGCCATTACTTTGCAGTTTTTTTCATTCCAAAGTGCCCAGCAAACATCAAAAATAATCAAGGGCCAAATTTTGTTTCCCATGTTCCTCCCTTAGTGAAATCTCCACCCCTACAATTGTGTTGTCAGTGTGCCTCCTTGAACCCACCTTATGCTATAGCCATTTATAAAATAGCTCCAGATTTTGTGTGAGTAATCACAATGCAGCAACATATGATTGACTCTTTTTTGATGGGAGTTGCAGAGAGATCAAGTTGTGTCTGAATTTGGCATTCTGAGCTGCTGTCCGCATAAAAGATTGAAGCTTTGGTGGAACAAACTTGATCCAGATGCGTGAATAAGGGACTTCAATATGTGTAGCAGGAAGTTATTCAATTAGCCTGTGGTAGCATACTTGTGCCTTGAAATCTCCAAGCCTTGTGCATATGAGCTCATCGTCTGCTGAATCATCTAGAGTTAGAGGAGAGCCTAGAACTTCAAAAAACTTTAGCATCTCAGGCATCTCTTGTTGAGTTAGATTTCCTTTTAGATTCAGATCCCATGCTTCATCGACAATCATATCCTGAATCGAAGCTTCTTTCTGCTTTGCTAACTTGAAAATATTAGGAAACCTAAGCTTCATAGATTGATTTCTTATCCCAAAAGCTAACAACATTACCTTTGCTTATCTCTAGAGTTGATATTTTCTCCATTTTATCTTTCCGCTTTCGAATGTTTTTCCACATACCTCTTCCTTGAGGTTTGTTTAAGTTCTTCACCCATAATACTTCATGTGGAATCTGCATTTTTTCTTGAGTCACCTTTCTCTAGAGTTGTTTTTTCTCTTTTGCAAATCACCAATACCATTTAGCTAGGAGAACCTTGTTGGGAAGCTTTAAATTTATGATGCCTAAACCACCAAGATGCTTTGGTTTGCAAGAGCTATCCCAAGCAATCCAATTTATTTTATTTTTTTCAGCAGTTGAACCCCATATAAAGTTTCTCATGATTTGATGCAACTTATTTCTACACGTGCAGGCATTTGATATATAAACATATAGTAAATGGGGAGGCTTGAGAGAGATGTTTTGATCAGAAGTACTCTCCCTTGTTTGGTGAAGAATTTTCTTTTTCAAGGTGCCAGCTTTTTCAGAAAATTTTCCACTATAGAGTCCCATATTGAATTGTTTCTTGATGTTGCACCTACTGCCATCCCCCCAAGTACTTGAGTGATAATGATTCTACTTTGTATTTGAGAATTCCAGCAACTGCTTCAATTTTGTTATCTTCCTTTATACTTATAACTACACTTTGTTGAAGTTATCACTCAACATGGCGTCAAAAATATGCAATATGATCACCGAATTCGCTGCTTCTTCCTCACCATCAAGAAACACCAATGCATCATCAACGAATTGGAGGTGTGAAACTTGAGTAGTGTTTATTGAGAATCCTGGATGGGGACACAACAATGAAGAAAAAAAATGTAGAGGCCTCATCTCTAGTGGCTTCGTAAAACCTAAAAAGAGCATAAAACTTTAATTCTTACACATAACCTAAAGTTTTTAACACACCCATTAACGAAGCAAGGAATAAGAATAGGAAATGATTTATACTTACAAATATCGTTGTTGATAAATTGAAGAAAATGAAATTTAAAAAGCAAATATAAATCACACATCCATATGAAAGAGAGAGGTTCATCACAGTAGAGTACATGCAAAGTTAGGCTTCTCTAGGAAGACCCGTTTAAGAAAATTTTGCATCATTGTCAGGTTTTTTTCTTTCTCTTCATATTCTAATATCAACCAATTTCAAAAATATCGTAGATCAACATTAATGCAATCAATCAGAAATGAAACCCAGATTCCTTAATTCTAATATACCATATTTATTATGGTTTATAAAAGAAAGTGTCAGTAAGGAAAGATATTTTAAGAGGTCTCACCAAAAGAATATAGGTCCCTTTCAAGATCTGGGCCAGCAACGATACAATCAAAATCTTTCAACTTTGTAGCAATCTCGGCAAAAGGAGTGTGACCTATATCCTTTCCTCCCATCTCTGGAAATATTCACGCACATACAACATCCCAATCCCCAATAATAAGTCTATTTCTAGTAATTTAAGACACTTGGTTAAAGTGTACAAAAAGTAAAAGGCACTCGTTCAAAATGAACCCATATACAGTCCTCTAAACATCAAGCATGCATAGAAATTACAATTCATGCTGATTTTCTCATACATTAGATCATTGAAAATAAACATGCAAACTATCGCTTCCGCAGTTGATAGTCAAACTCAAGCAAGATGAATGAAACATGTATTATGAAGATAAGAGGGACACTTACTTTTGAATTGATATGTTCTGAAATGATAATAACATTCTCAAATATCTGACCGTAAACCAACCTCCATTTCAAGCGGTATGCTCCATTGGCCTACTGCAGAACATTATGAGCACAACATTCCATAAATTCGTCCCAACTTAATAAAATTCCATATCTCAGAATTCACAGTTCCATGTTGTTCAACCCCAATAATGAAATCCTTCCGATCTCCATGACCAATAGCCACCCATGGTCTATCCACACTAATAAAAAAATTTGTAGGCAAGACGCGACAAATTTTAGAACCATGAACGGGTTAGAAAAACAAAATGCAGAAAAGAGTTGTACCATATCCTTACTGGCGATCTATTGTGAATCCACGATGAATTGAGCCAACAATAATGATAAATCTACCATGTATTTTATTTTAATACTAAACTAAATGTTAAATGAAAAGTTCACATGACATGCCCAGCCTCCAAAATTATTTTATTTTATCTGCAAGGTCATTATTATGACCAAAATTTGTAATCAATCAACTTGTGATAGATTAAAGATTAACACCTCTTCTGTGTCGGTAAGCCTATAGCAGCCACCTTGAGATTCGTAAAAGTTCCTACCAGTACCAGGATCATTTCTAGTGGCAGGTGTGACAAACTTCCAGTATCTATTGCACTTACGATCTTGACCAAGGGGGTAAAGACCTGTACACATACATGTCCTATATACTCTTTGACCAATGTCAGACTTATATTGTGATAGTGATTTTTTAGCAGCCGCTGATAATTTTCGGGGGTTACATTGAACTCGGAAGACATTCTTTGAAGAGCCATTGCTAGGATCAAAAATAGGTTCTTCTTTGAGAGATGGGTTCAAGGATGCCACATTTTTCTTGCTGTCAGCAAATGGACTTTGACTGCCATCTACTACAGAACTCATTACATTTAGCTTAGTCTTGGTTCCCATAAAAGACAAACTTTGAGGCTTTTTTATGTACTCTTCTTTCATCCGCCTCTTTTCCAGTTGCGCCTCCGCCGACATTTGCCTCTTGAGAATGTTTGCAGTTTCCAACTGTTCCTACAAAACTCTTATCATCAGATCAGAACATATAGATAATAGATGGGCAGGTATGGGGTGGAAGTGAAGGAACCGATAATCATTAAAGAACTTGGAAATTGCATCAAATACTTCCTCTAGAATGATACAAGTTGAATTTTCTTCAATCGCCAATTAAGCCAACCACAACATAAGACGTGCTTGACTATTTCCGGCTTATTAAATTTTTGCAAGCAAAAAGCAGTCATGATCCGCCAATGCAGATCTTTAACTAAATTAATAGAAAAGTGCTCATTACGTAAAATTGGCCCATTCTTATATAAGTTTATGATTTTTAATTGCTTCTTGACTCTGTATTTGAGATTATCAAGTGTTAATTCAGTTTCATAAATGTAGTAGTTCTAATGCCTTGTATAAATTTACCAATTGAAATTAATAATGCATCGTTCTATACTCGTCACTCCAACTGTTAGCCTTACTTCCTAGGTTGTTAAAAAATAACGCCTCCCTCCATAAAAACTAACTTACGCTTCTAAAAATTAAATAACACTTCCGATTATAAAAACTACTAACCTATGCTGCTTCTAGTTGTTCATAAAAATAAGGAACTCTACATTCTTGGTCTCCTATCATCCGTTCAACCATCAGCTTGGACGATGACATACTTGGGGATTCATATCACGTACGATTCCATTAATTTTATAGATTTGGTTTTTGCAAATCTAACTTAGATGGGTGATTACTGATCTCGAATTCCCTTGCAAAGTTCTTGCTCTTTCTCTTCCTGCATTTCGTTTTGTTGGGTGTCTCTATACAGGGCTATATTCGCATTAAAGAAAACGAAACATAGTTATTTCGTGGCACATGTGGATCAATAGATATAGTACAGTATCATTATCTTTGTTGTAGTAGTCCTTAAATCCTGGACATGTGAACAATGACATGATAAGCCGAACTACTTAAAACAGATCAACAACATAGCTGCAGGTTTACTATGGATTGATCCCGCTCCATGTTTTGTTGTGCTTTTTCTTATTACAGTACTCAGTTTAAGTTATATTAATTTTAATAAGTTACAGTATTCCAACAATGCAAGAGACAAAACAACTATAACAACATAGTTGGCTTACTTTGATCCCACTCCATGTTTTGTTGTGCTTTTTCAAATGTTTTACGCTGTGCTTTTTCTAATGCTTCACGTTCACGCCGTATTATAACAATGCAAAAGAAAAATGATTGATGATACAATCACTCCCAGTTAATATCTTTTCATGTGCATCCATTAACGCCTATCCTTCACACTCCTTCTGGAAAACTGCAAAGCAAAAATAATAGTGTTGTTATTGGGTATATTTTATTTTCGTGAAGGATGAACATAATTAATGTGACTAAATATCCATTCAAAAGAAAAGTGCACTAAAGGGTGTTTAGGATTTCTTAGAGCCTGAGCCATGGGAGTCAGAAGGTGTTAGGTATTGTCAGCTGGGGTTGTTGCTGTCGTCACTAAACCTTTTGATTTTTTCAAGACATGGAAAACGACTGCTCCTCAAGTTGATAGTTGGGTTCTTTACATCCTTAAGAGCTTAGTGCTTGTACCATTGTTGTTCCGAGCAAGATCAGCAGATTGACCACTGAGAGCACCTGAATTGCCTATTTCCTGAGGTCCTCCCTTTTTGGCTTCCCATATCCTCATCTAGAACATCACATCACCAATTTTCGTTCCTCCAATTTTTGATTCATCACTTGTAACTCATTCATCAATGTTATAAAAGAGCATCCTCCAATGTTTTGTCTCTGAATTCATTCTTGGACCCAAACTACGACGTGATGCATTCCATCCTTTTGAATCTGGCAAATCGGAAAGGTGGAACATAAGGGTGTTTTAATGATGATTTTAGTTTCAAAATCTACGCGGGGTTCAAAATTAGTTCTTACTTATTACCCAACTAACAGCAGTTGCCTGTGCAAGGGTGGATTGCAAGCCTTCAACAAATCATAACAGTCACTGGACAAACACAAAATCAAGGCACCATACAAATTAATAATAAGAGTATTAGACTAAGAACACACTGCAAAAGCCATTTGGATGCATAAACACAATAATGAGAGGATGAATAAAGATAAACATGCTATAGTTACTTCTTTGTACAGATATTAATGTTGTTAGGGTTGCTCAACGAAGGAAACCAAAAAGAAGAAGAAACCATCTCTCGCATTGTCTGCCTCTCCTATCTCGCTGAGCAAATAATAAATCAAAACCGAATTCATAAAAACAAAAAGGAAAAATCAATTAGCAATCGAAAACAGCCGAGATTCTACCCGCTGTCCAATTGAAAACACCGTGATTCTTATTATTCGACACAAAAGTGGCAGGAGACCCTTTTATTTATGGTAAACACCGAGAGTCTCTCATAGTCGTGAGTCTTTCGTAGCCGTCCATGTAAAACCCCAATCCGGAGCTTCCCGTCCTTCGGATCAGGGTCCTCATTAAATGATGTCCGTCTGATAGCCCTGGCTATCATGGACACAAACCTCATACCTTTTTATAACTATGATTTTAAGTTTTTGCTATTTTAATGGTTTTGAGACATTTATATCTGTTGTTATGAATCTAAGAGACATATATAAGTGTTTCAAATCGTGTGTCACAATGACATTTGACATTTATGTAAGCTGAACATTGCATATGATAAGAGCAACGATTTGTGCGATAGGTGTAAATGTAATTACAATGTTGGAAATGTAAATGTAAGCTCTGTCATTTCTAGTGTTTATCTGCCTACTATTGGTTGTCAGACAATGGATGAGTACATCCGCATCTTGGAAGATAAATGTTGACGCACGCTGCCTGGACATCAGTCACCCATCTTGCAGAATGGGCTAAAGAGAATGCTTCAACAAATTTCTCTATAGAAATGAATCGTAAACCAATAACCGATTACCTAAACAGAAGATCATCAATTGTCATATATGAATTGTCATAATTTAGGAAATGTGAATTGTTAAGAATGACATATAGGCTTACAGAGAAGGAATGCTGAGGGATCCATAAATCTATGACGTTTTGTAAGATATGAAATAGAGTATCAAGCCGATGAGTAATATCTGAAAAATATCGAACAGCCACCCACACCAGTCGCACTTGCATACACATCTCGTCCTTCCACAGTTGTAGCAAAATATGGTTTTACACCTGAAATAAAAATCGCAGAAGTTTATTACCCATTCTCTAAAACATTGATGGCATGAACAGGCTTAAACAAATCACGGAGCAGCAACAAGGGAAAAATGTATGCCTGCATTTGATGGAAGCGCAACCTCCTTTATGTTCAACATACCGGAAGCAATTTGGACATCGTACCAATCTCTTGCGCTTAACCATCTCCATGAACAAAACATCATTAATATCGATATCAATTATCGTTTCATGTCTTCTACATTGATGATTTTCTCTCCATGGAACCATACAATGAAAACAGAATAGATTTTTGCAATTTGGACAGCCTGATCTAGTAATCATCGAGGGCGAAAGTCTAATGCACTCGTTTAAAATCAATTCAGAACAATCTCGAAAAGGACAATAAGATCTTCCATACGCTATTCCACCTTTAGATGAATCCAAGAGTACTAGTGATTCACAAAGAACACGGCACCACTTTTCAAAGACTCCGTTAGGGAGCGCAGATTGGCACAAAGAAGCGTCCAATATAACATTGCAGTCGGGATTAGCGCACTTTATCTCAGACATGTTGTGTTCGATCACCTTTTCTTGAATATATTTGGCGACGCAATCAGTACAATAAGGATGCAAGCATCCACTCATCTCCATGCTCTTGAATTGCCTGTTCACCGGAACTATTTGTACACAAATTTCGCAAGTGAAAAAATTGGTACCATTACCGGAAGTAGAGCTGTCGAGTTCTTGCAGTTCAATTTCCTCCATTTTATCTTGAAAGACGATTTCTCTGTGTGGAAAATAAATTTAATCTATCAAATATTTCTATGAGAAATAGCTTTCTAACTCCTAAACCAAATAGAAAGAGGAAATCAAACCGTAATCTAATCGTTACTCTATCATAATGCAATATTCGACTTACATTTGCAAAGTAATTCTCTTCCTCTAATACCGATCATCCAATCATGGCGACATAAGCTTATCAGTAGTATTTTTTATTTTTTTTCTGCAACTTTGGCCTAAAACCATGAAGGTGTATGTTAGTTTCAAGTAAACTTGATTATACAGGGAGATAAAATTTGATTGATGATGGTTAGGTGAACATTAATTGTGAGTTTGGTGGCGTACATCAATTGTTAACATAGTGGAATATCAAGTCATCTTTCTCTTTCAGTTACTAATTATACTATATGCTTCATCGAGTGTCCAACCTCTATTATGGGAAGAAGGAAAGTTGTAGGAAGTTTCTGGTTTACTTTGTTGGAGCCTGTACACAGTATTAGCTTTTTGAAAAGTGGTGCAGTGGTTTTATGAATCAGTATTACATTTAAATAAATGCCGGTTAGCGTGCGGAAAATCTTGCTGTCCTGAATTAGAACAAACGGTCCTTAACGCACTTTGTTTTTTTGTTTGAGTATTTTGTTGCGGATGTTAACCTCCTTCTCCTAATGTCCAGTCGGTGCATTCTGGTAACTCCTTTTTGGATCGTTACATGAAATGAGTATGGAATGTGACTAGTAATTTCACTCTAGAAAATGATGCACTGGTTTATTTGGAAAGGACATTGCGGAGTTTTTTTTATTGTGTCCATCAAAAAATCAGAGATCGGCACAGTTTTGGATCCCCTCTAGGTCAGATGTCAGCTCTATGTTTTCAAGTGTAGTTACAAGTGTTTATTTGTCTATTCAGGGATGAGTGAGTACAAGGGTGTCTATTCAGAGATGAATGTTGACGCTGCTGAGGAGCGAGAGGAGGAAACATATTATTCATTTGAAGGAAACTGAAACGTACGGTACAATCCATATAAAACGAAAATTTACAATTGGAAGAACAAAATTATGCTGAGAGCGTGCAAAATACAAAATCAGTTTTCTCATGACCATACCCGTCCATGGAATTCACATCAAGGAAAAAAAAGATGGTTGCATTCCGTATAAAGCATGACAAGGGAAGGGATAAATCCGGTCGAAGTTGCGAAGATCCTTGCTACCAAGGTTATCGTATGATTTATAAGAAGTTTATACAACTGATAAGCTTATGTCGTCCTGATTGGATGATCGGTATTAGAGGACGAGAATTATTGTGCAAATATAAGTCGAATAAGATAGACTAATAATTTTTGCGATAAAAGCATTATCTCGCAAAAAAGAGAGCCAATAACGACTACGGAGGAGATTATACTGTGAAGTGAAAATTTCAATATTTATGTTTGCGCAAAATAATGTTGATTGTACTTCTGGCATGAATATTTAGAATCTTGGTTTAGGATTTAGCAGAAACTATACCCTATAAATAATGTGATTACTCCAATTATTTTTGATTTTTTTTTTTTTTATTAGATTGCAAGATACCTTTGAAATTGTCTTCACTTTCAGTATTGCATGGCTTATTCTCGACATGATTGCATGTCCATCACTAGATATACAAACATTAAAAATCTCCATTTTCTCTCTCATTTCCCTCTCTACTCTAGGTGATTTCGTCTATTTTTTCTACCAGAATCAGGCGAAGTCTGGCGAGCTCATATTTGTTCCTCGGATTAGATCTGAGCTCCTTCTTTTACTAGCATTCTAAATTTATGTTTTTTTAGTTTGTTGTTGATGGTGGATTTTCGACAAGGGCTAAAATTGTAAAATGCCAAGCTTTGTATATTTGTGACCCGATTTCTGATGACTATATGAAATTCACATTTTATAATTTGGACATTAAAGCTCGTGTTACAACGATCTCCGACTGATCATGTAACCTCATCATAACATAAATATATGACGGCAATATTGGGACCCTCTCGTCTAAGCTCTCGATATTCCATATATTTTTATATACTGCCAGGCCAGTATTAACTTCTATATAGAATCGAAAATGATTGGACGGCTCCTAGACAGATTGCATATTAATATAGAGCGATAACGTCTTCAGGATGTCGCAATGTTCGCTGACTATATATAGAATACATATTTATAGAATCTTAATGATAGGATGGCTCCTAGACAGATTTTGCCTGCTAGTATAGAGTGATAACGTCTTCAGGATGTGCAACGTTCCCTGACTATACATAATTAATGTTCAGAACGAGTAGGATGCTTCCACCATCTCATGCCTCGATTCTCGAATGAATATAATGCTCTTAGACAGATTTCCTGCTAGTATAGATAAATCAATTAATTAATTCTAGTGCATAATTCTTCAAGAATTCCTAGAAAATATTCTATTTCCAGTGCAATATTTTATTACTTCAATTGACGACTCTTCTCAACTGAATTCCATGCATTAGTGATAAATATGCATCTTTTGGGGCATATGAAGGAGTCAAGAATTATGCCGAAAAAAAAAAAAAGGCGCGAAACCGGTCTCAACAGTCGGCCGTGGCCGGTCCCACACCTCTCCACTTTTTTTATTTTATATTATTATTCCATAATTCTTGACTCCCTCATTCGAACAAACCCAAGGTTCTCATTTTTTTTGTAAGTTAACTGATCATTCAAAAGAGCTAACTAGGGGAGTTAGCAACCCTTACAACAGGAAGAGTAGACCTATCGAATGATAGGGTTACAGGTTCTTCCATAACATTAGATTTATGTACTGCTTAAGCTTGTACAATACAAAGCGGGGGGTTATTAACTCAATCAAAAGGAGTTCTAAAGGACATAGCTTCCTTGGCTAAAAGATCAGCCACATTGTTTGTTGTTCTAGGAACAAATAAAAAACCTAAAAAAATTTGAACAAAAGCTAATTTCTTGTTTTACTTCCTCCATAATTTTCTGATTTTTCCAAGTTATATCGGGAGATGAACCATTCAAATAATCAAAAAGGTTCTTGCAGTCTCCTTCAATGCTGAAATTTGAAAAACCGCATTCTCTCGCCTATTTAGCTGCTTGTAAGAGTCATAAAGCCTCTGCTTCTTATGGAGTTGTTGCTGAGATGGGTCCTGCTCTCCCTTGTCAAAGCTGCCTGCATCATTTCTGAGAATCAAGGAAAAACCTGCTAGTTCATTTTTTGAAATCCAAGTTGCATCTAAGTTAATTTTATTTTGAGAAATCATAGGTGCTTTCCAAATTGCCTTTGGTTTTCTAAAGGGGTTGACTAAAGTATTCGGGTCATTATATTTCTCCTTATGCAGAAATTCAAGTGTCTTTGTATTTCGAATGCTAGTTGAAGATAAGATTGTTGCTTCTTTTCAAATGCTCTATTACATCTTTCCTTCCATATAAACCATATTTTTGTCATTATAATTTCTATAGACAAAATTTGGTTATTATTTTCTAACCAATTTTATAGATATCCTAAAAAGTTGTAGACACACTAAAATTTAACTCTACTGGATATGGTCATGTATCCATACTGATTTTGCATACTGACAGTGAAAAAACAAATATTCTATAAATTCTTTTTCTTCACAACCAAAGGAACACTTAGGGGAGACATCTTCCATTAATCTTAATAACTTAAGGTTTGTATACTGCATTTTGAAGACACTTACAAGTGAAAATTTTTATTCTTTAATTGTGATAGATCTAATGCCCATAAATCTTTCCAAAAAGAGTATTACAAACCTAAGTTAATTAATTGTTCCTTCATTTAACTTTGAGTACATAGATTTAACCGTGAAGTTTCCCGATGTTGTTAGTAACCATCTAAGTTTATCTGGTTTAGTCTCTAAATTCCTACCTAAAGCTATTTTGATCTCACAAATTTTTGTTGTTGTAGAGTTTGGGAATAGAGAGCGAATTAAAGTTTCATTCCACTTTAAGGTGATTGGATCAATAAGATCTATCATAAGTGTTAATATCAATAAGATCTATCACAGTGTTAAAAAGAGTTAGTTGCATTCCCAAATTGACACAGATTTCCATCTAAATCTGGTACCCAGTTATCTTCCCATATATTAATACTATGTCCATCCCCAACTTCCCATATACTATTTTGTTCCACTAGCTTAATCCCTTTATGTATACATTTCCAAATCCGAACTCGTGGATGAGAGTTTAGATCTAAATTCAGAGGTTTTCCTAAAATATTTAGGTTTGAGTTGAGAAACCCAAAGAGCTTCTGGTTCTGTTAATAGCCTCCAAGTTAATTTTGTTATAAGGGCTAAGTTAAATTTATGGGAATTTCTGAAACCTAGACCTCATTTATTGGTAGGACTTGAAAGAAGCCTACGACTATGTCTAACTGCAAGTGCACGGCGTCTATTGGAGACAGAGCAAATACAGGTCGATCCCATAAAGATTTGGAGGGTGTAAAGTTGAAGTTAAAGTCTTCTTATACCGATTCAAAACAAGAGTAACAACAAGGGGGTTTGTTTTGTCGACACGACGAAGATATTGGTAAGGATTATAACAGCAAAATAAAGAGGCAATAACAAAGATGTTAACACTGAGGATAAAGGCACTAGGATTGTCAAATCCACCACTAACTCCTACTATGTATTCAACTAATTATACTACTCTTGTCCTTGTAACAGTAAGGAACAAGTGTCAAGTCTATCACTTACCTAAGGTGTTTCACCAATAGATAATTCAATCACAGCTAAAGTATTAATCCGGAGCACTAACTGTCTAATTAAGCACAACTAGTCAAGGGATAACAATAGTCTCTAAAACATGAGCTGCAGCATAATCAACACAGTGTAGGAAAAGAAAACAAAGGAGGAGACTGGGTCATAAAAGCAAAAGGGAGAAAAACGTTTTGGGGGTGTTTTTTTGGACGAAACTACCCTTGATATATTTTTATTAGGTCTCTCTTTTTCTTGACCAAAAACCCCTCAATTTGAGATTCTCTACAAGCGCAACCTTGGAACAAGGATCTACAACTACTGGGATTAAATTCGTCTGAAGAGGTAATACTACTAATACTACTTCAGTAATTGAATTGAATTGAATTTCAGATCTCTAGTTGTATATGTTGTTGATCCAATTTATTGCTTCTTTTCATCAATTGTTGTCGATTAGGTTTTGCTCTTAGATAAGAGATCATTATATGTCATTTTAGTTTTAGACTCTGCTTCTATGTCATTTCTCTGATCTTCTTGATATTGGAGTTGGGGTCTTTGGGGTGCTAAATACAAAAAAGGGGAAAAAAAATCTTGATAGGTTTTTCATTATCTTGCAAACACACAAGAGTGTGTCACTTTTAAGTTTACAACAATTTGATTGGCCTATCACAAATGGATGAATAATTTGATGTATATTAATTGCAAATTGAAGCATAGATTTGCATCCTGGTGTTGTCTGGGCCAATCATCTCTGATAAAACAAGCAACACAAGCCAATTAAGGCAACCTCTCACCTTAGGATAATAAAAGGGGAAATTATCATTTGGTCCTTTTTTAGGTGGTCCCAAGACTGTTTGTCTAGCACGATAAGGCGTTTCATGTTCCATAGTTATTTCAAAAACATAAAATGGGCAAAAATACCTTTCTTTACTATTTTAGCATTATTTTTCGTAACTTTTCTATTTCCATAATTACTTGAATTCATTTTCTCTCATGAACTCTAAAGTTCCTACTTATTTTCTTATAGGAGTTCATACTGTTTGATGAACTATCAGGTGTTTGGTAGTGCTTTTTGTAGATTCGAGTTCATTCTTAAAAATGAACACACAACAAACAATTCATTATTATGAACAAAAAACAGAGTTCATTCTTTCGAATGAACAACTAATCAAAACATATCTAAATATGAAATCAAAGCTCATTCTTTCAAATGAATGCCCAATCAAAGTTCATTACTATGAACAAAAATCAGAGTTCTTTCGTCAAAATAAACACCTATGAAAGACAAACTAATTCAAACCTAGAACAGAGTTCATTCTTTCGAATGAACACCTAACAATTCAAGATCTAAAATAGAGTTCATTCTTTAACATGAACACACAACAAAAATCTATAAATATTAAAAGTTCATTTAAAACCGAGAAACGTAAATCTTCATCGTCTTCAACAACAACAACAACAGAAAAGAAAAAACAGAAAATCTTCATCATCGTCAACTTCCAACCCAATCTTATACCGCGTTTAGATACAATTTTACTTCTCCATAAGTAGAAGTCTCAAGCAGAAGTCAGAAGCCAGGATATTTTGCTTCACAAAAAGTTGACTACAATTCTACACCTAAACTAACTTCTTGCTTTTTGACTTCTACAAGTTAAAAAGTTACTTCTGGACGTATATTCAAACTCGCTATTAAGGAGCAATGATTTATTCGATGGTAATTGAGGTTGGGAACCTCTATGAGTACCAAGTCCTAGGGAGCAATGGTTTTAACTTTCCGAAATTCGTAAGGTATTACTGAGAGGGTTAACATAACTAGATATTTCGGTCCCTACCAAGCACCCAAAGTCGTCTACGTGGGCAAGTACCACGCTTCTCAATAAATTTGCTAACCGCATATAGTCAAGAATCAAGATAAAATTCGGTCAACAGAAAGAAAGAAAAAAAAATCCCAAACAGAAAACAACAATGGCGAAATTTCTTCTTCACAACACCTTCTTCCTCTTCTCCATCTGTTTCCCTATACTTTTCATTAATCATTCATCAGCAAGATCCATTCAAAACCCAGATTTCATTCCATCATCGGCACACAAAGAACTACAAACCAATGGTTTTCCAATTGGTTTACTACCAAAAAATGTCTTAAATTATTCTCTGAACAAAACATCTGGAGATTTCTCTGTAAATCTTGGGTATACATGTAAACTTACACTTCCTCCTGATAATTATGAAGCTACTTATTCTAAGAAGATTACTGGGAAACTTGTTGAAGGTAAAATTGGTGATTTGAAAGGGATTAGAGTTTGGGCTTTTTTCCAATGGTGGTCTATTACTGGGATAAAATCTAGTGGTGATAATTTGGTTTTTGAAGTTGGTATGGTTTCTGCTAAATATCCAGCTAAGAATTTCGATGAAAGTCCTGAGTGCCAGGGGAAGCATTCTTCTTCTTAAGACAAGCAACAAATTCTAGGGTTTGATTCCTTTCACTCTTATACTTTATTGATTTTTGTTGATTTTGATTTATTTTTTTCACAGTAAAGATTGAATTTTTATTAGGGTTTGTTATTTATTTTTGTGATTTTGGGAATTTAGGTTTTCTTATTAAGTTTTTACACTCTGTTTACACCCACCTTTTTTGCAATATGAAATTGACCCATGGCTTAAATATCTTGCATAGATCGTTCTAACAGAAATTCGCACAAACAATCACATTTATGGTTAATTTTATGCCGTAGTTTCATCTAATGAAAAGTTGAAGAATGGTTGGTCTGAATGATGAATATTCAGTAGATCAAGTCTTAGTCATGGATCAGTTGATCAACTTTAACTCATACAAACAGTGTAAAGTGAGTTTAATAATAGTTTGTTAGAATTTTCTCGGGTTTTTATTGATGGGTATGTTTAATTTGTAGTAGTTCTAGACTTTTAGTTAACTGTAACCATCATATAAATGGTAACCACTGAATGTTCAAGTTAGGAACAAGTTATAGATTAACTTTAACTGAATTTTATAATTGTTAATTTTTTAAGTTAAGAAATTGATGTCGTATGATGCAATATGTTAAATCCTTTCTCTGGACAGTAGTGATTTTCTTATTAATCTTATATCTAAACACTGGATCAGAATTGAAATGTTTAGCTCTTAGTTTAAAATGTTGTGAAGTTGGTCTTTGTTTGCATGATTTGACGTGTGTGAATTCTGTGTAAACATATTTTATTAAATTTGCATCCATTGGTTTGTTTGAATCATGACATAGATACTTTATCCTTACCCTTTTAAAAAGATTTTCCCTTATTTTCTTTTGTTGGATGTGTTGTGTTGTTTGTTTCACTCTTAATCTTGACTAAGAATCCACTAATTTTTCCTCGTCATTGTCCTTAAGCTGAATAAGCTTTCTAATCCTTTGTTGAAAGAATATGCTACTGACAACAAAAAAGAAGAAGTGCTATTAGAGTAGTTTGATCGATTGTTAATTTCAAATTTGTGCCCCTTATCTATCGTTATGGATTCCACTTAACTTGCCACTTCGTTCCCCACCAGGCAGTTTGTCTAAGTGGGTAACTACCACACTTCTCAATAAATTTGATAACCATATAACAAGAACCCACGAAATTTTTTCCCGTAATCGTCCTTAAGTTGATTCAGCTTGTTGAAAGAATATTCCAACAGTACCAGCAAAAGGAAAAGTTTGATGATAGCAATGTTGTCTTTATATTAACTCTTCATACGGTCTTCAATATCTTTCAAGAAACTCAATTTTTGTCCTGTAAACAAATAGGTGTGTTCATTGTTTACCACAACATCCATTATTAAGCTAGATGTTTGAACTTTGAACCATTTGTGGTAATAGCTGTTTCTTTCTTTGACGGTACTAAGATAGGGCATCACATTATGTGAAAAAAATTCATGGTGACGCTATATTGAACGACTACTGTGCTACGTTTTTTCTTCCACGGGTAAACCATAGCTCTCTAACTTTTATTTCGCCTCTTGCAGGTCTGCTTGGGATTCCGGCTGAATTCCATCATTATAATTATGTAATGGAAGTGAAAGCTGCCAACTATTCCTTGAATGAATCATTGTATTATTAGTTTCCCACGACTTGATCCATAACAGTTAAATTTATCACCAGCTTATATCTGTTATTCTACTTGAAGAATATTTAGCTATTCCTTCCTTGCTTTCTGCTTGTATATATGAACCTAGTTTTTAGTTCCTACCAAGTACGAATCGAATATTGTTAGTGTTTTGTTTAAACTCTCCCATGATATCATCTACATCCCTGTTCAACTTCTAATATAATAATGTGCAGAACTGTGACAATATTGAGTTCTGAATTACCAAAATATGTATATACTCATTTTGTATGGAAAACGTTGAAGCTCTGGTGTCTATTAGAGTGGTGGCATTCAGCTTGGCGGGGTATATGAAAACCATATAGAGTCTACTTCACTGGTGATGATAGTTTTATCTTTTTTTAAGAATCTTTAGGTGATGATTGTTAAACTGTCTCACTGTCTTCATCCTACAACTTCTTGTCCTGTAAGGGAATTATTAAGGATACCAATAGGAACTATTATATTTCAAACTCTTTTAAAAACATTTGCGTGGGGTTACAGAGGACAATACAACTTTAGCTGAAACCTACACAAGACTATATATCATTTGTTCTTAGTTGCATATTTTAGGATCAGTGCAATTGGTAGTTTCAGATTTGCAAAAAGAAAAATTGTTCAGCATACACAATTCAATGAGTTACATCTGTTAAGGACCGCCATGGAAGAAGGTATTAACTATTAAAACTAGGTCTTATGGCGTGCATCCAAAGATTCATAAGCAATGCCACAAAATGGCGTGCATCCAAAGATTCATAAGCAATGCCACAAAATGTTCATAGCTAGACCTAATTTTCCAACGGAAGATTCACGAGTCGTATTTCCCCTCGTTTCGAGGAAGCAACTTGTGAAGAGGGTTATTGTGAACCTTCTTTTGAAGACCATAAGGCCCGGTCTAAGACTTAAGTTAGGTGTGGGTGGGTGGGAAGATTGGCAGAAATGGGAGTAGGTGTGTTCACCACATGACGAAACAAGAATCCCTTTCCCCTTTCCTATTCATTGGTGGAGTGACAGAGAAGTGTGAAAATGATAGCGGGACAGGGATTCTGGACGATACTTATTCACTACACTACAAGTCTGCACTGCACACAACATAATGCAGAGGGTGTAACAGAGATGTGTAAGCATTTAATAGTGAGGCCGCGTCCATGCACCTTCAGCCAAACTGTTTTCATCCATAAATTTACTTGAACTGTGGAAGGAGGTCTAATAAAGGTCCAGATCCAGAAACCAGTGTGTCCTGTTTGCCTGTAAATGTCTGTTGGTAGTTGCAATGTTGCATGCCTAAAAACCAAAGGTATTTATTCGAGCAACAAACAAAATGATGCCAAAGGTATTTATTCGAGCAGCAAACAAAATGATGCCGATATCACTGTAGTATAGTGATAAAGTCGGTGGGTAATGATATAATACTAGTGACTTGAGTTTGAAAGTCGCCGGATTATAGCTTGTCTGGCATTACTACTTTGTGTATATCGCGACATCTACAGAGTCTGTATGTGCGCTCTTTGAAAGATCTTTTTCTCGGGTCTTTCTGGTCTCCTTTGTCTCCATATTTAGGGCAGTCGTAGTGAAAATCCTTTTCTTTTTAACACTGTCAGTTAAATCAATAAAGCTAAAAGTTACAGTAACCGTACTCTGTGAAAAATCCATCACAATCTAACCATTGATTCTCTCATCAATCATTCCAGTCTTTTTAGCTCTCATCAAAAAAAAAAAAAAAAAATTCTTTCACTGTACAATCAATCTCACCGTACTCCCAATACTCCACCAATCCTCCGTCGTAACCTCTCTCCAACAACAATAATTAATATTTTTTTGGTTTGAAATTCTTAACGATTCAATACAAACAACAACCTCCATTAATAAAAAAAAAAACCCTAGTATTTTTATTTTCTGAGGGTTTTTTTTCCTCTGCTCGTAGAAAACCCTTTCCCTCAGATTCCTGATTCGTTCTCTGTTACATTCTCTACTACTAATAAGGTATTTGGTACTACTGAAACTTCGTCTTCCTCTTTGTAGATCTGTTTAATTCAAGGTTTTAGCTTTTTTTTTTTTTGAATTAGTTGACCTTGACTTTGATGATGATTTTGATTCATGATATTGTTCATTTGATTATGTTTTTAGGTCATATAATTGATTGGTTATTAACTGTGTAATAAATCAATTGAAACATTTCAACATTGTATTAGAAACATAGAAATGCAGTTTTTTTTTTGAAATAATCTGGACTTGTTTTAGCATGTGGCGGTAATATATTGTTCTTATTAAGTGTGGTAAATTATCTTCTTTTTTGTGATGATGAAAATTGCACTTTTCTTTCATTTTTCAAAAAAGCCAAAAACAATTTAGTTCTAGTTATGACATTTCCGCTGGTGGTGGTTGCTCTGATTGATTTCTATAATGTATCATATACTCATGTATAGTTTAAGTGTGCTTTTGGTTTTGTTAGTATTGAAACATCTGTCGTATACTACAATTGAAGATGAAACATTTACTAGTATCTGTTTTGCATCTCTACGAGCATTGTATATGATACATTAACAACCTATACAGTTTCTTTTCAGAATGCTACCAGCTGGTTAACAGTTTTATGATATTGGTATAGTTCTTCTGCTAAGAATATTTACGTGGCAATCCAGAATTGTTGAGTTTTGTCTTGGCTTCAAAAGTATGATCCTGATGTGTTATTATTGTGGATGATCACAGGGGAAGATGGCTTAAACACTCTTTCCGGCTCCAGAAAAATGGGTTCTGAAGATATAGTGATTACTAAAGGTACTTACGTGTCCAAGTTATACTTGAGTATTGTGCAGTGTATGTGATTTTATTTAAAACCCGACTAATTATCTCATACTTTCGCAAATCCTGGATAGTTTTTGTTACTTCTTCAAATAATTGGAATTAGTAACATTATTCATTTTATGTTTTTTTGATCCTACATGCTCAATTCTAGTTGTTAGCTTTTGGTGATAAGGCAATTATTGATATCTGGCTTAAATTGACTCCCTTTGACGTTTTTGAACCAAGAAATTTAGATTCATTCTATAATATTGTATGGAGAAATTTGAAAATGGAACTATATGGTTGAGCAGTTATCATGTACTGAACTCTTGATATTTGGCAAGCATTTTCGTTCGGAAGTGGGGTCTTCAGTGTAGCCTTAAATAAAAAGCTTTGGGTTATGGTTACCCTTCAGATTTATCAAGAGATAAAGAGTTGCTTAAGGTTCTTAATGGAGATGTGTGTCTGAATTTAATAAAGACGTGTGTAGGATAGTAACGTTAAAAAGGTTGGCTCATGAAGAGAGTAAAATTTTTCTCAGTGCACACATATGCCAAAGAAGTTTTTACTTTTTAGGCAGTTGGGATTTAGAGTTATCACATTTTGATACTAACTTTGACTTACAATATTGAACATACTGAATCATTTATATGTTTGGAAGAGTATTAAAGAGTGAAAGAAGCTACAGTTGGTGCATTTGAACTAGACATTATTAGGGACTTGGTTAATCACACTTTTTTGACTGATGGAATTGGTCAGGAATTTTGTCGTTTTTTTTTTTTTTTGTTTCTTACAGTACTTGGTCATTGGCTAGTGTATCCTGTTTTATGTTTTACTTGGTGGTTTTCCTTCTGTACATGCTTCTCTTGAATGTGTAGTTTCCTTTATTATAGCTTTTTTCTTCAAATTTTTTTTTATGCCACTTGCTTCAGCTTGTTTTTCATCTATAACTAGTTTTCTTTGTTCTATTTAATCTTAATCGTGTGCATAGTCTGCCTGAAGTATCATTTTTAGTGTAACTTATAACTGACCAGCTTCCATCTTTTCATTGGTTAGCTTTTGGTGTCCAGACTCCTTCTTCAAGTACTCAAAGCACTCCAGAAAAAAAAGGACATCAAAACGATGCTTCAAGAGGTGAAGACTTCCTAGAGTATCTCAAAAATGGTGCTAAGGGAGAACTTCTTCATACTTTCTTTGATAAGGAAAAGAAGCACTCAGCCTCGTCCAAATACAAAATTACTGACAAACCCCCCAAAACCAGTAACAAGGGATGTAAAAATCAGGAATCGAAAAAAAATTCTTTAAGTCAGTCATCGTCAGCCCACAATCAGGCTTCTAAGAAACTACAGCGGAAGGGGGAAAATCCTATTCGACTGCAGACACATAGTGATCTATTTCCAAATGCTGGGTGTTCAAACACTTGGATATGTAAAAATGCTTCATGTAGAGCCACCTTATCACTGGACGACACATTTTGCAAGAGGTGCTCTTGTTGCATCTGTCACCTGTTTGATGATAACAAAGATCCTAGTCTTTGGTTGGTCTGTACATCTGAATTGGATGATCGGGATTCATGTGGGTTATCTTGCCACATTGAATGTGCACTTCAACGCCAAAAGGTTGGGGTTGTAGATCTAGGGCAGTTGATGCAGCTAGACGGTAGTTACTGTTGTGCTTCTTGTGGAAAAGTCTCAGGGATACTCGGGTTAGTTGCTTCTCCATAAAAAAGTTTTTCTTGAAACTTGTGGATTCATTATCGCCTAGCCTTATATCTTTAATGCAGATGTTGGAAGAAACAGTTGGTGATAGCTAAGGATGCTCGACGCGTGGATATCCTCTGCTATAGAATATCTTTGAGTTATAGGCTCTTGGATGGAACTTCCAAGTATAAAGAATTGTTTGAAATTGTTGGAGATGCTAAGGCCAAACTTGAAACAGAGGTTGGTTCAATTGATGGAGTATCCGCTAGAATGGCTCGTGGAATTGTCAGTAGATTATCGATCTCTGCTGATTTGCAGAGGCTCTGCTCCCTTGCAATTGAGAAGGCAGATTCATGGCTAAGCTCCATATCAAATGCCCCACATCACAGAGGTGATCTAGCATTTGGCAATTTTCTTTTCTAGTTTTTAATTTATTTTTATTTTCTTCATTTCTAGCACATTTTTTCACCTCTAGCTTTTATTAGCATTCCTTCTCCCAACAAATCTGATTGTCTGTTTCTATTGCAGAGGATTCACTTCCTGCTGCTTGCAGATTCCAATTTGAAGAAGTATCATCTTCATCTCTCATAATTGTTTTGAAAGAGATCTGTTCTTCCCCATCCGATAACATCACGGGTTTCAAGCTATGGTATTGCAAAAGCAGAGATGAAACACACTCAAAGGAACCTGTTTGCACCTTTCCTAAAACTCAAAGAAGGGTTCTAATATCAAACCTACAACCGTGCACCGAATATACCTTCCGTATTATATCATATTCAGATTCTGGAGACTTGGGTCACTCTGAGGCCAAGTGTTTCACTAAGAGTGTCGAAATACTTCACAAAATATTAGATTCCCCATCAAGTATGGACCGTAAGAATGATGCAGAAGGAAGTTCTAGTGGTAAGGGAGAGTCCAAAGAAGCTGTTGAGTCTTCTGGATTCAAGGTCCGTGACCTAGGAAAGATTCTGCGTCTTGCTTGGGCACAAGAAGATGGTTGCTTTGATGGGTTTTGCAGTAATGATGTAGAAGAATGCTGTGGTGGGAACCGTCCCATGAAATCCGACACAGCCGATGAAGGCAAGCATCCATTTGTTGCACGTGAACTCGATTTAAATGTTGCATCAGTTCCTGATCTTAATGCAGAAGTAACTCCAATAGAAGATTCAGGAGACGAAGACATTGGATGTAGCTCAGAACAAGCAGCTGAAGATGATGTAATTTCTCATGGGACTGAGAAAAATGGTTTAGTAAGATCTAATGGGAGCGGAGACTCACAGACGTGGTTAGTTAGACCGATCAGAGAGGTCCCAGCTGTAGAATCACGACCAGGATTGTGTGGGAAACGTGCACGAAGCGCCAAGGAAGACAGTGATAGCACCCTAATTAATGGTTCACCTTTTCGATTCTCAGGTGGGTCTGCTAAGTTGGACGGAAGTTATGAATACTGTGTGAAGATTATCAGGTGGCTTGAATGTGGAGGCCATATCGAGAAGGAATTTAGAATGAAGTTTCTGACATGGTTTAGTTTAAGGTCCACAGATCAGGAACGTAGAGTTGTGAACACATTTATCAAAACTTTGATTGACGACCCTAGTAGTTTGGCAGGACAACTGATTGATTCTTTTTCAGAAATTATTTCCAGCAAGAGACCACGTAATGGTTTCTGCAGCAAGCTGTGGCATTGATTTTAGCTAGACTAATTGATTGAAGATGCAATTATCGCATCAGATTTATGTTGAGCGATAAAAGGTCTCCTTGATTTAACCTCCTATTTATTATCGTGACATTTGATTCTTCATCCTTGTATTATCAGTTTGTACAGGCATCTCTGATCATTGTTTTATGCTCTCAATCAAAGTTTACACGGTGAGTTGTTAGATGTGTATCTGTAACAGTATTAGATTTTTCCGTTCAGAGGCGGAGGGAGTGATTTTCAGAGAGTGTCACTTCCTTGTTCATCTTTCACCTGGACCATTGATGGTAGAATATGAGATATGAAGATAAAAATGTACAGTGTTCATGTCACAATATCTGTACACTTTTACTATATTACTGTAACTTGAGCCTCTTTTCTTTTTCGCTATTTTGATATGCTTGTAAAAATCTGAGAGTAGTGTAAAAATTAAAGTTTATTGGTAGGTGAGGGGAGATTTGTAAATAAAGTTATAGCAGAGGGGTATCTTAAAAATTTGTATAGAGGATTGGATTTTGGATGACATGTTTCAAATTCTGTTGGTCATACTTATTTCTGAGGTTCACAAACTCTTCCACTGAATTTCCTTCCATCTTGGAGAGACTCTTCAAATCTTTCTAAAAATGAAAATTCTTCAAGCTCAGTTTTCTCCAAAGCTGCCATTTCTTATCTCAAAAGCACCAAAAAATGGAGGTAAATTTCCAGCTGCTTTTTGTTCTCTAGATTTCTGCTCAGAGTTGTTACTGTATTTCACTCACTCAGTTTTTTTCTATTTGCTGTCATTCAATTAGGATTGCTGTTACCAAGGAAATCATCTCTTTTGTTAAACTCTAATCCTTGTGTTGCATCTCAAAGACATGAAAGATTTAATTGGCTACTTCTAAATAGCTCAATCTCAAGCTCCATTTCAACAAGAGCAGCTTCTGTTGAAGGTAATTGTAATTCTAGACCTTATTAAACACTCAGTTTGGGAAATTATTATTGAAAATTTTAAAATGGTAGTGAATTTTTGGCAATACTAAATGAAATTTAGCATTTCTCCTGTTAAATGTTTAGTTTCTGAGTTTATAGTCTACTCCCTCCGTACCTATTATATAGGCGGAATATTGCATTTTCCTTGTACCATTAGATAGGCGGAGTGGCAATTTCAAGATCGCTTTTAACCATTTTACCCCTATTTATGTTATCCTCACAATTGAGTTTATGTCTCTAATATATAGGGAATATAATAAAGGGTAAAACAGGAAAAGTCAGGGATATTTATGAAATCAAAAAAGAATTCTTAATCTAAGAGAATTGGTCCCTCTGCCTATATATGTGGTACGGAGGGAGTAATAGATAATATAAAATGAAAGTATTACAAAATTAAGTTTATTTGAAACTGCGCCTGGCAGTCGGAGAGATTAGGAGTGGAATTGTGATATGCAAACTCTGGTTTTGGGGTTAAGCCAACAGTCTATTTACCCGCTTCGTTCCTCGGTCTTATTTGGAGTTCCGAAATCTATTGTGCATAACACTTCTGTTATACATTCATCTCGTCTTTTATAGCGAACACATCAAAGATAACAGCAGGCACCGGAGAAAAGGATGTATTGAAAGCCCTGTCCCAGATTATTGATCCAGATTTTGGAACTGATATCGTCTCATGTGGGTTTGTGAAAGACCTTGATATTAATGAAGAATCTGGAGAGGTAATTAAGAAAATCAAGGACATTTTCCCGCCATTTTCGTATGAGAAAATGTTTGCTTCTTAATGATGCATACCTAGTTTGCTTGTGGTAGGTGTCATTTCGGTTGGAACTCACTACACCTGCATGTCCAGTCAAGGATATGGTAAGTAAATATTAAACATGCACCCATCTCCCACTTGGTAGAACAAGTTATTGCTCAAAATGATATTGATCTCTTAGTACAATATGTTGACAATGTTTTGCGCCTTTTGTAGTTTGAGAAGCAGGCAAACGAGGTTGTTGCAGCTGTTCCTTGGGTCAGGAAAGTTAGCGTGACGATGTCGGCACAACCTGCCAAACCTGTCTATGCTGGGGAACTTCCTATGGGATTACAAGCTATTTCAAATATTATAGCTGTTTCAAGTTGCAAGGTAGACTTTTTATATACTCCTGTTATATCCAAAACACAGATTTAGAAATCTTTCTTGTATCAAGCTCTCGCTGTTAGTCCAACTTTGTATATTTTGATGCCTATACCTTTTTGTTTGTAAACGTTACTTTATTTATCTTAATTATTGCCTTTGCTTGTACTTTAAGTTTTTCAGGGAGGCGTCGGGAAATCAACTGTTGCTGTGAATCTTGCATATACATTAGCAGATATGGGTGCTAGGGTTGGTATCTTTGATGCAGATGTCTACGGTCCAAGCTTACCGACAATGGTTTCTCCTGAAAACCGGCTATTAGAAATGGTAATCTTGTATGTGCTTAAAATTTATATCGAATTGCAGTACATTGAAGTTTCATTAGTGATCTTGAAGAAGCTTCTTATAGAATCCAGAGAAGAAAACCATTATTCCAACTGAATATTTGGGAGTCAAATTGGTATCGTTTGGATTTGCTGGCCAAGGTCGTGCTATCATGAGAGGTCCAATGGTTTCTGGGGTTATCAATCAACTGCTGACTACTACTGAATGGTAATGCTCTTCACCAATACAAACAGATGAGTTTGTAATTTTTGAGTTAGTTATATAGTAAATGTCTAAGATCCCTTTCATGCAGTGTTTGGAATCCTAATCATTGTAACTGAACAGGGGAGAGTTGGACTACCTTGTTATTGATATGCCACCTGGAACAGGAGACATTCAACTTACTTTGTGTCAGGTGCATCTTCTCATATACTAACATTCTAACATTCAACTTATTTTTATGTCAGTTTTCTTTCCAAATTTGCAAAATCGATCTGACTTGACCCGTTTAAAACTGAAATCCAGGTAGTTCCATTAACTGCTGCCGTCATTGTTACCACTCCTCAGAAGCTAGCATTCATTGATGTTGCAAAAGGTGTTCGTATGTTTTCGAAGCTTAAGGTGCGGTCCTACCTAATTTAACTAATAAAATATATTCTTGTACCAAATGAAACATTCTTTTGGCAGGCTTGTTTTTAATAGTTGCTATTATAAATTTCAGTTTTGACCTTTTTCTTCCAGGTGCCATGTGTAGCTGTAGTTGAAAACATGTGCCATTTTGATGCAGATGGAAAACGCTACTATCCATTTGGTAGAGGTTCAGGTTCTCAGGCATGAAACTATCTCGCAAAAAAATTCTTATATCAGCACAGCTATAATCATATATTCTTTTCTTTATGTAGTTGGATATGTGTGTACATGCTTCATGAAATATTTCTAGTTGTTGATACATTTCAATATTTTATTGTAATAACAGATTTTGCTTGTATCTATTCAGGTTGTCCAACAGTTTGGAATCCCGCATCTGTTTGATCTACCAATAAGACCAACTGTATGTACCATGTTCGTTATTGCATAAAACCATCATTTTATTTTATTTTTTGTATAAATGTTTTAGACATGACTTTCAAATCATCACGGAGAAAGAAAAGAGTCTCAAATGTGCAGTATAATAAATATTGAATGTGGCTGAAATTCTATTATCTTTACTTCAGCTAGTGACCTATATTTGATCTGGTGCACTTAGACTAAGCTGAAACTTTCATTTGACAGCTATCTGCTTCTGGAGATAGTGGAGTTCCTGAAGTTGCGGCTGATCCTCAAGGTGATGTTTCCAAGATATTTCAAGAGCTCGGAGTTTGTGTTGTTCAACAGTGCGCCAAAATTCGGCAACAAGGTATTTGTGACATCTGCTGGTGTTTTTCAACTCTACCGAGATGAGATGCACGTTGTATTGCTCTCGTAAGGATTTATGACAAGAATTTTCAAAAGATTCTATAGCTTTGTTGATTTATTGTAATTGGATTTTTTTTTTTAATGGTTTTTCAGTATCAACAGCAGTATCATATGATAAATCTATTAAAGCAATTAGGGTCAAGGTGCCAGACTCGGATGAAGAATTTCTTCTGCATCCTGCAACAGTTAGACGGAATGATCGGTCTGCTAAAAGTGTTGTAAGTGGATAACTAAAAATGTTTTCCAATTTCTGTTTAAAAAAGAACTTATTAACCACTAGCCAGACCCATATAATTCACATGCAGTATTGTCCCTCCATCCATCCCATAAGCTAATTTGCATTTTTAAGTGGTGAAGGCATCTTTGATTGTTCTGCATTTGCCTCGCTCTATTCTGCATGCATGCTGTTCAAGATTTTTATATATATGATCCTTTTTGTGAATCGTTTCCGAAAACAGGATGAATGGACTGGAGAACAAACATTGCAATACTCTGATGTCCTCGAAGATATTGAACCAGAAGATATTCGACCAATGGGGAACTATGCTGTTTCCATAACATGGCCTGATGGATTTAGTCAGGTACTTACCTTCTTATCTAAATTTTATTTTGTATTAATAGGGATAATACTCCCGATGGTTACATAATGCCTACAGGCTTCATGTCAGCTGAACTTGACTGTTCTGGTTTTACATGTCCTGACTAGATGATGTTCACCTTAGTTGCTGCAATTAGTGTAGACAAGCTTCCAAAGCATGTGGTCAACTAACATTGTTCATATAGTGTCACCCTTCTTCCTAATTTGTGGTTCTTTAGTATATTGCTGCCTATATACTCACAAAAGTATGCGTGCATTTTCACAATACCCTGGACAAGTATGACCCGAAGCTAATCAAACAGCCCCTTGATGAGACACAATCCACTTATGACTTTACAGATATATATTTGGTTCAGAAACTCAGAGACTCTTTCCTGTGGTCTGTATGTTGTTAGAATTATCTAAAAAGAAATCTTCATGGACATTGTAATGTGTAGTGGCCTAACTAAAATCTTTTATGATATTTTGAAGATCGCTCCGTATGATCAGTTGCAAACTCTAGAGCGGCTAATCGATGTTCCTCAACCAACTCCGGTATAGGTGATATGAATGATCCTTCTTGTGGTACATATAATACAACTCAATCTGATTAAAGCCTAAGGTAATACGGCCATTCGGTTGTTATCACATCAATTGAAGCCCCTTGGAGGGATTGACACCCTAAATCCCACCAGTTCTGCAACGAAATTCAGTGCACCGCAACCTATAGCTGCTACGAGTTTAGAGCTGAGCTTGATAGTACTGTGCTTTTTGAGACAAAAGTCTTGTATCGTGTTGTACTGTATTGTATAGTGGAAAAGAACAGTTATGTGTCTGACAAACTATATTTTAAAAAAAATCGGTAAATTTAAAACCCACATCTGGATAGGGGTGTAAATTGGGTTTGGTCCAATATTCTCAGGTATTGCTTACAGCCCATGATTTGGGGATACCCCAAAAATTGGAGAATACTCACTGTTAAATGGAGCTGAGAGTTTGGCTAAAGGGAACACTGTAGCAATTAAAAATAACGTAGCACCCTTTATCCTTTTCTCTTAATAAATTTAAAGAATCTAAATCTAAATTGAGATTAAAGATCTTATTCTCCTAAAATTTAAAGAAAAACTGAAAAATAAACTATGTGCAATTGCAGATTTGCAGTTAGTCCGACTGTATAGTCGACATTGAATGCAGATTGATCATTTGAAAGTTAAAGTCGGATAAATTCATCCAATGTCGACTGTCAAACAGTCGGCATTGTACACATTTTGAGTCTATCCCGACAGACACCAACTGCCCAATTTTAAGGAACCGTCGAAATTCGATTATTTGGAATCGGCATGGCATTCACCATGAAACAATGGCGACACCGAGTGTGTTTAACTTGAAAACTCTGTGAATCAAAAGAAACATTTCACATTTAACCGTGTTTGGACCTATAGTTGGAGATTTGTTATCAAAAGGAACATAAACACCTTTTATTTGGTGAGATGAGAATCCGACATTAAATTCCTTAGTACGAATCTCCCAAAATCTTTCTTCTTCTTCTCTTAACTAACACTTTAAAAGAACGCGAAATTGGGGGATATTGATTACTTCTCCCAACCCATGGTGTGTGTTAAGGGGTGATTTTTGGGTATGAAAATACTAAAATACCCTTTGGTTAATTTAAAAACACTATGAAAATACCATACTACCCTTTCTACTAAAACATTAAAATCAAAAAAACAAAACATATCCCCATTCTCCCCAAATCAGTTCCGGCACTCTTAGGTTTTTCAAGAAAAAAAAATTCTTCCATCTTCTTCTTCATCCGTTAACCTACCCGAATCATAAACAATGCCTCCACGAAAGAAACCAAATGCCCAATCGAACTCAACATCATCGATTGCTCAACAAAAACAGGCAGAAAGAATTTCTAAGATTGCTCAAGAGCAAGAAGACGACGAAGCAACGTTCTCTGACAATCAACTACTCAGAAATATGGCTTCTGTGAGAAGGTAAGTGATTTTAAACTACTTTGTAGGTGTTTAAATCGATCTATAGCAATGGGTTTAGGTTAGAATCGCGAACCCTAACTCAAACAGTTGAGTTTCGAGAGTACCGGACTGAAATTTGTATGAATACAAAGTCTTAGTTTTGTGTTCCAAAGCATTCAATCTAGGATGAATACAATACGGTTTCCAACCCCGAATTAACCCGAAACGAATTTTCCCTCACCTAATTCAATCTAGGATGAATACGGTGCTTTGGTTTTTAGTACCGGCAGTGTTTGATAATAATTCGTGTATGCCGGTAGTGCACTTAAAACATACAGGAGAGTTTATGAATTTGTCACCAGTACCGGCATAGATTTTTGGTTTCATTACATGCCGGTTTTGGGTACCGGCATTCTTTTGTAATAATTCGAGCATGCCGGTAGTGGACTTAAAACATACGGAAAACTGTCAATAATACCAAGATAGATTTTAGGTTGCATTTGTATGCGGTACTTGGTACCTAAGACTTTATGTCCGATAGTCAATGTTTACTTGCCCGAAACATTGTACCGGCGTGGTTTATTTTAAGGTAGTCAACGCCGGTAATAAAATTGAAGGTGAGTTGTCTTATATTCATTGCTTTCCGTGTGCTTACGATATAGGTCAAAAGCAAAGGAAGCTAACAAAAGAAAAAATAAAGATGTTGTCACTAAGAGAAGAAGGAAGGATGGTCTTGATACTCCTCAGTCTCTGCCTCCTCGAGGGAAAGATGAAGGTCGTAAGATACGTTTGGAGGCTGGTACAAGAGGGATAATTTGGGAGAATGGTAGTGACCGTAGTGGACTTGCGAACCGTGAGCACGATGATCAAGATGAACAAGATGAAGAGGAAAGTCAATTAGCAAGCCAAAGCGAAGTTGGTGGCCCAAGTCAACAACCAACACAAGGCAATGGCAAGAAGGGCAACGTCAAAGTGAAAGTTAAAGTTTCCCACCTTCCTCATATTAATGACATGATACCTGACCTTGAACGTGGTAGAATTTGGGGCGAAGCTCCGGAACCAAAAACATTATTTGGATACAAGCACTCGTGGGCTCGTACTATCTATCAAACCTATGTAAGCATTTTCTATCTTGTACATATGTATAGGGGTGCACATACCCTATCCATACCCGCCAGTGTTTTAACCGTATCCTATCTTACCCACTATTTGGCGGGTAGGGTGACGGTTAGAGATTTCTTACCCGCCGTTAAATGGGTAGGGTGACGGGTAAAGACCGAAATTATCCTATCCTACCCGCCTACCCGTCTAATAATGAAAAGACAAAGTAACCCTTGTATTGTTTTTTCCTCCTGCCTTTTTTTTTTTTGTTATTTTAAAACATATTAGGGGTATAATGGAAACTGGCCTTTTCATCTACCTATCTCTATTCCCTTCTTTCTTATTCTTCCTCAAATCGAACACAGAGTGACAGAAACCCAGTTCTTTCCCAGTGCTAACCCTATCTCTATTCCTTTCTTATTCAGTCTAGAAAATTCTTGCACGTTCTCTCTTTCTTCCATTAACCCAAGAACGAACTGATAAAATTGATCAATTCTTTTTGTGTGAAGTTCACTATCATGATACCGTCGGTGATGTTAAATACCTTTTTAATTTGGGTTTTTGTCATTCTTCATGATAATCTCAATAGATCTTTTTATCAATATGATCAATGTAATATCAGTACATGTAATCTCAATGATTTTTTGATTCAGAAAAGGGGATTTTTACATTTTAGTAGTTGTTGATTGTGTCGTTGTTGGACAGTCATCTTGTCATTGTAAAAATTATTTTCTTTGCTCTAAGGGTTTGACATTCACCAGGCTAAATTGTTCAAATTCTTTTTTTTTTTTCTTTCTCATTGTGTATAGTTCATGAAATTGAAATTAGTGTGGTATAAGAGGTGGGAAGGGAGAGTTAACCTGCATTATACAGTATGGTGAACATAAAAGTTTATCCGATCATAATATGAGATCGAGATTCAAACTAAATTCATTCCAATATTTGAATCAAATCGGGATGGAGGTTCTAACCAGACTCATCATTGCCGGATAAATTTTAAGCAAATCTTATTCGCTATGTAAAATTATCAAAGGGTTATGGAAAAATTACTCATTGTTTTAGGCTTAAATTATGTGAGAAGTTGAATCTTATGAGATTTTCTAGTCTTAAATTATGTGAGAAGTTGAGTCTTAAAACTACAAAACAAAACAAAACACAAAAAAAAAAAAAACAACGGTTATACCCGCCACCCTATCCTACCCGACCCGCCAATTAATGGGTCGGGTAGGATCTTACCCGCTTAATGGCGGGTAGGGTGGCGGGTAAAAAATTTCTTACCCGCCGGTTAGCGGGTAGGGTGGCGAAATAGGTCATATCCTACCCACCCTACCCGTTGTGCAGCCCTACATATGTATTGTTGTGTATTTATGTAAAATCTCTTAACTTTATTGTCTCTCCTAATTGTAGGATCATAAGAAGGCTGTGCGTGTTTGCCGAAACCAAGCCGCGGATGGTTGGGATTTGTCCGAGGAATGTGAAGAGGTCCAAACAATAGTAAAGGATTCTGGTCTATATGCTTTGGTTGAAAATTATGTGAAGCTTGATTCTCATATCACAATTGCTTCGTCGAAAGGTATCATGGTGAAACCGAAACCATGCACTTCCCTTTTGGGGAGATGACCTTCATCCCTGAAGATGCTCAGAACATTCTAGGCTTGAATGTTATCGGCAAATCAATTGCATAAGGAGTTGAGTCTCTGGACCTAGAATGGTCGACGTTGCACGGTCTGACCAACAAGTTGTTTGGTTGGGATTACAAAACTTCTGTGGAGAGCTTTTATGAATCCACGTCTGGTAAGACAAAGACAATCAAGTTGACGCTGCTTAAGAAGAATTTTGAAAACACAAAGAAAAGAAGTTTGGAGGATGGATGGGACCCTAAAAAAAATTTGTTATACTGCGGCTGCTTACTTGTTATACATCTTGGGCACTAGGGTATTCCCTGACACCAATGGCAACAGGGTTAGTGCGAACTACCTTCAGTACTTGGATCAGTTGGAAGATTCTATAATTATTCTTGGGGCACCGCGATAATGGAACATTTGATGATGGAGATGAGAAGGGCCTCTAAGGCTAAAACCAACCAATTTGTCGGGAATTTCACTCTACTGCAGGTAAATTTGTTCTTAGACTTATGTTATTATGTATATTGTTCATATGTACTCTTATCGTGAACTTAGAAACAAAACTTATTGCTTCACATTAGAATAGGCGTGGGCTTATGAACACTTCCCAACCTTGTTCAAGGTCTACCCCTCCTTGAAGATCATACCTTCCAGAACCCGATACGCCTATAGATAAGAGATACGAGTTCAACAATACTCCAAAGCCCGGTAACATAGGTCGACTGATCGATATGAGATTGGCTTTGGACGCAATGAGTTCCAAAGATGTTGTATTCGACCCTTACAAGGAGGCTAGAGGAAACCGCCAAGTTTTGAGGTTTGGTAACGTTGCATTTTACCATGGGCCGTTGTTCCACCCAAAAGGATACGTTATGGCTAATCCTACACGTGTGATGCGTCAACTTGGATATAAGCAATTAGCACATTTCCAGACGGCCTCTTTTCAATGTTTTGATCTTGACCTTTCTCGGTGCTATTCAACTCCAAATCGGTTGCATGTAGAGTATGTTCCAAAACCGGACCCAACAGATTGGAGGGATAGGGAACCACGTCGTTTGGTAGATATTAGTCAGTGGGAGAAGTTGGAGATTGCTGAAAACGGTGATGAAGTTGATGCCGACTACATGGAAGATTACCTGCAATGGTCACATCCTTATGTCGTCCGCCGGATGACGTCCAAGTTCCTCCCCAAAAAAACCTCCCGTTCCAACTCCCGCACAGGCACCACCTACGATGACCCAACTTAATAAGACCGTTGGATTGCTTGTAAGTATTGTTAATTGCTTCGTCGTTTAATATACACATAATCTTATATGTATACTAATTATGTGTTTGATATATTAAACTAGCGGCGTCGGCTTGGCAAGTTAAAGAAGATGTTGGGTTGCAAGTACCAGGAAGGAGAGGTGCTATCCCTTGAAGAAATGAAGGAATTCGAGGAAAAGCTTGATAGAATTGAAGAAACCGACCCTAGTGCAAAAGCTTTGTTTGGGGAAACTAAGAACAAACCGGCCTAAAAGAAGCAAAAGACCCAGTGATTAACTCTTTAGTTGTGTTTCTTTTTTTGGATGGTGGTTGTCACGTCTTGAACAATTCCGAACTTGTTTTCGTTTGTACCTCGTGGTTAACTCTTTAGTTGTTTGGTTTGCTTTTGGTTTAGGATACCTGGATTAAGAACATTTGATAGCATAATCCAGTTGTTTGGTTTATGTTGAACATATTTTGATTTCTAGTGATTCGTTTATGTTGAACATGTTTATCCTTGCAAGGTTTATTTGCGACTTTTACCGGCATAGATAAGTTTAGGTTAACAATGCCGGTACCTAAATTGGCACTGTTTAATATTTATACATCAATGCCGGTCCTAGGTACCGGCAATGAAATTGTTTATAAAACCATACCGGAACAAGAAGATTAAAAATTCCATGTTCCCGTATAGATATTCAAGGTACTTGCACGGTAGTATTTTCTAACATCTATGCTTAGGTTTTATGATATTTTCAAATTTTCATAGTTGTCAGAAAACCAGCGTTGTAAGCTTGATTTCTTCCATGCCGGTACTCTGCTAGTTTTGAATAAAAATCCATTTCGAATGCTCTTTTATTTTATTCCTAAGTAATCTATTACATTAGATTTGAAACTTTTAATTAAAACATGCTAAAAAACATGGCATGGATTACATTTGGTTAAAGATAATCTATCTCCATCCCTTTTCAAGAATTGCGGAACCTTTGAGCCTTTCCCGAACCTCTTTGAAGACATCGTCCGGGATGGGGGTGTCAAGGATCAGCTTCATTGGTTCTTCTTCTCTTTCAACATATTCCTTTCCCTTCATATAACACCCATCACACCCATCGATAGGCTTGCATTGGCCCTTGTGGTTTTCTCTTGACTCTGCTAGTTCAACAACTTTGTCAAACCATTGAAACTCATCGCACTTTGGGTGATTCAAACACCTTAGAAACATTCTTCCATTTTCAGCATCATCAGTTTTTGCAATCCAAAACCGGCGTGTCCCATCACAATTTCTACACTTTGAATAAATAAAAGGACAGTCCATGGCTAGATGAGAAGGTGACTTGCAAATTTGACACTTGCAATGATGACTCTGTAAGAGAAGATTATATTAGTCATGCGTCATAGTAGTGAAGATCATATTGTTAGTAAATCTACTTACTTTGCAAATAGAGGAAGATGATGAATCCCCCATCCTTTGTGAAGCTTTAACCGTGCTTGCTTTCTTGAGAGAATGATTTTTGTTATTTGGTTGCTGGTTTGTAGATTTTTCCAAAGGAATGGGGGTATTATATAGAGATAAATCTCCAACGGTCTTATTTTTCAAAAAACTAGCCGTTTTTTTTTTTTGAATTTAACAACTATCGGCATAGTCGTTATTATAGATTGAATGCCGGTTCCCTTTACTGGCGTTTCAAAGTGTTTTGAAACCATGCCGGTATTGGTTGCATATTTGGCCCAATCTCTGTAAAAAAATTCCCTAGTACCGGCATTGTAAGCTTATTATAAACCGTGCCGGAAGCATATGCCGGCATCCTATTTCACATTTACTACAATGCCGGTTGTGGCGATTTTCAAAAAAACTAGTCGTTGACGTTTTTCTCTATATAAAGAGAGCTAATTCTTGGACCCAAAAACCAAAAACTCGTGTTCTTATATATCTCCTTGAGCCTCTTAACTTTGAAACCCTAAACCCTAGAATAATCATCAATAAATAGCTTAGTATAGTACCTAATCCAACATACAACAAATGGCGTCGTTCGACTCGGAGGAAGATTTAGCAATCACCCAAGCATGGTACGCTGAAACTCGTCCTTCAACTATAGATAACAGTACGCGGGATTCCATGTGGTTGAAGATTTTTAAGAAATTTATTCACGATTACGGTAACCCGAAAGGAAGAACTGCTCAAAAAATCGAGCAACGACACGACATCATCCTAAATGCGGTGGTTGAGTATCTAAAAATGAAACACCAGATCGAGCACGCTACCCACAATAGATTATCCCTTCAACAACTCGTAAGTATCTTTATGATTAGTTGGACACAATCTACTCTTTTTCAAATTTTATGTAACAAACAAAGTTTGTGTGTTGTTTTTGTAGCATGAAGCCGTGAAAACGCGTTACTTACAAGAAAAGGGAGAATCATTCATGTTTGAAGCCAACGTGAACCATATTGTAACCAAAGTGACGGAGTACCACCAGTTGGGTGAATCGGAAACGGACTCTTCTTAAGAAGATTGATAGTTTAGTGTTATTTGCTTAGGTTTTTAGGGTATCCAGTTAGGTATTTCGTAAGGTTTTGTGGGTACATCTCTATGTAAGCCCTCACGAGACTATAACTCGTCCACTTGGGCCACCAAGTGGTTTAAAGGCTTGATGCACGTGCTAAGTGCATTCGTTGTTCCGTCGACAAGGATTACGTTCGAAATAAATTATAGTTCCGGCTTAGTATGTAAACATATTTCAATTTCCTAATGGTTCCGGCGTGCATTGTAGTATATTAATCTATGCCGGTACTAAGTGCCGGCATGTAGGTTAAGCTTATACCAATGACGGATCGTTCAAAATTCAGTGCCCAACGACTATTTTTTTAAACCATAAACCGGCTTTATAGTGCCGGCGTTGATTGTAGGTTACTGACAATGCCGGCACTAAATAGCCGTTGTGCAATCATCTATATAATGCAATGGATTCACCCATTGCACTTGATACCTCCAATGGCAAATCCATCAGCAACTACCGATTTCATCATTGCCATGGAAAAAGACAAACTTAGGAAAAACAAACTACCCACTCCGATGGGAAATCAATTATCATCCGCCACCAACTCAAATCCATCAACAAAAACCGATTTCATCATTGCCGTGGAAAAAGAAAAACTCAAGAAGAACAAACTATCCACTCCGTTGGGAAATCAATTATCAACCACCAACTCAGTTTCCCTTATACTAGAAAAACTAAAAAGGAAGGGAGAAACCACCAAGTCAATTGCCGCAATGGAAGAAGAGATACTTAAGAGGAAAAGAGAAGAAGAAGAGGAAGCAAAGCTTGAACATTATCGCAAAGAAGCTAAAGAAATCCTTAAACGTCAAAAACAATCTAAGATAGAAGCGGATGTCGAGGAAGAAACCGAGTGGATTAAAAATTACTACATAGTATCGGATTTCCAGGAAGATCACCGCCCTTCGAATCTTTTTTGGGGTCTTGTTAGGACTGGTCCTTACATGAATAACTACTTGGAAGGTAAGAAATGCCGAATTGATTACGGTGATCTCTATGTACAAAATTGAACAATTGCACTCATAAAGTTATGTCGCAAATACAACGAGTTTCTTGCAAGATACATAGGGAATAGGTTTCAAGCTCAGGACGCATATACCAAGTGGAGAAAAGAGCCTTTTAGGCATTTCGAAGATGCTTTGCTTATTGAATCTCGTTCCAAGAAATGATGTTAGTTGCAATTGGCTTGAGATAACGTCGTTTTATGTGTAACGTTGTTTATGTTTATTTCCTTAAGAAATGATGTTAGTTGCAATTAGTTTGGGTTAATGTTTTTTAGTTTATTTCCTTAAGATTATGTGGTTAATTTTATTTATTTCATCAATTTTCTTTCCCCTACCGGCATTGACAAATACACCAAATACTATACCGTTACTTGTGCCGCCGTTGAATTGTGATCACCAAATACTTATTGTCAGAATACCGGCATTGTATTGTTCCATTTTTCCATGCCGGCATTCTGACGGTTACAAACACAAGTTATGTGGCAGTTACAAACTCATTCATTCCACTTATTTGATGGTTACAAACTATTTTATCCCACTTATTTGACGGTTACAAAATCCTTAATACCAGTTTATGCGTCGGTTACAAACTCCTTCATTCTATTTAAATGACGGTTATAGAAAGGAAATCATTCAATCTCCATTTTTATTCAATCTCCCTTTTTGTTTCATCTTCTATATCAAAGACAATGGGTCGTCGCAAACCTCGTGAAAAACCCATACCCAATCCTGAAAAATCTGTTGATGAAGGTGGTAAATCGAAATCAAAAGCGCAAGAACTGCCTGAAGAGTCTGATGGTGAGGCGAGAATAATAAATTTACTTAGGTAAGTGATGTATATGTTGAATTGAAGTTTTTTAATTTTAGGGTTTATCCCATAGTAGAAAACACAAAGTGGAATTATGTTGTTTAGTCTTTCTACTACACTAAAAGTAATTTTTAAAATTCCAATTTGAAGCTCAGTTGCATGTTTGATTCGCGATAGAATACAATTTGAAAATCATGCCAGATTATATGTCTTGAGTCCCGATTTTATTGCATGCGTTTACCGGCATACATATTTAATTGAATACCATGTTGGTTTCCTGTCCCGTCTTTGTATATTTCATCAATACTATGCCGTTTTCATTAGCCTATTTTGTTAAAATCTCTGTACTAAAATCCCACAGTACCAGCATTTAAAATTTCTATCAAACAATGCCAGTTCTCAATGCCGGCAGTGTCTATGCCGGTTTTTTGTTGCAAAAAATGTTCGTTCTCTGTCTAAAATTCAAGGACAACCGGCCTGGTATTTTAAATGATTAGAATGCGGCACTGTGTCTTTTACAGATGTTAAGTTCGATTTCTATGCCGGTTGTCATTATATAACTCAGTTTGCATATTGGAATATAGGTCTAAAGCAGCAGAAAAGAACAAAGGAAAAGGCAAAGTTGTTTTAGAAGCAAAACGTAAGTCTTCTCGACGTAGCCATCCTTATCCGGCTACTGCTAAGGTCACAATTCGGGATCAACATATAAGATACCCAACCAGCAGTGATGATGATGATGAGTGGGAAACATATCATGTACCCGAACGAGCATGTGGCTTAGGACAGACTGATGTCGGAGTTGAAGCCCCTAAGGATAATGAAAAGGCACCCCCAGCCCACTTTCTTGATAAGGATGACATGATTCCAGACCGCGATGATGGCAAACATTGGGGTGAACCGATAAACCCGTAACTCTTATTTGCCTACAAACACTCCTGGGCTCGTTGGATCTATCAAACTTATGTAAGACGTTTGCATCTTGTTATTATATTATTTATATGTGATCAAGTGAATTTAATTTACTTTGGTGTGTTTTTATAGGACCACAAGAACGCCTTCCGTGTTAGCCGCCATCAACAATCGGATGTATGGCCTTTGAAGCTTGAGTGTGACGTCATTAAAGCAAAGAGTCAAAGCATCCGGGTTGTATCCCGCGATAAAAATTATGTGTCCACTGATACCGTCACGGCGAACTGCTTTTTGGAGAGGTTTTTTGGTGAAACTGATACCATGCATTTTCCTTTTGGCAAGATGACCATCATCCCTGAAGATGTCCAAAGGATAATAGGTCTTGAGGTTCTTTGGAAAGCCGTTAAGGTAGGAGATGACTCTAAGGACCTGGAATGGGACAAGATCTATGAGCTGACTAAAAAGTTGTTTGGATGGGACAAGGAAACCACTTTGGCAAATATGTACAAGACAAGGCGTTCCCAGACAAAGACTATCACATTCGTCAAACTCGTTGAATTGTTTGGGAACACGAAGAACAAGGAATTGAATCCCGAACAAGTCCAGCAGAAATCGCCGCGGCTTATATGTTGTTCATCTTGGGCTCAGCTATATTCCCTGACGCCAATGGTAATAGGGTGCATATGAACAACCTACAATACTTGGATCCGTTGGAAAAGGTTCATGAGTATTCATGGGGCACTGCTTTATTGGCACATTTTTTGGCAGAAATGTGTCGAGCATCTAAGACGAACGCCCGTCAATTTAATGAGAATTTCACTGTACTTCAGGTATAGTCAACTACTTAATTTTTTAATGTTGTCATTAAATTTGTTAGTTTCCAATTATTTATTTTCTTATACATTTCATTGGAATGATCTTTCATTGGCGTAGGTGTGGGCTTATGAACACTTCACAAAATTGTTTATTATTGAAGATTTTCACTGAATATCAAAAGAATAGTCCTCTAGGTCAGAAATACTACTTCGACAATACCCCAAGGCCCAGTAACAAAAAACGGTTATTAGCAATGAAATTGGCTTTGGAATCGGTGGATGTCCAAGATGTTGTGTTTGATCCATATAGGAATGCCAGAGGAGTTCACTTGCAAAGGCGTGACAATGTTTCATTTTACAACGGACCGTTATTTCATCCAAAAGGATTTGTTATGCACAACCGTCGCCGTGTAATGCGCCAACTTGAGTACAAGCAGAAAGATCTCACGGATACATCTTATCAGAAATTTTCTCATGACTTTCCTCAATGCCAATCAAATGAGAACTATACTCTCGTGGTTTACGACCCAAAACCTATTCTTGCTCATTGGAGTGAAAGGGAAGAAAAAGGACTTGTGTTGGATAGGGCTGATTGGGAATTGGCTGAGAACGGTTATGAGAGTGAACCAGCCTTCCTAAGAGGCCATCGGAAGTTCACACATCCTTATGTTGTACGCCCGGATATCGTAGTTGTTCCTCCACCACCAGCACACCCCTCCACAACTCCGGATACTGTACCCGCACTTGTACAGCTCGTTACGTTGTTGGTACGTACGTCTTGTTCATTTCCATTCTTTTAATCTATGTCTATGAACTTATACAATTGAACATACTAAGTACATGTTTAAAATTTCCTTAACAGTCAGTCGGATTGAAATTTGTCAAAGTTCTTTAAGAAAAAGAACAAGAAAGGAGAGGTGTTGACCCAGAAATAAATGGAGAACGTCGAGCAAAAGATGGACAAAATTGAAGATCCGAAGGCAAATGACTTGTGGGGCGAAAGGAAGAAGAGGGTACACAAGAAGCCAAGAACCGAGTGATCGTGTGTTTATTCTATAGTGTTAGTTTGGTATGTTTGTTTGTGAGTCTTGAACAATGTGTTTGTTTGTGTGTCTTTCTAAACTCTTTGCTTGACTTGGTTTATGTTTGATTTGTTTTCGGATTGGAACCACATAAATTTGGAGTTTGTTCTTGTATACAATCTAGTATTGTTATTCAATTTATTATGTTGATAAACTTGTGTCAAATTACCTCTTTTACAGAGTTTGAATGTGCCCAGATCACTTAAATTTCTAATTTTTTCTTCAGAACCGGCATGCTTGAAAACAGTAAAAGCAATGCCGGTTCTCTAAATGACAGAGTTCCGGCATTGAACTGTGTTTGGATACTATGTCGGTTTTCTATAATCTCCATGACAAATATGATTTTGACATTAAACCGGCACAGTAATGATGTTAATTTCATTGCCGGAAAGGTCACTGATTTATCTGGAAGTTTTTTCTGCATTTCCGGCATGGGTTTAAACGAAAGTATACGCCGGTACACAAGTTCCGGAATTGTTAATATAAAACACAACTATGCCGGCATGGGCATCAAAATATGATTTAATGTTTACAATTCAGACTTCCAAAAAACAAAACGTTGCGTACTACTGAACCACATAAATCCAAATTACTCATCGTCGCCTCCACACGTAATGGGTTGCATCTTCTCCTCTTGGAGCGGTTTTTTTTATAAGGCCAACGCATCCCAAAACTGGTGATTCTCCTCATGCGATGCCATCCATCCCTTCCAAATATTGGGATCCAGACCCTTGTTTTTAATCATCCCACAGATAGGTGGCAATGGACAATTTTCTTTCATTTTTAGAATAACGAAATGATTATCGTTCACGAACGCCAAAACAACTCTTCTCTTCTTAAGGGATCCTTCGCATTTTTGCCACTTTGGGGTAAATGTTACTTCTACGGTGGGGGTAAAATAATAAACAACACATCTAAATGTATCCGCCACTAGATGCCCACAAAGCGGCATTCTCATCCAATATTCAGAAGGAAGAAAGTTCATCTGTTGCTCGGGCCCCAATACTTGAGCATGCATATCATCAAACCCCTCGCCTACACCAACCAATTGCTTATAAAAGCTTCTCTTGTTCACAAGTTGTTCGGCCATCCTCATTTTAGCATATTGGCATGGTGTCATACGTCTACTAACCGTCGCGTCAAAGATTCCTAATTGTTCAGTCACAACATGATAGCCACAATTTCCATCTCCGTCGACATCATCCGTATATAAAATATACTCGCGAATAACCTCAGGAAGTTGGTCTATGTAAGACTGTATCTTGGTATGATAACTTCTGTTCTGGGATCCTTATACATCTTCATATTACCCTTTTGTAACAATAATATATCCAAACCATCATCTGCAATCTCTACACTTGCAATGTCTTAGATATGTGATGGGAATCCGTACTTCCTTGGCCTACCCCTTCCCATTCGAACTAAAACTACGTCAACTTTGCTATCACTTTGGTTTGTCACCACCTTTGCCTCGTCACCTTGTTGTTCTTTGTCACTTGATGATGATACCTTTGGCGGCCTACCCCTTTTTCCTTGGAATCTCCGCTAGATCGACTATGGGTATGGCTTCGGAATGCTCACCTTGTTGTTCTTTGTCACTTGATGATGATACCTTTGGCGGCCTACCCCTTTTCCTTAGAACCTCCGCTAGATCGACTATGGGTATGGCTTCGGAATGCTCACCTTGTTGTTCTTTGTCACTTGATGATGATACCTTTGGCGCCCTACCCCTCTTCTTTGGAACCTCCGCTAAATCGACTATGGGTATGGCTTCGGAATGCTCACCTTGTTGTTCTTTGTCACTTGATGATGATACCTTTGGCGGCCTACCCCTCTTTTTTGGAACCTCCGATGAGTTGGCTTTTGGTGTGGATACGGATTCCTTCGTTTGTTGTTGACTTAGCGGTTCCTTCCTTGGCCTACCTCTTTTGTTTGGAACCTGCGCTTCCACGAACCTTTGTTCCGAAATCTCACATGCGGTTAGATCTCGTTTCTTACTTGCCGCGAGTTCTTCTTCACGTTGAGTCATTTCTTTCAATTCTACCCTTTTTTTTTCCTTTTTTTTTTTTAGTTTTTGGTCTACCTATTGGATCTCCTTTTCTTGGCTCTTCGCTTTGTACGATCCATGGACGAGTAATTATCCTTAGTTGGCTCAACAAGACTTGTCGGCTTACCGAGGTGCCACGTGAGTAAGCTTCGAAGAATTCCTTTGGTTCGTTCGTATCCCATGGAGATTGCCCGGGATCTCCTGAAGGGCGGGCGGGGGGGGTCGAAAGATAGTTGCTTCCAAAACGGATCAATAACCTCAATAGGTATCACTTCTTCATACTTCACAAGCATATGACGACACGGAATCCCCAATGAAGACATGTCGGGACAAATACACACATCACCCTATTTCCGTAATTTTTCTCATATTCCATTTGTCTCATCATATGTTTTATTGCCCAATGAGATACGTTGAATTCTATTCCTTGGAGCAACTTACCATAACGAAGAAACTGAGTCATCCTTTCCATCGAGCTTTTCTCAAAATCATCTTTGATCCTATTGATATCTTGCTTAAAGTATTGCTCCATTGCCTCGGTGACCGTAACCCCATTGCCTTGACCGGACTGGATGAGATTTTTAAATCTCCCATGAGCGGCCTCAGCTGCACTAGTTGCTTCACTCTTGAAGTGTCTATACCGGTTTGTCCACGCACGCACAAATTTTTCCTTGAACTTATCCAACCATTGAGTCCGACAATACCAGACGGCAGTCAGATAAACTTCGTTCCAATCGGCAATAAACTTCTCCAATCTCTTTCGTACATAACCTCGGTAAGAGACCAATAAACTTTCTCCCAATCTCTTAGAAATTCCAACCACTTTTTATGATTTTCCGCATGTTCTTTGTCCACTTGCTCCTTTATATTGCCTCTCTCATCTTCTTCTTCTTCTTCAGGGGATAGTTTGTTCTTTCGAACATCTTCCTCTAGTTGTACCATCATTCTCTTCTTAATATCCGCCTTTGCGGATTCAAACAAGGCATGGAAAGTTTTTATGATATTTTGACGTATATGATATGTACATAGGAAATTTTGTGCGTCCGGGAAGACGTCGGATATTGCTTTCATTAATGCGTCATCGTTATCGGTTACGATGACCCTCGGAAGTTGATTTTCCCGGAAGAACAATTTCAATTGTCGTAATGCCCAATGATAATTATAGTCCCTCTCGTTTTCCATTAGGTACCAAGCCAATGTGAATGTTACCTTGTCCGAGGTTTGACCCACGATATTGAACAACGGCATATTGTATTTGTTTGTCTTGTAGGTGCAATCCATCAAAAGAACACCACAACATGTATTTGCCAATTGTGAGAGAAAAGGATGCGAAATGAATATTTGAAGGGGCTTCTCGTCCGGCCATCTTTTATTGATACTCGTGTAGTTTTGATCCCAAACTATCTTCTCAAATTCTTGCATAACGCTCCTCCCTTCCCATTCCACCCTTCTAATAGTTGCTTTTGCGGCATAAATTGTACGTAGAGAAGACACGTTAGTCTCATCCTTTTCCTTGAAGCCTATGAGAATTTGTCTCGGTTTGATAAGTGCTTTGGTCAATCTCTTTACATCCTTGAACTCGTCAGGTTTTAGCTTCGCAACTAAGGAGTGACCAACAAAATCTTTCGGATCCCGGTGGTTATGACAGCCACACAAAACCTCACAATCCCAATTGTTTATGTCATTTAAACGGAATACAAGCTTAAACGGGCAATTATTCTTCCTCGTATTTAGTCTTGTATACCCTATTAGTCTTCTTTGGATATACATAATCCTTTCTCTTGTGGCTATTCTTCTCCTTGTATTTCCCACTTCTCTCGCAAGCCATCTCAAAACGCCTCTTCGAACCTTCGGTATTCCTCACCAACACACACATGTTCTTAAGAGCCTTCTCTTTAGCCCAAGCGATTGCTTCCTTTCGATCTGTTATTCCCTACATAAGAACAATTTCACATTCATTAGAAGGTTCATTACTAGCAATCCATTAGTAAAGTTCGGGATACTAGGTGAAAAGTATTCTTTGGTCACATACCGGGGGGATTTTATAGTATTCCGACGTATCCCGATAAAGCGGCGTTGCATTTGTTGGATCAATATATGTCACCACCTAAAGATCGAATGAAAATTAGTTCCAAACACAATTACAACACTATGCCGGAAACCCCTACCAAAGATGCTCGACCATTGTTCCTAAGATAGTCTAAGTTAACCAAAACGGAAGACCAAACTTGAAACCTATTCCGCATAAATTTTTCATTAGAAAACAACGCCAGAAGCACGAGTGCCGGCATCCTCGTAATCGATTGTCCCAAGCCGGTACACGATTCCGGTATTGAATATATTTGATATTGAATGTCGGAATTTAGCTTTGGAAAGCATTTATTTCTGCTTGTTATTTTGTAGGTGCCGGCATTAAAAAATTGTAACTGAACAACGCCGGTTTCGGTGCCGGCATTATCGATATTGATAGTACCACGCCGGTACCCAGTTCCGGCGTTGATATTTATTAAGTGTCAATGCCGGTTTAGGTTTGGGATGGTACTGTTTCCTGTATGTTTTTCATGCAGTACAGGCATGGTAACCTATCAATTGAACCATGCCAGTTGCATATTCCGAAGTATATTCCTTGGTAGGTAAAAAGGTTAACTGAGTACCGGCATAGTTGATTAGAATAATGATATGCCGGATCAATATTCAAAATGGGGGATATCGGTCTACCGGCATGGTCGTAGTATGAATACCATGCCGGTACCCTTACTACCGGCATTGTCGTAGTTCGCATACCATGCCGGTAAATTAACTACCGGCATGGAATTCATACAACCACCATGCCGGCACCGAGGTTTTTCAGTGGAAAAAATGGTGGGTTTAAAGAAAAAAAAAACGATTTTTCGACATCTTAGCAGCTTTACCTGTGTGTTGGGGATGCTAGTATGTTGTGCAACTTTACTTTCTTGTGTTGGTTCTTCAAGAAACTCTCCATACTCGTAAAAATCATCATTCAAGGGTGTTGGCTCAACAAAGAGTTGCAATTGAGATTTGTTGTCGTTAGCTGAAGATTCAAGATATGCTCCTTGTTGTAGTTGAGCTAAAGATTCTGCAGCAGCAATTCTCTCTTCACAATCATCCTCCATTTTTCCCAAAAAAATTTCTCTCTCAAAATATTTTCCCCTCCTTCTACTCTCACCTCACTAACCCAAATTCAAATAAAACACACACTAATCATTTATAAAAAATCTTATGATTTTACTAATTATTATTAATCACTAATCCTGATTAGTGGGGGTAGATTAGGTATTACATAAAATACTTAGATAAGGGGTGACCCCGAATTGATATCTGGATCCACTTTTTGTCCTTTTCTTATATCCCCCAATTTCGCGTTCCTTTAAAAATCAAAATCAAAATCTTAAAATTTATCATAACAAACTAATTTATTAATAACTAACAACTAATTAATTGAGGACAATTTTGCCATTATCAAAATTATTTGGATTAGAGGATTTTTATATTACTCCATGATGCCTATTTTTTGTCTTTTGGTGTCTCCTCAATTTTTGAAGGTATCCCAGCATGTGGGTTCTAAATTTAAATTGTAGTAGAGTCCTGTTCCGTGAATTTCATCGGAGATCTAACTTAAATATGAATTTTATAGCACGATTTATCTTAGTTACTGCTCAGTTTTGGATGTGTAAACAGAATGCCAATAAATTGCTAAAAAAAGAAACGTAAAACTTTGGTTGAGGCTAGTATTTCCATCCTATCAAGCTGCAGTCATACCTTTATGCACAACCAAAAACTGTATGATTTTTACACGATTTATGATTGCAACTCCAGACTTGTCGTCTTTTATCATGATATTTTTATATGCCATGTTTGTTTTGTTAAACCTCCTAAGGAAAACTGAAAACTACAGCCACACCCATTTTCCAGATTTTGAACACTGTGAAACCCACGCTCAAAAAAACACAGGCGCGCACCCATATTCTACAACAAAATATCTCCCAAACCCATAGTTTCTAAAATTATGTTTCGGTCTTTTTTCTTCTTCTTCTCCGATTTGTATCTCCCTACTGCTTTCATCTCAGTTCTTCATTGGAGCTTCAATTCACAGGTAAATCTCAACATCTTCGTATTTTGATTAACCTAGGGTTTCCGTATATAAACACTCTTATAAGATTTTTCGTCTCTCCCAAACTTTGATCTCTAGTCACGACCAGTTCTGCTTACAAGTTCCTTTGCTACTGCACCACTATTGTTGTCGACCTAGCCATGATTTTTGTGGCTGTGGTTAAGGGTTAAGGTCAGGTTCAGTTCAGAAAGTACAACATAGGTTTGAGTTTGGTAGTGGTTTTGAGAATGAAAACATGGAAGAATACCTTCTGCTACTTCCGTTAATTTAATGGCTATGATTGACGATTAAATGAAGTGTTAGAAGATCGAAGAAACAAAGAAAGTTGGGTTTCTGTTGCATTCCAGTTTACATTGAGAAAAACTCACGATTCGATGCCAAGAAGTCAGGGAAGAAAGAGTAACTGCTGCCATAGATTTGTGATGATAAAAATGAGATAAATGTGTGTTTTTTAGTTTTGAATGCACTAGAAGATATGGGTTTGTTCTGGAATTGTATGAATTGTGCAGGGAAGGAGATGTGAAAGGTTATAAATTCAGTAGAGTTCTATCCATTTCAACATTGCAGGTCGTATACAAACTGTTTGATAGAATGCCTGAACGGCCAGTTCTCACTGTCAGGTCTTGTTGTGGCTAAATCATGGGTGCATTTGTTGTTTGCATTTACATTCCAAAGTTATGAATGGGAAATGGAATGAAGAAAAAAAAAAGAAATGTTGGTACCTTTAACTTTAGGGATAATTAGAATTTAGTACTCAGGTTATGACCAACACTAGGCTTTGGTCTAAAATTTGTCCAACGTTAGGGCTTGGTGCCTGGACTGGACGTTGACCGACATTGACTGTTTATGACAAGATTTTAATTAATTTTATAAAATAAAAATCGTGAAAAATTCGTGTTTACAAGTGTACCCCTGGATCGTTATAGAACGGTTTGGTGAACCCGAGTCCATTACATATATCGATCGAGTCACGAAAAACATTTTCTTCTTAAATCTTAGGGTTCCATCATCTGGAATCGTCTACTCTCATCACTAATCCAACCCAAACTAGCAGAGTTCAGAGAAATGGAACAACAAAATCTGATTTTCATTAATCAATCAATATTCAATTCAATCTCAACTAACAGAGGAATTTCTAATGCATCAACAATCAAACGACAAGATCTGTTTAAACCCAGTTTAGGGTTCCTTCTTCAAAAAGGATTTTAAACAATCGAGCTAAAACCATCACCTGTTCTGCTACCAATTTCAAATTGATATCGAACCCTATTTCTAACTGCAATATTCAACCAAACCCAATTGATATCAACCCTCATCATACCAGAATCATTCTTATCCTTCTTCTCCACACCAGCAGAACCCGTCAATTCGATAACTTCTTTCTCCGATTTCTCACTGGTTTCACATCTAAAATTGACAAAGAATTGACGGGATTTTATTTTGATTTGATTTAGCTGTTAGACATTAAGAATTATCAAGAGAGACAACAATTACTCGGAAAAAAAGATAATAACCATATATGTCGATCATTAAATTTCAACAACGTCGTCGTTCTTCCGCCATCTTTGTTACCTGAAAGAAGAACAATTTTTCTTGATTTAGATGAAATATTGATTCATTCAACAACTGATCCGTCTCCAGAACGATTCGATTTCATTGTTCGACCTAGAATTGAAGGAGAAGTGATGAATTTCTATGTTTTGAAACGTCCAGGTGTTGATGAGTTTCTCGAATCCATTTCGAAGAAATTCAAAATTGTTGTTTTTACTGCTGGATTGAAATAGTATGCTTCACTTGTTCTTGATAGGTTAAAGTTCTAATTTTAGGCGTTCTCGAATTCAAGCAGGAAGGTGATGAATCAGGGAGGAATTGTGAGTTTAGGGTTATAAAATTACGATTAGGGTATTGATTTAAATTAGAGATGGGCTTTGGCAGTTACGATGAAGAAGTATTTGTCTTGAAGGTTCGGATGGGTTTGATGTGAAATTGGTTTCTACAGGCAATGAAGTTGAAGTTGCAGTGATGAACAAAATGAGGAAAATGGTTGATGCTATGAATGATGAAGTATGTTGATTATTTGGATTTGAATGGTTTGTGTATGTTGTCGGAATTGAATGTTCTGCAGGGAAACACAATGGGTCGGAAAATTAGATTGCAGGGAAGTGGTTGGTGTTGCAGAGGTAGTGAGAAGATAGCAGAGACAGTGATGATAATGTTGGCGGCCACGATTTGGAGGAGGAGAAGGTGAAAGGATTAGGGTTAATGTTGAATGGTTACTGTGTAAATATTGGTAGAATGAAGGGTATAATTGTAATCTCGTGTAATAATTTAATTTAATATAAATTTTTAATAATTTCTGAACAGAAGTCAAGAATCAGCGGACTCAACACGGGTCAACGTCCAGTCCAGGTACCAAGCCCTAACGTTGGACAAATGTTAGACCAAAGCCTAGTGTTGGTCATAACCTGAGTACTAAACTCCAATTATCCCTTAACTTTATTCACCAACCATTTAGCTCCTCCTTCTATGTTGTTTTGCGTTGACTATTGCAAATGAAAAAAATTATGTATTAACAAAATATTGTTTGGGAAGCTACATATATATTAGTGTTGGTATTGGTCATAATGGTTGAATAATCTTTTACGCAGATATTTAAAAATGGTTGCATAACCTGTTATGCATATACAAAAGTTGTTGCATAACTTGTTATGCACTTTAGAAAATGGTTGCATAACACGTTATGCAACAACTTTTTTGTCACTATTTAAATCAATAAAAATAAAGAGAGCATAACTTGTTATGCACCTATAATAATAACTGCATAACATGTTATGCGATCGAAAATGGATGCATAACCCAAGTTATGCAAATGAAAATATGATCGCATAATGCATTATGCATCGAGAAAATTGTTGCACAATCTTTTATGCATCGTGAAAATAGATGCATAACCTGATATACATCCGTAAATATGGATGCATAATGCATTATGTATCAATTTTTTATGTACGCACTAAAACCAACCCTAAACAATGGTTACATAACTTGTTATGCAGATGCATAATTTGTTATGCATTCGAGAAAATGGTTGCATAATTCGTTATGCGTCTGCAGAATGTGTTATGCGTCTTTTTTGGTGGCTGCATAATGGTTATGTAGTCAGTTTTCGAAAATTTTGCCTAAAATGATGATCACCTCCGATTTTTCGTGAAAATCAAAAATTTGATATTGTTGTTTGTAATCGTTGCGCAGCTCTCTTTAAAAGATTTTCAACGATATAAAATTTTTAAAATTCCAAGGCGCGGATTTTTAGATATGTTATATCCAAGTTGCGTTGCCAATTATACCCCTGATGCATAACCCGTCATGCGGATGCATAATCCGTCATGCAGACATTTTTAATAATTTCATATAATTATGGGTGTCACGGAAATAATTATGGGTGTCACGGTACCTAAAATTAATTGTGGGCCTGACAATGAGAATATTATTTTTTTGGGCTGCGCCTAATTTCCCCGAAGGAAAATAGACAAAAAAAATTCAGCAACCTTGATCTAAGTTGGATTTGAACCCCAGACATCTGGGTACAACGCATGGCGAAGCCTGTACTATGGGAATGCTATTTTCCACCCTCCATGGCGCCCCAGTCCGCACCTTATTAAATGTTATTAGCTTGATTATAAAAAATTGACGAGCATACTCACATCTCTACCCATGAATTTAAATATCAAGTCCACCAAATAATAAGCATCTTATTGTTGAGGCTGCAAACTATTTGACTTTTGGAGCTTCATAGGATTCAAATAGGTTGGATGTGGTTATGGTGGACCTAATCTATTGCAAAAGTTAAACAAATTATTCATCTATAACTAATATGAATCTTTTCTTCTTACTATCCTGCTCTTCTTCCCACCCCGCTTCTCCATTTTTTTTTTTCTGATTCGCCGTCAATTCTCAAACAGGATCATCAGCGGTGGTTGAGAATCCTAATTTTAAAAAATTCATCAATAATCTTTGTCTAGAAAAATATCGTTTGATAAGAAAAATTGATGGACTTCATTGCGATATTTATATAAAAAATTCTGAACTTCGAGAACGTTCTGAAGAGGTTGTTGATCATTAAAAGAAGTTGGATGAACAAATCCGGATCAACTCTGATCTTGTTGCAGAAATTGCAAAACTTAAGGATTTGAAATCTGTAAAGTCATCTTCAATGGATTTGAGTAACTCCTCTAATTCTTCGTTGAAGAATTGCCATATTCCAAGTGATAAGCGAGGTTTAGGCTTTGTGAAAACTGAAAGTGCTCAGAATTCTTCGAACAAGAATAAAGATGTTGGTACATGCGTGTTTTGTGGTTCTCATGATCACTTTCAACATGTATGTTTGTGTTAGAGCATGGCTCGGTTGAACCCACCAAGCATTGGTATGTCAAGTTTGGTTGTCATATTTTAGTGAACCAAAACTCATTTAAAGAGTCGCTTGATTATTTACTAGAGTCAACTTCGTATAGGTTAACTAGAAAGTTACTAGGATATGAGACTTACAAGTATTACGTGAAGACTTGAAGAATGTGAAGAAGTAAAGAGCTACAACGACGACATCATCCTTCCTCTTAAGGTTAGTAATGCTTGACTTGAACTGTTTCATTCCTAACGTATCTTTCAAGTACTGCATATTGAAAACATAACTGCGAAGCTGTGAATGATTATACTCTAGTTAGACATAGTATTAAGGAATTATTACGAAGTATAACGTCTATCTTTTGAACTTCGTATATACGACATCAACATAATCGTATAAATTCTATTGTGATTATGTATGGGTATGGGTGAATATTTCATCATAGGAAACAATGTTTTGCATTCGTTTAAACGAAGTGCAATTCATAAACTTGTTTTGTGAATCGAAAGGGAAATCGCTAGGCTTATTGGTATTGTTATTCATTGCAAATCTTTGGATTACCAATATGTGTGTTTAGTATAACCGCTCATAACTTGTTTATGTATCTTGGTAAAGCTATTCACAAGACCTGACTTTTGTATTGGTATGACTTTTATTAGTGAAACCGATCTTAAGTAATCACCTGAGATGGTATGATCGATATGTTGTAATTGGTATGACCAACTCTAGACATTGGTAAACCATTCTAGTAAGAGGTGCAACCGATCACAAGTGTGTGGAATGGATCCTTGTAAGAGGTGCAACAAGTCTTAGTTATTGGTAACCGATCGTATGACTTGTGCAACAAATTGAAAGTTAAATACCATAAATATGTGGTAACCGATCCTAGTACCTAGTCAACCAAATTTTGGAAAGCTAGTGTGACCGATCCTATTACCCACATGGAGGTAGAACCGAAACTTGTTTTGATAGAACCGTGAAACCCATGATTGGTGATTTGATAGGATAATCAATCACATAGTTCTTGGAAGTTAGATGAACCAATTCTAAACTTGTTTGGAAGTGTGGCAAATCGGTTCCAAGATTGTAAATATGAAAAAGGATTTACAAATTAAAGATGTCGACATACTTTGAACATGTGCAGTAACTCTTATCTTTTATTTTTCAAAGATATTCCTTAATAGCTAAAGGAGAATCCCGGATCGAAATAAATTGAGAATCTTTTAATTAAGGTTTTTAGTTTTATATGCTTTTAATTTCCAGCAATTAAAACGCATATCTTTAGAAAATAAAAATCGGTAATGTGCATTTACTAATTGGAGATTTTCTACTGAGATTTCGGTCAATATTTGGACATAGCATTTCCAGGAATTATGGAAACCAAATTTGGAAATATATTTCATATCTTGAGAATATTTTCGGTTTTGGAAATTTCTTGGTTTCCAAACTTCCTTGGTCTATAAATATTGAAGTTTGCATTTCGAGCAAACTAATCCTCGAAAGCCAGAAAACTACATAGTCTGTTGTTACTTGGTGGAGTCGTCTATTCAGAGAGAGAAAGTACCCTAATTAGGCGAAATCTCTTACGACCGATCATTTTAAAGACTTCTTTGGGATTGGGAATCTCTACGAGTACCGTTGGTGGGAAACTAGATAATTGCAGTTTATTATTTGTTTTCGATTGATTTGATTGACTAAAGGTTGTTGAACTTTGATTGCACCTAGTTTGTTTATGCTTGAGAATCTTCTCTTCTGATATAAGATTCACTCAAACTAGATCGAAGTTTCGACGGGGATCTTTAGACTGTTTGTAGATCTAAAGACGTCTTGTGATAATCCATTATTAATGTACTCCGTTACGTGTGTGATTGATCACAAGAGATTCAAGTTGATTGTGTGCAGGTGTTTATTGAAGATCTAAGAAGATTTGAAGACAAAGAAGATTTCTTATTTGAGTTCATAATCTTTGGTGTGCACAAAACTTGATCGGCTGGGGATCTACCTATAATCGGTTTATCTTTGTGATAACCTTGATTGATTAGTTTAGTAGATCGGCATCAATACAATTCTTTGTGATTCAAAGTATTGATTGCATAAGTCTAGACAATTACTTTGGTAGTTGTTAAGAGATTGATCTAAGAACCTGACAAAGGAGTTTACTGGGATAAACAGAAGAGCCTTTTGTCAAACTCATATCACGTTGTTTGAGTTGTATTGTCTCGATCTTGTATCCATAGTCAATCACACAAGTTATCTTGTTGTCATATTGTCTCCATCTCGTATCCATAGACGATCACACGAAGTGTGAACCGATTAGTTGTATTGTCTCGACTCAGTCCATAGACAATCATTTTCGGAGAAAGGACTTATAGGTGGAAAAGTTTTAGATTGAGGTATATTTGGGTACCCTCGTCTTTTCAGTTTGCCTTTTAGAAAAATATTAAATATTGCACGTAATCTTTACAAGAATGTTGTACAACTTCTGCCTTCTCTTAAAAGACAATCAATACTAACAAGAAAGCCTAATTTGGTTAGTAGTGCTAGTATGGGAGCTTTTGCTCTAAAATCAACATCACCCTTTCAATGGGTTCTTGATAGTATATGTAGCGGGCATATGACTGGAGATCTCTCGTGGTTTGTCAACACAAGCGACTTTGATGGTGGTCCGGTAACATTCGGTGATGGAAGTTGCTGCTACATAAGAAAGAATGTGACGATCAAATTACCTGGTGTTCCTGAAATTCATGATGTAGTATACGTTAAAGGTATGACTGCTAATATTCTTTCTGTTAGTCAAATTTGTGACAAAGGCCATAAGGTTGTCTTCAATGCTAATGGATGTAACATTGTAGACAAATCTGGAAAAGTGATTTTTCAAGGATCACGTGGCAAAAATAACTGTTATTTGTTGGTGTTAGAGCACTGCTCGGTCGAACTCGCATGTGTTGCTATCTCAAGCATGTTTGTCAATGTTAGTGATCAAAACTATAAGTTTTGATTTCTAGCCTATTTATAGATGTCTCGGACTAGGACATAGAATGTGTAGTTGAGCTTAGTTTTCACGGCGTTCATCATTTGAATACGAAGAACTACTAAGGGGAGCTTGTGGAACTTCATCGACAAAAGGTATATGGAGACTTAAACTCATCTATCACTTGGAAAGTCTATTTTTACTCTATCTCCTATATTGAGACATAAGTCGTATTACGATATAGTTTTCTATATACACAATTACACATTTGAGATTTCGAGCTGAGTTTATCTCGCTTACATATTTATCGAAATATGTGTTGGAAAGCTTTCGCTTCGACCAAGTTCATCTTATATCATGTGAAAATTTCCGAGTAACATCTTACATGGTTTGTGTGATACAATCATTTGGTGTAGTCTTGGAATGTTTCGTAATGATTATTTCAATAACTTGAAAATTACTTTGATGCTAATAGTGTGTGAAAACGGCTATTGTCATTCTCTAAGAAAGTTTCAATAATTGAAATAAGAGTTTAGAACACTTAACCATTATTGGATATGTCATGTTGTGTACTCTTGCACATATGTAATCCATGTCCGGGAACCATAGTATGCGCACGCGTTCGCGTACCTGTTGGTTTGAGAAATCCGGGAACCTAAGTATGCGTACCCGTTTGCGTACTGGCGTATAGGTTCATGTCCGAGAATTTCTGCTGGGATTTGAATTTCGCGTACACGTTTGCGTACTGGCGAAACCCAATCTTAGTCCGGGTATCTCAAGTATGTGTACCCATTTGCATACTTGAAGGTTAAACTTCTAAAATCGGTTTTAAACATGAACATAAACATTTATATAATAAGGAATGCAATCTTTGCAAACCGTGGCTATAATGTTCATGATTGATTCGAGTGAATCAAACCGATTTTGCTTCAATTGTGTTCTTGTATAATTCTTGTATAATATAGCAATTGAACAACTCTTTAACTAGTTTCATTTTAGTCATTTGAACTAGTTATGATTAAGATGAATAAGGTTGATATGAGATTAATCATATGGCTAACCTCAGTTAACTATTTGTCAACCAACATGGTGTACATGTTTGGGTACGGTTACATAAACCCAAATGAGGGTACATTTCATTTGTGTGTAACAATTAAGCTCGATCTAACGGTTGAAAGATATTAGCTTGGTTGAATCAGGTTTTTAATCTAATGGTGAATATTGAATGCTTTGTTACCAAGGTAACTTGGATTGGAAACCCTGATTTGAAAACTATATAAAGGAGAACTCTAGCAACTGGGAAAACTAATCCCCACACCTCCTGTGTGTTACTAGTTGCATAACTATAGTCGATTCTCCTTTAACCTTAGGTTTCTTCGAGACCATGTAGGTTAACGAACTTCAAAGACTTCATTGGGATTGTGAAGCCAGATCCAACTATTTTCTTTCTAGTTGCGTGTTCTGATCTTGCCCGATTATATCGTATTGAGTACAATTGAAATAATGGACTCGAGATTAATTTCTCCGATAGGCAAGATAAAAGTAATCACAACCATCTTCGTCTCATCGTTTGTGATTCCACAATATCTTGTTTCGCTAGTCGATTAAGATTATTATGAGGTGATTGATAATACTAGGTTGTTCTTCGGGAATACAAGTCCGGTTTATCAATTGGTTTATGTTCACCTTGATTTATCAAAAGACGGAACAAAAATTCTTGGGTATTTTTGTGGGAGACAGATTTATTCAATCTATAGAATTTTTTGTGTGAGACTGATTTGTTTATCAAGTCTTCGACTTTGGCTCGTAGCAACTCTTGGTTGTGGGCGAGATCAACTAAGGGAATCAAGTACGTAGTATCTTGCTAGGATCAGAGGCGCAAGGAACGCAACTGTACCTTGAATCAGTGTGAGATTGATTAGGGTTCAACTACAGTCCAGTCCGAAGTTAATTGGTAGTAGGCTAGAATATGTAGCGGCTTAATACAGTATGTTGTTCAATCTGTACTAGGTCCCGGGGTTATTCTGCATTTGTGGTTTCCTCGTTAACAAAATTCTGGCGTCTATGTTATTTTTTTTCCGCGTTATATTTTGTTATATAATTGAAATATCGCAGGTTGTGCGTTAAGATCAATCAATTAGAATATCCAACCTTTGGTTGTTGATTTACATTGATTGACACTTGAACATTGGTCTTTGGTACCGTTCAAGTAACTCCTCTTATATTCAATCGGGCTCGCAGATTTCTATTTGTTGATTGCGAATTGAATTAAGAGTTAGAGATATTAAACTCTTTGATATACTTTACTCTAGATTGAGTCTGACTGTCTAGTTGATTCTTTAGAAAGTGTATTGGAGTAAGTCCTCTCAGATTGCCAAACAAATTGTTGGGTGTGGTTGTTAGACCCACGCATTTTCAGTTGGATACTCAGTTCAGTAATTGTTGCAATTTGACTAAGGTGGAATCTACACATCTTTGGCATGAGCGTTTTGGTCACATCAATTATCGTCTTCTAACTAAGATCATTAACAAAGAACTTGTTAGAGGTGTTCCCAAAATCAATGCTAAGATTGAAGGTGTATGTGGTACCTGTCAAAAGGGTAAACAAAAAAAAGTTCCACATAAATCATCTCGAGATATTCTCACTAAATCTCCACTTGATTTAATTCATATGGATCTCTTCGGCCCAATTCAACAACCTATTGTGGCTGGAAAGAAGTATGCTTTGGTTATGGTAGATGATTACACCATATTCACTTAGGTAGCTTTTTTGGCTCACAAGAATGAAACCCTCAGTGAATTCAAGATTATTGTTAATAGAATCCAGAATGAATAGGGTCGCAAACTAAATAAAATTAGAAGTGATCGTGGCACGGAATTCAAGGACACCAAAGTGTTTGAATACTATGATTCTCTGGGGATTATTCAACAAAAACTTACCGTTGAAGTTTTTGGGAGAGGCGGTTTTTACAGCTTGCTACTTGATTAATCATGTTTACTTACGGTCAAAGACCTTAAACACTCCCTATGAGTTGTGGTACGGTAAGAAACCCAACTTACACTATCTCAGAGTGTTCGGCGGTAAGTGCTACATTCTAAAGGACCGTGAACAGAAAGGGAAATTTGACTCGAAAAGGTTTCCGAGTTTTTATCTCATAAACCAAGTCATGATGGAATCTGCAAATGTTATCATTGATGATCTAAGTAATTTTCGTCATGATGACTCTCCAGCTGAATTGCCTCCAACCGAGAAAATTGGGAAAATCAAAGAAATCCCAGAGTCAGTAGAAGTCATTCCAACAGTTATTGATCCTGATGTTTCTAGTGATGAGGATAAAATCCCTAGTCAGGTTGTTCATGTTGAATAAGAACGTGCCCCTCTGTGGCATCTCTGGGTTCAAAGAAATCATGATACTAACAGTATTATTGGTGGGAGAGATTCTACAGCTAAGACGAGAGGACAACTTCAAAATATTTGTAATTTTGGTTGTTATCTATCGCAAGTAGAACCTAGAAATATTGATGAAACTCTTAGTGATCCCTTTTGGGTGAATGCAATGCATGAAAATTTAAATCAGTTCCAAAAACAAGATGTATGGAAGCTCGTACCTTGTCCCCCCCAATATTAATATTGTTGGTACTAAATGGATATTCAAGAACAAGTCTGATGAATTTGGCACCATTGTCGGAAACAAAGCTAGACTTGTCGCTCAGGGATATTCACAGATTGAAGGGATCGACTTTGACGAAACCTTTGCTTCTGTGGCACGCCTTGAGTTCATTCAGTTATTATTAGCTCATGCTTGTTTTCTTAAGGTTAAGCTGTTTCAAATGGACATTAAATCCACTTTCCTAAATGGAAATTTAAAGGAAGAGGTCTATGACACTCAACCTAAGGGATTCGAAAACCCTGATTTTCCAGATCATGTCCTTAAGCTTAATAACGCATTATATGGGTTAAAACAAGCACCTCGTGCCTGGTTCGAAAAACTGACTACTTCCCTCCTTAGGAAAGGTTTTTCGAGAGGTGGAGCTGATAAAACGTTTTTTACCAAATGGAGTGGGAAAGATGTTGTTATCGCTCAAGTCTATATAGATGATATCATCTATGGATCAACATCTGAGAAACTTACAAAAGATTTTCAAGTCTCTCTTGGCAAGGAGTTTGAAATTAGAAATGTTGGTGAATTAAAATTCTTTTTAAGTTTACAAATTCAACAACACAAGGATGGAATTTACTTATCTCAAGAAAAATCTGTAAGGGATCTTGTCACAAGGATCGGTCTTGATAAGTCAACTTCAAAACTGACTCCTATGCCCACCATGGGTAAACTATATCGAGATGAGAAAGGTGTAAATTTGGATCAAAAACACTATCGATTTATCATTGGAAGCCTTTTATATCTTACAACCACTAGACCCGATATTCCTTTTAGTGTTGGTTGTTGTGCTAGGTTTCAGGAAAATCCAAAGGAATCTCATTTTGCATCTGCGAAAAGGATCATACGATATGTCAATCACACGGTCGGGTATGGTCTATCTTACACTTTTGATACTAACACTGATCTCTCTGCCTATTTAGATGCTGATTGGGCAGGATGTGTGGAAGACAGAAAAAGTACATCAGGGGGTTTCTACTATGTAGGATTCAATCTTGTGGCTTGGTATAGCAAGAAACAAAATTCACAATCCTTGTCTACATGTGAGGCAGAATATATTGCTGCAGGCACATGTTGTACTCAACTTCTCTAGATAAAACAAATGCTTGCTGATTATGGAATTTATACTAGAATAATGAAGATCTTTTGTGACAACTCAAGTGAAATGCTAATCACTGAGAATCCCGTTGAGAACTCAAGAACTAAGCACATTGATATAAGGTATCATTTTATTCGAGATATATATGAAAATGGTATCATGGTTATGGAATTTGTGCCTTCCGAACAACAATTGGCTAATATTCTCACCAAACTATTAGATACTGCTACATTTCAACACTTACGGCAGTCTATTGGTGTTTTTTTGGTTCATTAGTCTTTCCTAAACTCTTGACCCTGCACTTATCTCGATATGTTGGGCAATTGAGTTTGGAATTCTAGTTTAAGTGTTACTTCAATTCTGCATTTGTTTCAGTAGTTGAATTTCTGTTGAGTATCTAAGTGTTTTTATCCAAAGAAATCCTTTTTTTATTGTAAAAGTAAGGTCGCTCTTGTTGTTCTTTCGAGAATGACATTTTATGGTGGAAAGTTCTTAATTGAACTTGTGCTTAATTGCCAAATCTTTGTGGGGACTGCGGTTGTGGAATATTGTAGGGGTTATCTTGTATCTTTATAAACTCCTTGATGAATGCATTTAGTTTCGGCGATATGATGGCATCTAAACAAGTTAATATGTTGTTCTCTTTTGGTCATGAAGTATCTCTATGAAAATTTCATGAGGATCCCACTAGTTTTCGTACCTTTGCTAATGTATATTGACAAAAAGGGGGAGAATTGATGTGTAGTTCACACTACAAATACATATGGTTTACAGATCATTATGTAATGGGGAGTGGTTTTCATTGTGATATGAAGTATTAACTAAGGGGGAGTGATACATATCACCATAGTATTGTTGTCAAAGTTGTGATACAATTGAACTTTGATGTTGTGTAATGATACTATGACACTGTATAACAATGATTGAGAGCAAATGTTTTCTCATTTTTATTGCTCCGGATCTTCAACAACTATGATGCTGAGTTGAACACATTTGGAATCATTGGAGTACTTGAAAGTGACGAAGATTTCGAGTAATGTTGAAGAACCAAGGAGATCAATCATTTGGATGAGAAGGTACAAAGTTTATTTATTTTGTAATCCATGTGTATTGATAGTTTTGTCACTAAAATTGACAAAGGGGAGATTGTTAGAGCACTACTTGGTGGAACTCGCAAGCGTTGCTATCCCAAGCTTGTTTGTCAATGTTAGTGATCAAAACTATAAGTCTTGATTTCTAGTTTACTTATAGTGATGTCTCGGACTAGGATAGATTGTGTAGTTGAGCATTAGACTTCACGGCGTTCATCAATTGAAGAAGAAGAACTACTAAGGAGAGCTTGTGGAACTTCATCAACAAAAGGTATGTGGAGACTAAAACTCTTCTATCACTTGGAAAGTCCATTTCTACTCTATCTCCTATATTGAGACAAAAGTCGTATTTACTATATAGTTGTCGAGTATACACATTTGAGATTTCGAGCTGAGATTAACTCACTTACATATTTCTCGAGATATGTGTTGGTAAACTTTCGCTTCAAAGTTCAACCAAGTTCATCTTATATTCTTGACAAAAGTCAAAAGATGATCATGTGAAAATCGCCGAGTAACATCTTATGGTTTGTGTGATACAATCATTTGGTGTAGACTTGGAATGTTTCGTTATGATTATTTCAATAACTTGAAAATTTCTTTGATGCTAATAGTGTGTGAAAATGGCTATTGTCATCCTCTAAGAAAGTTTCAATGATTGAAATAGAGTTTAGAACTATCGGATTATAAACATAGTGTTCATTCTTGCATGTATGTGATCCATGACCGGAACTAAAGTATGCATACTCGTATGCGTACGTTAAGTTGTGAAATTCCGTGTACCAAGTACACATACCTGTACGCATACTTGCGTAAGGTATAGGTCCGGGAATATCGGTTGGGTTTTGGAAGTGCACTTAAGTATGCGTACACGTTCGCATACTAGCGAACCCAAACTCAGACCGGCTACTTAAGTATGCGTACACGTTTGCATACTTGAGTGGTTAAAGTTCTAGAATCGGTTGTGACATGAACTAATATATTTATATATTAAGGAATGCATTCTTTGCAAACCGTGGCTATAATGTTCATGAATTGATTCGAGTGAATCAAACCGATTTTGCTTCAATTGTGTTCTTGTATACTTCTATAAGAATATAGCAATTGAACAACTCTTTAACTAGTTTCATTTGAGTCATTTGAACGTTATGGTTAAGATGAATAAGGTTGATATGAGAGTGTTCATATAGATAACCTCGGTTAACTACGGTTGAGTCAACATGGTGTACATGTTTAGGTACGGTTACTTAAACCTAAATGAAGGTACATTTCATTTGTGTATAACAAGCTAAGTTCGATTTAACGGTTGAAAGATATTAGCTTGAATCTAATAAGGTTTTCATCTAACGGTGAATATTGAATGCTTTGTTACCAAGGTAACTTAGATTGCAAACCCTGATTTGAAAACCATATAAAGGAGAACTCTAGCAACTGGGAAACCTAATCCCCACACCTCTTGTATGATACTAGTTGTATAATCTAGATTCGATTCTCCTTTAATCTTAGGTTTTTAACCAAATCCTGTAGGTTAACGACTTAAAGACTTTATTGGGATTGTGAATCCAGACCCAACTATTTTCTCTGTAGTTGCGTATTCTGATCTTACTTCTTCTATCGTGATTGAGTATTATCTTTGCAAAGATTTGATTGAGATTTATCTCCGATAGGTAAGATTAAAAGTAGTCACAAACATCTTCGTCTCATCGTTTGTGATTCCACAATATCTTGTTTCGCTATGATACGATTAAGATTATTGTGAGGTGATTGATAATACCAGGCTGTTCTTCGGGAATATAAGTCTGGTTTATCAATTGGTGCCTGTGCACCTTGATTTATCAAAAGACGGAACAAAACTCATAGGTATTTCTGTGGGAGACAGATTTATCTATTCCAATAGACTTTTCTGAGTGAGACAGCTTTTTTTATCAAGTCTTCGACTTTGGGTCGTAGCAACTCTTGGTTGTGGGTGAGATTAGCTAAGGGAATCAAGTGCGTAGTATCCTGCTGGGATCAGATACGTAAGGAGCGCAACTGTACCTTGAAGTTGGGGTTTAAAATTGGTTTTTGTGAAACTGTATACGGCTTGGAGTTCTTATTTTTCCAACCTTAAATCAACTATTATGACTGGGAAAATAGTAATTACCTACCGAAAAATAGGTTTACGTTTAGGATATTTTGAATTCCAAACTGCAAGTATTTGTTTACGGTAATCATCATAACAAAAAAACAGAAAATGGGTTGGATTTACGGCTAGGTAATTCCCAACCATAATAGCTAAATTTTCCGGCCGAAACGCTTATGTCCTAGCCGTAAATAGAATTGCCGCTAAGAAGTTCAAAATTCTCAATCGTAAGAAACTTATACCCGACAGTTAATAAAGGGATGGGTATTATGAAAACTCAAAACACGGGGGTACCATAATACACCACCAACTTTTTCTTAGGCAATCTGTATGGACAAACTTAAACACAATTCCAAGAGTTCAACTTAATGAATCTTAATCAAGGAATGATATCTAGAGTTATATCTCTTTCTCTCACAATCATAAATTTTACAGAGACTAGTCCGTGAACTGATTTACTTGTGAGAATACTTGGGTGATTCTAAAGATCAATTTCCCAAGTAATCAAAACAAGGACGGGCGAGGAGCATGTATACAGATGAAATGGAAATTTTTGGAGATCCTTTTGGGTAAAAAAAGATATAATGCTTGAATCAACAAACTAGGGGTTAAGTCGTGTCTAGCCAAATTGTTGCTAACTAGGGTACAGACAACAGAGGATATCAATGACCGGTTCCACTGTACGCAGACATAGGAGATTCTTAAATTTGTCCAAAGTCTCAACCATCTATGGTTAGCTCTATGGAGGGAAGTGGTTCATGGTTTTGTGCTTAGTGTCAACCATTTATGGGATTTTAAGTTTTTGTGCACTTCCTATGTAATATTACTATATCAAGAAGGGATTTCAGCTATGTTGCCGTCATTATCCTTAAAAAAAAAATTAAAAAAAAAAAAAAAACTTTTAATCTCTTGCTTTTGGTCACCAAGAAATGATCAATGTAAAAAAAAAAAACTTTTTTGCCGAGGATCTTTATTAGATAACAAATAAGAAGGTTTTTTCTTGAAGCTGAAATCTTAAAATCAAATGCCAAGTCAAATCAGTGGTCTTTTTGTTCCATTGCAATTACACTAAAAAATCTTTGCACAATGACGAAAGGAATGATATTGACTCAGGAAGAAAACTCCCACTTAAGTACCTATATTCCTTCCATTGAGTCAATAGACTTAAAATAGTGATCTTCCACTCAAATGAGGTTGTCTTAAAACAATGCCTAGCTAACGGCCTTACGATTATTTTTTGTTCTCTTTTTGTTTTCGATTTATAAAAAAGAATTTGGTGCTGCATGTTTTGAGCTCATATTACTAATATCATAACCCAGTGACTTTATCGTTGTTCTGCAGTTGCGTCGGTGGTCTCTACGAGTTATTTAAGTGACAATAAGTTGATAATAGTCCCAAAATAAAAAAATTGAGATTTTTGGCACCCCTCGATAAAACTTCTGGCCAAATACGTTGGTACGATCATTTAGGGGAAAAAAACTTTTACCATCAATCTATAATATAAGAGAAAATTATTTGTTTAGTGTCCCTGGAATTTTCGTTACTTTTTCAGTAGACATAAATGCCCCTCTATGTTTTTCCCTTTCTGACTAATTCATCGAGGGAGTTCGGTAGATTCTATGAAATTCATGGATAGTTACAGAACCTATGTTTTGTTAAAACAAAATCATTGATGTGTTTGTTCCTCTACCTTAACCGACGAAACACCATCACCGCCATTACACACCAGATCTTCTTTAGTTTTATCTTCTCCCACAGAACCACCACCAGCAACACCATCGTCGTCATTACAGAAAAACATCATCATAATCATCACCACTTCCCCACCTTCTCAATTTGACATTATTCTCAATTCCATGCCCTAAATTGATATATCCATTTATTTTCTTTCTTCTGTTGCCTTATCCCACCGTCACCACCACCACCACCCTCCTCCTCCACCACTACTAAAAAGCAACACCATTATAGAGACAACTAGAATTGAAATAAAAAAATTGGTATGAAATTGAAATTGGATTTGTGAAAATTGGTCTTCATACCAACTTCGATTTCAATTCATACTAATTTGTTTTTCGACTATACAGCAGATACAATAGCCAATGCTTATTCTTTTTGACCGTAAGAAAAACTTAACTAATTCAAGCATTTTGCATTTCAAGTAAAAGCTTCTAATTATCTGATTACAACTTTTTAATCATCTAATAAACAAATGGGTGGAAGTGGCTCTGAACCTCCCATGAAATTAGTTTAGCGACCACAATATTTTTAGTGAATATCAACCGGATAAATTCTCGAAGGCATTAGCCACAACACTAACACCCCTTCCGCCCCTGTGCCATTATGGCACGGGAAATCCACTAGTCTTTTAACCTAATACGAAATGATTCTTTAGATCAATTGAGCATCGCAATCCCGCCTCCAGAATTAGAGGGCATCTGGGCCGATGATACCACATGACCTGTAGCTATAACAGTTTTCTTAAGACCTCATATTCGAACTTGTTTTTTCTTTAGGTTATAAACTTATTTATTTGCCTGTGCAAATCATAGATAGCCTTTCAAGTCTTCCAACACTTAATTCCGGTGCAAATAAAAAACAATACTAAGATCTTTATAAAGTAAAACATTTTTACCTAAATAAGTTACTTTATGAGTACCAATAAGACAAAAACAATGAACAAGTAACAAATAGAGGCTAAAGAAAGCTATAAAGAAAGGGGTTTGTTAGCACGTGCATCCATGCACAAGATAACAACTAATCATTGCATTGGAAAATTCAAAAAATAATTAGAGTACCAACTGATAGAGTTCCCAATCATGACAAACACGGGGAACACAAAAGTTATATGAACAATAGAAAACATTAGCTTCCAAAATTCCAGATCGTCATTGACCATCCCCAAAAGTCCGACTCAACACTTTTCTTATCAATTGATTGTCAAACCCCAAAAGATTCGATCACCATTCTTCTTATCAATTTGTTTGTTTTGATCCCCAGTATCATTTTTATTAATAACAACATCATCATCAATGTATGTCTCCAGGCTTGATGTAAATTATTCAAAGAATATTTAGATGCATTCTTTATAAACGCTTTAATAAGCTCGCCAAGACTTTTCATAGACTTCTTATATGTAATTTGTTCTCATTCAGTTGCAATTCGCATGCGATGTGTATTATCTTTATCGAACTTAGATGGAATGTGGTCAATATAAAGTTCGCAAGTGAATAATATGCTTTCAAAATTACCATGAAAAAGTGATGAATAAAAAATTCTTTTAAAACCTTGGGACGTTGTTTGACAATTTAGCATAAATATATCTTCGTTAAAAGTTAAACACTCTTTCTCCATCTAGTAACCCCAGAATGTGGGTAAGACATAATTACGTTGGTCTATACCGTAAGTGGAGCGTTTGGGTTCTGAAAAAAAAATTTCTTGAATTGATAGTAATATTATTAACATATTGTTATTTCTGGTGTTAATCAGTTTAAAGCAAACCTCTTGACCAGGATTCAACGAAGGGTTCAACCTTGAATCCCACACTCGACGGTAAAATTTTGAAAATTCACCGGGGTAACCAGAAGATATTTGAATATCATAGAAAAAAAAATCCCTTGTGATACGGAGTACTTGTTGGTCCGATGATTACCTATGTTAATAGGTCAATCATATTCTTGTAGGTCCTAATAAAGATTGTATTAGGAAGCTGCTATTGAAATATTTTCCACTATTTCATTATAAAATTAGCCGCTCATGGGCCTAACTCTAGTGATTGATTATAATTTAATGTAGATGTTGGAAGAAAAAAATGATCTCTAACATCATCATCACGCAGAGAGATTTTAAGTTTTGCGTACCATTTATCCTGAGGAAAACTGTCACACCTAAACAGAGCACGCCGCTGATTATGATTGAGTAGTATCACTTATAATAGAGTCGCGGTCCGTTGTTCACGGCTTGTCTATCAAGTCTGAAATACATCATCTGGAATCTTCCAAATAGTTCCACTACACCAAAGACAAACACCTTCCACGTTTTGTTTTGGGCTAATCATCTTAAAGTACCAAAGAAATCGTCCAATCGAATCAATCAAATAAACCAAAAGTAAAACCCCTGCAAAATACTTGTGTCATTTAATAAATGATTACTTTAAAGAATCAATAAACTTAATATTTAATGATCATAAAAAAGGTGAAAGTTCCATTCTAATTATAATGTGTTGTTTTTTTGGGCGTAGCTCCACATTATTCCACGTGAACTGAAAAGTAATAAGTTAATAACAGTAAAATTAGACACGATTTGGCAATTCTATACTCATATAATTCAATGTGAAAATATTGAGATAAAGTTTTTATACCTCCCAATTACGAGCTAATTGTGGAAGATTTCCGACGATTAAGTATATTGAACTAATCACCCCATATCATAGAAATATCTTGTTCCATCTTGCGTGGTCAACTGAACGCAATGATTGGAACACTAGAAACAATAACATAATAGAGAACTTCCCACATACAATAGTGTTAAGTAGCCAGATCAATATTTGAACAATTTGATATCAAACTGACTACTAACAACAAAGGGGTTCCAACAACAACACATAAGAAAGAAAAAATAGATAGTACTAAAAACCCACATTGATTTTAAGCATAAACCCTAGAATTTCTACATAAAAAATTGAAAAGGAAAAAAAAACAACCCTAAATTAACCACCAAACCAGTAACAACAAGTATATAATCGAAGTTACCACAAAACCCTAAGTTTAAATTTCGACAGGAAGAAATGGAAATGCTTGATGTAGAAACAAAAAAGAAACCCTAGAAGCTTGAAATGAACAGAAGGCAAAAAATATTTTACCATCGATAATATTGGAGTTTATACTCAATTTCCTAATGCATTGGACTAGCCGAAGTACATAGGGGATCATGATCGACAGCGTAAATACAATGCAACAGTGGCTCAAGCATAGTGGGTAATCCACCAAAGTCAATAGCTTGCTATCCCCATGGATCCATCAAACCCATAAACAAGAAATGTCTGAGAACACCTCTATTTATAAAATATCATATTCTATGTTAATTTGATTAGAAACATATAAACTAGTTAATTCAATTTTGAAGAAATTATTAATATCAAGAAAGGTATTTACCTTCCAAGCTAAAGTAAATATATCCTCTATGAAAGAGTCCTTAAAAGACGGAGTCTACACATAAATAAGTGAAGAAACTATTTCAATGTGCATCCACATGCTACAGTCATCTAAGTAACTAGAAATATATTTATGTCATTTATGATATAAAGCAAGACACTCACCGTCCAGAATGTGAGCATATCCATAATTATGAACCAACAATCGGTAAGTATGTCATGGATGAACAAAATCAGACCACCAAAGATGGGTACAAGTATGACCTAGTGCAAAGCAATAAGATATGAACAAAACATGAAATAAGTAATGGATCAAACACCTAAGGAAATACAATATCAAATATATAACATCTTGGGGGGGCCTAACAACTTTTTCTCCGTAGGTTTGTGGAATTTATCTAAAACACATTCTCAATAACATCAAACACATTCTCAATATTACCAACCAAAAATTTGTTTATTATGGAATTTAGCAAAAAATTTCATATTTGAATTTGGCGAAGGAACAATCAAATTCCAAATTTTCTGAACAATAGAAGTAAAACGATGGTCTTCCTTCCAAACATGCTCTAGGTTTTGAACATTTGAGAGGATTCAGATATAACAACGAAGCTCTATGATCTGAATTAAAATAAGAGGGGGACTACTTACCTAAGCAGCCGTAAATTATTTCCTCCAAGCATTGTTCATAAGAGCTCACAAACATCTCTTACAAGAGCTTTCCCTACTTGTTAATCATTCCAAGTAAAATTTGGTATGTATATTAACTCCTAGATCACCGAGGCCACAAGAATTCAACAATAAAAGATTCATAACTCGTGTGATTGGGAAAAAATACATGTAGATACAAAATTTGCACTAACTCAACTCTTTCTTTCGCTGACCTAGTCTTTTTTTTGTCCATCTATATTCCCATATTCAATCAAAGGAACAACTTTATACAATTCAAACCTCATCACCACTTATAAAAAGAGTACCAACAACTGCTTTAACAACAAATACAAGTAAATTGGAGCAATCGTTCACCATACAAGATCTAATAATTGATTTTCAAAGAATATACGACTCAAGATATTTAACAACTTCTGGATCAAAACTAGGATGTACCATTAAGAAAATAAGAACTACATAAAGTTGTGGCTGGATTTGGACACATGGCTGAGTGGAGAGTTCTATTATCACTTTTGATAAAGCCGCGGTCTGTTGTTCACGGCATGTCTCTCAAGTCTAAAATACATCCACTGGAATCTTCTAAATAGTTCCACTACACCAAAGACAAACACCAAAGTCTAAAGTACCAAAGAAATTGTCCAACCGAATCAATCAAAACAAACCAAAAGTGAAATCCCTGCAAAATACTTGTGTCATTTAATAAATGATTACTTTAAATAAAGAATCAATAACTTAAAATTTAATAAGGATAAAAATAACTCATTCTAATTATTATATGGTATGGTATTTATCTGGGCGTAGCTCCACATTATTCCACCTGAATCGAAAAGTAATAAGTTATAAAATAAAATTAGACATGATCTGACAACTCTATACTCATATAGTTCAATGTGAAAAAAAATTGAGATAAAGTTAGTATGCCTTCCAATTACGAGCCAACCGTAAAAGATACTCCAGACGATTAAGTATATTGAACTAATCACCCCAAAGCAAGAAATATCTTGTTTCCTCTTGCGTGGTCAACTAAACGCGATGATTGGAAAACTAAGAACAACAAGATAACAGAGAACTCCCCATGTAGTAATGTTAAGTAGCCAGGTCAATATACAATCATCACTATTAGAAGCTAGAAATGAACATAAGGCAAAAAAATATTTTAGCCGAAGTACACAAGGGGCGATGATCAACAACGAAAATACAATTCAACAATGGCTCAAGCATAGTGGGTAATCCACTCAAGGCAATAGCTTGCTATCCACATGGATCCTTCGAACCCGTAAACAAGGAATGTCCGAGAATACCTATACTTTTGGAAACATATAAATTAGTTAATTCAATTTTGAAGAAACTATTAATATCAAGAAAGGCATTTAAGTTCGAAAGAGAAGTAAATATATCCGCTATGAAAGAGTCCTTAAAAGTTAAGAAACTATTTCTATGCACAACCACATGCTACAATCATCTAATGATGCAGTACAACATACACAGTTTCTTGATTATGAATCTTAATTTATTTCTTTGTTTCCTACAATAGTTATTTGAGTTCTATTTTTAGTTAAATTGTTAATTACCTAAGATACTTTTGTTAAACTCTTTATTTCCTAAGTCAGTTAATTAAGTCGGATATCACATGCCTATATATTGCCAGGTCTTATTTTAAATTTAGACACATTATTATTGTAGCGCCCCCTAATCTAGCAGCTGACTAATCCAAGAGAATAGCTAAAAACTGAGGCACTAACGATCTAATATATCTATTTAAACATTAAGAAAGAAGTACTAAACAAAGATTAACCCGAATCTAAACCCTCTCTGAAATAAATACAAGAACTTCTCTCAAGTGATACATATTTAATAGTGAGTTGGTTTACAAATATAATATAAACACAAAATAAACATACCGGAAGCTAACCAACTCCTCGAAGCTTTCATCGCCACGTGCACATCTTGATCTGTCTCTGAAACTGAAAGTGGGAATGGGTGAGCACATCATCCCTAAAAGGGGTGCCTAGTAGAAATAATAACTAACTTTCAAGTAATCACTAGAATGGTTTAAAGACAATGCAGGTTTTACTGAAAACCGATAAAACACGAAAAAACAGATAAAGCATATTAAAATAATAAGTTGTACTGAAATATAAAGTTCTACCTACCAATCTTGCGGCACAAATTCACAACAGAAATAATAGTTAAGCGACGCAGTCCTTCGGAGTAGTAAGGCGTGACTCTTGCGGATTCTTCAATGATCATTAAAGCGCCCTGAGGTTTGGCGACCCCGTAGTCATATAAGATTTGTACCTTACTAGTACCTTATTATACGCGCACTCTACATAACAAGTATCTAAAGAGATATAATGGTGTTAACGTTATAGCTGACGGAAGAACTTTAACATGAAGAACCATATACCTCTCGCATGTCAAATCCAACAATCAGACATAAGATTCTCAACATCATTCTCTCTAAACACCAAAACATAAAATAATAGCTTTTGAAAATAATTTAAAAGAATAATAAACATCCATGTATGAGACATGCGTTGCCCGTACAGAAATAGGGAAAGTAATATTCGGTGACACGAGTACACACCTAGATAGTTTATTAGTTGGCAGCAATTTTCGCTCCTTTAGCGCATAAATATAGATATAACTTTTGGGCAACCACATCACACACCAATCAAAAGGAACCTTCTCATTTTCATGCTAACAATAAGTAAAGAATGTAACCACTTTCCATTCAATGGAAAGAATCACTTTTTGGAAAATAGGTAAATACTCCCAAAACACAAATATTAGTTGTTTCTAAAGATCCAACCCCATCCCAAAATGTAAAAGAAAACTAGTTTGTATTACACACAAATATTACATGCATACACATATCATATACTAGCAAAGATAGGCATGTCGTTCGCAATATAAATATATTTATAAAACAATAACGAATACAAGAGAGTTCGTTATCAATTCCCACCTCTTTTGATGACAAGCCTTGCCTACCTCGAGATCCACAATCCACTGGTTCGTCCTTTGAATCGAACGTTGTTAATGATAACTAACTGTTAATCATACAAGCACTCTAAAGATTAGCCAAAAGGCTCATACAAGGCTCATAACACATTTTCATACAATTCTCTTGTTATAAGTTAAGTGAATTATCTAATGGTTTTAAGCCCATTTATGGTTCTACACCTTTTCATTATCAATCTCTTTAGCCTAACAAAGGTTTACTAATTCCATTTGGTAGAATCTATAGTCCAGTAGTATCTACAACCTTGTAGAAGGAACTAAAGGTTAATTCGGACCACAAGGTCCAAAACATCAAACTAAAACACATGGTATTAAGCCTAAGCCCATTAGGCCTGAACTGACACGACCCATTAATCTAAGGCCTGGTCCAACCGAGTCAACTGACGGTCTCTAACGGTTAGGGGTCAAAGTAACAGTCAACGTCAGTCCAAGGTCAAAGTCCAGTCAAAATAAGTCAACGGTCAAAGGTCAGGTCAAATGATTCAGGTCAAGTCAACGGGTTAACTCGGTCAAGGTCTCCTGAGTCTGTTCTGAGTCGAACCGATTCAACACAATCAGATACACTAAGTCAGCCTGACTAACATGCCAAAACCTTGCACAGGCTAGAGCCAAACATTGTGCAACAAAAACAACACATATCACAACAAAACTCTGATACATACTTCATTCAACTCTTACTAATTCTAAACAAGAACAACATTAAAAACCATATAGTCTAACACTCAATAACTACACATCACCACCAGCAATTCACTTGGGATATCATTCCATTTTCAGATTCATCTTGAATTGTAATACCAACACCATTCTCTTGCTCAGTTCATACATCAACTACTCTGCCATGTTCTGCACTAGCAGCCACTTAAGTATCAACACCATCTCCAATCCTGTGCTTTACTAAACCACCACCACCACCAAATTTCAATACGACATCCAACATCAGTTCAACTAAAACATCACTTCCATTAACAGTTCCAGCTCTTAACACATTCTCTTATACAAAGTCTACCAACACCATTACAATATGCAGCTCCACTGGTAATTACTTCAATAAATTCATCACCACCTGTAAGACTACTTCATCCACCTGATTTACAACTCTCAATTCATCTTCAACATTATTCTCAAAACACTATCATCTGTAGAATCAACACATATATACGACCACCATTTCAATTCAACCTCTACCGGTTACATGAGTTTCAGCTCATAATCCACCTAACCCCCAATATTCTACCTTCAGTTATAACTTGTATTAATACTCATTCCATGAATTCCTTTGTTCTTTATTTACAGCTTGAACTTCATCAACAACAATTCTCTGTAAATCAATTCAGACAACTTCTGACACAACTCTGTCAATGCCATCACCTGTGACTAACCACTAGACCTAGCAATCATCTTAGCATAATCAAAACCCTGCTTTTCAAATCCATTAACAGCCTCATCTGTAACACCAGTAAATCAAACTACTAACTTTTGCACATCTGTAACTTCAGAATCCCACGTAATTCAAATCACCAGACCCATCTTTTCCTTGTAACTCAATCCTATATTACAACCCTAATTGCATAAACCAGCTAACACAAATCCTTCATTTGTTTCAAGATTAATCGTTGTCAAACTCACCTCTTCCAGTTTCTGTAACTAATCAATCACTCCAAGAACCCTAATTCCAAAATTGGGGAAGAACAGGGGAAAACTCTAATTATAAAAGAAATCATAATTGAACTCTATAAGATCATCTCTACTTCAATTCAAAACAAACCCATAAAATATAACACCAAACAAAACTCAATTTCATAAAGAAATAAAAACAGAAACCCTAAGTAAATCTCTGATTTACCTTTTTCCGATCGATTCATCAATAGAACAGCATCACCTTGTCAACCCAATAACAACCCCTCAATTCTTTATCCCAGAACGTCACTTTATCATCCTCAGTTCTATAAAAACACTAATTCCAGAAAACCCTAACTTCAATTTACCATCAACACCACCTTCTTCTTCTCCTGGAACTCAAACAATCTCAGTTCTAACCTTATCTTCATCGATTCATCATGCTACCTAACTTTCTATGGAAAACTCACACATAAAGGAACTCAGTTCTTCTGAACTGAAATCGACAAAGAGGAGAAGAGAAAGAACAGGGAAGAAGAAGAAAGAAGAAGGAAAGAGAAGAAGAAAAGAGAAATGAGTTTCTCTCGACACGCGTAGGAGATAAGGCAGAAGTAAATTATTAAGGCGCCCAGAATAAGGATAAGGGCAGCCCAAGCTGGTTTTAGAATTACAATTTCGCCCTTCATACTAATTTGATAAAATCTTCTTTGTCCGGTATCCAAATGACACGTTCGAGTAGTCTATTTCGCATAACTTTTCGAGATCTATCTAATGATACTAGCTTTGTATCTAAATTGCTGTTAGATTAAATTCTATTAATTAACGTTCGTGTTAATCTAATCGATTCATTAACAGCTAAATCGTGTCTTGACTGGTGTAATAGCGTTGACGAGCTTGAGGCTCGTTACAATTATTATCAAAACCTAAAGAATATCTTGCTTCCAATCTTCTTGTTCCTTCCGCAACCTTGTTTTATTCACTCTATTTTCGTATCTCAGCAATGTCATTATTGCTTTCTTTACATTGTTCTTAATTAGCTGTTATCATTCAATAGTAGTTAAGATTTTTATCTCTTCTTAGATCTCGATTCATTAGCTTACGCAACCCTAGTTTTTATTTGGAAAAAATCACACACACACACCCAAAAAAAAAACTTTATTCTTTATTCTATTTTTCTGAATTACATACTTTAAATGTCTGAATTAATTAACGCAAGTCGTATCCAACAAACAAGGTTGGACGTATATACTTGAATTGATTAACGCACGAACTGTGATATATCAATTATAAAAATAAACAATATAATGCTGAAAAGAAATAACACACACCAGAAATTTCGTGAACGATGAAACCGCAAATGCAGAATAACCCCGGTACCTAGTACATATTGACCACCAAACTGTATTAAGCCACTATAGACACTAGCCTACTACCAATAAACATCATAATGGAATGTAGTTGAGCCGAAACCAATCATCTCATCGATTATGGTACAGTCGCTCTCCTTACGCCTCTTGAATCCCAGCGGGACTCTGCGCATTGATTCTCTTAGGCAAGGCGTCACACCAACTAAGTGTTGCTTCAACTCAATTGAAGACTTTAAACCAATCCGCCTCCCACAATGCTATATATGTGATTCCATTTTTTATCAAAGATCAAGGGGATGGAAATCGATAGCAATAGAAAAAATCTAGCTAACCTCAAAATCCGGACTTATGCAACCCGAAGTGTAGCCTAGATTATTATTCACCTCACAAGTATTAAAGTTGTGGAATCAACAAAGTCTAAGACGAATATAACTTTTATGATTACTATCTATCTTGATCAATTAAGTATCTCAATAATCGATCAAGATCAGGATAATCGAGCGATCGGATAAGCAATAGCTGGACCTGGCTTCACGAATCCATATGAAGTCTTTTTAGTCGCTAAACCCTAGAAGGGTTTTAGAAAGAGGACGACTCTAGTTTTGTAACTAGGACACACCAAGAAAAGTAGTGTCGAGATTCAAAGATCCCAGTTTCTTGAGGTTCCCCTTTTATAGACATTCAAAGCATAGGTTGCTTTGGGTTTAAGCTAAGATAGATTTGGAACCAAGCAAATAATATCCACCGTTTGATAAATATTTGAATCTGATTTACATAACAAGATATACACTCTGGTTAGGATGAACCGTAACCGAACCGTGTAAAAAAGACCACGTTCATGAATGGTTAGTCGAAACTAGCCAACTGAGCTATAAGCTTGAGCATTTATCATATAACACTTAAAGACTTAACTAGAGTCACAATAATGTGTTCAAATATATCTATGGTGTTTTTAAAGATTATTCAAATGCTAATTATCTTGGAGAAATAATTTAAGTACATATGAATTTAATCGCATAGTAAGTAAATGTACAAGGTACAAATAGTTAATCGATTCGTAAATAGTTAAGTCAGAGTACATGGACCGGTATGTATACCTTATAACATGACCGAGTTCCAGAGTTCACAAAACTTTTTCAAGACGTGTACCGGTATGGATACCTTAAGACAATAAAACAGTTCTGAAAAGACGAGGGTGTCCAAATATACCTCAATCTAAAACTTTTCCACCTATAAATCCTTTCTCCGAAAGTGATTGTTTATGGACTGAGTCGAGACAATACAACTAACGGTTCACACTGTGATCGTCTATGGATACGAGATCGAGACAATACGACAACAAGATAACTTGTGTGATTGACTATGGATACAAGATCGAGACAATACAACAACGAAGTATGTTTACTTGATAATAGGTTCGGACTTAACCAAACACAATAGGATTGCTATCAAGTAAATAGGAATTAACGTTTGTGTATTTTACTTCTAATTATGATAAAAACAATTATAATTGTGAAAATAGAAAAGTAAAAGGCACAGCAAGATTTTTTTAACGAGCAAACCGCAAATGCAGAAACCCCCGGGACCTTGTCCAGAATTGAATACTCTCAGGATTAAGCCGCTATACAAAATCTAAACCAACTTCGTATAGTTGAGACCAAGCAACTAAACCTATAGTTCACCTAGTTATGTTTGTATCCCTGTGCCTCCAACTTGCAATAAGTCACGCACTTGGAACAATTCCTTTGGTTCGTATTCCAAACAGTAAAGGAACAACAAATCTGTTCGATAACAACGCTTTTCAAACAACGTGATATGAGTTTGACAAAAGGCTCTTCTGTTTATCCCAGTAAACTCCTTTTGTCAGGTTCTTAGATCAATCTCTTAAAAACTACCAAAGTAATTGTATAGACTTATGCAATCAATACTTTGAATCACAAAGAATTGTATTGATGCCGATCTACTAAACTAATCAATCAAGGTTAACACAAAGATAAACCGATTATAGGTGGATCCCCAGCCGATCAAGTTTTTTGCACACCAAAGATTATGAACTCAAATAAGAAATCTTCTTTGTCTTCAAATCTTCTTAGATCTTCAATAAACACCTGCACACAATCAACTTGAATCTCTTGTCATCAATCACACAATGAACTGAGTCTCGTTAACAATGGATTATCACAAGACGTCTTTTAGATCTACAAACAGGTCTAAAGATCCACGTCGAAACTTCGATCTAGTTTGAGTGAATCTTATATCGGAGAGAAGATTCTCAAGCATAAACAAACTAGGTGTAATCAAAGTTCAACAACCTTTAGTCAATCAAATCAATCGAAAACTAATAATAAACTGCAATTATCTAGTTTCCCACCAACGATACTCGTAGAGATTCCCAATCCCAAAGAAGTCTTTAAAATGATCGGTCGTAAGAGATTTCGCCTAATTAGGGTACTTTCCTCTCTGAATAGACGACTCCACTAGTAACAACACAGCTATGTAGTTTTGCTGGCTCTGAGGATTAGTTTGCTCGAAATGCAAACTTCAATATTTATAGACCTAGGAAGTTTGGAAACCAAGAAATTTCCAAAACCGAAAATATTCTCAAGATATGCAATATATTTCCAAATTTGGTTTCCATAATTCCTGGAAATGCTATGTCCAAATATTGACCGAAATCTCAGTAGAAAATCTCCAATTAGTAAATGCACATTACCGATATTTATTTTCTAAAGATATGCGTTTTAATTGCTGGAAATTAAAAGCATATAAAACTAAAAACCTTAATTAAAAGATTCTCAATTTATTTCGATCCGGGATTCTCCTTTAGCTATTAAGGAATATCTTTGAAAAATAAAAGATAAGAGTTACTGCACATGTTCAAAGTATGTCGACATCTTTAATTTGTAAATCCTTTTTCATATTTACAATCTTGGAACCGATTTGCCACACTTCCAAACAAGTTTAGAATTGGTTCATCTAACTTCCAAGAACTATGTGATTGATTATCCTATCAAATCACCAATCATGGGTTTCACGGTTCTACCAAAACAAGTTTCGGTTCTACCTCCATGTGGGTAATAGGATCGGTCACACTAGCTTTCCAAAATTTGGTTGACTAGGTACTAGGATTGGTTACCACATATTTATGGTATTTAACTTGAAATCTGTTGCACAAGTCATATGATCGGTTACCAATAACTAAGACTTGTTGCACCTCTTACAAGGATCCATTCCACACACTTGTGATCGGTTGCACCTCTTATTAGAATGGTTTACCAATGTCTAGAGTTGGTCATACCAATTACAACATATCGATCATACCATCTCAGGTGATTACTTAAGATCGGTTTCACTAATAAAAGTCATACCAATACAAAAGTCAGGCCTTGTGAATAGCTTTACCAAGATACATAAACAAGTTATGAGCGGTTATACTAAACACACATATTGGTAATCCAAAGATTTGCAATGAATAACAATACCAATAAGCCTAGCGATTTCCCTTTCGATTCACAAAACAAGTTTATGAATTGTACTTCGTTTAAACGAATGCAAAACATTGTTTCCTAGGACGAAATATTCACCCATACCCATACATAATCACGATAGCATTCATACGATTATGTTGATGTCTTATATACGAAGTTCAAAAGATAGACGTTATACTTCGTAATAATTCCTTAATACTATGTCTAGCTAGAGTATAATCATTCACAGACTTCAGCTATGTTTTCAATATGCGGGAATTGAAAGATACGTTAGGAATGAAACAGTTCAAGTCAAGCATTACTAACCTCAAGAGGAAGGATGATGTCACGTTGTAGCTCTTTACTCCTTCATATTCTTCAAGTCTTCACGTAATACTTGTAAGTCTCATATCCTAGTAACTTTCTAGTTAACCTATACGAAGTTGACTCCAGTAAATAATCAAGCGACTCTTTAAATGAGTTTTGGTTGACTAAAATATGACAACCAAACTTGACATACCAACGCCTGGTGGGTTCAACTGAGCAATGCTCAAACAAGTTTCGTAGTTCACAAAACTTTTTTGGTACGTGTACCGGTATGGATACCAAACTGGTTCCGGGACCGATTGTATTTTTCTAGTACGCGTACTGGTTTGCATACCGATACGGGTTCACGAGTTCACTAACTTTTTAAGGTGTGCATACGAGTATGCATACAAAAATTCTTTTGTCGATATATAACTACTCTGTTACGTGTACTGAGTACATGTATTACGGATTCAAACCTATAATAGTTTTCCCAGTTATAAGATTGTAGGGTTACATAACCTATATACAGAGTAAGTAGGGTTCACGTACGGTCAACACAAACAGCCCAAAGAAGGGTAAAAATGTCGATTTTAACCCCCTTTTATTAACCAAATATGATGAAATCTTTTCAATACCATTTGAGGATATGAAAAGAACAAACAAAAATTCAGTATTCAGAATTCAAAGGAAAACAACCTAAAATAATTTCTGACCTTAGAACCTGACTATGCACAACTCTCGTCTCTTTTCGAAACTCGGGCACATGAGACAACATGCACCTTCAACACAATTAGACTGTATTGGGGTGAACAATGATATGTTCACCACAAGGTTCCTGCACGGAGTTTTCAACACCCCCTTTTATAGGTCATTTAGACCTAGTTCTTTTTTGTAAAGATCTAACTTTTTCTTTAGAAACCAACTTCTTAGAAGATGAGTTAAATTTACATACCTCGGAAGGATTTGACTTTACAAAAAGTTTGAGCTTGATTGCTAATCGATTTGTCTCCATTGCAGTTTGTTGACATATCTTACTTTATGTTTGTACTTGAAACAATTAGATAGTCTATGACCCTTAATAGTACAATAAAAACATGTCAATGCGGAGGATGGTTCAGGCACCATAGCCGAACATGCTTCCAAACAAAGTGAAGTACCTGAAACATGTGAGATAGAATTTTCAGTATACAGAGTAAAATCCATTTCATCCTCCAATGTAGTCGATGAAGTTTCTCCAGGAAGAATATCAAGATTGATGTAAATATTTCTACAATTATCAAAATTAATATTTTCACAAGGAGAGCTACCCTTGATTTTTCATCTTCATTCGAATCATAGTGATCAGATGTTTAATCAAGAGTTGCAGCAAGAACTTTGTTCCCAGTGTATTTTCTACGATTTGGACACTCATTAGCAAAATGACCAAAACCTTTACACTTCAAGCACTGTGGCATATCCCCATCATCAGTGTCGACAGTCGCCATGTTTTAGGAGGAATACGATCATGAGGCTTAATCGATGATCCAGGTTTATCTCTGGTGAACCGTTTACTTCTCTTCAAAAGAAGATCTCTAAATTGTCTTGTGATCAGGGAGACTGAGTTTTCAAGATCTTCATCCGATGATTCAGTCTCAATAGAATCATCCACAGAGTTGCCAACACCTTCACTTTTATCAAGTAGCTTAGTGTTCTTTTTTGCTTTGAATGCAATATCCTTTCCAGTTTTGGATATCCTCATGATCAAAGATCTTTAACTCTCCAACAAGAGTATTCCTGGAAAGTGTTTCAAGGTTATTTCTGTAGCGCCCCCTAAGCTAGCAGCTGACTAATCCAAGAGATTAACTAAATAAAGAGGCACTAAGAATCTAAATCATTTACTTAAACATTCAATTTAGAAATCTGCTACAAAAACTTAACCCAAAACTAGCCCCGCTCAGAAATATATATATATACAAGTATTCCTCTCAAATGATACATATACAATAGTCATTTGGTTTACAAATAAAATATACAACATAATAAACATAGCAGAAGTTAATCAACTAGTGAACTCAACCCTTGAAGCTTCCGCTGCGCAACTCTGATTTGTCACTGAAACTGAAAGTGGGAACGGGTGAGCACATCATCCCTAAAAGGGGTGCCAAATAGGAATAACAAATAGCTTTCAAGTAATCATTAATATGATTCGAAGACAATGCAGGTTTTATCAAAAGTCGGTAATACAAGGAAAGAAAATAAATCATAATGTAGAAACTTCTTCACAGACATTCATAAATAACAGTAAACATCCATGTGTGAGATATGTGTTGCCGCACATAAGGGAAGAATAATATTTGTGCTAACCACACTCATTAGGTAATATTGCGGTGTATCGCCCTAGCCATAGAATACTGATATATAAAGGAAGAATAATATTCGTGCTAACCACACTCATTAGGTAATATTGCGGTGTATCGCCCTAGCCATAGAATACTGATATTGTGTCGGCACACATCTCATACCACACAAAGCATACAAAGATATGCATGAATTTCACAACACCAAGATTGATTTGTAAAACAATAATGAATACAAGAGAGTTCGTTATCGATTCCCACCTCTTTTGATGACAATCCACGCCTACCTCGAGATCCACGATCCAGTGGTTCATCCTTGAATCGATCGTTGTTAATATAGACTAACTATTAATCACACAAGAACTCTAAGAATCTAGCCAAAATGGCTCACACAAGAATCATATAAGTCTGTCTAATGGTTCTAAGCCCAAGTTCACTAAACAGGCCCACTAACCAAAGGCCTGATCCAACTGGTCAACTAACGGTAAACATCAGTCGAAGGTCAAAATCCAGTCCACGGTCAAGGTCCACCGAGTCAAATAGGGAATCGGTGAGTCAACTCAGGTTCAACTCAGTCAGATTAACTGAATCATGCACAACAAATCAGTGAGACACATCTGACTGAGATGACTAACAGGCCTAATTCCATCACAATTACTTAACCTCTACTAACCTAATTCTATAAAATGTAACATTACACAAATTATTCATTTAAACATAATAATATAGTTTAATACAACTGTACTTTAAGATTACCTTGATCTGCACTTGCAGGCTTTCACTAAGACCATTGCTAACAACATTACAATCAATCTTCTGTTCAAACATCTCTCATAAGCACACTCAAGTTCAGTTCCAGTCATCACACTAATAATACCACTTGCGCATTTATAACTTCACTCCCAATTCCATGAACTGCAACCAGACAAACCATAACTTCAACTCAACAATTTCTGATCCATACTTAGCTAACAGCCAAACCTGTAATCCTTAGCACCACAGCCACAATAACCCATCTAAACTATCACGACAACATTCAACAACACACTTCACCAATGTTTTCAAATAACCCAAATCACTAACACACACACACCATGTCTCAATCTCTCTTGCACCTATAACAGTTCATTCATCCATTTCAGTGACACTGCAAACTCCATGAACTGCAACACCATCCCCACCAACATTACTACACCTTGCTCCTCTGATTCTTCCCAATACACACACACACACACACACACACACACACACACAAAAGTGTATTTACTAAAGATTCATATATGCCTGCAACAGTTCTTACATTCATAGTCACCACCACAATTTACAATTACAACTCCACTAACACCTCCACCTCCAATACCAGTTCTGCAATAACAACTACAGCTACATTCTACAAATCACTTCACCAATATTTTCATTATATACCTCAATATTCATTATTTCATCCAGGTAAACTCATTTCAGTTCTAATATGATTAGCAATCTCATAAACTCAAACTGTAGTAAATAGTCAAACTATATTTACTGAGAACAAACAATTACCTCAATATAAATCTTCTCAAGTAGTTGGACTTCAATTTCTCCCTCACTATACTCAGTTCAGCAAAACACCTAAAGACTAAGAACAAACCCCCAATTCAGTTCATCCAACACTAAAACGTCTCCATTATCACCATCAATTCTCTATTAAGCCTAAATTCAATTCCCAACTCTTCTCTTCTCTAATTCGAACCAAAAACCAAAACCAAATCTTCATATCAACAGAACCCGTTTCCAAACGATCCTTAAACCCTCACTTACATCTTCTTTATCAATATTTGAGAACCCTAATCTTCATTTTTACCGTAACATCATCTTCTTCTTCTTTACAACTTAAACAATTTCAGCAGCGTCAATAGCTCCTTTAATTCACCAACACACATATTACCCATCACTAATCAAACTCCAATTCGATTATGTGAGAAATCCTAACTTATGAATTCCAATCGATTCTTCAACTTCAAACTCTAATTCAGTTTAAGCCCATCTCTAAACATCCCTCTATAATCTCACTTTCATCTTCGAACTCATCTCAGAATCAAATCTCAGAAACCATAAATTCTTCAACCGATATCCAATAATCAATACTACTCTCATCTCTTCATCAATCATCAGAAGCATCTTCTAATTCATCTATTCTAACTCATCGATTTTCTCTCCCTCTCTAAAACAAACTCTGAAACTCGCAGAGGAAGAAGAACATGGGAAGAAGGAGACGGGGGAAGCAGAAAGAAGAAGAATGAAGAAGGAATAGAAAAGAATTGAGTTTATCTTCTCGATGGGTGAAGATAAGGCCTACCAGGAAGTTTATGGAACACCCGTTGAATTGATAAGGGAAGTCCCAGACTATCTAATGGCAAAAAGACTATTTTGCCCTTCTCACTATTCCGATAATTCCTTCTTCTTCAGGTATCCGAATGACACGTTCGAGTAGTCTATTTCGCATAAATTTTCGAGATCTATCAAGTGGTAATAATTTCGTATCTAGATCGTTGTTAGATTAATTTCTATTAATTAAAAATCATGTTAAACTAATCGAGTCAATATCGGTTAAATCGTCACTTGACTGGTCTAATAGCGTTGACGAGCTTGAGGGTCTTTACAATTTCCCTCAACGATGGCATGTTTCTTAGAATCGTATCAGGCTAGCGGTGATTTTAGAATTTTCATCACAATGTCCTATTCGGAAATAGTCTTACCCATCGCAAAAGATGCATTAACAATTTCAAACACTTTGTGATTAAACTCATCATCAAATGAAATTTCATCACCCATACGAAGGTTTTACCAATCAGAACTTTGGTTTTGAAGCCTAGCTTCCTTTTCAGAGGTATTCCCTTCAAATATGGTTTCTAAGATATCCCAAGCATCTTTAGACCGAGTGCACGTAGTCACATGGTGCTGAAGATATGGGGTAATGCATGAATGATAACATTTAATCCATAAGAATCTTGCTTGGCACCAAGAATCTCAAGATCATCATTCTCACCAATATCCTTTGGAACAGTTACACCGGTTACTATAACTACTGGTGGATTATAGCCATTAACAATATGAACCCATGATTGAAAATCTCGCGCTTGTAGGAAGGCACGCATATCAATTTTCCACCATTAGAGATTCGAGCCATCGAAGACCGGCAGTACATTTATAGATATATCACTTCTGTCCATAGAGTCAGATTGCTACAAACACAGACTTATGAGGTCTTAGCGTGTGAGCCTGCTCTGATACCAATTGAAAAAGCGGGTGATACAACAACCACACCCAATAATTCGTTCAACAATCTGTATGGACTAAACTCCAATATAATTCCGAGGGCACCAACTTTAAAGTGAGACTCAATCGAGAAATATATCAAAGAGATTTATCTCTCTTTCTCAATACAATCAGCAAATCGAACAAATAGAAATCCATGAGCCTGATTGATATGAGAAATAACTTGGACGGTACCAAAGACCAATGCCCAAGTGTCAATCAATTTCTATCCAATAATCAAGGTCGGATTTATCAACTGATTTGACTATGCACAACCTGTGATATTTCAATTATATAAACAAATATAATGCGAAAAAGAAATAACACAGACACCAAAAATTTTGTTAACGAGGAAACCGCAAATGCAAAAAAACTCAGGGACCTAGTCCAGCTTTGAACACCACACTGTATTAAGCCGCTACAGACACTAGCATACTACCAGTTAACTTCGAACTGGAATGTAGTTGAGATGCAACCAAGTCTCACACCGATTAAGGTACAATCGCGTTCCTTACGCCTCTAGAACCACGTCGGATTCTGCGCACTAGATTCCCTTAGCTGATCTTGTTAGAGCACTGCTCGGTCGAACTCGCAAGCATTGCTATCTCAAGCTTGTTTGTCAATGTTATTGATCAAAAATATAAGTCTTGATTTCTAGTCTAATTATAGTGATGTCTCGGACTAGGATAGATTGTGTAGTTGAGCATTAGACTTCACGACGTTCATCAAATGAAGGCGAAGAACTACTAAGGAGAGCTTGTGGAACTTCATCAACAAAAGGTATGTGGAGACTAAAACTAATATATCACTTGGAAAGTCTATTTCTACTCTACTCCTGTATTGAGATAAAAGTCGTATTACTATATAGTTGTCGATTATACATATTTGAGATTTCGAGCCGAGATTAACTCGCTTAAATATTTCTCGAAATATGTGTTGGTAAGCTTTCGCTTCAACCAAGTTCATCTTATATTCTTGACGAAAGTCAAAAGATGATCATGTGAAAATCGCCGAGTAACATTTTACATGGTTTGTGTGATACAATCATTTGGTGTATACTTGAAATGTTTCGTTATGATTATTTCAATAACTTGATAATTGCTTTGATACTAATAGTGTGTGAAAACGACTATTGTCATCCTCTAAGAAAGTTTCAATGATTGAAATAGTGAGTTTAAAACTATTGGCTCGAAAAGTGGTCTTGGGAGAAAATTACTAAAGGCACCCGGAAAGACGACTACAGGCACCCCAAAGTATGTTGGAGACTCCCCCGGAAAAGTCATATTTACACCCCAAAAGAATTGCTAAAGGGAACCCGACAAAGGATAAGGGGTACCCAAATTACTAAGGGGCACCCACATTGTTGTTCACACCCCACCAGTGGTTGAGGGGCACTCATCCCTACTATTTGAAAAATGGTTTTGGCGGGAAAATGTTCTAGTCGACTACAGATTTTGGCTTTGATTTTTAGGCAGGTCTGGGAGAGATTCAAGCCCATATATTGATTGGGATGGACTAGTTACGGCCAAACAGAGTTATTAGGGGTGATTGGATTGATTAAATTGAGACAGATATTCAGTTTGAACTAAACAGAGGTGTAGGAATACTAAGAAGATCCTGTGATGATATTTGGAAAGATTTTGTGCGAGTTATTCGAGCATATGGATTGGGATGAAGTTGTTGCGACAAGACATTAATCACCATTAATCCCCAAGGTGATTCTCGAAGTATCCCTACTACACTTTGGGTATCCATCCATCTGTTTAATTGGTGGCCTTTGTTTCTGACCAAAGCAGTGGCTTCCTTTATGTTAACAAGCATTCATGCTTGTTTTTGTACATATCAATAAGATTGTTGGAGTTTTGAGCAAACATGCCAAAACACCAAAAATTTATAGTGAAGCATCAATTAGAAAACTATTCTTTATAATAAAAGAAGACTACAGGGTATGGTGAAGCTAGATCAAACGACTAAACGTTGATGAAGTAAAAATTAACAGAGCGAGAATTATCCCATAATCTCTCTACTATATTGTTCTTGTTTGATTGCGGGTACTACTAGTCTGCCATACCCATCCTCGTTGTCGATGTCTGATTTAGGTTTTTACCAACATCCAGAAAGAAAACAAAAGGGTAATTCACAAAGAAAAAAAGATATTCTGTTCGCTCGATCAGAATATCAGAAGTAGATTTTCTTTAATATTAGAGAATACACATCTTGTATCTTAGCCGTTAAAGTTTAATTGACGGCTAGAAAAATTAATGGAAATTTAACTGACCTATGGTTTTATTGGGTGAAATTAATCAACTGAAATAGCATCCTACGTGTACGCCACCTAATATTGGGAGCAATGGGAGTAGAGATTTTGGGAGTCACAAATCATTTTCGTTTTGTTTTTGCTTTGCAGGATTAGCTTGAAGCGAAACGTGGAAAGTTGAACTTGCCTTACAAAAAGGGAGGAACTGAAGATTTTATTTTTATACTTTTATCTTATTTTTAGTAGTTTCTTTATTTTTTTGTAATTTTTGTTGATTTTTTTGTTTATTTTTAGTATTTTATTAATTGTAAAAAAAAAAACACTGCACACACCAATTGCATTTTCGTCCGGCACCGATTTTAGGAAAACAAGTGGTTTAGTAAGGTGAACCCTCTGGGCGTTATCATCCGAAACACCACAAGCCTCAGCCTCGTACCTGTGACCAGTCTTTGACTGTAGGTATATTTTGTTGTAGGTAACCCAAGCTTACCTAAATTAGTTAGCCCATCATTTGCATGTGCACATATTTTGTTGAATTCTTGTATTCCAGAACGTAAGAGAGACGCTCTAGGTCGGTTATGCGTGAAAAACCTAGAAGTGATATTTTAGGAAACAAAAATCTTGATTACCTTAATCTAGAGAGTCCTATTTTTGAACGTTCTTCTCACAGTGAGGAAAATATCCTTACTACTCCTATAGTGCCAGCAATGACTAGGGATGCACATGGTCCGGTACGGCCCGGTTTTCTTATAGAACCGGTCCCTGTACTTGGTGTTGAACGGTACCTCATTTTGAGGACCTGCACTGTACTTGTACTGAGTTGTACCCTGTCTGACCCACTGGTCCTAAGTACAAGACCGATCACTGGGTTTTTACCCACTGCAGGATGTAATTATCTCCCTCTAAAGTCTGAACCCATTGATACTCAAAAGATGTCCAAAACTTCAAATCCTTTACAATATTGAGTTGCATGAATCGCAATAAAATCCACACTTTTATGTGTATCCAACGAAGAGATAACAAAATTTATGAGATTATTCTAATTAATTCAAAGAAGATTCAAATTAAACATTTCAAGCATCCTAAATCACAATCAAATGATTATAACATTTCCATCAATAAGAAAAAAATAAAAAATTCCATCTGATTACATTCAAGAACAACATCAAACACAAATAATTAATTGAATTAGAAAAATCACATGAACAGAAGAAAAGGGGCTTACCATGGATTAAACCCATTAATCAAATCCTAAATAAATCATGAATTAAACCCAATTTCATTTTTCATATAGAAATCTTCAAAATTTAGTTCACCCACCAAACTTTCAGTTTGTTCACTAGATTATGTCCACCAACATAATTAATCAAATAATCAAACTCCCATAAGGGCAACAGTACAAGCAATCATGTCGCATGTTCTATGTAGACAAAACTGAAGTACAACAGAAGCAAATACCAGACACAAATTTGGAAACGAACAACACATATCTCCCATTTGGAAGCTATTGCTTATTATCTACTGTTTTATATTAGATGAACATCAATAACAACACCTTCTCTTCCTTCTTTTCCTAACATGCGATTAGAGATTGTGAAGAAGAAGCGAACCTAAGATGGAGATAGAGAGATGAGACTCGGCTGCTCTCCATAGAAAAAAAGTAGAAGAATAAATGAAGAATGATGCGAAACGATGAAACTTTGTTATAATACCAAACATAGAATGGATGGTTAAGATTAATCCATAAACTTATAATCAACGGCTCTTATTGATCGGGACATTCAGACTGGTACTAGACGGTACTCCCAGAGAACCGAGTACCTGTACCGGTATACACCGGTTCTCATATTTAATTTTTGATCCCTGTACCTCCTCTCTCGGTTTCGGTTCGGTTTTGGTTTTTTTTGTCCGGTTCTAGTCCGGTACATCGGGTTATTTGTGCATCCTTAGCAATGACAACTGTGAGAGATTACATGTACCCAACTAGGTCCACTCGACCATCGTGCATAAGATTACCAGCCTCTTCGGCTAATTATGAGTTGAAACCTAGTACTATTCAGATGATCCCTGTATTCTTAGGGAAAGATGATGAGAACCCGTACTTTCACGTAAGCGACTTTGAGGAAATTTGTGGAACAATTAAGATTAAAGACCTTAGTGATGAAATTTTAAAACTTAAATTGTTTCCTCTTTCCTTAAGAGATAAAGTTAAATCTTGAATAAACAATTTACCATCTGAGTCCATAACAACATGGGATGAACTTACTTCTGTGTTCTTTCAAAAGTTTTACCCAAAACATAAAACCTCGTCTATTAGGCAGAAAATTAGCACCAGTATGCAACACGAAGGAGAGTCTCTTTATAGGGTTTTAGAAAGATTCAATGATCTCTTAGCGCAGTGTCCCCGTCACGGGTTTGATAAAATGAAATTAGTGCAAATTCTTTTTGACGGGTTAGACTACTCGACCAAATCCTTGGTTGAGTCATTATGTGCTGGAGGGTTCTTAAATAAAACTGCTGATCAAGCATATTACTTTTTAGAAGAAGTAGCTGACAAATCCCAACAATGGAAATCATGTGTAGAACCCCCTAAAAGACTTTTGGTAAATAGAAATAGTACCAATATGGTAGACTCAAGCTTTGAGTTGGATGCTAAATTTGCTGCCTTATCTAGACGGTTAGAAGCTTTAGAATTAAGTCAGTCTAAACATAAGTCCTTTGTTGAAATTGATAATATGATTAGAAACTCTCAAATCTCTAGTTGTAGAATAGAGCCCAATAAGTCATTTTGGGAAGGACAGATTAGTGAAGAGCAAAGCTCTTTATAACAACTCATTTGATAACTGTCAAAGGTTTGATCCATATTCAGAGACATATAATCCCGGTTGGAAAAAGCACCCGAATCTATCATGGTCCCAGGGTCAAAATCAAGGTCAGACTAGTAAGTTCCAAGATCCACCAGGGTTTAGTCACCCTAAGAACCCGTTAGAGCCCACTTACTCCTTCGATAACAAGATGAGTTGCTTAGAGGATTCTTTTAGTACGGTAACAAAGACCCAGGAAATGTTAGTAACGAGACATACTAGTTTTCAAAAGGAAACCGAACAGAATTTTCAAACTAATGCCACGATTCTTGTTAAGTTAGAACTTCAAATAGGTCAAATAGCTCAGCTTCTATGTGAGAGAGAGAATTGAAAGTTCCCTAGTCAAACCAATCATAATCCCAAGGGAGATAAATCATCTGCTCAAGCGAATTCTGTCACTACCCTTAGGAGCGGAAAAACGGTAGACAATAAGGTAGCCAAGCCTAATAATGGACATATTGTAGGCCCACCTTCTAGTTCCCATGAGGCCCATGAGGAGTCGCTAGCTGAAGAGACTGACAAAGTTTCTAGTGATGCCAATGCGGTTCCTCATAGGTCCGACTTTATGCCTATAGACCCATATCCGCAGTTGTTAGCTCCAACAAAGAGAGAGTCGACCTTCAACGAGATAATGGAAACATTTAAGCAGGTGAATATTGACATCCCATTATTAGAAGCAATTATGCAAATGCCTGCTTATGCCAAGTTCCTTAAGGATCTTTGTACACGAAAGCGTAAGCTTAATATCAATAAGAAAGCCTTTTTAGCTGGTAAAGTAAGTTCAATCCTTCTGAACCAAACAACCCCTAAGTATAAAGACCCTGGATGCCCCATTATATCTTGTGCGATAGGTAATCACTCGGTTGATAAGGCATTACTTGACTTAGGAGCTAGTGTAAACTTACTCCCATATCATGTTAATAACCAGCGAGGCCTTGGTAAGTTGAAACCGACTAAAATGACCCTACAGTTAGTTGATAGGTATGTCAAAGTACCTCGTGGTGTCATAGAGGATGTTATGATTGAGGTTGATAAATTTATTTATCCAATGGATTTTGTTATTCTAGATACTCAGCCTGTTTAGGATCCCAGTGCTCAAATACCTGTGATTTTAGGTCGCACATTTTTAGCCACAGCTAACGCCGTTATCAACTGTAGGACGGACTTATGAACATATCCTTTGGTAATATGACCACTGAACTGAATGTATTTAATGTTACTAGACAACCTTCTGATGAATCAGAGGAAGTGAATATGATTAGCACATTAGTTCAGGATCTAGTTTAGGATAATTGGGACGACACTTTATTGGATAACTCTTTGGATGAATTTGATGAGATTCTCTTAAGTTAGTTAGGTGACCAAACTGTTACACTAGAAGAATCTCTCGAGTACTTTAAAGACTCTACGGATCCTGAAATTCAAGCCATAGTGCTAGGTCTTACAGAGAGTAATAATGACCCTAAGTTTGGGGGTAATGAACTAGAAGAAGCTCTTGAGTATTCTAAAGACTCCAAAGATCCGGAAATTCAAGCAATAGTTAGAGGCTTGTCTGAGAATACTGACTACCCTAAGTTTGGGGGTAATGATGGTCAAGTATCCCCATTAAAAGTCCTTAACTTGGGACTTGAGCCTAGTATGCCTGAGGTATTACTTGAGTCTCTTCCGACTCCACAACCTGATCCTTATGATACTATCAGGGAGGAAAACCAACAATTAAAGACCCATTGTTTGGATGAATATATTTGTCAAGACACTCATATAAAGCCCAAGTGGGCGTCGCAGAAAAACCCAGTTGTCTTGCAAGAATTTTTAGATCAAGTTGTGCTATGTATGTTTTTTTTTTCTAATCCGGTGCATTTGTCTCATAATTGTGGCAGTTTTATTTGGTATTGTTGATCCACAGTTGTTTCGACTATTGATATATGATTTGAAAGGTAATTAGCCTTTCTGTGGTATATGACATCTGGCTGAAGACTTTAAACTTAACAGTACTTGGGAGGTAAACCATACTCACGCAACACGATAATATATTTCCTTTACTCTTTTGATTCAAATGGTAATAGTTTCTCCTTGTTCATGCTTTAAATTTTATCTTTAGAACATTGAGGACAATGTTAGATTTAAGTTTGGGGGTATGGGAGAAACTTTTTAGTCGCATTATTTTAAACTCCAAAGCCTAGAAATTTATGCTTATTAAGGATGGTACAAACCAATCTAAGTGGATGGAAGCATCTTGGTTCTAGGAGTTGAGGAACCAATTTGAGTGGATGGAAACATCTATATAGAGTCTATTCATAAAAGCACAGAGCTCAGGTGTTAGAAATAACATGATAGTTTCACTGTATCTCGGAATCATCTTATTACTTCTGTTTTTATTTTTGCACAATTTTTATGTTGATGTCTCATTGGGTTGAAATAGGATGATTGAGTTACTAATGAAAAAAAAAAAAAAAAAAAAAATTCAGACCAGACCAATTAGACCAAACGGAATAAATTTTAACAATAAATAAAATAACACTTGGATAACAATATGTGTGTGTTCTCCCTATCTCTGTCGCCTAAACAAGCGTGGAACACAGGATCTACGGGAATTACCATGTAATCTGCTGACAAGAAGCATGCGCTTGGATCCGCAAGATATAATCATGTTGTTATTAAAATAAAATTATTATTATTGTTGTTGAATAAAATCGACCACTGGTTCCCTTGTATATGCCAGACGAGTTGATCTAGAATTAGGATTATCGACCACTGGTTCCCTTGTATATGCCAAATTGTGTTGATATTAGTCCGCATCAAAGTATCTCAATCCATTAGGTCATAGGATTCATCTTGGCATTGACGTACATTCGCAACCATCTATTTCTATTTCCATCTTCTTAATCTATTCATGTCATTTGTTTGATTAAGGATATTAATGTCCATAGTGCGACTATCTGAGTAGAGCTCTGTTATATATAAATTTTAGTATGCTTGAGTGAAAACTCGTGTACAACAATTGGAATTTCGCATCAGGGTACTTCCTCCTGTAGTCAATGAGAATATGCCAACCAAGGAGGTTCTTAGTGCTATTCCAAGGTTCTGCGTAGATTGCTAGGGCCGTGAGTAAAGGTTTTGTGGGTATATCTCTAGTAAACCCTCCCGAGACTATAACTCGGCCACTAGGGCCACCTAGGGGTTTAAAGGCTTGTTGCACACGCTAAGTGCAATCGCGATGCCCTCGATGAAGTGAGTTAGGATTTTATTTTCTAGATTAGATTTGCTCGGGACTAGCAAATAATAAGTTTCGGGGTATTTGATAGACGCATTTATGTGTTTATTTTGATCTCGATTTTCTGTATTGTTAGTACCCATTTTTGTAGTTATTTTGGCATTTTATGTTTTTGTAGGTGTTTTTGGAGAAATAAGCTCTTGCGGAGAAATTGGCTCGAAAAGTGGTCTTGGGAGAAAATTACAAAGGCACCCAGAAGATGCACTACAGGCACCCCGGAAGTATGTTGGAGACTCCCCGGAAAAGTCATATTTACACCCCAAAAGAATTGTTAAAGGGAACCCGACAGTGGATAAGGGGTACCCAAATTTCTAAGGGGCACCCACATTGTTATTCGCACCCCGCCAGTGGTTAAGGGGCACTCATCCCTACTATTTGAAAAATGGTTTTGGCGGGAAAATGTTTCAGTCGACTGCAGATTTTGGCTTTGATTTTTAGGCAGGTCTGGGAGAGATTCAAGCTCATATATTGATTGAGATGGACTATTTACGGCCAAACAGAGTTAGTAGGGGTGATTGGAATGATTAAATTGGGCCAGATATTCGGTTTGAACTAAATAGGGGTGTAGGAATACTAAGAAGATCCTGTGATGATATTTGGAAAGATTTTGTGCGAGTTATTCGAGCATATGGATTGGGATGAAGTTGTTGCGACAAGACATGGATAACTGACATGTTGGAACTAAAAAGAGAAACCAAATCTTCTTATCATCGGAAACAGGGAAGAATAGTTTATTAACGGAAACAAAGTAAGAATCTTAGCTCTGTACGGAAAGAACGTGGGATTATAGGGAAGATATTTTCTTTGAAGGATTCTATTACGTCATGAAGAGAGTTTAAGAAAGGATTGAACAACCCAGACGCGTACATGCAGAATAAAATGAGAAAAAAAGTCCGTGACTTGTGGGAGAGAAAAAAGAAGAAGATTTGGAAGCAAGATACTCGGCCTGTGGTGTATATAAAGGCTTTTGGGAGTCTCAAGAAGACGTATCGAGACTTTGGGGGATCAACATAGGCAGAGAAGGGAAGAAAATCGAGTTGCAGGAATTATTTTTCTGCTGGTGTAGAGGAAGAACATGAAGAAAAACTACGCCTTGCAGCATTCGTTTATTCTACAGCAGCTTACTATTATCGTTTCATGTTACAGTGCGATTGCAACACTTATAACTGTTGCGAATCTCTGTAGTAGCACTTTCCACCTTTTTTATACACTTTTGAGCTATGAAACAATATTTTGAGCACGACAATAATATGAGGATCTAAACCCCTTTGCTGAGGCGACGGAGGAAGCTATTTTTCCAATAAATATGTGGTAATATTTATTTAATTATTAAGTTCTGCAATTCTTTTTATAATTATTTGCACTGAATCAAAATTGAAATAATGATTTTTATTAACTCGTTGTGTTTTTACTTGATGGTACATGCTTAGCTTAGGGCTCTTGATGTTCCATGCTTGAGATTAACAACTACTCCCCCCGTTTCACAAAGACAGTCCGCTTTGACTTTCTCAAAATATTAAGGAGACCATATTATTTTACTTGACTACCCTTAGTTACTTACCTGTTTTATTTTAATAAAAATGTTAGCAATAAAGACTGTCCAAAATTGTTGTGAGAATTATAAATACGAAATATAAAAGGACAATTTAAAAGATATCGAATTTATGAAGTATAAACTTTATAAGGAATTTAATTTTTAGAGTTAAATGTATATTTTCTTAAAAGGAATGAATGATATATTTGTTTCCTCAATTATACTAATTTCTTTAATATTTTAGATTGGGTCACGTTAAAAATGGATTTATGATTATAAAGAATTCAAGGGTATATTAGAGAGTTCATTGAAAAAGTACGACTATAAACAGAAGTTGGACACAATTTTGAAACTGACGAAAAAGGAATAGAGGACGGTCTTTCAGAAACAGAGGGAGTAGTGTTTTAAAAATCTACTATTGACAATATTTAAGAATCAATTGAATGTATAAATTGCATGATAATTATTAATATTGAATCACATAAAAATTGGAAAATAGTGGAATCCATAGTCTCAGTTTTCTCTAAAATCTTGATAACAACTTCAATTGAGTTTTCTTTATTTTTAGTTTTCAAAATTTAAGTCTAAAATAAAATCTCTGCAAGTCTTTAACGAACCTTTTCTTATATCACTATAAAAAAACTACATCATTTATTCCAATTGACTTTTCTGTGTGAGATAGATTTGTTTATCAAGTCTTCGACTTTCGGTCGTAGCAACTCTTGGTTGTGGGTGAGATCAGCTAAGGGAATCAAGTGTGTAGTATCCTGCTAGGATCAGAGATGTAAGGAGCGCAATTGTACCTTGAATCAGTGTGAGATTGATTAGGGTTCAACTACAGTCCAGTCCAAAGTTCATTGGTAGTAGGCTAGTGTCTGTAGCGGCTTAATAAAGTGTGGTGTTCAAAGCTGGACTAGGTCCCGAGGTTTTTCTGCATTTGCGGTTTTCCTCGTTAACAAAACTCTGGTGTATGTGTTATTTCTTTTCTGCATTATATTTTGTTATATAATTGAAATATCACAGGTTGTGCGTTGAATCGATCAATTGGTAAATCCAACCTTTGGTTGTTGATTAAAATTGATTGATCCTTGAACATTGGTCTTTGGTACTGTTCAAGTTACTTCTCTTATATTCAATCGGGCTCGCAAATTCCTATTTGTTGATTGCAGATTGAATTGAGAAAGAGAGATACAAAACTATTTGATATACTTTTCTCTAGATTGACTCTGACTGTCTAGTTGATTCTCTTGAAAGTATATTTGAGTTTGTCTATTCAGATTTCCAAACGAAATATTGGGTGTGGTTGTTAGACCCCCGCTTTTTCTATCTCACCTACAACTAAGAGTTGCTATGACCCAAAGTCGAATATCTATTCTTTATTCAGTTTTTGTTCCGTCTTTTGATACAAAGATCAAGGTGAACATGAACCAACTAATAATCCGGTCTTATACTCCCGAAGAGCAGCCTATAATTATTAGTCACCTCATAATAACCTAACTGATTAACATAAGAAGTTATTGCGGAATCACAAGAGTCTGAGACGAAGAACTGTTGTGATTACTTTTTATATCTTACCTATCGGAGATAAATCTCGAGTAAATCTTAGAGAATATAAAACTCGATACGATAAAACAAGTAAGTTCTTCACGAATCCCAAATGAATTTTTCAAGTCGTTAACCTAATAGTGGTTTTGGAAAAACCTAGGTTCAAGTAGAATCGACTCTAGTTTGCAACTACGACACATGTAAGTGTCGGGATTAGGTTTTCCAGTTGCTAGAGTTCTCCCTTATATACCCTTTCAAATCAGGGTTTCTTACAATCAAAGATAAGATAGCTTAGTAACAAAACATTTAATATTCACCGTTAGATGAACACCTAATTTAAGATTCAAGCTAAGTTTGCTTAGAAATTATGCAATTAATCTCCACCGTTAGATGGTCTTCGCTTGTTACACACAAAGGAAATATACTTATATTTAGATATGAGTAACCGTACCTAAACGTGTATATTGGGTTGGCTCAATAACAGTTAACCGAAGTTATCCATATGAACACTTTTGTCTTAACCATATTCATCTAACACTTATGGATCAAATATGATGATCAATCAGTCATGAAAGATAATCAAATGAATCTAATTGTGTTTCAAATTGAGTTGTTCAATTGTTTACTATCTCATAGAAATATATATGAACAAATTGAAACAAAATCGGATTGATTCGTAATCGTACAAAGTACTTATACAAGAATCAATTCATAAACATTAAGCCAAGGTTTGTAAAGTTAACTTGCATTCCTTAAATCATAAATGTTTTAGTTCATGAGTATGAGAATCATACATGACCGATTTTAGAACTTAACCACTGTGTTCGCAAACTAGGTACGCGAACAGCAGCTCCGTACCTTGGCCTAGTCAAGCCGCTCGCAAACCCGGTTCGCGAACAACCGTTCGGACCTAACTCAGGTAAACTCGTTCGCATACAAGGTACACAAATAAGAGTTCCAGACCTTCTCAAGTAAATCCGTTCGCATACTAGGTACGCAAACAAGAGTTCCGGACCTGAATTATCACAATACAGTTCGCATACTAGGTATGCATACAGTGTTGTATCTATACATGGGTAATTGTTCCAAAGTCTCATTTAAATCGTTGAAACATCCTTGGAAGACAACAATGGTAATCTCACACATACCATTAGCTTCAAGTAATTTTCAAGTGATCGAATGATCAATGCGAAACTTCCCAAGCTAACATCAAATGACTGTCTCACACAAATCATGTAAGATGTAATTTTTCACATGATCATATTTTTACTTAATATTTAGTTTCCAACAAATAAATTGTTTCCAACTAAACTCGTCAAGAATATGATGAACATAGCTAAAGCAAAAAAGCTTCCACCACATATTTCGAGAAATAGATAAACGAGATAAACTCAGCTCGAAATATCAAATGTGTATAATGTAAAAGTGTATACATCTATACGACTTAGTCTCATTAGAAGATAAAATAAAATAGACTTTTGAGTGATTTATAAGTTTTAGTCTCCACATACCTTTTGTTGATGAAGCTCCTCCAAGATCCTCAGTAGATCTTCGTCTTCAGTTGGTGAACGCTATGAAGTCTAAAGCTCAACTACACATTATATCCTAATCCGAGACATAGCTATAAGTAGACTAGAAATCAAGTATATAGTTTTGATCAAATAAACTTGAAAAACAAGCTTGAGATAGCAACGCTTGCGAGTTCGACCGAGCAGTGCTCTAACACCTAACGATGCTAACTCTAGTAATCGCTCTTCAAATCATTAATCTAATACTTGTATGCTACCGTTTAATCTAATAAACTCCATTGTTGGGTAAGATCTACCAAGATCTATGTTATCGAAATAACCAGATCTAGGTATACTAACTATCAGATTCAGATATTGAAGAATACTACCAAATGATAGCTTGCTGATCTAAGACGACTAGTTAATCAATCGTATATCAAAGATAAACAAGATCTAGACGGATTCTAACCGATCAAGTTTGTGCACGAAGTCAAATCACAAAGATACGAAACCAATAACAAATCTTCTTATATTTAAATATGCGATGTCTTCTTTTGTACTTGCACAACCAAACTTAATTCCAACTTATGATCGATCATACACAAAATAAAGTCTGTTAACAATGGATGATCACAAGTTAATATCAGATCTAAATACGGATCTGAATTACCGCTGATCACTTGATATAGTTTGAGTGAATTTATGTCAGAAGAGAAGGCTCTCAAGAATAATCAAACTAAGTGCAATCAAGGTTTAACAACCGTTATTCAATCAAATCAATAATCGAAAACTAAGATAATAATACAGATTCTAGTTTCCCACCAACGGTACTATATAGACACTTTTTGATCCCAAAGAAGTCTTTAAACTAGCGGAAGTAAGAGATTTCACCTAATTAGAATATAATGTTCATGATAAGCTCTTGTGCTACTCTTTCCTTAGCTTTGTTATTGAATAATTAATCATAGACGTATTTATTATAGTACTGCTCGGTCGAACTCACAAGCGTTGCTATCTCAAGCTTGTTTGTCAAGTTTAGGTATCAAAACTATAAATCTTGATTTCTAGTCTACTAATAGCTATGTCTCGTATTAGGATATAATGTGTAGTTGAGCCATAGACTTCATGGCGTTCATCGATCGAAGACAAAAAACTACTAAGAGAAGCTTGTGGAACTTCATCAACAAAAGGTATGTGGAGACTTGAACTCATCTATCACTCAGAAGTCTATTCTATTCTATCTCTTATTGAGACAAAAGTCGTATAGCTATATATACTTTACTTTATACATATTTGATATTTCGAGCTTAGTTTAACTCGCTTATATCTTTCTCGAAATATGTGTTAGAAAGCTTTTTGCTTTAACTACGTTCATCATTATTCTTTACAAAAGTCAAAATATGATCATGTGAAAATCACCTGGTAACATCTTACATGATGTGTGTGAGACAATCATTTGATGTAGGCTCGGAATGTTTCGTATTGATCATTCGATCACTTGAAAATTATTTATAAGCTAATAGTTTGTGTGAGACAGCTATTATCGTCTTCTAAGAATGTTTCAATGATTGAAATGGGAGTTAAGAGATAAAACCCATGTCTGGATACAATACGGTTTGTGTACTTAGTGTACGAACTGTTTTGTCGGAATTCAGGACCGGAAGTTTGCATACCCGTCCGCAAACTTATTCAACTGTTTAAGTCAGGGTAGTTAAGTTTGCATACCCGTTCGCAAACTGATTTAACTGTTAAAGTCCGGGAACCAAGTTTGCGTACCCGTTCGTAAACGGTTTCAATTGAGTTCGGTCCGGAGCTAAAGTTTGCGTACCCGTTTGCAAACTGTCGGCTTGTGACCAATGTCTAGAACTTAAGTTCGCGTACCTGTTCGCAAACTTAAGTGGTTCAAGTTCTTAATCGGTTAAGTATGATTTCATACTCATAAACAAATACATTTATAAATTAAGGAATGCAATCTTTTCAAACCGTGGCTAAATTGTTCACGAACTGATTCTTTTGAATCAATCCGGTTTTGCTTCAATTGTGTCTTGTATACTTCAATGCGAATATAAACAATTGAACAACTCTATGAGTAACATAATTAGATTCATTTGATTATCAATTGATCTAGAAGTGTTAAGATGAACATGGTTAAGAGAAAAGTGTTCATATGGCTAACTTCGGTTAACTGTTATTGAGCCAACTCAATATACACGAAAGTATATTTCATTTGTGTGTAACGAGCTAAGAAAATCTAATGGTGGAAAGATATTAACTTGAATCTTAAATCAGGTTTCATCTAATGATGCATATTGATTGCTTTGTTCCAAAGCTATCAAACCTGATTTGAAGACTATATAAGGGAAAACTCTAGCAACTGGGAAACCGAATCCCCACACCTCATGTGTAATACTAGTTGCGACTAGAGTCGATTCTCCTTTAACCTAGGTTTATCATAAAACCATTATAGGTTAACGACTTAAAGACCTCATTGGGATTTTGTAGCCAGACCCAGCTATTTTCTATGTAGTTGCGTGTTCTGATCTTACTTTGTTATATCGTATTGAGTATTATCTTCTTTAAGATTTGCTCGAGATTCCGATAGGTAAGATATAAAAAGTAATCACAAACATCTTCGTCTCATTCTTTGTGATTCCACAATATCTTGTTTCGCTACCATACGATTAAGATTATTGTGAGGTGATTGTATTACTAGGCTGTTCTTCGGGAATATAAGTCCGATGATTGATTCTTGTTCCCCTTGATTTATTAAAAGACAGAACAAAAACTCGTAGGTATTTCTGTGGGAGACAGGTTTATCTATTCAACAGACTTTTCTGTGGGAGACAGATTTGTTTATCAAGTCTTCGACTTTGGGTCGTAGAAACTCTTAGTTGTGGGTGAGATCAGCTAAGGGAATCAAGTGCGTGGAGTCCTGCTGGGATTCAGAGGCGTAAGGAACGCGACTATACCTTAATCAGTGTGAGATTGGTTAGGGCTCAACTACATTCCAGTCCGAAGTTAACTTGTAGTAGGCTTGGGTCTATAGCGGTTTAATACAGTGTGGCGTTCAAATCTAGACTAGGTTCCGGGGTTTTTCTGCATTTGCGGTTTCCTCGTTAACAAAACTTTTGGTGTCTGTGTTATTTCTTTTCCACATTATATTTTCTATATAATTGAAATACACAAGTTGTGCGTAGTTCAATCAATTGGTAAATCCAACCTTTGGTTGTTGTTTGAAATTGATTGACACTTGAACATTGGTCTTTGGTACCGTTCAAGTTGTTAATAATCAGGCTCACGGAATTCTATCTGTTAGATTTGCTTATTACATTGAGAAACAGAGATATAACTCTGGGACATATTTTCCTTGATTGAGTCTGACTGTCTAGTTGATTCTCTTGGAATTATATTGGAGTTAGTCCATACAGATTGTCTAAACGAAATATTGGGTGTGGTTGTTAGACCCCCGCTTTTTCAGTATTAACCGCTAGTACACAACAAATTTAAATCCATTCTGGGTACAATAAATCTGCAACAAAAAAATTCGGTGCTAAATGCCAATATCAACGGTTCAATAAAAATATTGTTTACGCAATACAAAGGGTATATACCACGAAATATATGCTACAACTGGCATCGAAGTGTCAGTGACATTGGCATGGTCAGGGCATAAACATCACTGCTTGGATAACATATTGTGTTAAAACTAGCGCTGGGTACGTTTACACATTACACAACGTTTCACCAAATCCTTCAGCACCGGCATTCCCATCGCTTGTGCTTATGCAGTAGCATAACATTCCCCTATTCAACTTACTAGAAACCTTGAGTCTTTATTACGAGACTCATCGGTCAATTACTTGACCAAGTACTCTTATACGACTCTATTAACTCAATAATAACAGCATATTGACTCTACTAGTTGATTTCTACGAGACATCAAACATGTCACATGGGGGATATTCATTAGGGTTTTGGTCTGGTGGTTTACGGTAGGTTTTGAGTGCTAGTTCACACTTGTAACTGAAAGAGACTAAGTCGTGATAATCGCGGAGGGAAAGAAGAGATTAGTGAACATGTATTAATCAGTTTTCCAAGCAATACATAATGGATTTTACCACGTTTTCTTAGTAGTAGTTTCACAGCAAATTCCAATTACTTGATATTTATAATTTGAAGATATCACCTACAATCACATCACCCCTGTGATATCTCACTCTTTCTTTGTTTTCTTCCTATGATTAACCCCATCTCCTCTCTTTGTGACCGAAAAAACGCTCAAACGACCATTTTTTTTGGTTTAGAGCGATCTTTGTACTATTTTGATCTCTCAAACTCACATTAATTCCCCTACTCTCACTTTATTTTTTTACACCTAAAACAACGGTGTAAATTACGGCTAGATTCTTGAAAAAAATGATCCAACTGCAAATTAATCTAATTCTAAACTTAGCCGTAAAAAATCTCCAACCTTTCTTCATAGTTTAGTCGTAAATAGCAATAAAATACATCTATATCTGGGAAATTGGTCTACTTCCTAGCCATAATAAACACTGCAAATGAGCTATTTAATTTGAGTATATCTAACCTATTTCAAGCACAAAAATAAGATAAAATGGCGGGTTGTTGTCAATTATGGCCACTGCTTTATGAAGTGATATAATTAGGTTTTTGTTTTTGATTGTTTAGCTTTAATTGATGGAAGGGTACTCAGACATTTGCAATGCCGTAACACACCTAACGAACAATCTAGTCATTGAGTATCTTGGAAAAACTCTTCCTTTGTTGTATTGAGAAGTCCCTAAATCAGTTTTTATTTGGGGTGAGCATGGTCCGGATTTGACCGGTTTTAGCCTCATCCACATCCAATCCAATACACGACGGACTTGTCGTTTGACATTCGCATCCAGTGAATACATGGATGGACGGGGTGGATGCAGTTGATCAAATGGGTTTGTTCATGACACTCCATCTAAACATAAACATGACAAAAACCTCAAATAATAATCGAAAGAAAAAAAATAATCAAAAGTAACGAAAGAACACTTGAACCCTACTAAAACAAAACATTATATCTGTATAATGTTGTACTTGTTTTCACTCCACCTTACGTTCACTCCACATTATGATTCAGAACCACAACAGTAACACAAACAACAAATCTTGTACTTGTTTTCACTCCACCTAACGTTCACACCCTAAAATTGAGACTATAAATGAATGCTAAGGGAAGATGAATATATAGTGATCGTTCCTGTACTTTACGAAAATTCAATGTAACGAGTTTGGGTGTCCAACAAATTTTTAAGAATTATTGACATTCAATCCAAGCTCCCAAAATCCGCATTCAGTTTATTAATGTATGGTTTAGACATCTAGCCACATAAAAACGGAAGGGCCGGTTGGGATCCACGGATTCGATGTCAAATGTTCACCCCATATTTTTAAAGTAAAACTCATTTTTTATGTGACGGAGGCCATACCATGTAGTTTGACAGGCCCAGGCTCCAGATCCAATTCGGTAAAACCTATAGTGTTTTAAGATGGCTCTACAAAGGGGGCACCCAACTTCTACCTACAGGACTGACTGATTTATCCCTTTTCCGCTTCTTCTTCTTATTACACCTTAAAGGTTCTATTTAATTCTTCGGGAGTCTTGGTTGAGGTGACTGATCCCAATATCAACTTCTCTTGATCATAATTTTGAAACCAACATTGTTAGATTGGTTGAAAAGAACAACTATGGCAAGCGGTCAGGTAGTTATGCGTGCTAGGTATAAGAACAATGGTGTCAAGGATCCTGGCGTTCAAGGAGTTCTTATTATGGTACTAACCCTAAAACTTTTCTAATCCATAAATTTGTTGTGAAATTTTCCTGATATTCATGATTCGCTTTTTGGCAAATTGATTTACTGTTTGTTATCCCCAAAGTAGTATATTAAGTATCTATTTGCATATACTTGGGAGATTAATTTCGTAAGCTTGGAGCAATGTTTCTGCTAATGCTTTGAAAGATTAAGCGACTTATACAGAAACTGAGATTTTAATGGGAAATATTGGAAGACAAAATGTAATTATTTTTTGGTGTTTGATACTACTTGTAAGTGTCAATGGAAGAATCTTTGCAATTTTTGGTGTCGTCAATTGGTAATTTTGGATAATGTCTCCTGGACCAAATTCGTTTAGTTGGTTTCTATGTATCTTGATACTTCAGTTTTAGATATGGTGATAGCTCGGTCATGAGCACATTTACTCGTCAACTTTTTTTTTGCCTTTGCATGTGTGTCTTTTAAACAATCAATTAAGCATACTTTGTGAATTGTCCTTGTTGCAGACAGAGGACAAACTTGATTTCTCACCTGATGATCCTATGCCATCTGCAAAACTCAATGTTGGGTTTAGATCCATTAAAGGTAATCCTTACCGGAAATGTGTTTCTATTCACAGATTTTAGATAGTTGTTGTGTAAAGGGGGAATTAGTGTCATTAAACTCAAGAACAACTTTTGATGGCATGGTTCTTAATAGCCAAAGTATCTCTTTTCTTCTTCTCTATTGGTACTATTATGAACTTGATTTTTATTTCTCAAAGTGATAATACTAGGGATAATGATGAGTGAACTCAAAGCCTCCCTTATATTTGAATAACGAATTCTCTCTTTTCTGTTGCTAGCATTAAGGGTACATTTTCATTTGGGGTAGTGGCTCTTCTTATTGTCATTCTGTTTGTCCACATAATTATTCAGGTCACAAATTTAGCAGGGAGGGAAGCCAAAAACAAGCGCTACTAATGCTTACAGGGGTAAAGGATTTAATGCTGTTCTATTGTTGTGTGAATTATTAGTTCTTATAACTCTATAATGTTTATGACTTTATGCATGTTTCATTGTTCTATTCGAGCAGATTGCTCTATTGCTTTCTTTTTTATCTAGTACTCATCTCAAACTGCATCTTAGGTAGCTCTTTTGACACCATTTTGGACAGCTGGTCTCACTAGGGCTACATGTGCCTGGAAAAACTCTGATCTTTGTTGACAATAATCTTTATAAACTGGTCTCTTTTTTTTACCCCGATTTTTCCGGTTAAGCGTTGCTTCCCCTAAGTTTCAGATTTTTTTTTTATATAGAATTTAGTATTGTTGGAAGGATTCTAATCTGTTAGATGATATTCTGAAAGTTGGCTGTAGAAATTGGGTCCTAAGAGCTGTCCAAATAGGAAGGTTCTTCTGGTGACCAGCTTATTTTTAGAACTTATTTGTTTTGGATCTTCGTTATTGAAAACAAAACTGTTTTCCTTTGTGTTGTTTCAGAGCGATAAGAATTACACATTTGAGTTTGATAAATTTACTGAACGTGATATATGCCGAGATTTTGTTGGTAAGTTTCTCTCCTGCCATGTTTATCGATTTTAACAGTCACTTATACTATTGACTTAAAAGCTATTTATGTATTTGTCGAGGTTATTAGCTAAATAATAAGATGGTTACTTACATATCGCTTCCCGTCATCTTCTATAAAACCTTTTATAGTTGTAGTGTTCTACCTGATGTCTTCCAAATGATGCTTTTTGCCTGAAATATGTTACCAATGTTATAATGTCTCATATGTTACCAATATTGTAATGTCTCACGAACAGGAAAGGTCCTTGGAAAGATCCAAGCTAAGGAATCATCTGCATCGGATGCCAAAGTGGATCCCGAGAAATCTGCTACTACACTGCATGATGAACAGCTCCGTCCAGAAGAAATGAAGCTTCGGATGAAACTGCTAGCTGAAAATAGGTAACAATGCTATATCTAAGCACATCTACAATTTCTCGTTTGAGTTCAAGATTATGGAAGATTCCTGAACTTGCCATTTTATTGTTTGTCGATGGTGTTAATTAAATTTTTTTGAACAGTGAGTTGCAGAAGCTGCATAAGCAATTTGTAATTGGTGGTGTTTTGACTGAAGCTGAATTCTGGGCCACAAGAAAGGTTAACTTATGCATATATGATACTAGATTAGTAATGTTTTTACATGCTTCAAGTATTAACATTCTTTTGTTGATGTCGTTTTTTACAGAAATTGCTTGCTGTTGATGCCAGCAAGATGTCTAAACAGCGATTGGGGTTCAAAAGTGCGATGCTTGCAGATGTCAGGCCACTGACAGATGGCCGGGTACACCATGAATTTCTATTAATGTTTAGATTTCTTTCTTGAATATTGAATACATCCCTCATAAACCCTTCAATGTGAATATACATAATAATTACATACATACAAACATAATAAGTCTGTAATTTTATTTTATTTTTGTCCTTTCCAGACAAACAAAGTCACTTTCAGCCTGACTCCAGAAATTATTCAGCAGGTATGTTACAGTAGGACTTCATTTTTCTGGAATTGTTTGCCTGGTGGGTGCTTGTTTCAAAATTTTGTGCTTGTATTTCCTCGAGTGTTCTATGTACAGATGCATAGTCTGTACTGAGGGTTTGACAGCGCTGACGTTCTTTTCCCCCTCCGTATATGGTTGTAGTATATACGTTGTTGAATGCAAACAGAATATAAATCGGAAAAATATCCTTTGATCCTCTTTTTAGTGAGAGTACAAGTACTACATTAGGGAATGTAATATTACTCCATATATAGATCTGTATCTTTTCAGTTGCCTTCACATTTTAGCTGACAGATTTCTTTGAACATAAGTCTTTCTGCTCTATCAATTTGTTTGGCTCTGATATTTAATTTTTGGGTAAAGACGTTCAGTTGCAATCATGCAAATGCAAGAGAACGTTTGAACATTCTTCTCGTAAAGAGCCGAGGAAAGTAATAGTTTAAGTTTGCTGATGTGACCAGATTTTAAATTAGGGTCACAGTCTCAGGTACATAGTTTTTATTGGTTAGTATGTATATGTTGAAAGCTTCCAAATCTTATGGAAGTGTTACCTTTTCTGTTCATGGCTGTTACTAAGACATTATTTTCACCATCGAATGGATTCAGTTTGTGAATGTTATAGTTGTTCTCTACTAAATGGCCTTGCCATTTAAAGTTTCTCTTACTTTCTTAGTCAGGACATAATTCCACGTGTTAGTAATTGAATCTATCTATTACTCTTATTTCAGTTTTTTACTTCTTGAACTACTGTAGCAAATTAATGGTAACCAATATATACGTGCTTTCAAAGTAGTTGTTTATAATCAATATTATTTACATTAGCTAATAATTTTGGGCACTTTCCTTTTAGGCTTTAGTTGATGATTTGATTCTTTGCAGATTTTCACTGAAAAACCAGCTGTTCACCAGGCATTTCTGAAATTTGTCCCAAGCAAGGTAAGTGGATATGTTCTCTTTTGTCTGTTATGTGCCAAGAATTTAACTCATGAACTAATATACGGGTTCCTTCTCTCTTTAGCTATATACCTATCATCATGTGATTCTCATGTTCTCTGCTTTGTGATTTTGTAGATGACTGAAAAGGATTTCTGGACAAAGTATTGTAGAGCAGAGTTTCTCCATAGAACAAAAAATGCTGTTGCAGCTGCGGCTGAAGCTGCTGAAGATGAGGAGCTCGCTGTCTTCCTGAAGCAAGATGCCATATTGGCCGGTGAAGCTCGCCAGAAGGTTCTTTTTTTTATTATTTTTTTTTTGTGTTTTTTGGTATAATATGATAGAAAATATTACCTTAATGATATACTTTCTTTTTTCGTTTCTTTTTTCCTTTTAGATGTGCATTAGAATTTCCAATCGGGTGCAAATGATTTTTTCCATGCTGCTACTTTTCTCGATTATACACTTCTCATATACTACTTATACTTGCTCATATACTATTTATACTTGTTGTTGACACATTCTGGACTTGCAGATCAGGCGTGTCGATCCAACATTAGATATGGAAGCTGATGAAGGGGATGATTACATACATCTTCCGGTACAACACCTATACCCTCTAAATATTATATCTGGGCTATTCTCATTATGGACTGAATGACTCTCTCTTTATAACATCTAATTCAAATGCTAAATGGTATGCAAAATATAGAAAGATGAAAACTGATTCATGGTGACAGTTAGGGTTTTGTTTTCTTCTTGTTCAGAAGTCTGAAATCTTTTTTTTTCACATTTTTTTCTTAATTGCACCATTTGTACAGCAAAACAACCCCAAGAGGTGCTCTAAAAGTACCCTCCCTAGTATTCAGTAGGTATCCACTATTGCTGTGACTTGGGATAGTATAACTGTTAAAGCTTGCTTTCTCGAATCTTACGTGATTTAAGTTAACCTTAAATGAAAGAGGAGAAGGGATAGTAGTATAACTGTTAAAGCTTGCGTTCTTGAATCTTACGTGATTTAAGTTAACCTTAAATGAAAGAGGAGAAGGAATAGTATAACTGTTAAAGCTTGCTTTCTTTGAATCTTACGTGATTTAAGTTAACCTTAAATGAAAGAGAAGGCAAATTCTCTCTCCTGGACATAATTTGATGGATGCCCACCAGTTGTTTCTGGAATCACATCATATGTTTTTGTCAGCTTGAAAGACAATTTTCTGTTTCCAATATCCGTGATTTAAAAACACCCACCCAATGTGTAATTTGGTGCACCAACATGCAGGGGGCAGGCACCCTTATTGAAACAGCCCTGTTTTATTTTATTTTTGCCAATTTTAGCAGAATTTGACAATTGGCAAACAAATTTGTTCTTCTTTATGGTACGTCTTAATTGTGTCTTCGTGTGTTCATTTTCTCCATTTTAACTTCTGCTTACATTTTCGTTGTATGTAGGATCATGGAATTTTTCGCGATGGGTCCAAAGAGTTTACTGATTCTGAATATGAACAATATAAGAGGACTCTCGCACAAGATCTTAACCGACATGCAGCAGTGGTCTTGGAAGGACGGACTTTGGGTCAGTGGTCCTCATTATCTTCTGCTGAGGTTTTATTTTTATTTGATATGGCTTGACTTCATTTTGACCAAGGGTAGTATCAATACAGTATTTCTGATTCTTAGATATCTGCATACTTCTTAATTCCAGCATTTTTTTCCTTTCTTTCTAGATAATTAAGATCTCTGGCATTTCTCATACCCTTTCTTTGTTCTTCTTCATGAATGTGCATGCAGATATGGAACTAGGGGACACACGAACTGTAGCAGAAGCACTTGCCAAGTCCAAGAAGGGTTAGCGATGATAATTTGGATATGTTGTTTTACTTTCTTCATTTTGTTTTCCGGCAGAGTAGTAGTAGTGTGAAAAATTGAAATGTTTGTTGTTGTGCAGCTGACTTAGCTACTCAAATGTCTGATGAGAAGGCAAATCACAATCGTTCGGAAAGGGCTTCTCGAATGGCTGAAATTGAAGATCTTCAAACACCTAATAACCTTCCATTCGCACCTCTGCATATTAAGGATCCACGGGAGTACTTTGATTCTCAACAAGCTAATGCACTCAAAGCCCTAGGAGATACGGCAGTTGGAACAAAAACAATCATTTGTAATGTGAACACGGCACAAGCATATGGGTTTTTGAGGAAGTCAATCTCTGAGATGAAAGTAACGGGATTGAGTGATCCTGTAATTGAGTCAGAAGTTGCTCGTAAGGTTCTTATTGGTTTGTCTCAGCAGTTATCGAGTACCAAATATAATCTTGGGAAGAATCCACAGGAAAGTATCCTGGATAGACTTCCGAAGAAAACTAAAGAAGAGCTACTGCACTTCTGGATATCCATTCAAGAATTATTGAAGCATTTCTGGTCTTCATATCCTATTACAACAACATACCTTAATACCAAGGTAAGCAGACTGAAGGATGCCATGGCAGATATTTATCCCAAGCTGCAGGGAATTAAGGAATCCGCACAATCAGATTTTAGGCATCAAGTTTCTCTCCTAGTTCAACCAATGGTTCAGGCTCTGGACGCTGCATTTACTCATTATGATGCAGATTTGCAGAAGAGATCAATGAGGAGCTGAGTAAGATAAAATGGTTTTGTTTCTTGCACCTTCATCTTGTTCCAGATTGTTGATAGCCTACCCTACTATACACAGACAAACATTTAAGCTTTGCAGATAATCCAAGTAAAAAGGAAGATTTCACTCCAAGAAGAAAAAAAGTTGAGATTAATTTTTCAGTTTGTTACAGAGTAAACAACTTGTAAAGGTGATGAATATGAGAAGTGGAATGCAACCGAAGAGGGGAAGAGGATTAAAGATATCATTGAAAGTTTTAAGAAACAGGATGACAAGAAAAGACTATGAAAGCCCATGGAAGAAGAAGTTGAGCTGATAAGGTTAAAGATGATAAAAATCAAGAGCGAGAACAAGTTGAAGATGAAGCTGGAGGACATAAGGATGCCAATCACTACTTGGCAAATTAAAAATGCCTGCTGATCAATCATCTTGCCTAAATAATGTTACTGAATCATTTTAGTGATGCATGTTTTTCACTTTAAAACTTTCATAAATGGGATGGGTTTTTTATTTTATAGATGTTGCTCATAAAATTGTATACTGCTCTCTCATAGCTCAAGATTATTAACAGATGGTGTTGTAGTAGTGCCTAATGAAAGTTTTGAGTAATATTACAGAGTTATTTCATAGTCTTTCTTTTTCTCAATTTGTATGTTACTCTCTCAAATACTATAAAGTTTTAACTTAACAAAATGCTTTTGTTAGCGCGGGGTTGAAATCCTCAGTATTACAAATATAAAGTAACAGATGAACTTCTTTGGTGTTGTTGAGGACCGTCCACTCTGCCAGCGCCAGAATGATGTTACTTCTTCCCTTCAGAACTTTATCCCATTTTGCTAACTAGGGATGCGACAGAAGGGCCGGCAACACACTTGTTTGACACGGGAAAGGTGTCACATTATAATCAAGTAGCGATGATTCTTCATCTGACTCTCCACTTACGCGTCCATTCATGCAATTAACACAATAGACACGTAGTCAATATCTAATCGCCACCTCAATATCCAAGCCACAGTATAAAATCACATGCATTTTGAGAATTTCCATTCAAAGCAAATGTTTTCTCGTGTAAGAATCTCTTCATCAAGAATCTTATTAACTTCTATTCCTACTTCTGCTTAATTAGGCGATCAGAATTTTCTTTTAGATTGTCCTCGGAAATCTGACTTTCCGGTCTTACACACTAAACTTCCGGCAAAAACAGGAGGAATACTATTCAGGGGAATGGCTTCAGGAGGACAACAATTTCCACCTCAAAAACAAGAACAACAACCAGGGAAAGAACATGCCATGGATCCTACTCCGCAATCCACTGCTCAGGATTACAAACCCGCTAACAAACTACGTGTACTCTCAAACTCTTTTGGTTTTCACTAATGTAGTTCATTCTTTTTAATTTACAGAAAACTAAAAATGTAAGGGTTTGGATCTTTTTTGCAGGGGAAGGTTGCATTGGTAACTGGTGGAGATTCAGGAATAGGAAGAGCTGTTTGTAACTGCTTTGCACTTGAAGGTGCAACAGTTGCGTTCACTTATGTCAAATCTCAGGAAGAGAAAGATGCTAAAGATACACTTCAGATGATAAAACAAGCAAAAACAAGTGATGCTAAAGACCCAATTTGTATACCAACTGATTTAGGTTATGACGAGAACTGCAAACGAGTTATCGATGAAGTTGTTAATGCCTTTGGAAAGATTGATATTCTTGTTAACAATGCTGCTGAACAACACAAAGCAGGTTCTATTGAAGATATTGATGAAGAGAGGCTTGAAAGAGTTTTCAGGACTAACATCTTTTCGTACTTCTTCCTGACTAGGTAGACTAACATTTACTCATCCATTATTGTTCTGTTTGTTCCTGTGAGATTTCCATGCAGTACTCTAAAATGTCAGATATGTGTATAGGCATGCGCTAAAGCATATGAGAGAACGAAGTTCAATAATAAACACAACATCAGTGACTGCATACAAAGGGAACCCAAAGTTACTTGATTACACCTCAACAAAAGGAGCCATTGTTGCCTTCACCAGAGGTTTAGCACTACAGCTAGTAAGCAAGGGAATTCGTGTTAACGGTGTTGCTCCTGGACCAGTTTGGACACCATTGATACCGGCTTCATTTAGTGAAGAAGAGTCTGCCAATTTTGGTAGTCAGGTGCCTATGGGGAGGGCAGGGCAGCCCCATGAAATTGCACCGTCTTACGTGTTCTTAGCTTCAGAAATCGACTCTTCTTACATTTCTGGACAAGTTCTTCATCCTAATGGTGAGTTCATGACTCATGCCAACTGGGTTTTTCGGACTACTCGAGTTATCAGCAGGTGCTGATTATAAATGTTGTTGTTTTGCAGGTGGTACTATTGTGAACGGTTAATCCTCGGTCTATTCCAAAGTTGATCAGTAGAATTTCTGTTCTCCCCCTATGTTTTATTTTATTTTATTTTATTTTATTTTATTTTATTTTTTTTTTGCAAGGCGTTCTCCCCCTATGTTGGTGTCATGTGTTTCTAGTGTGTTGCTATATGGTGTTACTGTCAACTCTGTTCTTGTAAGCTATTATCTATTGTTTCTAAGTTTCAAGTAAATGAACTAAGATCAATAAAGAAGTTGTTGCAGTTTACCTGACTCTCCAGTCTTGCAAAACGAATTCGTTTTCAGATTCTTCAGAAAACCATTTATTTTGGAGGATGGCTTCTGAAGAACATACCACAGACCCGAGTGCATACACCACATTCTACCATTAAAGACTAATAGCATTACTCAAAGTCTTAAGACTCATACTCCACATTCTACCATTAAAGACCAATAGCATTACTAAAGTCTTAAGACTACTAAACCCTAAGAAACGCCTGCAACAATTAGTGGATAGCAATAGCAGTGAGGTCAGGTCACCAAAGGATTTCTAAGGTAAGCCACAACGTAACACTGTTAAAATCAGATAAACTCCAACTTGCAGTTGATTCATTCAACTTGCTTTAATGGACTTGGAAGGCCCTCATGGCATGATGTGGTTCCCAACCTTCTGGAGATAATTTGATAATTTTTTAGATCAGCCCTTGATCATTCCTAGATCCAGATCTAGGTAGGAAGTGTAATTGTGAAATTTATGTACTTGTGCATCATAATAGCTATGTTCAAGAACAGTTAGCCTAGTGCGAACCAAATCAGAAAGAAAAAAGCTGCAAAGAGATGCTGAAGACCCAAGTTTGTAGACAATGGAAATTCCGATTAATCAACTCAAGTTTGTAGACTAGAGAAATTGCAATCAAGTAATGTTTGTGTGTACCTTGATATGCTATATTTTTGTATGTCCATGTGAATGGTAAGCTACACTATACAAGACATTTTGCAGTTATTGGTTTTAAACTTATCTCGAGTTTCAGAGAGTTGCTTCTGAATTTTACTGGTAAGTACAAAATTTTCAGTCAAGCAACAGGATTAAAAATCAGAAACAGAAAAACTACATAGACTGACTAAATTTTGACTGAAACAGCAAATGACTGACTAGATTCTGATTGAAATAACAAATGATGCTCATAAAAACATAGCAATAGCAACACTGCAACTAATATACAAACAAACAATGAAAGAGAATTGGAAACAGAATGGCCATTTTTTTCAGCTTTCAAGTCTCGAATTCTTACTTTTTCCCTTTTTTTTATCAAATGTGGTGGCTAAATGATCAAGGTGAATTATCGAAGCAGATCTCAACACCATTTCCCCCAATTCCAGCTATCTGGCAATGGAACCCACACGACTCCAGCTCTGCTATGACTTTGTCAATAACATTTCCAGATAGCACTGAAATTATTTGGTCAAGGAGATGCACCATTAATGAAGTAATTCACATGCTATCAGAATGTTACTAAAAAAAAAAGGAATAACTACTACAATCATGGCATGAGAGCATATAAAGGTATCTAATTTGCTTATAAAATAGCCTTATTGTGATGGAGAGGAATATATCAGCAGGCAATGCAAGTCGTTCATGGCATCCAGTAAACTATAACGGACAGCACTCTAAGGTAGGGCATTCATGGAATAAAATTAGAAATGATTTGGAAAAGTTAGATTCTTAAACCATGCATATCAAAGAAAAAGAAGGATACGTGTAGGTAACAATGTCAGAACACAGCCTCCTCCGCCTGCCCCAGTCAGCTTGGAAGATAGCTTGTACTTCAGAGTCGTCCGCAGAACTGTTTCTATAGAAGCATGACTAACCCCCATACACTGAAGCAGCCCTTGGTTCATCTCCATCAATTCTTCCAGCTTCTCTTCTTTCTCAGTTAGCGAGAGGGGATCAGCAGCAGGTGATTGGATGATGGAGGATAACTCCTTACTGATATAGTCAACTGCTATAAATACAGCATTCATAGCTTCTGGATGTCTCAATGTTCTCTCTGATACACCAGCAACTAATGCCTTTGTGTTCCTACCGACCTTTGTATTAGTGATGAGCATCCTTAGTGGCATACTGGACTTCATAAGAGTCAATTTACCAGACTTGAACATAATCATATTGCCTGTTAGGATAACAATGGTTCAAGTAAATTTCATAATTATTACTCAGAATCCAGATACATGGTTCTGCAATGTACACATTAATCCTTAATATTGTCAGCCTAAAGGAAGACTACCCCCATACAAGTGTTAAGGGGCACGATGAGGAGGGAGGAAAAGCAATGCTAAAAAGGCGAATAAAAAATGATGATTTTCATATGAGATGAATAGAGAACGCACCAAATGTGCTTACTGTGTTGTCGATTCCTGATGGTTTCCCATGAATTATTTTTTCTCCTTCATATGCCCATTTGTTCACCAATTCCAGATTGTCCTCCGTGAAACTCAACCAACCTTTGTGTCCGAAATCTAAACTCACAGCACTTGTTAAAGCTAGCAATGCAGCTGAGAGTGACACGCAGAATGAAGCAGAAGAACCCAAACCGGAACCAAGTGGAAGAGTAGAAGTAACAATTGCTGTAGCAGGTTTATAACTGATGTAGAGAGGTAAACAAATCGAGGTGAAAAATGTAAGAAACTAAGAAAGAAAACAAGTAAACAACTAACAAATGTAGTAGGAAACCAAAACTCAAAATGTATACCCATGAATTGACGTGTACATCCAGAGAAATGCAGAAAGACCAGAAGCAAGTTCGATTTTAGCCTCTGGGATATTCTGTTCTTCAACTAGACTAGCAATTGCTAACATTGGCTCAGGGGAACATGATTGTGGTTGAGAAAAAAGAGGATTCCCGAAATCAGGAAGTGCGTCTTTTATTTTTCCTATTGGCCATGAGAACTCTAACCCCATATCCTCGAGCTTAATTTTTAGTAATCCATCATTGGCATCTACAAGAAAATAAGGAAATAATATTTAGAAAAAAATTAACCCCAGTGCATAATGAAAACAGAAAATATAACCAAAAAAATGAATTTGGTGTTCACCCAAGTGAACCAAATAATTTCTGAAACAAACACCAATCAGAAAAACCAAACAGGATATCGGAGTATTGAAGTGTGTAATTTTCCCATAATTCGGTTACTACTCCCATCTACTTTCAGAAAAATTATAAGATGGCCTAGTGCAGGTGAAGAATCCCCAAGCTCTTTGGGTCCAAGTTTCAAATCAAAGTACTTTGGAACCATGATGCCCTTCACTGCAATACTAAGCAATCAGGATCATGGCTTTGGCATACGATTTAACAAGGCTTGTCAACATGAAGGATACCAGCTGATAGACTTGTCTCAATTTCTTTAAAGGCCAACTGATTATTTCCCATCTTATTAATGAACCTATCCTAGTTAGCTCTTCTCAGAACGTGCCAAAAAGATTAAAACTTTTAGGTCCATACTCAGGGAGAGGCATGACTAATGGCCAACAACAAAGTCAATGGGCTTCAAGGTGGAATCTACCTACAACGTGTTGATAAATTAATGTTTAAATATGACTCGAATGAGCAGAAACGACAGTAGCTGCATTTATGGTAAATCCATGGTACAGTGCAGATAATCCTATGGAAAACTGCTCATCAAATCCTTCTTATCAGAAGTTATTTGCACTCTTTTCTAGTTTTCTTTCTCGGCTTATGTCCACCATGTCACTTATAGGACGAAAGCACTAAGCATCTCTTTTTCAGATGACATTATGCTCCTGCAATCTGGTTTCCTGAGCAGCTATCTCGCAATAGACAGCTAGTTCTCTTCTTACAGCAGTAAAGCCGCAGATAAACCACCATTCTGCATCTTCTTCCAATTCCTTAGTACTCATAATAATCCTATACATCATGTGAACCCCACTAATCCCAATCCTCAACCCATATTCTCAACTCTTCTAATAATGTTGAATGAAACTATTAAACAGAAAAAATTAATTCCTACCACTCAACCTCATGCAGCAGCATTTGCCTCATTCTCATTGTCATCACCACCGCCAAATTTTAAAGCTCGGACTGAACAGCTTGGAATTTCTAAAAAACCCTACGTGAATGCTGATTTAAAACTCAGTATCAAAAGTCATTCTGCTATGCCAGAAGATAGAAATAAGTTCTCATCAGAGACTTCCAACTTGTTTAGTGTTATACTATTGTGAGTTTTTGAAGTTTGAGTAGTTGCCTGAATGTAAGCAGAATTTTTCTTTGCAATTTCCCTATTAGAGTTAATGTGAGTCAAAGGAACCAAACCTTTGCCACCCCAAAATTTGAATATGGGCTTCTGCCAATAATGTGATATGGGGAAGTTCTTGCTCTGTAAGTTTAACTCCAGGACCCTAAAGAGACGGTACTAATCAGTGTAGTCAATCTCGGCCGAGATTCTCGCGATTTTCTCTTTCTCGGAGGTAGAGCGGACGGTATAGCAAATCTCGCTGAGACGGTATTTTATCGAGAAAATCGGTTGTCTCAACCGAGAATTACTGAGACCGATAAAATCGCTTAATCTCTCCTGCTCAAACATATCTAACTTAATACAAGGAAACAAAGATCATTCTGTAATAATCTCAGTCAAATCTTAGCAAACTTCATGGCAGGATCAGATCTTAATACAAGCTAGGGTTTGATCTAGGTATTTTATTGAAATCGCAGATTCGAAACTAATCTTGCATTTAGACATTGTTGTGTGAGACTGGATAGTTTGAAAACTTTCCAAGAATCTGAAAACTATACCAAAGGAAAAAGGAATCAATGTTTTGAGAGATACGATGTTAATTTTTAGGGAACTTTAAGAACAGGAAAATAATATTCTTTGAACCTATATTAACAGGAAAGTTTAAATCCACAATGCTCAAAAATAGAAGGGAAAAAAATGCAATATAAGAGAACAGGAAAATAATATTCATTGAACCTATATTAATAGGAAAGTTTAAATCCACAATGCTCAAAAATAGAAGGGAAAAAAAATGCAATATAAGATATTTCAGTAACATGAGACCCGCATGGAGGAGAAATCTACCCTGGCGTAAACAATGGATAGAGCAGCGAGTAAAACAGCCTTTGAAGCAGAACCATGTGCTAGAAAGTAAACCGTAAGTTTAGAGACACTCATCTGGTATGGTCAAATGAAGAGATAAATGATTTAGAATGTGTAAGAGAACAGGAGGGAGACAGCGAGTTCGGAAGAATGGGAGAAACCATAACTCCTAGAAGGGTGACGGTTTCAGGTTCTTAGCTAGATTTAATTTCCTCAATTGACTACCAACTAGATATGCTACTCCCTCCGTCTCTAAAAGATAGGCAGGTTTGTGTGTAATTTTACACACAAACCTGCCTATCTTTTAATGCATCCATCAAAAGATTGTACATTTTCTGGAAAAATAGGAAATATCAACAATAACTGTAGTACGAAGAATGAGTACCATCACAAGCATATTAGTTTTAAATATAAGACATGTGTCAAGGTAGATTTAATTTGGATTTACAATATGTTAAACCTACTGTTCATTCCCTAATGTAATTTACTCTCCTTTCTTAATCACTTCGATACATAAACTGTGAGGTATACTAAAATGACTATCACAGCTTGTATTAGGCAGTAGCCCTGTAGCCGATATATCCATTCATAAATAACTGTAGAACTAGTTTTTATTGGAAGAAAAAAGTGATGACCATGTGCAGTGTACACTGCAGAATGTTTGACATACATACTATAAAAATAAAATTTGAAAACGAGGTCCGGAAAGCATTCCGGAATTTTCACCGAGAATCTCCCCAAGATTAAGTTGTACCAGCGTCTCGCTCCCAACCGAGACAGACCGAGATCCGAGATCGATTACATTGATACTAATAAAAACAAACAGCTCTAGCAAACCATTTCAAGACAGCGAAAGGACAGTAGGGAAACTAAGAGGATAACATTCGTTTGTCCGGGTCGAAGAAGCTTAAAAGGATTAAGTGACAGTTAAAGAGTGCTAAACTTATACATCCACACATTCAGACAACACCAGCCAAAGGGTTTTTCAAGGCCATGAAATCCCACGTGAATCTAAGAAGCTTATTTGCAAATCAAGCCATATACTACAATCACAACCACAACAAAAGCCTGGCAATTCGTAAGTTCCGGTAGAAAGACAGACATGGCATTCAGATCCTCAAGACAAATGTATATCATCATTCCAAACTATCCACTACAAACAAGTCTATCTTGAAACAATGTAGCTAGGTTCCAGAACACGAAACCAAATAGTCAAGTGATTTCAGAAATAATACTAAATTTTCAAAACATATAAACGATTTACTAACTAATGATACAACTACATCACTGATCACCGCGCCCGAATTTTCCCTAACAAAAATTGATGAAAATCTATAAACCCACAACTGAACATAATCTTTCATAGCTTACCCAAACCTAGTAATCCGATATGCCTATAATTCAACTCATAATTTCACCCAAATTACACGAGATCAAATTTCAGAAAAAAGAAAAAGAAAAAAGGAAGGGTTTAATCAAATTTCATACCAGAATCACTTGGAATTTGGAGAGTAGTTGTGGTATATAGATCAATTGAAGCAGCAACAGCAGCAGATCCATGAACTACAGCATGTTCACCAGTGAGAATGATTTTTCCGGGTGCTCGAGCTGTTACTTCCATTATTTTTTCCTTCTCTTAATGAAATTTACTTATTCAAGATCAGAATTTAGTATATAAAAGATATCAATTAGGTTGAATCATCGTTTGAGATATGTTTGATTGTTTGTTTGAAGTTAGGTTGTTGGTGAAAAGTGTCGTTTGGCCCAAACGTCAAATTTTTCGTCCGTTTTTACTGATTGAGATATTATTAGGTTTGATTGTTTGTTTGAAGTTAGGGTTGTTGGTGAAAAGTGTCAAAATTTGGCTCAAATTTTTTAATTAGCGTTGTGAATCTAAAAGACTGATTGAGATATGTTTGATTGTTTGTTTGAAGTTAGGGTTGTTGGTGAAAAGTGTCTGAATTTTTTAATTCATTCAGTCAGAGATCACAGCAGGTTATTCCTATTCCAAGTGGGTTTGGCCAAACCCAAACGTGCACCGATTTAATTAGCGTTGTGAATCTACCCGGTTAGACATGGCTGCTAGCAGTGGAGGCAATAAGACGGCATCAAACTGCTAGTTTCAGGGGCTCAGGTATACGATGGAAGCTTGCAGTTCATCCAACTGTAGCAGCAACTGGAGAATTTTTGGTCCTCAATGTTGTGCGACTCAAGATAGGTGGGTCGGGTATGAGTTGGCTTCTTGGTGTTACCTCTGCTCAGGATTGCTGGAAATGGTTGGCTGAGGTCTTAAATACTCGTTCGGTCGAGGCAATGACAGACAAAAATGCAATGCCTAAGGCTAGCTCTAACCATAATCCAAGATTCAAGGTTTTCCTTGGATCCACGTCACCAAAACACATCGCCCGGGTGCAATGGGAATCCAAGATCCCCAGATGAAACGCATTTGGAACTGCGTGCAACGCAGATTTGAAATCAACGTCTCATAGGAAACTCAAAACGCAGTTTGAACATGCGTATTGACCATGTTGACCCGTCAACACGCAGTTTGAACCTGCGTTTCATAGAGAACCCTAAATGTCACAGAAGCCGCACTTCCTTCTTCTCTTTTCTTTCTTCCTCTCTTGTTCTTCAACCTCACCTCACTTCATGGTTTGATTGAAACAAATATAGTGTTTAAGGAGCGGAAAATTTACAAGGGTTCATTCTAGAAGCCGAGGGTAATCGATTGGTGGTATTTTTGTGAGATTTCATCATCAAAATCCACACTAGGTAAGTAATTTTAGTTTTTTTGATTTAGTTGTTTTATGATACTTTGATTTTAGTTATAATGGATTGATTTCGGTTATGTTGATATTGCAGTTATATAATTTTTGTATTGATTTCAAAAAATTAAAATGTGAATTAGGGTTTTTGCTATTTGGGGTTAATTTAGGTGAAACATAAAACCATGATTGATTCTTAATTTGATGGATTGAATTAGTTGTGTTTATGCTTGGTAGAATGTATTTGAAATTTGCAATTTGATAAGGGTGAAATTGATGTTGTTAATATGATGTAGTTGAGGTTGAGATGAATATATGGGTGAAATTGATGTTGTTAATATGATTTTGTTGGAAATTGATGTTGTTAATATGATTTTGTTGTTAATCTGATTTTGTTGTAAATATTATTTTGTTGGAAATTGATTTTGTGGTTTATAGCATTTTGCAATGTGTTTTAGGATTAAGTCATGTATTCTTTTGAGTTGATGTTTAGAAGATTCAAGGGGTGGAATTGATGTTGTTAGTATCATTTTAGCGAAGATTTTCATATGAGCAATGTGCATACCTCAATGTGATGTGAATGTGAACGTGTGAATTCATACGGTGATTGTGCATAGATTAACATAGGCGTTTGATTTTTTGTTATTCACATGTTGATTGTGCTTCCCTTGGTCTTTTCATTTTTAGACAATGGAGGATGTCGATTGGTCTAGGTATGAGAAGTTATCCCAACTATCTCCAGGTGTCGGAGAGTTACAACATAAGGCCGACAACTTAGTAGATAAGCGAGACGGAACATTTAGGAGCAGTTGGACCAACTTAAATAAATTTTACCAGATAGATCTACCATCGAGGAGAGAAATTCATTCATAGCTTCATGGATCGCAGTAAGGTCTGTTCCAGTTGTAGAAGGAGTTGAAAAGGATGAACATAACTTTTGGCCACGGGTACATGCCCATTTGTTGCAAACTTTTTGAATCCAAAGCAAAGAACATTTTTTGATCTAAGATGTCATGTCAAAAAAATACTGAGGCATGTTAGGATGTATGATATCATCCAAGCCAAGCTGCTTAGAAGGATGACACCCGGTTCCAGTACAAATAATATCGTAAGTTGTATTATGATTTCGTTCCATATTTGTAAAACATTATTTTTGAGGAGGTATTTAACGGTTTTATTGTTGAACGTATGTAGGAATGGATGACGAAAGTACGCTTCCGAAAAGAAAACGATATTAAATTTGAGTATTATGAGTGCTACCTTACTTTGAAGGAAGCCATGGAGGAGTTCAACCCGTTGTGGATAGCAAGGCACATGGGTTAATGTAACATCACTATGCTTCATCCTTTTGTTGGTATACCTCTTGTAAACACTCCCGGGAGACTACTCGGACTTTAGGGTCACCGACCAGTTTGAATGCTCGTAGGCCATTTATTATCGTTGTATTTTTTAATCATTTCGCCGTACGTGTCCTAATTTAAAATTAATGAGGAAAATTAAAGTATGTTTCGAAGAGATTTAATTCTTACCAGTCATTGTATCCAAAATATATGTTTTGGGAATACACAGAAGTACCATCATTTTTAATATTCCTATTATTTTACCATGAATTAAGGGCAAATAACTAAAGTGTCTGACAGTTGGGTGTCTTTTTCATCGCTACATGAAAGGACTGTTACACAAGGTCCTCTATAAAATAACTTTTTCGGCCACCAAGATGAGGGTGCAAAACATAAGATATTCAAATCCATCCAGTTACAGCTTCTCCTGTAATATTGTTTCATCTCGTCGCTTTTATCCAAAACCTACAACAATATTATTATGGCTAGGTATACCGTCGAAGAGGATGTTGCTATCACTAATGCGTGGGCAAGTGTTGTTACCCTTCCCGAGGTGGACCATCACCGGGTTCCGGCTAATACGGTTTGGAACAGCGTATTTGAAAATTACACACAACTATTCCCAAATATTCATCACAGAATAGCAGTTGCTGTAAAGGCTAGGCTCGGAGTAATAAAAAAGGGGGTGAGGGTTTGCGTGCGATACCAGAAAGAAATTTATATGGCACATAACCAATCTCCTCTATGGACAGTTCAGAGGCTGGTAAGTAGTTTATCTTTTTACTCATACCACTTTTTTTTTAATCTTCAACATGAACACTAAATGAGTTATGAACCATTTATATAAAGGAGCGATATGAAAATTGGAAATACGCTCGTGATACAGGCAAAGATTTCATGTTTTACCAATGCTACTTAATCATAAAGGATAACATCCCCCAACTGAACACGATATAACCGCCACCGAATCCTCCGCAACATGGGGACGAAGATTAACAAAACCGCATCAACACCATGATATTAATTTAATGGTTTTGTGGGCAAACCTCTTTGTAAACCCTCACGAGACAAAACTCGTCCGTTATGGCCACATAACGGTTTAAATGTTATATATCTTTGGTAAAAGTTAGCTAAGTTTAGTTTTGAAAAATCTTTTAGCGATCTCTAACCATTCCATCAATGTATCCCTAAGGGGAGCATCAATTTATTCATAATGGTATTTGTTTATCAATTTATTAATAATGATATCTTTGGTAATAAATATCATCATGGGTCCCCCTATGTGTTGTTTCACCACACAAACTGCTTTTCAGTCAGATAGTTGATACTTTGGGAAGACACGAAATTGGGTCGATGCAATGTAGGGGTTATCGATAAATAGTAAGGGTCGCTATATAAATAGTGTGTGTCCCTTGGTAACAGTAAACGACTTTTGGATAAAGATTCGTGGGTGGTTAATAATTTGAGTACTGTCTGTATTATTATCTCTGGATTTATTTCCACCATGAATTGTCATAGCTTTTGATGCATTATATTGAGTGATCAAATCATGATTCACAGTCTTCTTCTGTTTCCAACCCTGATTTCTGACAACATATATACAAGTTGATTTAACCCAAACAAGGGTCATTGTACCATCTCTTCTTGCCCGAGATAGGTCTTTCCTTGTCCTCCAAGAGGTGTTTTAAACATTAAAGGGCGTATGTGAACACGATAAGTGTTTTTTAAATTGAGAAGGGTTGTCGGTGAAAAGTGACAAGTGTGTGTAAACAGTTTTTCTTTTACGAGTGAATTGGATGTGTTTTAAAAATTTCCACGCAGATTATTAATTTGGATCCTATAAATATCTAGGTTTACCCAAAGGTACTTCTAACACACCGAGTACTTGGAAATCGTATTATCTACCTCCAAACAACATAGACCTGGCAAAACTTGTCACGGCTTTCTACCCCTCAATTAACTCTTTGTACGAACACAACAATGAGATCATTTGATTCGATTGAAGATTTGAAAATCACAAAAACATGGTACAAAGAATCTCGAGTAGCAGACCGCTCTCCGGTAATGCCGGAGCCCGAAACCTTTTGGGCAAAAATATACAACCAATATATACGAAATTATGGGAATCCAAACAGAAGAAGTCTTCAACAGATTCATGATAGGTACCAGATTATACAAAAAGCCATTTGCGATTTTATAGCTATTCAACAACGACTCACCAAGCACGACCGTATTAGAATGTCATCCCGACAATTTGTAAGTATTGTTTAATTTATTTCGCCCATTGGTTAACTGATTGATTTTAAATTTGTTGAGTATATTTTCGCTGTGTTTTTGTAGCACGAATTGGTTAAAGCGGGGTATTTAGAGGAAAAAGGTGAGGCATTCACATTCGATGAATGCTATAATTTCATGGTATCCAAAATCCCAGAGTATGGATCACCGGGCAATTCATCGAGTGAAGTCTAAAACTGGAATCTATGTTTGTGACTACTTTGTGGGTTAGTCTGTTATCAACCCTCACGAGACTAAACTCGTCCGTTAGGGTCACCTAAGGGTTTAAAGGCTTGTTTCACGTGCTAAGTGTAACCGTGATTCCTACGAAAGTGAGTTAGGTTATTAGTTACGTTGTTCTAATGTAATACGATGTTAAACATGAAAGTCGTTATTTTAAAAGTTGTCCGTTACGTCATTGCAATAAGTAAGAAAACACATTACATCATAAAAATCCGAAGATTTCAAACTAACAATATTAACCACTCATAAACATCTCACGAGAACAAGATTCAATTTTATATGCGAGTACCAAAAAAATAATTGGCCACGAAATGCCTGAAAGGCTTCCCTAGTTCTGCTTCATACATTGCCATCGCCTGAGCACGATTACCATTTGCAAGAACGCGATCACCTAAAATGACCACAAATCCTTTTCAAAGATGCTAACGCGGTGTTGGATACGTATGGCGGAATACCAAACGCTTCCATTCCCAATTTGAATCAAAAGTATTCCCTCACTCGAAACCAAACGCCATACCCACGGAGGGTTTTCTGTATCATGATCCATATCCGCAACCTTACAATAACTAATCACTAGAGCGATATCTTCATGCATCGAAAAACGAGGCATCGTGATTGAGTATTGTGGTGGAAATAAGATATGTCACTTTTATAATTTGGGATTGAAAAAATTTATCTTTTGGTTGAGTTTACAGAGCATTACACCTTCGCAGATAATTGATTTGTGTTAGGTGTTTATCACAAATTTATACTAAAACTATCAGATGGGGTTAAATGTAATTTTGAAATTCTACAAAGGAATAAATTATAAATATTGGCAACTTGGATGCATGAGTACGTTTCAATTGTCGGGCATTATTTTGCATGTCATCTTCTGTAGCGTGATATATTTTTGTAATCTGGGTAATGGTTAAATAGAAAATGACCTTTGAAAGAGGAGGCAGCTAAAGACTGTTGTACACTATTACCGATTAGATGTGTAATAGTAGTCTCTGACATCTACAATTATCACCCGTCACATTGTGTTTTCGTAACACGCCCCATTGAGTTGTCCACCACTTGTATGTCAGACAAAAGTGTAAAGATAGGCATTGAATTATGCAGTTTTCCCTTTTGATTTATTATCATACACGTGGACTGGAATAAGGGGGTTTGGGATCTGGTGGTTGGGGAGATTACCGACTTAAGTGGAAATATTCACAAATGGGAGTTTGCCAAGAAGTTTGTCCCTAACTTAGAAGGAGGTCCTAAAATAGTCAAACATAAACAAACCCAAATAAACGTTAACATACATAAACAACATAAAAAGTACACAATACATAAAACATAAACATTACATCAGACAACGCCTCATTGACCAGAATTAAACACGGGATTAAACATTACATCATAAACACATAACATAACACAACATATTAAAGAGTCTGCGAAAATTTAATTAGTCGGCCCATTCCACCAAATTACACCCAGGACATTGCCAAAATTGTTTACCATAGGTGTTCTTATCTTTAGAACGATGTAGTTTCATAGAAAACCTACATCCGGGGACCGGGCATGACGCCCCCTTTTCATGTTCAACCTTAATCATACCTTTCTCTTTGAAGTTTTTGCAAAGTACATTAATGTTTTTATCATCTTTGGACTTGATTGCATCTTCTAACCATTGAGCTTCTTCACGACAATTATCGAACTGGCATCGAAGGTACGTACTTTTTCCAAGTTCCGCTTCTCATAACAATTTAATTCCCGGATAACCTCTCTGCGGGCACTTGGAATACATCCAAGGGCATTGCATGGCTGAATGGTCATCAAGGAAACAGAGCGGACAAATTTGGTTTGCTTCTACACACACAATTTGTTTTCCCTTGCGATTAGAATTCATTTTTGTCCGACTAAATTCGAAGTAGCGTTTTATGTTTGATGGTGTGTTTCTTTGAGTGTATTTTTATAGGAAAAAATTATTATTATTTATAAATGAAATCCCCCATACAAAATCTTGCCGTTATTGTGTGTTGATAAGGATAACAAGATTTCTATCAGAAGTCTCGTTATCCAAAACAGTGTCTGGATGACTTAATGGTAACTGCATAAGTTGAGTTGTATGAGTGTTTTTATCTACAGAACTGGGCTATGTTCAACCAGAGCTCTATTTGAGAAAGTATACGAAAAATACTCGGCGTTTAACATTACAGTGTAAACCGGGTGTAGGAAAAAAAAGGTCAAACAAATATTAAACAGCCACGCAGTTTGTAACCGCGTTTAAAGAATACGCAGATTCAATATGCGTGCGACGCAAGTTCAAACTGCGTTCAGAAGAATATTCCGTGGATTTTTATTTCATACGCAGTTTGTAACTGCGTATTATGCTTTTTCCATACGCAGTTTGAAACTGCGTACCTTGGGTAATTCCAACTTGGATCCAAGCTGAACGCAGCACTCATTATGGATCACTCGAACTATTCACACATAAACGACACTTTAACAGTGTCTAATGTGGGATCTTGGATCCCATTGTAGCCAGCCTAAGAGCAAGGGTTATGAGTTTAAAGTTGTAGAAACATTATTAAAGAAATACACTTTAGGCATCATTAGATATTTAGAATTTTTTTTCTAGTTTTAATCAGTCTTCCGGCACAGTTAGTTAATTCTCGAGCATGCCGGTACTGCTACCGGCATAGTATTTTGCTTAAATTTCTTTGCTGGCACATGATGTAAAGTATCCAGGAAACTTCAATTTTTTTTCACTTGACTACCGGCATTGATAGATTTCTATCGAGCATGCCGGCACCTAGTTACGGCATTGAATGTTAGTTACCAAGCATGCCGGCACCATTTTCCGACATGGTCTTCACCAATTCCGGCATGGTCTTCATCACTTCCGGCGATGTAAAAAAATTTATTTCTGACATGGTCTTCATCACTTCCGGTATGGTTTTAATCTATACCGGCATTGTCTTCATCTCTTCCGGCATGGTCTTCATCACTACCGGCATGGTCTTCATCACTACCGGCATGATCTTCATCACTTCCGAATGTAAAAAAAAAATTGTTTTCAAAGTGAGGAGCCGACAGAGAAGGAAAATCGAAGTTGAAAGGGAGTGGGGAGTAACAAATCCCCTAACCCTAAACGAGATTAATAAGAGGTGAAGATAGAAATGGGGGATATGATTTTGTTTTTTGATTTTAAGTTTTTTGATTTTTATTTGAGGGAAGGGTATTTTAGTATTTTTGCCCCCCCAAAAACACCCCTTAGCAGACCCATTTGGTTTGGGGAAGTAATGCATATCCCCCAAAAAATTTTTTTATCCCCCAATTGCGCGTTCTTTATAATTATTGGGATTAAGATTTTCATATGTACAAGTTCTCATGGGTAGAATTATGCCTCATGGTGGTAGTTACTAAAATTATTCCGTCACATGCCGTGTCGTTACGGCACGGGTTATTTCTAGTATATAAACAAATTGAAACAAAATCGGATTGATTCGTAATTATAGAAATTACTTATATAAGAATCAATTCATGAACAATAAGCCACGGTTTGCAAAGATTGCATTCCTTCATTCATAAATGTTTTAGTTCATGAGTATGAGAATCATACTTCACCAATTTTAGAATTTACCCACTAAGTTTGCAAACCAGGTATGCAAACTATAGCTTACGGACTTTAGTCTTGTCCAGTCGTTTGCAAACGGGTACGCAAACAACTGTCCCGGACCTAACTCAGGTAGAACCGTTTGCATACTAGGTATGCAAACAAGGTTCCCGGACCTGAATCATACCAGAACAATTTGCATACTAGGTATGCATACTATGTTGTATCTAGACAAAGGTATTTGTTCTAAACTCCCATTTCAATCATTGAAGCATCCTTAGAAGACGACAATGGCTGTCTCACACAAACCATTAGCTTACAAGTAATTTTCAAGTGATCAAATGTGTTAGAGCATTGCTCGGTTGAACCCACTAGCGTTGGTATGTCAAGTTAGTTGTCAATTTTAGTTGCCAAATTGCATTCTTGATTTAGTATACTAAAGATGGTTTCGGACTAGATTAAGTCTAAGAAGTAGAATCGAAGCTATCCTTGACGGATGAAGTTTGAAGACTACAAGAAGACATCAACAAGGACTTCATCAAAAAAAGGTATGTGGTAATTGATTTCATTTGGATTCTTGTTCAATTCTACCTTTCTAATCTATCGAATCAAATTCTCACTCTATGGAACAATTCCTATGACGGTAAATGTACACTTATGTATATATATTCGAGGTTATTTGAGCCACGACTTTTGTGACAATAACCTTTGTCCCTTGAAAGGTTCTCATGTTATAGTGGATGAGCTTACGAATTCAACGAGCCAAGAATCACTCAATTCCGAGTTATAACGATGAAGTTATGAGTGATTTATTAAAGTAACAATTATAAGTGTTGTTGTAATTGTTACAGTTCCGTTAGTAGGAAACAATCCACGAACTGTTTGTAACGGTTCACGGACTTGAGCCCAATTACGTGACTAGAAGCCATTTTTGGTCAAGTTTTTGATGTTTCCTTATCTAGGTATGATAGCTATTACTCCAAACATATTTGATTACCATATTAAAGTGTTTGTGATTCCTTCCTAAGTTAAAATGTGATTTATTCACATAAATACAATATTTGCTAATTAATTATTTTGGCAAGAGTTGTAACTTAGGAAAGACTCACAAAATTAGGAGAGTCTTGAAAAAGGAAAATAGATTTGCTTAGCTTTCAAGTTACCTTTCACTATAAATAAAGGGTTCGTGAGGCTACACGTTTTTCATCCCCTTTGGAAAATTGGTGTATGCTTCATAAGGTTGTTTTCTATGTCTTTTGTTCTTTGTGAACAAGAGTGAGATAAAAGTATTTGTATTGGGGATCATAAAGCCTAGTTGGATTTAATCTTCGTGATTGATTATACAACTTGTAATCTAGGTTTTTCACCTCTTGTCTATTCTAAGGTTTTCTCTTCTGATATAAAACCATTCAAGAGATGTTGATCATAAACACTTGTTTTATTCTAAGGTTTTGATAGATTTCAGTTTTCGATCGTATACCAACACTTGTTAGTCGAAATCGGAAGCTAGAAAGAAAACTTCGATTAAGGTGTCTCGTAAAAATCCTTAAGAAGTTTTAAACAAGATATCTCTAGATTTATTCTAGTTGTTCTTGTTGTAGAATTATTAGGGTTTTCTTAACTTGGAAATTGATCTTTGGAATCGCCCAAGTTCACTTACGAAAATCAGGTTCACGGACTCCTTGTGTGTATGCATACTGATTGTAAGTTAAAACCCTAATCTACAAGTTTGTTTCGATATCTCTACTTTTATCTGGTAGTTGTTCTAACAAACACAAGATTTCCAAAACCTTGATTATCTAAATGGAAATCGATTCGGTGTTTTGTGAAAACAAAAGATCGAAAAACATCAACCGTGTTGTTGTATCTTTTGAAGAGAACTTTGTTCTGCCAGAAGATTTTCGGGAATAACTTCTAAAGAGAATTTGTGTTCTGCTAGAAGTTATACGAGAAAAACTCCTAAAGAGAATCGGTATTCTGCTAGGAGTTCTATAAGTGCTTAAATACAGCTGAAGCAGGTATTACATCTAGTCCGAATAGGTAGTAGGAAATTGGTGTAACAGCTTATAATTAGTGTGTGTTTATGGACTAGGTCCCGGGATTTTTCTGCATATGCGGTTTCCTCATTAACAAAATTCTGGTGTTTGTGTTATTTCTTTTGCGCATTATATTTTCTTTATATAATTGAAATAATACAGGTTGTATGTTAATCAATTATAGTGGTTAAATCCAACTTGTTTGTTGGATAAGACTTGATTGATCTTGGACACTTGTCTTTGTCTTTTTCACATTCTTAGACCAGTCTGGACTAACCCTGTTTTAAGTGGACACCGTGTTGAAATATTCCTTTAGTGATTGTTGGTTAAAGAGGTTTATACACGGTAGGTATTAAATAGGTTGTGATAAAAACAAATGATATTGGTTTGATACCGTCCAAGAACTCAGACACTATAATCAGGTTTACGGACTTGTTTCTGTTTAACTCTGATTGTGTTGAGAGAGAGATATAACTCTTGGATATACTTTTCTTAAGATTGAGTCTGACTGTCTAGTTGATTCTCTTGAAAGTATATTGGAGTTAGTCCATTCAGATTTCCAAACGAAATATTGGATGTGGTTTTTGTACCCCCGCTTTTTCAGAATGATCAATACGAGACATTCCAAGTCGACATCAAATGATTGTCTCACACAAATCATGTAAGATGTTTCAAGGAAATTTTCACATGATCATCGTTTGACTTAATATTTAGTTTCCAACGGATAAATTGTTTCCAAATAAACTCATCAAGAATATGATGAAAGTAGCTAAATCAAAAAGCTTCGAACACATATTTCGAGAAATAAATAAGTGAATTAAACTCGGGTCGAAATATCAAATGCGTATAATGTAAAAGTCTATATAGCTATACGACTTAGTCTCATTAGGAGATAAAATATGATAGATTTCTGAGTGATAGATAAGTTTTAGTCTCCACATACCTTTTGTTGATGAAGTTCCTCCAAGCTCTCCTCAGTAGATCTTCGTCTTCAATCGATGAACGCCGTGAAGTCTACAGCTCAACTACACATTCTATCCTAATCCGAGACATATCTATAAGTAGACTAGAAATCAAGACTATAGTTTTGATCAACTAAACTTGACAAACAAGCTTGAGATAGAAACGCTTGCGAGTTCGAACGAGCAGTGCTCTATCAAGACTTTTTCCCTCTAGTTCTGCTTCCGAACCTCCAACATTTTTTGCATGTGTTACAAATTCTTGACCGCAAAATCCATGATTTATAAAGGGGGATACTAAACCCCGCGGAAACGATGTGATCGAGCCACATACTTCCCCACTTAGCTTTTGGACACGTCATGCAAATCAATTTCAAGTTAAAAGCATTGTTACTTATTCTCACAAAAAAAAAATATTAGAAGTTAGTTCGTCCTAAAAAATATAAAAATAAGAAAAAATAACAAATTTTCAAAACATGTCAAAAAAATTAAGCAGAATTACAACGGCTATGATTATTTTGTTTCATACAGAATGATATTTCCAGAAGATATTTCATATCCCCTTTATAAATCATGGCAAAATCCATCTCTCTTTCTCTCGATCAAATTGGGCTTACGGGAAGCGGAAGACTACTAATAGAAACAAAAAGCATATGTTTGGTCATTTAAAACTACATCTAAGGGTTACTCTTGGTAAGACATATTTTATTTACTTCTGAGATTTTGCTCATAAGTTCATTTGGATTTTTCTTTACAGAGAATGAAATAAAAATAAAAAGTTTCATTTTTTTTTTAATAAGCAAAATATTTTATTGCCAACTAACCACTGTACAACAAAATATCATGTCCTTTTACAAGACCTTCTAAAAGTTTAGTTTTTAAAATAACACTACTGGAGTCATTTGGCATATAATATTTTTTCCTAAGTCGACTCCATTTTGCTAATTTATCCGCCTCCCCGTTACAAACCCTATTAACATATTTACATTCTATATTATCATAATTATCCAAAAAAGAAGACACATCATTTAAAATTGCATTTGTTCTCCATTCACAAGATGATGTCATGTTGTTCAAAAATTTTGCAGCTTCCTTACAATCTGTTCTCATCCTGATGTTGCTTAGATTCATCTGTCTGGCCCATTGAACTGTTTTAAGTATTGCTAATCCTTCAGCTGATGTTGGTCCTGTGGTGATTCCCGAAAAAAAAGAAATGTCAACAATTTTATTATTTTGCCATTAAATAATACCAGCCCCATAAGATCCATCATTATCATCATGAGAAGCATCCGCAAAGAAAATATTATGTTTTGAATCTTCCACAGTATTTCTATGTGTGTCAGAATCATGAGTATTTTTTATTTTTTTTCTAAGAACCTTTCCCCTTTATGTTTCTTCCATTCATTTATAAAGTCTTGAATCTTTTTTAAACATCCCACACGATTTGTCTTGGCCCTGTTAAAAACAACTTCATTCATGTGTTTCGATATCCGCCAACAAATGATGCTAAATTTCTCCTTCCATTCCGATATATCAAATGAAAACCAACTTCATACCCAATTCATGAAATTTGTATTATAGTTTGAAATCTAAATGCCTAACCCAAACCATACAACTTCCGTGAAAGAACAATGCACAAATAAGTGAGCCGATGTTTCAGGGTGATTTTCATTACATAACACACAACAAGGATCTACATGTTTCAAAACCCCATTCATTTTTGCTTTTATAGGCAAGACATCAGCTACCATTTTCCAAGTGAATAAATTCACTCTAGGAATTGTTTTCATGCGCCATATTTTGTTCCATAATTCATCTGAGCTATTATGATGTTCATGCGAAAGTATTTTATATGTTGATATAGTAGTGAATTCCCCATTTTTTATACCCCCACCTAAGTTTATCATGATTCCCCACATTTATATAAATGGATTTTGTAGCTCCCCCTAAGCTAGCAGCTGACTAATCTAAGAGATTAACTACAAAAAGAGGAACTAACGATCTAAAACATCTAATTAAACATTAAGAAATAAGTTCTAAACAAAGATTAACCTGAATCTAAAACCCTCTCTGAAATAAATACAAGAACTCCTCTCAAGTGATACATACTCAATAGTGAGTTGGTTTACAAATAGAGTACAAACACAAAATAACATAGCGGAATCTAATCAACTAACGTAACCAACTCCTCGAAGCTTTCACCGCCACGTGCACATCTTGATCTGTCTCTGAAAACTGAAAGTGGGAATGGGTGAGCACATCATCCCTAAAAGGGGTGCCCAGTAGAAATAATAACTAACTTTCAAGTAATCACTAGAATGATTGAAGACAACGCAGGTTTTACTGAAAACCGATAAAATACGGAAAACAGATAAAACATAAATAAGATAATAAGTGTACTGAATTATAAAGTTCTACCAACCAATCTTGCGGCACAGATTCACAACAAAAAATAATAGTTAAGCGGCACGATCCTTTCTGAGTAGTAAGGCGTGACTCTTGCGGATTCTTCAATGATCATTAAAGCGCCCTGAGGTTTGGAGACCCCGTAGTCATATAAGATTTGTACCTTACCAGTACCTTATTATACGCGCACCCTACATAAAAAGTATGTAAAGAGATCTAATGGTGTTAACGTTATAGCCGACGGAAGAACTTTAACATGAAGAATCCTATACCTCTCGCATGTCAAATCCAACAATCAGACATAAGATTCTCAACATCATTCTCTCTAAACACCAAAACATAATATAATAGCTTTTGAAAGTAATTTAAAAGAATAATAAACATCCATGTATGAGACATGCTGCCGTCGAAATAGGGAAAGTAATATTCGGTGACACGAGTGTAGTTGGCAGCAATTTTCACTCCTTTAGCGCATAAATATAGATATAACTTTTGGGCAACTACATCACACACCAATCAAAAGGAACATTCTCCTTTTCATGCTAACAATGAGTAAAGAATGTAACCACTTTCCAGTCAATGGAAAGAATCACTTTTGAAAATAAATAAATACTCCCAAAACACAGATATCAGTTATTTCTAAAGTTCCAAGCCCATCCCAAAATGTAAAAGAAAACTAGTTTGTATTACACACAAATAATACATGCATACACATATCATATACTATCAAAGATATGCATGCCTTTCGCAATATAAATATATTTATAAAACAATAATGAATACAAGAGAGTTCGTTATCAATTCCTACCTCTTTTGATGACAAGCCTCGCCTACCTCGAGATCCATAATCCACTGGATCATTCTTCAGATCGTTCGTTGTTAATAATGACTAACTGTTAATCACACAAGCACTCTAAAGATTAGCCAAAAGGCTCATACAAGGCTCATAACACAATCTCATACAATCTTCTAGTTATAGGATAAGTGAACTATGTAATTGTTCTAAGCCCATTTATGGTTATACACATTTTCATTATCTATCTTTATCATACAAAGGTTTACTAATCCAATTAGGTTGATTCTATAGTCTACTAGATATTTCTTATGATTATCTACAACTTTGTAGAAGGAACCAAAAGCTAGTTCGGACCATAAAGGATCCAACACATCAAACTAAGACAACATGGCACCAAGCCCAAGCCCATTGGGCCTGATCCGGTGCAGCCCACTAAACCGGCCCATAACACAAGGCCTGGTCCAATTGGTCAACTAACGGTCAACGTCCGGTCACTGATCAGACTAACGGTCAACGTCAGTCAAGGACAAGTCAAGGGTCAAGTCCATGTCAAATAGTCAACTCGGTCAAAGAAGATAACTCAGTCAAGGTCCACTGAGTCAAACCGATTTAAGACTGGTTAACAGGTTAACTCAACTCAGTCAGATTGACTAAGTCAGCTAGAGTCAGATCCTGACTAGGCTGAATGACCCCAGGTCAAAACTCTTGCACAGGCCAGAGCCATTGCTCAGGCTAGAGAATACAAGTGCACAATCATTTGTGCAACACAACTCTACGATGCCACTACACAAATCTTTCATCTAAAACACTTTATAAAACATTCTTAAATTCAATTCAGCTAAACTTCATAATTTAACTACAAACACAAGTCTAGCTTACCTAAAAGTGCAGTAGTTGCAAGCCAACACTGATCTAATATTCTACAATCACCATCACTCATTCCAGCAATACACCTTTTATAACACATGTATTCTACATCAACCACAAACTGCATCTCAGAACAACTCAACAGCTCAGACCAACAACACCATTTCAGCTCTATCTACACAACCAGATTAATTCCAATTCCATCTGCAAATGCAATCCAATCAAACAAACCTAAACTATAATCTTGTATACATTCCATTTCTGCCAAACCAATCATATTCATAACACAACCCTCTATAACCTCAGTTCAAATCCAATTCTAACCTTCTTCACTTTACAAACACCAACTGCAGATAACCTAGCATTCATCTGGCAAATTCTAGATTCACCACATAACACAATCTTCTTAACAATTCTTCAACACAGATACACGACCACCATTTTCAATTATGTTTTTCATTCTATTCCATTAGTACCAGCAGATACAACTGATATCTTAACTCAAACAACGCTCATTCACTTTATCTCAATTAACATCAACACCAACAGCATCACAGGCAACATCACTCAACATCATAGACACCCAACTGATTCAACCACAGTTCCATAACTACCTCTAAGTTTAGTCCTGCCATTCAACCACACATACCACACCACCATATCCAACACCATTTACTTCACATTCTCCCTGTAATTCACTACAGTTCACAGTTCCACCATATCCTTCTCAACAACAAGATTCTCAAACAATCATATGAACTCGATCAATAAAAGTTAACCACTTTTCCAAATTAACTAAGAAATACAATACCTTATGATAATCTTACCCAAGCAGTTGGATTTTGAATTCTTCTCCACTTTGTCTCGATTCTTAAAACACCAATAGCTCACAAATTCAACTCTAAGTACGAAATTCAAATAACATAGAGACTTACCTATTCATTAGCTTCCTTTGAATTGCAAATTCACCAAACCAATTCCGTTGAACCTAATTTCTATTTCTTGAAGAACAGAAACCCTAATTAACTTCAATTTCGAATTCAAACTCAACGCATCGATCAAAGTCCAATCCAGCAAACCCCTACTGTAATTCCTTCTTAATCACCCTTAATTGAATCTCGAAATCATTTCAGGAACCCTAATTTCTTCACCGTTTCGTTACATCTCAATTCTTCTTCAAAAGAAACACTACAACTTCAATCTAGCAGCAACCCTTTGATCTTCAACTGTTAACTTATCGATTTCCAAATAAACTAAACATCAAACTCAAACCCCAACTTCTGATTCCCAACAACATCAAAATCTTCTTCTCTCAAGCTTAAACTAACTTTAACACCAACAACAACAATCAGTGTAACCCATCTGCTCTTTATACAACCTCCTAATCGCCGATTTGTTTCCAAAACCAACGTTCGACTGACGAACAGAAAAGAGCAGAGACGAGAAGAAGAAATAAGAAGAAAGAGAAGGAAGAAGAAGAAGAAGAAAAGAAGAAGAGAATGAACTCATCTCGAATCGTGTAGGGATAAGGTCGACCAGAAATTATTAAGGCACCCAGAAAATTGATATGGGCAGCCAGGAGGTTTAGATTTAAAATGATTATTTGCCCTTCATAATAATCCAGTGATATCTTCTTCGTCCGGTAACTGAATGACACGTTCGAGTAGTCTACTTCGCATAACTTTTTGAGATCTATCTAGTAATACTAGTTTCATATCTAATTCGTGGTTAGATTAATTTATATTAATTAATGTTCGTCTCTAATTAATCGAGTCATTAACGGTTAATTTGTCTCTTGACTGGTCTAATAGCGTTGACGAGCTTGAGGCTCGTTACAGATTTTATTCTAGATGTAATCAAAGGTGGAAAAATATAATCAATAAAAAGCACATTCTAGTTACCTTCATTGTTAATTAGATCAGAAACATATGTTAATCCTCATGCTGCCAACCATTTAAAATACTCGTTTTAGGAATCCAATTATCCTTTGAAATAACTGTACTTCTCCCATTACCCACTTTCCAAATACTATTAACCTTGATGATTCTAAACCTCTCTTAATACTTGTCCATATCCAAGAATTATTGTATTTGCTACTCTTACGGAATGGGTGATTTCTGGGAAAGTATATTCCCTTGAACAGACGAACCCATAAATCATTTAGATTATTTAATAACCTCCACGTTAATTTACTTAACAAAGAAAAGTTCATTATATGTGGATTCCTTATGCCCAATTTCTCTAATATTTTCCACTCCTTCTCTCTGATTGGACCAAGTAAAAGGATCACCCGTGAACTTCAAATCTATAAGGCCAACTTGTTGGATTACAGATTGAATGATCATGGTAGCACTAGAATTGGACTCATTACCCCCTTCTTTTTCACTGCTATGTAAAAAATAATTAGGTCACCAAAAATCATCCAGGGATGATTAGTTTGAGACGTTAAAGATTGGATGTACTCCCATTGATTTGTTTTGCCCTGAGAGTTCAGGGCACCATACATACAAGATGTATAGCACATCACCCCTCCAACCTTAAAAATGACATTAATTATATTCGATTGAATTTCCCTTAATTGAACCTCTAAGTTATTGAACCAAGCAACAATCTGACCCCCTGATTTTCCTATTGATGAAATAATAATCCAATCCTTAAAATTTAGTTTTCTAGCGGACAATTCCATTTTTTTGAAGTGACATTTTTGTTTCATAAATGAAAACCAGATGTTTTTGAATTAAAAACTGAAGACGATTGAAAGTTTTTGAGTTATTGCAACCCTGAGCATTCCAAGATAAAATAATCATTCATAATAAAACTAACCACTGGGAAACTATTCGAGTAAAAACACACACATAAAAAACTATGGAAGAATATAAATGACTAGTACTACCAAAACAACATGCAAGAAACACCCAACCACAAATAATAAAGATCACACAACAAAACAGATAGATAAATGTTAAAATCTGAAAGAGATAATTATGACTACTAACCGAAAACGAGCTTTTAGTACTTGATGTTCCCTCTCCAATCTTTAGATCTTGAACCTTCTCATAGACCATAACATCTTCATTTAAAAAATCTTCTGCAACTGCTATTGGTGTTGGGTTTATAGAATCCTCATCCCCTTTCATATGTTGTCAGAGCTGTAGAGATAATTTCACTTGGTGTAACTCTGCCCAGATCTTTGTACTCAGCCAATAACTAAGCATACCCTTGGAGATATAATTTCCTTCTATGAGCTTATGCAAATACATATCTTTTTCCTTCTTTTTCACAAGATCTCGTGCTTCAGTTTTATTCCCCAAAACTTCTTTTTGTTTACCTTTCTCAGCATTCTTCCCCTGATCTTTAGTCTCTCTAATTGTTACTGCTCTATCCTTCATCTATGGATTTGGGCATTGCCAATCAATCTCCATTCTTTGTGTCTTCCCATTTCCTTTATTAACTTCCTCTTTGTCTATCAAACTAATAAACTTAGTTGAAAATTGATCAATCTTCTTCTAATGTTTAGCTTTATTCTTCCTAAGCTCTAAGTATCCTTTCGCTTCTTGTTTAGTCCCCACAACATTAAGAACTTCAGGATCTTGGTTTTTGCAATCATAATCAGAAGGGTGAGCTATCCACATACATTTTGTATATACTTTTGCAAGAAGACCTATGTAGTCAATCTCAATCCGTTTCTTTCTCGGCTCCCAAGTCTTCCATGATCATATCAACTCTTTTAACTAGAGGCTTACTCAAGTCTACTATGACCAAAGTTTTATATTCCCCATTATGTGGACCAATCATCATCAACACTTTTCCTAGTTGTTTTGCAACTTTCCTAGCCATATAGACTCTTGCAGATATAAAGCTACTGAATTTAAAAGCTGTCCAAAATACATATTTGTTGAAATTGAGATTAGAGTGTCTTAACTGGTCTATCTTTACTCTAAAAACAAGCAGCCTACCATCCACAGAAGCATTTGACATTACCACCTTTGCGAATTCTTCAGGATCCTCAAAAGAAAAGAAAAACAGATATTTTGTTTTTGTATCTCTTACTTCAAGTTTAAACTGATGGGTTCTCTTTTCACTTGATCATGACTTGTCTTAGAACTATAGAATCCTTCTTCCTGAAATAACTTTCCCACTATTTCCAAAGATTCATTCCTTCTAATGCATGCAAAATCTTTCTTTATGAATTCGAATAATTTGCGGTTACCCAAATCATTAAGATTTGCATGTTGTTCCATTAACTTTGCTACTGTGCTCAAACCTTCCGAAATAATTGGATTATCCATATTCTATGTTACACTATTGATGAATTCAAAACACAGTATATGCATAGCAAATAGAGAATATGTAGTTATAAGACAAAAAAGTTCTTTCTCAACTTTCTTTATACATGTATAGCAAATAATACAAATGTTCTCTATTTTTTCTTCCTTTGCCACATGTAAGAAAACTTCTTCTATAAAATACATGCAGATACCCATCTTGCGTACAACAAACAAATCCAATTTTTAAGTTAAACTGAGTAAATTCTGTAACCCGCAGAAGCTCATGATTACTGACCAGCAAATCCTCCATCGTAGGTAATCTATTCTCAATAGAATATTGTTCTACCATTTAGAAAAACATACACGTGTATATGTACTTCGAGCAAGAGGAGTCATATTATAGATTAAACCTTTCCATTGATAACCAATTGCTGAAGGGGATCCACCCAACACTACTTAGTAGACTCGGCTATGAATCCGGTAGGGGTAATCCAAAGATTTTGAGAAGGAAATCTTTCCCAAAGCTCCTAAGAATTAAGTTGAAAAGAAATCCAGATTGAAAAACATATTTCAAATCAAATTTCAAAAGCCCTAAAAGTGAGAACCGGTAAAATTTTTGACAAATCAAAACAAAACTTTTTGAATTCAAGACATAAAATTTCCACTTATCAGATTGATTACTATTCTAATCGATTACTCTTATCATGAAGATTGAAATCTTCGTCTAGATTAAGTTTCAATTGATTTTCTGAAAAAATCGGAGGATAGTGAGTTAACCCGTTTTTCTCCCGATTCGCAGAGCATTTTCTCCTTTCATTTGAAGGTATTCAATAAAAATTTTTATTCAAATACTAAATTAAAGAATCAAAATTTACAGAGAGATAAAAATGTTATTATATGAATATAGAGACACCCAAACCGAGTTGTCAATGATCGAAGAGGAAATTCAAAGGTGTTTGGAACCTGCTCAATTTTAGTTATTAGCGGAAATCAAAAATGACTTCAAATTAATAGTCTAGGTTTTGAGTATATCTTAATCTCGGGTTGTGATGGCGATGCTATGGGCGGTGGTGGTGAGAGTGCCGGTGAATATGCTGGTGGTGGTGATGCTATCTGCAGAGGTGATAAGTAGATCTAACTGCAGAAGAGCTGATGAATTTGATTTTTTGAAACGGGTTTCAGATATGATCACTCAAGGTGTGGAACACTCCAAATTAAATGTGGAGTGTAGAGTGTATGAAGCACAATATCTAGAGGTAGGTATGGAAGTAATAACTCAAATGAAAGAGAAGACTGATATGGGTGCTTACGTATCTCTGGTGGAGTATAGTAATATGTAAGGATTGATGTTGTTTGATGAGTTTCCTAGACCATATGTTTGAAGTATTAAGAAGCTGTTAAAAGCTGGAAGGCCACAACCACTTATGGTACCTAGAGTCGACGAAGAGAAAGGTTATGTGAATCTAAGCAAAACAAAAACTGCTAAAATACTTGATCATTCTCCGCCATTGTTATTATTTGTAGAAATCGAAAGTTGAGCGAAAGATTGTAGCACAAAAGAGGAGGAGGAGAAGAAGTAGTTTGATTTTTATCCTTTTATGAAATTCAAACATTAAAAGATAACAATTTTTTAAAAGAAAGATGTATGATAAGTTATCATTACATAAACATGTGTTTATGAAAACGATGATTAGTGATCAAAGTTGTATATTATTCTTTTATGAGATATTTTATAAGTAAAATCATAAAATACTTAGTACATATATATTGATCATCAAAAGTAAATTAGTATACATATATCAAATAATTTTCCTACAAATTAACTAGACGAGTGTTTACACGGTGTTCTCGATTTTATTTGGAATGGCATGCACGGCTAAGATATTGACCAATTAAAAAGGTGGATTTTATTGGAATGGGATCACTTGTTAATGTTGGTGAGAAAATCAAAACAATCTAGAAGACTTTTCTTTTTCTAAAGCCTGAGGTGTGCAAAATCTTGTCTCTTTTGATCATGCACATGAGACAAGATGCACTAACCAACACAATTTAAGTTGTGCTGGGGTGAACAATAATCTGTCCACCATGTCCTTTTTGAACGGAATTCATAGAGCCATGTTTCTCATAGTGTTTAGACCATAAGTTTCTTTCTAATGATCTAGACTTTTCTTTGGAAACTAACTTCTTCGACGAAGATAAAATCTTACATACCTCAGCGGTTTTTTGAACAAGTTTGAGCTTGTTTGATAATCGATTCGCTCTTCGTTGAAGATTGTCGACATGTCTCAGTTTGTGTTTATACTTGAAACACTTTGACAGTTCATGACCTTTGAGCGAACAATAAGAGCATGTCAACCTGGAATATGATCCAGACACTCGAGATGTGCAAGGTGCTAGACACATAGTAGAACCTGGAAAATTTGACAGAGAGTTTCCAACAGAAAGGTCAACTTTTTCTTCCAGATTGGTTGAGTTTTCTTGATCGTATTTTTCAATGATGTTGTAGTAAGATGATTCGTTCACTCAGACTTGTTGAGAATTTGTTTTAAAACTAAATAACGAAAATAAGGAAAATATATACAAAATATGTCACAGGATGAAGAATTTACTGGGACTTAGGATTTCACTGTTTTTCATATTCAAGTGGTTCAGAAATTAATCCTAGGCAATAATAGCTCAAAAATAAAAGAAATATCAACTATATTCTTTGCCAAAGTAGATTTCATAAAAAATTAGTTGTAAGTTGTGAGAATGACGCATCAAAAGTAATTAAAACTAAGCATGCGACATCATACAAAATAAAAAATAATTAATAGAAATCATTAAACAATTAAATTATACGAAAATAGTTATAAAAGAATTAATTTAATTACCACATGGGTGAAAAACATCTTCCTTCGTCGTCCCAGTGATGGGGTCTAGCTCCGCATGGTGAAAACAAACACTCAAAAAGATAGTTCATTGCTCAAAAAGGTGTTTTTATTGAAGAATTATAATAGAACAGAGATTCGTAATGCTTTTTGGATGTTACAGAATCTAATGTCACAATTGAGTAACTGTTACAAAGAAAAGACGACTGGCCTATTAAAACTGTGATATATTCTTTGTCTTCTTCTTCACCTGAAAGTGCAGCAATGGCTTCTGCAACTTTCCTTTCTCCGGCCTCAGCTCTCTGCAGTATCCCCAAAACTCTCCTCCCCTCCTTCTGTGATCCCAACCACCTATATATACCCATTCGGACCGAGAATGAATTCTCGTAACTCCAAATAATCTCGGCAATCAATCAAGAATAATCTCTTTTACTTCCATGCAAGATACGGGATTTTGTTCCAAATTTTAACTCCTCCACACGCCTGTATCCTCCAAACACGCTGATAAAAGGTCTCTGGTGGAGTAAAACTCCTTGTAGACACACGCTAACTTCTCCAAGCCACACAGGAAGTACGGGAAAGCATAACAGACCACTCGATACTCTCGTGTCTCTGTTCTTCTGAAAGTGTGAATAAAACCCCTTTGTTTTTGAAACCAAACATATCAGTAGTCCTGTTTTATTGAAACACAATGGTACCAATCCAAAACACGAGCTGACTCTGTCACGTAATCACACAAAAACCCGAGAAAGTCCCTTCCCCTGTTATGTCTCAATCTCGTGATCCAGCCCAATTCAGACGAGTTAACCCATCATACCAGTCTGTTTAAGCTAAATAAGTCCAGCCCAATCAATTTCGGTGATTGATTATCCACAGAACATCTTTAAAAACCCGAGAACAACTATCCTCCCCTGTTTAGCCTCAACAAGATTATCTAGCCCAGCTATTTCGATTCCGGAGAACATATCATCCCTGTTCAGTTCAATACATTCGTCCCAAGAAGTTTCAGCGATTGAATCCGCCTAAAACACGTCCAAATCACAAACCCTAAATTCTGCCGTGAAAAACCAAAAATTCCCGCCAGTTTCAATTTCAAATGGGGAAGATGATGGTCGCCCCTTATCCAGAGTGGGGGTGCGAATAGCAGCTATCTTGGGGGTGTCCTGGGGGTGCCCCTTATCCAAATTGTGGGTGCCAATAACAATTCCTCCGGTGCTTTAGGCAACTTTTCGAGACGATTTTTCCAAAAATGTTTATTGGCCAAAAATACCTACACAGACATAAAAGACCATAATAAGTACAAAAATGAGCCCTAACAATATGTTGAATCGAGACAAATCAGACACAAAATGTGTCTATCATTTCTTCTGAAAGACTATCGAGATTGATGTATGTATTGCTACAATTATCAAAATCAATATTTTCACAAAGAAGCACAATACTTGATTTTTCGTCTTCATTAGAATCATAGTTGCCAGACATTTCATCAAGAGTTGCAGCTAGACCTTTGTTCCCAGTGTATTTCTTTCGATTTGGACACTCATTTGCAAAATGACCAAAACCTTTATACTTAAAGCACTGAGGCATATCCACGTCATCAGTTTCATCATTATCCATGTTTTTAGGAGGAACACGAGTATGGGGTTTATCTGATGACCTGGATTTATCTCTGGAGAACCGTTTACTTCTCTTTAAAAGAAGGTCCCTAAACTGTCTTGTGATCAACGAGACTAACTTGTCAAGATCTTCATATGATGAATCAGCCTCGAAGAGATCATATTTAGAGATGCAAACACTTTTACTTTTATCAAGTAATTTAGTGTTCTTTTGTTCTTTGAAAGCAACATCCTTTCCAGATTTGGATGTATGCTCATGATCAAAGATCTTTAATTTCCCAACCAGAGTATTTCTGGAAAGCGTTGCGAGATTATTTCCTTCAAAGATGGCATGCTTCTTAGAATCGTATCTGGATGGCAGAGATATGAGAATCTTCATCACAATGTACTTTTCAGGAATAGTCTTACCCAATGCAAAGGATGCATTAACAATTTCAGACACATTGTGATTAAACTTATCAAATTGTTCTTCATCTGCCATACAAAGGTTTTCCCAATCAGAATTTAGGTTTTGAAGACTAACTTATTTTTCATGGGTATTCCCTTCAAATACGGTTTCTAAGATATCCCATGCTTCTTTAGACTTCGTGAAAGTAGTCACATGATGCTGAAGATCCGGGGTAATCGCATGTATGATATTTAAGCCGTCAGAATTTTTCTTTGCACCAAGGATTTCTTTTGGACTATATCTACTAATATCCTTAGGTATAGATACATCGCCTTCTGTATCAACCGGAGGATCATAGCCATTAACAACACGTACCCATGTTTGAAAATCACGAGCTTGAAGAAAAGCACGCATAGCGATTTTCCACCACAAGTAGTTTGAGCCATCGAAGACTGGTGGTACGTTTATGGAGATAGTTATTCTGTCCATAGAGTCAGATCGCTAAAAACACGGACTTATAAGGTCTTAAACGTGTTTGCCTGCTCTGATACCAATTGAAAAAGCGCGGGTCTAACAACCACACCCAATATTTCGCTTAGCAATCTGTATGGACTAACTCCAATATACTCTCAAGAGAATCAACTAGACAGTCAGACTCAATCTTAAAAAAAGTATATCAAAGAGTTATATCTCAATCCGCAATCAAACAAACAATAATTTGCGAGCCCGATTGAATATAAGAGAGATAACTTGAACGGTACCAAAGACCAATGTTCAAGGATCAATCAATTTCAATCAACAACCAAAGGTTGCATTTACCAATTGATCGATTCAACGCATAACCTGTGATATTTCAATTATATAACAAAATATAATACGGAAAATAAATAACACAGACACCAGAAGTTTTGTTAACGAGGAAACCGCAAATGCAAAAAAGATCCCGGGACCTAGTCTAGATTGAACACCAATGTAACTACTTATTTAATTACTTACGACTAAGTTTAATTGCTTATTTCGTCTGTAACTAAAAATCACCATCCAGTGCTGACTGAGGAACATGACTGTCCCTCACTAAACGGGGGACTTAATGTTGATGGTGGATTTTGGCAAGGGCTAAAATCGTAACTTTACATGTTCCTCATCCAGTAGTCAGATGAATATTGAGACTTATGTCTCTCATTAAAGCATGAAAACTCATGCCACAAGAACCTATGACTGAGTATATTGTCTCTCAGAGCATACATGAATATACAGTCTCTCAATTGAGGCAACGACACATTTCATGAATACTGAGCAATTTCAGTAATCACTTTTATATAGAATCGAACGATTGGACGTCTCCTAGACAGCTTGCCTGCTAGTATAGAGCATAACGTCTTCAGGCTGTAACAACGTTTTCCCTGACTATATAAAAGACATGTGTATAGAATCTTAATGATTGGACGGCTCCTAGACGGCTTGCCTGCTAGTATAGAGCGATAACGTCTTCAGGATGCAACAACGTTTTCCTTGACTATACGTAATAAATATGACGCTTCAACTAGCTCATATCGCTCAATTCTCGAATAATTAATGCTCCTAGACAACGTGCTAGTATAGAGCCATTAATTAATTATTTTTAGTCACTAGATTCATTAACTGAATCCTTAGAAAATATTCTACGTTCTTCATAATATTTCATTATTTCAATTTATGGCTCTTCTCAGCAGAATTCCATGGGTTAGTAATAAATATTCAACGTACGGGCATCTGAGTCACTATCGAATAAGCCCCGAAAAAATGGTACAAGTGTACTCAGCAATAATGCACTAATGAACACTTGAATGCACGAATGAGCATTCAAAAAATTACGAAGGAACGATGAACCTATGCAAAATAGGAAAGAAAATAATAATAATAAAATATTAATTGAGGCGCCAAGGGATCAAGCCCACCGACCGGCCTAACATGCCGCCGTGGCCAAACCCACGCCTCTTCCCATATTTTATCTTATTTTATTATTTTCCTTGATCTCATGATAATTCCTTCGTTTGAACAAACTCCTTCGTTTTAAGGAAACTCTTCAGTTTCATGGTGTTTCCCTCACACCAAAGAAATAATATAAAATTAGGAAAGGTGTCACGGGACCGGGCTCATTAGCTGGCCGGCCATGCCTTAGCCATGGCCGGTCCCACACCTTGTCATTCCTTATTATTTTATTATTATTATTTCTCTCATCTTATGAAACTCCTCAGTTTCATGATATTTCCTTCACATCAAGGAAACAATATAAAATTAGGAAAAGGTGTCACGGGACCGGGCCACAAGCCGGACGACCATGCCCTAGCCATGGCCGGTCCCACACCTTGCGCCCCTTATTTTTATAATAAAATATTTTTTTATTATTAGATAAAGAGTATTACATTAACTAGTTAGAAGCATAACAAGCTAAGCTCCAACAACGTACTACTACATTAATTGAACATGTTGTCGTGCTAGCCTACCAGCGAGCCTCATGGGTAACCTAGCCAAGGGAGCCGAAGCGGATGGGAAAGCTGAGATTGTGTCACAAGGGGGGCAAGCTAACTCTACCTTTCATGTTAATTCCTGCAATATTACGCCATTGGGGGCTCGAACATGGGACCTCCCGGAGCGCATGGAAACTCCATCATTTTAAGGAAACTCCTTCGTTACAACAAACTCCTTAATTTCATGATATTTCTTTCACATCATAAAAATAATATAACATTTGTTAGAGCACTGCTCGGTCGAACTCGCATGCGTTGCCATCTCAAGCATGTTTGTCAATGTTAGTTATGAAAACTATAAGTCTTGATTTCTAGTCTACTATAGCTAAGTCTCGGACTAGGATACAAAGTGTAGTTGAGCTCAAGAACTCCATGGAGATCATCATACAAGACGAAGAACTACTCAAGGAACCGGTGGAACTTCATCGACTAAAAGGTATGTGGATACTTGAACTTATCTATCACTCAAAAGTCTATCTACTCTATCTCTTATCTTGAGACAAAAGTTGTTTTGCTATATAGACTTTGATTATACACATTTGCTATTTCTAGCCGAGTTTATCTCGCTTATCTATTTCTCGAAATATGTGTTGGTAAGCTTTCTCTTTGACCAAGTTCATCTTTACCTAGTGACGAAAGTCATGTTATGTTTCAATTACTTGAAAATGGCTTTGATGAAAAATAGTTTGTGAATAACAACTATATAACGTCCTCTAAGAATGTTTCAATGATTGAAATGAGAGTTTAGATTATATAACCATTGTTGGATATAAGTATTGTGTAGAAAAACATACATCTATAAGTCCTTATTCCTTGAACCAAAATATGCTTACTTTGCTGCTCGGGAAACCGGAACAAGAGTCTGCGAACCCAGTCCGCGTACTGTCGGAGGTTCTCTTCCATATAAAATTTGCTGGAGTTTGTAAACTTGTTACAAACTTATTCCGGGTGCTTAAGTCCACGTACTTAGGTTGGTTATTTTCTAAAAACGATTATTTGTGAACTTATACATATATTAACTAAGGAATGCAAGTTTGCAAACCGTGGCTATAAAGTTCATGAATCGATTCGAGTGAATCAAATCGTTTTTGCTTTGATTGTGTCTTGTATACTTCTATGAGATCTAAGCAATTGAATAACTCTCTAACTAGTTCATTTGAGTCATTTGAACTAGTTATGGTGAAGAAGAATATGGTTGATATGAAAGTGCTCATATGGCTAACCATTTGGTTAACTATTGTTGAACCAACAAATGTACATGTTTGGGTACGGTTACACAAACCTAAAACGTGCATTTCATTTGTGTGTAACAAGCTAAGTTTTCGATCTAACAGTTGAAAGATATTAGCTTGAATCTAATCAGGTTTTCATCTAACGGTGAATATTGAATGCTTTGTTACGAAGCTAACATTGATTGCAAAGCCTAATATGATTCTTCATCTGCCATACAAAGGTTTTCCCAATCAGAATTTAGGTTTTGAAGCCTAGCTTATTTTTCATGGGTATTCCCTTCAAATACGGTTTCGAAGATATCCCATGCTTCTTTAGACTTCGTGCAAGTAGTCACATGATGCTGAAGATCCGGGGTAATCGCATGTATGATAGCATTTAAGCCGTCCGAATTTTTCTTTGCAGCAAGGATTTCTTTTGGACTGTATCTACTAATATCCTTAGGTATAGATACATCGCCTTCTGTATCAACCGGAGGATCATAGCCATTAACAACACGTACCCATGTTTGAAAATCACGAGCTTGAAGAAAAGCACGCATAGCGATTTTCCACCACAAGTAGTTTGAGCCATCGAAGACTGGTGGTACGTTAATGGAGATAGTTATTCTGTCCATAGAGTCAGATCGCTAAAAACACAGACTTATAAGGTCTTAAACGTGTTTGCCTACTCTGATACCAATTGAAAAAGCGCGGGTCTAACAACCACACCCAATATTTCGCTTAGCAATCTGTATGGACTAACTCCAATATAATCTCAAGAGAATCAACTAGACAGTCAGACTCAATCTTAAAAAAAGTATATCAAAGATTTATATCTCAATCCGCAATCAAACAAACAATAATTTGCGAGCCCGATTGAATATAAGAGAGATAACTTGAACGGTACCAAAGACCAATGTTCAAGGATCAATCAATTTCAATCAACAACCAAAGGTTGCATTTACCAATTGATCGATTCAACGCACAACCTGTGATATTTCAATTATATAACAAAATATAATGCGGAAAATAAATAACACAGACACCAGAAGTTTTGTTAACGAGGAAACCGCAAATGCAAAAATGATCCCGAGACCTAGTCTAGATTGAACACCAATGTAACTACTTATTTAATTACTTACGACTAAGTTTAATTACTTATTTCGTCTGTAACTAAAAATCACCATCCAGTGCTGACTGAAGAACATGACTGTCCCTCACTAAGCGGGGGACTTAATGTTGATGGTGGATTTTGGCAAGGGCTAAAATCGTAACTTTACATGTTCCTGATCCTGTAGTCAGATGAATATTGAGACTTATGTCTCTCATTAAAGCATGAAATATCATGCTACAAGAACCTCTGACTGAGTATATTGTCTCTCAGAGCATACATGAATATGCAGTCTCTCAATTGAGGCAACGACACATTTCATGAACACTGAGCAATTTCAGTAATCACTTTTATATAGAATCGAACCACTGGACGGCTCCTAGACAACTTGCCTACTAGTATAGAGCATAACGTCTTCAGGATGCAACAATGTTTTCCATGACTATATAAAAGACATGTGTATAGAATCTTAATGATTGGACGGCTCCTAGACGACTTGCCTGATAGTATAGAGCGATAACGTCTTCTGGATGCAACAACGTTTTCCTTGACTATACATAATAAATATGACGTTTCAACTAGCTCATATCGCTCAATTCTCGAATAATTAATGTTCCTATGCAACGCGCTAGTATAGAGCCATTAATTAGTTAGTTCTAGTCACTAGATTCATTAACTGAATCCTTAGAAAATATTCTACGTTCTTCATAATATTTCAACACTTCTATTTATGGCTCTTCCCAGCAGGATTCCATGGGTTAGTAATAAATATTCAAAGTACGGGCATCTGATTCACTATCGAAAAGCCCCAAAAAAATGGTGCAAGTGTACTCAGCAATAATGCACTAACGAAAACCTGAATGCACGAATGAACATTCAAAAAATTACGAAGGAACGATGAACCTATGCAAAATAGGAAAGAAAATAATAATAATAAAATATAAATTGAGGCGCCAAGGGATCAAGCCCACCGGCCGGCCTAACATGCCGCCGTGGCCAGACCCACGCATCTTCCCATATTTTATCTTATTTTATTATTTTTCTTGATCTCATGAAAATTCCTTCGTTTGAACAAACTCCTTCGTTTTAAGGAAACTCCTCAGTTTCATGGTGTTTCCCTCACACCAAGGAAATAATATAAAATTAGGAAAGATGTCACGGGATCGGTATCATTAGCTGGCCGGCCATGCCTTAGCCATGGCCGGTCCCACACCTTGTCATTCCTTATTATTTTATTATTATTATTTCCCTCATCTTATGAAACTCCTCAGTTTCGTGATATTTCCTTCACATCAAGGAAACAATATAAAATTAGGAAATGGTGTCACGCGACCGGGCTACTAGCCGGCCGACCATGCCCTAGCCATGGGCGGTCCCACACCTTGCGCCCCTTATTTTATTATTGTTAACCATATTATTATTATTATCAAGAAAATGAAAGAAAAATTACAAAGAGTTGGTGGGTAGCCTAGCGACAAGATGCGCACCAACACCTTTTTGAATAATAATGCCTAATCCATGGAAGAGTGAATTGCCTACTCTATAGTTGGCATCATGGTTAGCAAGGCAGTTCCTCAACCTTTTCACGAATACAATAGTGTCCGCACTCAATTCGCCTAATGTTGTAAAAGCAAGTAAACTGATCCCATAACCATTGGCCGTGCATTTGTCCAAATATTTGTTGCATTTGCGAGTAACAACAGCAGAAATAGCAAGGCCAGGCGTGAAAATACGAGTTAAGGAAACTCCATCGTTTCAACAAACTCCTTAATTTCATGATATTTCTTTCACATCATGAAAATAATATAAAATTAGGAAATGTATGGGACCGGGCTCATTAGCCGTCCGACCATGTCTTAGCCATGGCCGGTCCCACACCTTATAATTCCTTATTTTATTATTATTATTTCCTTCATCTTACGAAGTTCCTCAGTTTGACCAAACCCTGATTTCTTCATATTTTTCTCAAATACTTCTCAAAGGCGCATCAGAAAATATCAAAAATTCTCAGGACTGAGGCACGGACACTATGGTGACATGAGCATATTACCTTGACCGACCAAGGTTGGCCCTTTGGCTTGCAAGAGGCCGATCCCACACATTTTCATCATTTGACCTAATTTGTTCACATTAGGTTTAAACTCTTCTAAACAACTTGGAATTTCATCAAACGATCATCAGTCGATCCCATGACCAACCAGGGCCGGTTCCATGACCCCTTGGCCGGTCCCTCATTTCTTCATAATTAGGTTTTATTGCCTAACACTCAGACGAGCACCATTTTGATAAATGATTAAACCAACATTTAATCATCTTTTCACCAACTTGTCTTCAAGAGACTTTGGTATTTGCCCACTCGAACATCTGGGCGCTACATGATTGGTCCATCATCCCATGTAGCCGGTCCCTCCTTCACTCTGTGGTTGATTTTCAATAAATCATCAATTGAAGTTAGGGTTTCGAATCCAAGGTTCATAATTCCAAATTCAATTATTATACTTGGTCTAGTTGCCAGTATCTTAAATTAATATTTTATTTGGTCCCGCTACCAAATAATTCATCAAACGAGCAACATTTGCTCAGATGAGCAATATTTGCTCAGACTAGAAATATTGGTTCAACTATCAATATTCAACATTTCATCGAATGAGCAATATTTGTTCACCTTAACTATCAACATTCATTCAACAATTATACCTCTGTCTCAACAAACATGTTCAATTCATGAGTCTAGAACATTTGTAAATCATGTTCAAATCAGCAATACAAAGACTCATCGTCTCATCAAGTCGACAACCACACGAGACATCAATCGTGTCACATGGGGGATATTAACTAGGGTTTTGGTCTGGCGGCCTACGACACGTGTGTTCATCCACGATGAGAATGTGACTAAGTCGTGCAAGCGGTTGAAGGAGTTAACGAAGTAGTGGGTGGACAATCAACCAAGCCTCAGCACGATGAGTAACTGGTTTTAACACGATTTCCACTTTCCCACTCCTTGACTTCAGCAACCGTCACACTTACTGGGATCAATGTGTCTACTACTTCTTGCAATATAAATAAGTCTCTGAACCCATGATTGAAACAACAGAAGAATTCTGATCCGAACAATCACTCTCAAGAATTCGATCAATCAACCAAAACTTATTCGAACTCAATAGTTCACAGAAAACTTGCAGAAATCTTAAACACATTCACAATCCTTGATCACCATTGATCTCACATATTTCTCAGCTTTCCTCCTACAAATCGACCCATCCTCTCTTGTGACCGAATTAACTCTGGAACGGCCATTGACTTGGTTTAGGCGGGAGTCTTACAGATTGATCTCTCGAATTCAAGCACTCCCTTTTCAGTGCATCTGTGTAAGGTTAAGCAGTTTGCTCGGTTCGAGGAGTCTTCTCTGCACGGTCGTTTCCTCAATTCCTTACAAACCATCAAATCGTTTTGCCCAATCTACATATTGGCGACCACAGTGGGAGATTATTCTCTCGGATGCAATCTCAATTTATTAAGATGGTTTATCTTAGGTCAGGTTCAGTTACAAACCCTAAACCAAACAATGCTAGCACTAGCAACGACAGTGGTGGTGCTCCAGTCGCTCCCGCTTCAAACAATGGCAATACTGATACCACCCCTCCTCAAACCAACATCGAATACAATCCTCTCTTCGGACGGTCTCTTGAGGAAATCATAAGGGATCGACTTACTATAACTGATCTCATGAAGATTCAGGAAACTCTCACCAAGAATCAAATAGATATGGCTGCGACACAGAAAGAGCTCTGCGCTCACCTCAAGAATCTCACGGACAAGTTGTCACCTGAGCAAACTCAGATCCAACGTCAATCAGATAAAGAGAAAGGAAAGCCAAGGAAACATCCTCGGCTGCTGATCATGAAGCCTCTCCAATTCATGTGTTGGATGATGATGAAGTTCACAAAGCTGCAGACAACCCACCATCAAAGGAGTCATCCAGTTTCATCACTCGTGTAGACTTGGAACGCCTCTTGGAGAACCGTGGAAAAGATAAGACGTCCTATGTACACCGTCACCAACCTCCATACCCTGCTGCTACACAAAGGGTTCCTCTGCCAAAAGGTTATACCTCTCCAATGTTCACTCTTTATGATGGAACATGCAATACTCGAGAACATGTTTCTCGATTTCTGGAGGCATTGGGTGAACATGAGCACAACCATGTCGTTCGTCTGAAGGAATTTTCAAAATCTATGAAAGGCATAACATATAGATGGTACAACAACATCGCACAAGGAAGTATCGCTAGTTGGGGATAAATGGTTAATGCTTTCTACAGAAAATATTTCTTCGTTTCAGAGCAAATCACCCTCTCTGATCTTGGAAGTATGTTTCAAAGGAACAATAAACATCCTAATGATTATGTGAAAAGGTTCAGAGTTCAAGCCCTGGACTGTCATGATCCAAATGTCACGGAGTAGCAACTTGTAGACTTATGCATCAATGAAATGATCCCGGTCTACAGAGCTTTACTAGAAAATCTCTGGTTCCAGAATTTCTCAGATTTCATGAATCAGCTAAAAGGTCAGCAACTACCGCACCTGCTTTACTAGAGAGAACTAAGGCTACAAAAGCTGAAGAACCACGAGAAACTCGAGGTAGCAGACGGTTGATCAACAAACAGTACAACCTCCAACCTTCCACAAATGTTGTATCGTAAGGGAGCAAACTAAAAATCGAGCCACAACGCAAGCATACTTCTTTAGCTCATTCGAAAGCACAAAGGAATGATAATCAAACCCGAGACGCACAAACTCCTGCCCAACGCACAGGAGAAACTGATCAAGAAACACCTGATTTCCCTTTTCCCATTGAAGAGGTTATTCAACTACTAGATGTCTGGGTCCAAGACGATACAATCAAGTTACCGTATGTCAAGAAAGAACCAACTGAAGAGGACATGGAAAATCCTCGTTACTGTCACTTTCACAGATTCGCCAATCATCCCACGAATAACTGCAGAATTTTGAAGCGCATATTCCAAGAAAAAATCGAACCAGGAGAGCTTAACTTTGGGACTGAAGGAGTACACAGAGACCTCTCCCGGTCAGAACCTTCACTCTCTCTGAACCACATGTCAAGGAAGCAATTCAATCCTTAATCGAGCATGTCTGTAAATTGTTGTACTTATCAAAGGCTCAAAGGAAGGACATGTTTGCTGTATTGAATCACATCGTGTCAGGGAAGCGTTTATCGATTCAGGATACACTCCCCAAGCCTTCAGTAACAGACAAAGAAAAGTATGACTGGGGACTTCTCACCACAGTCCATCTTAAAGGAAACGAATTCAAACGAGCGTTGATTGATGTTGGCACTGCTATCAATTTTATCCCTCTGAAAACTCTCAGAGCTGCTGGTATCACTCGACAAGAAGCTATTCATGCTCCAATTTTAATCATGGATCATGAAGGGACGCCCAGAGATGCTTATGGCTACATTACTCTCAAAATGAAGGTAAACTCGACCTGGACAGAAACCAAGTTCTACATAATCCGAGAAGATCCAGGATATGATATGATCCTTGGACGTACGTGGATTCATGCTGAAAAGGTAACTCCAACACCTTCAATTGCACATTTCTCTGTGGAAGAAAGCTCTGATTCGGAAGAAATAGAGGATACTCCATCGTTCGAGCATCTGAAGGAAGTCAAAACCTTAATGGAGCTGACACAAAAACCCGATGAAAATGCGCATGCTTTCATCAAAAGGTTCCGCACTCAGGCAAGTCTTATTCCTCCTCATGCGTCCATATTATCAATTTTCAAACATGCTGCTTTGGTCCGAGGGCTTCACTCCACCAACAACTTAGCTTTTACAAAATGCTATGAATGGATAACCTCACCTCAGCAATATTTCACCAAGTGGTTGGACTCATAACCTCTCCGAGTCCTCCGAGTCGAGCATCTCGTTAATACAGTCATTGCCGAAATAATGGCTGAACACGACAAGCAGTACCCTAGATACTCTCCCTTGCATGAATACCCATATGTACCGCAAAATTGGAAGGCTTCACCAATGTGGAATCCCACTGCACGAGGAGTTCTGAACCAACAGAAGATATTCAGGGCGCGGAGGATCAAGCCTAACAAGTTCTATGAAGGAGATTTGGTTCTCAGAGCAACTAAACGTAATCTTCACTCTACAAGGAACTCCAACTGGGAAGGACCTTTCATGATCTCTAAGTCTGTTGCTGGTGGGTACTATAGATTAATCAACATGGATGGCAAGGCGAATGTAGCAGTAATACACGAGACTTGGCTCAAAGCATTCGATGCCTAAGATATTGGATATTTGAGGTATTGGGGTTCAAGGCACGAACGCCCAAAATCTGAATTTGGTATTTATGATTTTCTTTCATTGTATTTCAATTCCTCCAAAATGTTTGCAATACTTGCATTCAGTAATTTGATTTCAGCAATTTATCAAATTCAGTTTACTTAAAGAAAATCTCTATCAAATCCAAAAGAAATTCCTCAATCATCTACTTATCCAAAGCCAATCAAAAAATCAAAACCAAGAAATAAAAGCCTCACATCTCTCAGAAGTTCGGAAGTTCAAGAGTCATGGAAAGGAAATCAACAAAGTAAGATTTTTGCTCCTCTGCATCCTTCAAGACTTGTAAAGCCGCCTTTTCCATCTCCAGCTCTTCAGTCAATCTAGCAATCTTGTATTCCTTCTCCATCACAACATTATTGGGAAAGGGTATGCTATTCTCATATGAATCCTTGATGGAATTTATCTTCTTACGAAGCCATTTCACATTGAAGCCGAGTCTCTCAGAATTCTCCAAGTTGAACTCCCAATCAAAGAGTACATCTTGAGTAACAGTATTTCTAGCTCTGGTGCATATATCATTTATAACACGCAAGATAACACCTACTTGCATTGTTAAAGAATAAGCACGCTTAGGGTCTCTATCAAGGATGATGTGACCAAACTTCCTCCATATCTTCTCGTACAAGCCTGCATATCCAATAGGAACGCTGAATCCACCTACTAGTTCGTGGAATGAAAGTGATGCACCAAATGGAGGATCAAAAGCAACTCCTGCACACGGATATTCATGCACCACTATGCGAGTTTCCACCATTGGAACAATCTCATTTATCTCAAGAGGATTCTCCTCCATCTATGGGGTGGTTTCTTCTATCATTGGGGAAGCTTTTTCTATTTTCATCGATGGAGCAAGATCAGTTTGGTTTATCACAGTTTCCATACGAGGCGTGGTTTCTTCTATCTCTGGAGTAATGACGATCGGAGTCTCTTTTCCTTACTAGTTTCAACAATGACCTCTTCATGATCTTGATGTGCAGAAATGGTTGTGTTGCTACTTTGATTCATAATGCTGCTCGTACCATCGTCATCAACTCGGGTATTCTCAACTTCATCATTTGGCACCTAATACGATGAATATATAAGATTAGAGCACTCCAAGCATGAAAAGCAAGGGAAATCATAAATTCAGGATGTAAGTGGTCTAACATCATCAAAGTTCATCATTATGCATTCACAACATGAGCAAATAGCGTGAAAGTCATAAAAACACGTTTTACAACAAGCTCGTCTAAAGAGATTTTAAACTGCCATGTATAAGACGACGAAGTGGATAAATGATCAAAATTTATCCACTACAAAATACCAAAATTCCATTACAATTGGATAAATTATCAAAGAGATGTGGCCAACATTGGACTGCATGACAGCTGAAAAATTTCTGGAAGTCTCCTGGAACTTTACTGTTTCGTCTATTTCGACCCTTAAACATGCTCAAAACTCAAAAAGCTTCTTTCAAAAAGCTTGGAAATTTCCTGGGCATAAGAAAACTGGGGTAGACCGTAAAAATCCGACATCGGACGAAGATTCTACAGCGTTTTTACTAAAAGGCTGAATTCTGGATTTTATGGTGACGTATTTCGGTAAAAATTTCGTATATTCACATGGATTCTCATTCATTCATTCATTAATTCACAAATCAACAATTTTATGCTTCTATGAATAAAATACAAGAGAAATACTTACTTGGGTGGTCTCTGAAGCATTCAAAGAGCCATGATTGCCCGTATCAGCATCAAGAGAATCTTTATTCTCATTCGGTTTTGAGTTCTGAGAATCTTCTTCGTCACAAGCTTCCGAAGATGAACGGGCATCACCAGTATTCTCCACTTCCATGAAAACATCCTCCTGGATGCATTCTCAACAATCATCATTTTATTCACAAAGCATCATAACTGGCTATGTCAAGAAATACTTACATCAGCCTCTTCTTCCGAGTCAGAAACCGCTTGCTCATCCACAGTGAATTGAAGACCGTCGATACTTGATGGAGCAAAATTCTGTAACGAAGTAACAAGCATTGGTTTTGTGATCCTAATTACACGGATAAGAAGGAGTCACGGCAAAAAGTATTGAAAACTTACCAAAGAAGCAACTGGGGAATTTATGGTATTTGGCAACATCTTATAATTTTTGCTCCTGCCTTCTCCACCGTGAATAATCGCTTTCGTTTCCTAGAAGTCTACATCGATTCGGGGTCTCACGATACGACCATCATGTGGAAAAAAATTTGATGAAATAATCAAAATACAATTATCATGACTTTATGGAGATTATAAAAAGGATACATACTTGTGAACACCCTGGAGGTGTCTTTCGTTTATCACCGCCAGAAAGATGCTTCAATCTTGGCCTAGTGGAAATCATCTCAACATAAGGAGGATCTTTCATCAGAGGCTGAACGGACATTACGAAATCATGTAAGTGTTCGAATTGCCGATTCCAAAAGTCTATGTAACCTGGAGTTACATACATAATTCGCTCAGAACAAGGGAACCAGTAATTGCTTCCTTCCACATGAGTGCGGTCTAAATGGTTCTTAAGTTGTTCAACCGACGGTTTATCGAGCTGCTCTATCGATGTTGTATTCTTCCACTGAAAAGTCTCCATATGTTGCTGATACTAAGTAACCAGGAGTGCAACTCAGCATAAAACATCTCTCACCATCCCTTCGATCTCGCACTTCATTTCAAAGTAATACTTTCTCCAGCATTGAAGGTTGTCAACTGATAAATATAAGGAGGAATTGACACCCATGGACGAAAATTAAACTCAGACTCCTTGTCTAACACATCGACAAGACGCGTCTTAATTCGGGGCTGCTTTGTAGACCAGCGCATAATCCTGGCATTGTCCTTCTCGGAGAAAACATGATGGGCATCAGTATTCGGTCCTTGTAAGATAGTACGAGGAATGGGTGCATAGTTCTTGAAGCTTTCCCACATAAAAGCTTGGAGAAACATCGTATTGGCATAGCATTCAATCTTAATAAAGCTGTTAAAAATGCTGGAATCTATAACCAAGGAGTCTAAGTTGGAGTATAAAGAACCCAAGAATAGACTGCCGATTGGAAGTTGCTCACCTTGGGCCACCATGATAGCAAAGGGAATCACAAACGACTTCAACAAATTTCCACTATCTTCGAATACATCTCTGGAAATCCATAATCATAAGAAAGCGACAATAGATAACATACCGTCGACAGGCCTGTCAAAAGCATTATCTCTTGGCCACCAGTGTGTTAACCAATGAGCATAACAACATTTGCTGGATACTTTATTAATTTCCTCCATTTCGGCTGTCAAGATATTAGAGATTGTCTTCTCCTCTGCTGAAAGACTTTCAGGAAGATTGCCCGTGATTGGAAGATACAACAAAGCAACTACATCCTCTAAGGTGATAGTAAACTCTCCCCAGCTGCATATGAAAGTATGATTTGGAATGTACCAACGAGCAAGCAGAGCCACTATACCTCGCACATCGTTAAAAATAAACAAGTCTCCAGATGCTTGAATAACCCTTGTTATCTTTGCACGATCCAGTATGGCTCGAACACGAGGAAAACCCAGCATCCAGAAATTTTTTCTAAAGGTCGTCGAGAAAGCTTAAATTCTATGATTGAAGCAGAAAAATTTCCTCGTTGGAGACAAAATCGAATAGTCGCCCGAGGAGTCACCAATTTCTTCTAAGTAATATTTCTAGGATTTATCAGAAGACGAAATGCTGGAGTCTTGAGATGTTTTTCAGGTCTATGTTGAGCCACGAAGAACTTATCGTCTGTATTCGGGATATTCTTTATCCCAGGTGTGTCTTCTTCTCCTTCTTCAATAGAAGTCTCATCCATGCATGTATCATCTTTGGAGGCGTCATTATCTTGGGAATCAGACATCCTTGCGAAGTAGCTGTAACATTCACACAACACTCTACTTCAGTATATCATCCATACAAGATGCAAATCTCGACGAAGCGATGGAATGAAGCCATTGGATGATAAAAGTGCTCGTACTAGCATTTACAAAAATGGTAATTCTTAACTCTTACCTGTTTATGATTCCGCTAATAGTAGTGATTGTGATACAAGAGTTAACACTTCAAAACTTGCTCGTTTCTTCGAACCTGCAAAAATGAGCAAAACTTAAATTTTTGAAACCTGATTTTTCATAAAATCATGAACATAATTTTTCAACCGTGTGAACATTCATCAGTGAATTATGAAAAATCACACCAAGACAATATTTTATCACAAATAATTGTCTACCTTTAATGATTGATTCAAAATCAATTTTATTTTTTCAAAATATATATATATATATATATATCAAACGTGAAATACTCACGTGTATATATATATATATATATATATATATATATGTTTTTAACGTGAGCAAAACTCACTTATTTTTTTGACAAAAAAAAAGTCTTTTTTTCCTTCATACGATTGTCCGTCTTTGAAACGAAGGTTTATTTCGATTTTATGAAAATTCATACATCAAGATAAAATTTTGATTTTCATGAAAGCTCATAGACAAAATTTTTATCACTAGACACAGGTCTATATATAAAAAATCTCTTTTACGCTAGGGATTATTGCTAGTTTCTTAAACTAACGAACGAACGTACGTTCCTAACACAAGGGTTTTCTACAAAACTCACGCCTATGTATGCATATGTATATAATTTTAACAAGAACAACTCATGAAAAAATTACCAACTTTTGAAGGAAAAAAAATCGCGTACCTGCTCGGTGCCGGCCGGAAGTTGGTCAGACAGTGGCGGCGACGGCGAAATTTTCTGCTATCCTATTCTGTTGCTTGGACGTGAAGGAAGGAAGAAGATGAAGGTGGTGGTCGGTCGTGGGAGAAATAAAAAAAAAGGGAATTTATCCCTTTTATATCAAATTTTATTCCAAATCCTAATTTCACAAGGATTTCCTTTCTTGGGCTCGGACCCGTGAATCCTAAATCGACCAAGGTTCCATCACCAAATCAGCGGTGCAACACCAATTTACGCTCGTTAGACGATGCTCTATCATGCTACTGGGATCTTTGTTCAAGCCATGGTTCGCTCGTACAATCGAAAATCCGGTAAACATTCTATCTTACGACTAAGTTTAATTACTTATTTCGTCTGTAACTAAAAATCACCATCCAGTGCTAACCGAGGAACATGACTGTCCCTCACTAAGCGGGGGACTTAATGTTGATGGTGGATTTTGGCAAGGGATAAAATCGTAACTTTACATGTTCCTGATCCAGTAGTCAGATGAATATTGAGACTTATGTCTCTCATTAAAGCCTGAAAACTCATGCCACAAGAACCTCTGACTGAGTATATTGTCTCTCAGATCATACATGAATATACAGTCTCTCAATTGAGGCAACGACATATTTCATGAATACTGAGCAATTTCAGTAATCACTTTTATATAGAATCGAACGATTGGATGGCTCCTAGACAGCTTGCCTGCTAGTATAGAGCATAACGTCTTGGTCAGTAACAACGTTTTCCCTGACTATATAAAAGACATGTGTATAGAATCTTAATGATTGGACGGCTCCTAGACGGCTTGCCTGCTAGTATAGAGCGATAACGTCTTCAGGATGCAACAATGTTTTCCTTGACTATACGTAATAAATATGACGCTTCAACTAGCTCATATCGCTCAATACTCGAATAATTAATCCTCCTAGACAACGTGTTAGTATAGAGCCATTAATTAATTGTTTTTAGTCACTAGATTCATTAACTCAATCCTTAGAAAATATTCTACTCTCTTCATAATATTTCATTATTTCAATTTATGGCTCTTCCCAGCAGAATTCCATGGGTTAGTAATAAATATTCAACGTACGGGCATCTGAGTCACTATCGAATAAGCCCCGAAAAAATGGTACAAGTGTACTCAGCAATAATGCACTAACGAACACCTGAATGCACGAATGAGCATTCAAAAAATTACGAAGGAACGGTGAACCTATGCAAAATAGGAAAGAAAATAATAATAATAAAATATTAATTGAGGCGCAAAGGGATCAAGCCCACCGACCGGCCTAACATGCCGCCGTGGCCAGACCCATGCCTCTTCCCATATTTTATCTTATTTTATTATTTTCCTTGATCTCATGATAATTCCTTCGTTTGAACAAACTCCTTCGTTTTAAGGAAACTCTTCAGTTTCATGGTGTTTCCCTCACACCAAGGAAATAATATAAAATTAGGAAAGGTGTCACGGGACCGGGCTCATTAGCTGGCCGGCCATGCCTTAGCCATGGCCGGTCCCACACCTTGTCATTCCTTATTATTTTATTATTATTATTTCCCTCATCTTATGAAACTCCTCAGTTTCATGATATTTCCTTCACATCAAGGAAACAATATAAAATTAGGAAAAGGTGTCACGGGACCGGGCCACAAGCCGGACGACCATGACCTAGCCATGGCCGGTCCCACACCTTGCGCCCCTTAATTTTATAATAAAATATTTTTTTATTATTAGATAAAGAGTATTACATTAACTAGTTAGAAGCCTAACAAGCTAAGCTCCAACAACGTACTACTACATTAATTGAACATGTTGTCGTGCTAGCCTACCAGCGAGCCTCATGGGTAACCTAGCCAAGGGAGCCGAAGCGGATGGGGGGGGGGGGGGGGGGGGCTGAGATTGTGTCACAAGGGGGGCAAGCTAACTCTACCTTTCATGTTAATTCCTGCAATATTACCCCATTGGGGGCTCGAACATGGGACCTCCTGGAGCGCATGGAAACTCCATCGTTTTAAGGAAACTCCTTTGTCACAACAAACTCCTTAATTTCATGATATTTCTTTCACATCATAAAAATAATATAACATTTGTTAGAGCACTGGTCGAACTCGCATGCGTTTCCATCTCAAGCATGTTTGTCAATGTTAGTGATCAAAACTATAAGTCTTGATTTCTAGTCTACTATAGCTAAGTCTCAGACTAGGATACAAAGTGTAGTTGAGCTCAAGAACTCCATGGCGATCATCATACAAGACGAAGAACTACTCAAGGAACCGGTGGAACTTCATCGACTAAAAGGTATGTGGATACTTGAACTTCTATATCACTCAAAAGTCTATCTACTCTATCTCCTATCTTGAGACAAAAGTCGTTTTGCTATATAGACTTTGATTATACACATTTGCTATTTCTAGCCGAGTTTATCTCGCTTATCCATTTCTCAAAATATGTGTTGGTAAGCTTTCGCTTTGACCAAGTTCATCTTTACCTAGTGACGAAAGTCATGTTATGTTTCAATTACTTGAAAATGGCTTTGACGAAAAATAGTTTGTGAATAACAACTATATAACGTCCTCTAAGAATGTTTCAATGATTGAAATGAGAGTTTAGATTATATAACCATTGTTGGATATAAGCATTGTGTGGAAACACATACATCTATAAGTCCTTATTCCTTGAACCAAAGTATGCTTACTTTGCTGCTCGGGAAACCGGAACAAGAGTCCGCGAACCCAGTCCGCGTACTGTCGGAGGTTCTCTTCCATATAAAATCTGCTGGAGTTTTTAAACTTGTTACAAACTTATTCCGGGTACTTAAGTCCACGTACTTAGGTTGGTTATTTTCTAAAAACGATTATTTGTGAACTTATACTTATATTAACTAAGGAATGCAAGTTTGCAAACCGTGGCTATAAAGTTCATGAATCGATTCGAGTGAATCAAATCGTTTTTGCTTTGATTGTGTCTTATATACTTCTTTGAGATCTAAGCAATTGAACAACTCTCTAACTAGTTCATTTGAGTCATTTGAATTAGTTATGGTGAAGAAGAATATGGTTGATATGAAAGTGCTCATATGGCTAACCATTTGGTTAACTATTGTTGAACCAACAAATGTACATGTTTGGGTACGGTTACACAAACCTAAAACGTGCATTTCATTTGTGTGTAACAAGCTAAGTTTTCGATCTAACAGTTGAAAGATATTAGCTTGAATCTAATCAGGTTTTTATCTAACGGTGAATATTGAATGCTTTGTTACTAAGCTAACATTGATTGCAAAGCCTAATTTGAAAGACTATATAAGGGAGAACTCTAGCAACTTGGAAACCTAATCCCCACACCTCCTATATGATACTAGTTGTATAAGCTAGAGTCGATTCTCCTTTAACCTTAGGTTTCTACCGAGACCCTGTAGGTTAACGACTTGAAGACTTCATTGGGATTGTGAAGCCAGACCGATACTACTTTCTTGTAGTTGTGTGATCTGATCTTGTTGTTTCTATCGTATTGGGTATAATCGTAACGATTGGCTTGAGATTGATATCTCCGATAGACAAGATATAAAATTAATCACAAACACCTTCGTCTCATCGTTTGTGATTCCACAATATCTTCTTTCGCCACGTTGATTAAGATTATTATGAGGTGATTGATAATACTAGGCTGTTCTTCGGGAATATAAGTCCGGGTTATCAATTGGTTCCTATTCACCTTGATTTATCGAAAGACGAAACAAAACTCGTAGGTATTTCTGTGAGAGACAGATTTATCTATTACCGTAGACTTTTCTGTGTGATACATATTTTTTTATTAAAGTCCTCGACTTTGGGTAGTAGCAACTCTTAGTTGTGGGTGAGATCAGCTAAGGGAATCAAGTGCGTAGTATCCTGCTGGGATCAGAGACATAAGGAGCGCAACTGTACCTTGGATCAGTGTGAGATTGATTGGGGTTCAACTACAGTCCAGACCGAAGTTAGTTTGTAGTAGGCTAGTGTCTGTAGCGGCTTAATACAATGTGTGTTCAATCTGGACTAGGTCCCGTGGTTTTTTCGCATTTGCGGTTTCCTCGTTAATAAAACTTCTGGTGTCTGTGTTATTTCTATTTCACATTATATTTTGTTATATAATTGAAATATCACAGGTTGTGCGTTAAGTTCAATCAATTAGAATATCCAACCTTTGGTTGTTGATTTACATTGATTTACACTTGAACATTGGTCTTTGGTACCGTTCAAGTTAATTTCTCTTGTATTCAATTAGACTCGCAAATTTCTATTTGCTTGAGTAAGTATTGAATCGAGTACTTGAGATATAACTCTTTGATATACTTTTTGATTGAGTCTGACTGTCTAGTTTATTCTCTTAAAAGTATATTGGAGTTAGTCCATACAGATTGCTAAGCGAAATATTGGGTGTGATTGTTGTACGCCCGCTTTTTCAAAATTAGGAAAGGTGTCATGGGACCGGGCTCATTGGCCGGCCGGCCATGCCTTAGCCATGGCCGTTCCCATACCTTGTAATTCCTTATTTTATTATTATTATTATTTCCTTCATCTTATGAAGTTCCTCAGTTTGAGCAAACCCTGATTTCTTCATATTTTTCTCAAATACTGCTCAAACGCGCAACAGAAAATATAAAAAATTCTCAGGACTGAGGCATGGACACTATGGTGACATGAGCATATTACCTTTACCGACCAAGGTTGGACCTTTGGCTTGCAAGAGGCCGGTCCCACACATTTTCATCATTTGACCTAATTTGTTCACATTAGGTTTAAACTCTTCCAAACAACTTGGAATTTCATCAAACGATCGTCAGTCGGTCCCATGACCAACCAGGGCCGGTTCCATGACCCCTTGGCCGGTCCCTCATTTCTTCATAATTAGGTTTTATTGCCTAACACTCAGACGAGCACCATTTTGATAAATGATTAAACCAGCATTTAATCATCTTTTCACCAACTTGTCTTCAAGAGACTTTGGTATTTGCCCACTCGAACATCTGGGCGCTACATGATAGGTCCATCATCCCATGTAGCCGGTCCCTCCTTCACTCTGTGGTTGATTTTCAATAAATCATCAATTGAAGTTAGGGTTTCGAATCCAAGGTTCATAATTCCAGATTCAAACACTAATAATTTTATGTTGATCCCTTAATCAACACTTCAATTATTATACTTGGTCCAGTTGCCAATATCTTAAATTAATATTTTATTTGGTCCTGCTACCAAATAATTCATCAAACGAGCAACATTTTCTCAGATGAGCAATATATGCTCAGACAAGAAATATTGGTTTAACTATCAATATTCGACATTTCATCAAATGAGCAATATTTGCTCACCTTAACTATCAACATTCATTCGACAATTATACCTCTGTCTCAACAGACATGTTCAATTCATGAGTCTAGAACATTTGTAAATCATGTTCAACTCAGGAATACAAAGACTCATCGTCTCATCAAGTCGACAACCACACGAGACATCAATCGTGTCACATGGGGGATATTAACTAGGGTTTTGGTCTGGCGGCCTACGACACGTGTGTTCATCCACGATGAGAATGTGACTAAGTCGTTCAAGCGGTTGAACGAGTTAACGAAGTAGTGGGTGGACAATCAACCAAGCCTCCGCACGATGAGTAACTGGTTTTAAAACGATTTCCACTTTCCCACTCCTTGACTTAAGCAACCGTCACACTTACTGGGATCAATGTGTCTACTACTTCTTGCATTATAAATAAGTCTCTGAACCCATGATTGAAACAACAGAAAAATTCTGATCCAAGCAATCACTCTCAAGAATTCGATCAATCAACCAGAACTTATTCGAACTCAAAAATTCACAGAAAACTTGCAGAAATCTTAAACACATTCACAATCCTTGATCACCATTGATCTCACTCATTTCTCAGCTTCCCTCCTACAGATCGACCCATCCTCTTTTGTGACCGAATTGATTCTGGAACGACCATTGACTTGGTTTAGGCCGGAGTCTTACAGATTGATCTCTCGAATTCAAGCACTCCCTTTGCAATGCATCTGTGTGAGGTTAAGTAGTTTGCTCGGTTCGAGGAGTCTCCTCTGCACGGTCGTCTCCTCAATTCCTTAAAAACCAGCAAATCGTTTTGCCCCATCTACAACACTATGCTTATATCCAAAGATGGTTACATGTTATAAACTCTCGTTTCAATCATTGAAACTTTTTTAGAGGATGTTATAGAGTTGTTATTTACAAACTATTTTTCATCAAAGCGATTTTTCAAGTTATTGAAATAATCAACATGAGTTTCGTCACGAGTAAAGATGAACTTGGCCAAAGCGAAATCTTACCAACACATATTTCGAGAAATAGATAAGCGAGATAAACTCGGCTCGAAATATCAAGTGTGTATAATCGAAGTCTATATACCAATACGACTTTTGTCTCAAGATAGGAGATAGAATAGATAGCCATTTGAGTAATAGATAAGTTCAAGTCTCCACATACCTTTTTGTCGATGAAGTTCCACCAGTTCCTTGAGTAGTTCTTCGTCTTTGCATGATGAACGTCGTGGAGTCTAGAGCTCAACTACACTTACTATCCTAGTCCGAGACTTGGCTATAAGTAGACTAGAAATCAAGACTTATAGTTTTGGCAACTAAACTTGACAAACAAGCTTGAGATAGCAACGCTTACGAGATCGACCGAGCAGTGCTCTAACATTAGGAAATATTCTTAAAGAGCATATTCGGATAACAAAATCAAAACTCACTTGGTAATAGCAGTGGCAGTGCCAGGATTTCATTATAGGGGGGATACTTTTTTTTTTTATGGTGAAGCACTAATAGTAAACAGGGCGGCTAAAGGTCGCTGCATTTTTTTTTTGGAAGAAATCGCATAGTTTGTGAGCAAGTGTCGGCCTATGTACCTATATCAAATGATGAACAACAACCTCATGTTTGGAATGGTGAAGAATATAGGTCATCATCAAATAAACAACAATAACATTCGAAACGAATAAAAGATAAAATGACAAACTGTTGATGGTGGATTTTAGTTCAGGGCTAAAATTGTGAAACCAAATTTATGTGCTGACAAACTGCAAAGGATATCCACTGATAAAGTGATGAATACTTCTTCACCTTACTAATTCACCTAGAATAGAGCATGTGGCAACAACCCCAGCATTCTGTGAATTAAATACACGAAATTTATCCAGGTTGGAGCATGTAGCAACAATCCCATATACCCTGTGAATTTACAACATTATTAATTAATGCATGACCAGCCTTGTATTTCCTGTACTCATTATTGGTGCGGCATGACGACTGAGTGTTGTTCTCAGCAGAGCAACACGAACCTCCAAGCATTAATAATGAAGCATGTACGAAATACCCGTACATGCTGCGACTCTCGGTGTGTTATACTAGCCCGATTGAGCATACGACTCTCGGTGTGTTATACTAGCCCGATTGAGCATACATCTCTCGGTGTGTTATACTAGCCCGATTGAGCATATTTGAATATGGATTGTCCATATCAGTCTCAGAAACGGTCACAACCATCCAACTTCACCAACATGATTGGATGACTTGGATTGGCTCCATAACCCCCAAGCAGGTATTGGAATATTCACCACCGACCCAACGCGGGCCCCGCATGGTCGGCTTCCCCAAAAGGGTGGCATAGCTTGCCAAACCGTCCAATCCAAAGCATATGTACGAAAAACCCTAAATTAGGGTTTGCGGCACATTACATGTGTCGTAAAACAGTCTCAACCATCCATCTTCGCAGGCATAGATGGAGGGTGTAGATGTAGATTCAAAGGGCCCACAGTATGTCAACACACTCACGGTAAGCCCGCCTACACACATGACCGATCGGTCAGGACCAACCATGGCTGGTCGTTCCAGATCGTGCGCCCAAAGTGGGCATGCCGCACGGCCGGCAAAACCCTAATTAGGGTTTGCATTGATCGCAAACGTCCGTTTTCTCCTAATCGAATGGAGGGTTTAGGAGTCGACTGAGCAGGTCCAGTGAGCATCAACATGATCACCGTGGACCTATCTATCTCCACACCCGATCGGCCAAGGCATACCATGGCTGGTTGTTCCATTTCACACGCCCAAACTAGCGTGGTAACACCTCCCAATCACGAACTGATCTCGACCACTCAACTTCGCCGGACAAATTGAGTGGCTTAGATCATGTTTCCATGGGACAGTAAGGTATAGGCGTGAACACCAGCCTACCACCTACACGCCGAACCAATCGGCCGAGACCGACCAAGCTTGGTCGTCTTGAAATGCGTGCCCGAAGTTGGCATGATGCGCGGCATTTGCGGCACCAAACTTCTGTCGTAAATCAATCCTGACTGCTCCTCTTTGCCGGACAAATTGAGCGGTCCAGATCACACTTTCACGGGACAATGAGGTATGAGCATGTATACCGACATGCCGTCTACATGCATGCCCAATCGGCCATGCCAAAATCGTGTCCCAAGCTTGGATTCGGCCAAGCTGAAAAGTGGTGCTTGTGCACCTCTTCTAAAACCCTAATTCCACTAACGGTCGCAGATGAGTGTCTTAAAAATCATCTCGTCCGTTCAACTTCACCGGCTTGGTTATACATCCCTGGTCAGGAGTTAATTGGTCAGTGAGGCGTCATGGTGATCACCACCCGTCACTCTGCCACACCATGTGGTCGGCCAAGGTAGGACTTGCTTGCGCAACCTCCAAACCATCACATGAAGTAGGCTGGACATGAGGCTATTTTTAGACGCTCAAACAACGATGCTTCATACATGCTGAATATACTCGATGCAGTACCTGCATAGAATACACACGATACTTCACAAGTATCGACTTCCTAAATAACTTAGTTATTTAATCTAGCATTACATGCTACTTTATGTGGGTCCCACGATCCACACACTCGAGACATCAATCATGTCACAAACCGGGGGATACATACTGGGTATTGGTCTGGCGGTTTACAACGTGCAGCGCACAACGCGCCATCACAATAACGTGTCAGGAAGTCATGGACGGCTAGTGATGATAGGAGAAGTGGGCAAGACTGGTCGTGTGACACCAACACACGACTCCACTACTCCATCACTCCACTTTCTCCACTTCCCACGAGATACGAGGGTTAGGCTTAAAGACTTGTATAAATAGGTTCTCCTCCCTATTTTCCAAAAAAGGAACAAGGCAAGACAAGACAACAAATGCAAGTGTTTATACAATCGTATTCAAACACTGGAACTGATAGCTTACATCCTGCAAGCCAGTTCAGCTTTCTAATACAAGTCATACATAGCCAACACCTTCACAATCTCAACACCTTCTTCGCTTCCCTCCCTAAGATCAACCCCATCTCCTTCACTTTGTGACCGAAACAAGTCTGGAACGGCCATTTCTTGGTTTACGCCGGATTTGCACAGATTGATTTCTCAAATCTACAAGCACTCCCGTGCAGTGCATTTATTTAAGGTTCAGACTCATTTCTCATCCACACACCCCAAATTACCAAAACCGGCAGAAATAGTTTTCACCCATAAACAATTGGCGACCACATCGGGAGGTTAATCTCTCGGTTGTAAAGTCAATTTTTCAATACCATTCAATCAATTTCGAGATGGTTGGTCTTAGGACCGCCTCGACAGTCTCAAATCCTGATGGTTCCTCCAACGGAGATACCCCTCCTCCTAACGGCGTATCTGACGGCATGATCAGGAGATTTCCAACATTAAGCGAACTAGCACGGGTACAGGAGATTCACACGAAGAACATGGAGCTAATCAAAGAAGCGGTAAACGGCATACTTGATCTCCTCATTAAGATGACATCAGAGATGAGATTTCCGGAGACCTCTACATCGGGGACTAGTTCCCCTCATATCAACAGCTTTATTACGAACCAGAGACCAGTGGATCAGGAAGCGACATCTCTAGTGGAAAGCTTGAGTGAACTCTTGCACCTCTCGAAGAATCAACGGGCATAGACGTTTGCTGCAATTAATAAAATATCTATGGACATACACCTGTCTCCTTCACGTCCAGAAGTCCTAACTGCATCGGAAATATCTGTAAGTAATGTTACATTTACAGAAGACGGCATGATGGCAGAGGAAGGTCACAACCGGGCCCTACATGTTACCGCACGCATCAAGGGTTCAGAGTTCGGGAGGGCCCTCATCGACACGAGGAGCATCTTCGAATGTGATTACTCTCAAGACTCTCGGGACGTACAAGGTTAGCCCATGCAAGATTGTACTAGGCAGCCCACCACAATGACGGACTTGAAGGAAACTGGACCAAAGCACATACGGGTATGTCAATCTGAATTTATCGGTAGGACCCGTTCAGTCAAAAGTGAAATTTGAAGTCATAAAAAGGAGCCGGACTACCATATGATACTAGGGAGACCGTGGCTTCATGACAATAAGGTCATCCCTTCAACGTATCACCAGCGCTTCAGAAGACCATGCTAAATGAGGAAGTCATCCGTATTCCTGCATCATTGTCTCCGTACGCACCAATATGCGGAGTGGAACTGTTCGAGCCAAAAGAAACTCCGCAGGGAAGGTCAGACAAAGTCCTGTGCACCCCACTACCCACGTGGGCTTCAATCCAGGAAGAAGACCGACTTGCATCAGTGGGGGATAAGCACCACAACACGCCTTTTCTGACGAGGCGTCCATCTTTATCCGGTGAAGCTTCAACCCATGATCACACCAAAAGGGAACGCACTTTCGAGGCAAACCGTGATCAGAAGTGGAAAACAATATACCGGCGCCGCTGTTAGCAATTAGCAGGAGAGGTTGGCACCCAGTCTCTCCGCCCAGTTGAATGCTGCAAGAACGACGAAACACAAGAGGAGGTATTGGACGCTCCGCGACAGCTATAAGATGGCACCAACTCCACAACTGACAAGCTCGAGACTGTTAACATCGGGAATGAAGAATCTCCCAGGCCTGTCTCTATCAGTTCGACTCTATCCATGGACGAACGTGTGAGTCTTGTCCAACTAATCAAGGAGTACCAAGATGTGTTTGCCTGGACATACGAGGAAATGCCTGGTCTAGACGAAAAATTGGTCACCCATCACCTACTTGTCATACCTGGATCCAAGCCAATCAAGCAATCTCCGAGGCAATTCGAGACACGAAGTGGAAGAACAAATCAAGAACGAAATTCGAAGTTGCTAGGCTGCTGGCTTCATCGAGACTTATTCATCATCCGACTTGGTTAGCTAATGTGGTCCCGGTAAAGAAAGAAAAACGGACAGATTCGGTCTTTGCGTGGATTTCGAGAGACTTGAATAAGTGCTGCCCCAAGGACGACTTTCCTCTGCCTAACATCGACATGTTAGTAGACGCCACCAGTGGACACGGCATGTTCTCCTTCATGGATGGTTACAGCGGCTACAATCAGATAAGGATGTATGAGCACGATGCAAGTAAGACAGCCTTCCAAACCCCTCTTGGAAATTTTTACTATACTGTTATGCCATTCGGTTTAAAGAACGCCGGCGGAACGTATTAACGTGCTATGATGGCAATATTCCACGACATGATGCAAAAGCAAGTCGAAGACTACGTGGATGACTCAAATCCAAGACTCAATCTATCCTCACAATGTCGCTGCCATGAACTATGAAGGAGCTTTAAAACTTCATGGGCAAGGTGAACTTTTGCTTCATTCACCCCCTGCTGAAGAAAGGATCAAGTTTCGTCTGGATCACACTATAACAGGAAGCGTTTCAGAGGATTCAATAAATATTGTCATCTCTGAATCATCACAAAGGGTTAGCCTATTATGTCAGCCCAGACAAGAGCAAGCATGGGACATCTTCAGATCCACTGAAGCCGAAACCTCAAGGGAGCAGCCTCAAGAAGATAACGATGTCCGCGTGTCATGTCGATAAAGAATCCGGGCGAATCACTCTATCAAAGGATGGTGCATGTCTACCGTGTTATGTTAGAGAATCTTCACTTTTGGTCATCCTCTGGACTTCGTGAAGCTGTTGAACGCTCATCTACGACAGCATCTACCTGCGCTGGAAAGAACCGTGCCTTCCCGAATGAAGAGCCTCATGATGTTCGTGGAAGCATACATCCCACCAACATGCAATACAACCTTGACCTTCCATAAGCGGTTTACTGAAGCGAAGAGGAAAGCCACCGAGATACAACATCCCGCGCGTCCAAAATCGCCAACTCCAACTCCAGCACCATATGCACGACTGCCGTAATGGTGAAACAATGTCCAAGATATTCCTTATCTGTATCGATGGTAACTACATCAATGAGAGACGCTTTCATAATTTGTCTCCCGTAGAAGATTTAGTTGTGGTACCAAAGGAGTATGACTGGGACTGCTTAGCACTGCCTATCTCAAAGACAGCCTCATGAACCTAGCGTGACAACATCTATCAAGTCCAAATCTCTGGATACTCGTGGGCAGGGGATTGTCTCATTCTTCTCTATTTCATGAAGAAACGTGAAGAAAGCCATCGGTTCCAGTTTATCCCTCTAACAATGAGACGAGCTCTACCACTATATGAAGACTGCCAAGTTCGTTCCCGTAGCTATCACGCCTCTCTCATCCAGTCTCTTCTGATCACAGCTGCTGCCAGGAACTGTTGTTGCTCGTCGATTAATACCATCCAGGGCTTCACCACATCAACGACCATTACGTACAAAAGACCCATCGGGCATACAAGATAGAGCCACGTAGACCACGCTTGGGGACTGAGGTTCAGCATGAAATTCCTTTACCGTCAGTCAAAAACTTCTTCAACACTCTCTCCAGCATAAGCCGCTTCAACGCTCCATCCACTAGAAGTTGCTTCAACGCTCTCCAGGACCTGCTTGCTCCAGAAGATGCTTCAACGCTCTCAGCGGGACCCACACCATGTTCGAACATACAAGTGTTTATGGGTGAAAACTACTCCTGCAGAATTTGGTAATTTGGGGTGTGGATGAGGAATGAATTTAAACCTTAAACAAATGCACTGCGCGGTGAGTGCTTGTAGATTCGAGAGATCAATCTGTGCAAGTCCGGCCTAAACCAAGAAATGGCCGTTCCAGACTTGTTTCGGTTACAAAGTGAAGGAGGTGGGGTTGATCTTAGGGAGGGAAGCGAAGAAGGTGTTGAGAATGTGAAGGTGTAGACTTGCTTATGACTTGCAACAGGAAAGTGAACAAGCTTACGATTGGTGTAAGCAGGCTCTGATGTTTTCTTGTTGTTTTTCTCTCTGTTTTTTCTCCCTTTTTTTTGTTTGGAAATAGGGCGGAGAACCTATTTATACAAGTCACTGAGTCTTATTCACGTCTCTCGTGGGAAGTGGAGGAAGTGGAGTGATGGAGTAGTGGAGTTGTGCGTCGGTGCCACACGACCAGTCTTGCCCACTTCTCCTGTTCATCTCCAACCGTCCATGACTTCCTAACACGTTCTTATGATGGCGCGTTGCACGCTGCACGCTGTAAACCGCCAGACCAATACCCCAGTATGTATCCGCCCAGTTTGTGACATGATTGATGTATGGAATGTGTGGATTGCGGATCCACGAAAGATAGCATGTAATCTTTGAATTGAATAAGCTGCGTTATTCGGAAGTCGATACTTGTGAAGTATCGTGTGTATTTTATGCGAGTGCTTGCATCATGGTGTGGTAAAGTGATGGGTAATGACGCCTCACGACCAATTAACTCGACCGGGGTTGTATAACCAGGTGGTGAAGTTGGACGGATGAGATGATCTTTGAGACACTCATCTGCGACCGTTAATGAAATTAGGGTTTCGAAGAGGCGCGCAAGCATCACTCTTCAGCTTGGTCGAAACCAAGCATGGGAAGGATTTCGGAGAGGACCGACCGGGCGTGCATGTCGATAGCATGCCGGTGTACACGTCCATGTCTCACTGTCCCATGAAGGTGCGATCTAGGCCACTCAATTTGACCGACAAAGAGGAGTGGTTGAGATCGATTTTGCAATAGGAATTTGATGCCGCAAAAGGCCGCGCACCATGCTCTTTTCCGGCGCGCGTTCCAAGACGAACTAACTTGGTCGGTCTTGGCCGATTGGTTTGACGTGAAGATGGTAGGCTGGTGTTCACGCCTATACATGAATATCCCATTAAAACGTGATCCGAGCCACCCAAATCGTCCGGCGAAGTTGAGCGGTCGAGATCAGTTTGTGGTTTGGGAGGCGTGGCCACGCTAGTTTGGGCGCACGTTTTGGATTAACCAGGCATGATATTCCTTGGCCGAACATATGAGGAGGTAGATGGGCCCACAGTGGTCATCTTTGGTATGACCGGACTGTTTAATCTAATCTGGGACCCTCCATTCGTGCGGAGAAGATGGACGCTCATGATGCTCAAAACCCTAATTTTGGGTTTCAAAGCCGTGCGCCATCTCTTGTTTGGGCGACAATTTTGTCACGACCAAACATGGTTGGTTTTGACCGATTGGTCAAGTGTGTAGGCGGGCCTACGGTGATCGTGTTGACATGCTCTGGGCCCTTTGAATCTACATCTACACCCTCCATCTATACCTGCGAAGATGGATGGTTGAGATCGCTTTGCAACACATGTAATGTGCCGCAAACCCTAATTTAGGGTTTTCCGTCCATAATGCTTGGTATGAACGGTTTCTTGGCAAGCTAGGCCAATGACCGACCATGCGGGGTCGTTCGGCGTGGGTATTCCATACCTGCTTGGGGGTGATGGAATTGATGCAGGGTCATCCAATCATGCTTATGGAGTTGGATGATCATGATCGAATCATATCCGGACTAATACGGTCGGTCAGGATGCTCAATCGGGCTAGTATAACACACCGAGAGGCTCAATCGGGCTAGTATAACACACCGAGAGTCAGCCTGTACGGGTATTTCGTACATGGTTTCATTATAGTGCTTGGAGGTTCGTGTTACTGCGCAAGAGTAACACTCGATCGTCATGCCACACTGATAATGAGTACTTTGGAAATACAAGGTTGATATGAAATTCACGGGAAGGGATTGTTGCCACATGCTCCAACCTGGAGGAATTTCATGTATTCACGAGAATGGGATTGTTGCCACATGCTCCATTCTTGGTGAATTAAGTGAGGGAGTATCAACACTTATTAATGGCTTTATCTTTTACAAGATGTCGGTATATAATTTTAAAACTTTTACAATTTTAACCTTAAATGAAAATCCACCATCAACATTAAGTCCCCTGCCTAGCACACAATGGTTACACTATTGTGGGGTAGGCATGAGATGGTGACGGTTAAAGATAAAACTTATGAGACAAAGTTAGATGTTACCAGGAGAGGCGGGTCATCCTGTCCTTGGAGTATGTCACGTTCAAAAGGCATATAGGAAAGCGTTCCCCTAGTATGATGTCGGTTTTGCCTGCTTCGATCGACCTTGCTATGCCTGCTTCGGTCGAGGGCCCGCTCCGTGATTGCTCCATTTGAATGTCGGTCTTGCCAGATCGACCTTGCTATGCCTGATTAGGTCGAGGGGCTATTGCGCCTGCTTCGCTCGATCGTGGGGTTGTGCCTAATCGACGGATTTGTTGCGCTGCTGCGTTCGTGGGGCTACTGCGTCTGCTTGATCGAACGTTGGCTTGAATTTCGTGAACATGATTCCCATGACATAAGAGAACCGTGTTGTGCAAATAAATATGGTCCCGCCATATATGCTTGATTGAACGTGGGTCCCATATCGTGTATGCCTGACTGAATGTCACCTTTATACCAGCCTCGTGCCTTTGACCAACACCGGTCTTGAAACTTGAGCAATACCGGACTTGTGACTTGATCAATACCAGACTTGAAGCTTGAGTAATATCGGACTTGTGACTTGATCAATACCAGACTTGAAACTTGAGTGATACCGGACTCGTGATCAATACCGGACTTGAAACTTGAGCAATACCGGACTCGTGATCAATACCGGACTTGAAGCTTGAGCAATACCGGACTTGTTACTTGATCAATACCGGACTTGAAGCTTGAGCAATACCGGACTTGTGACTTGATCAATACACTACACCCACTCGATTTGGTGTTTAGACCCAATACCGACCTTTGTGTACTCCAACATGAATGTGTGTTACCTTATCGAACAGGTGTGTGACTACACATCTCACGCGTTTTTATATAAGTACTGACTCATGTATTTTATTGTAGAATGAAGAAAAGAACTCTTGTTGGGATGTCTTTTGGGTATAATGCTGGTGCCAAGTCAGGAGGTGTTGACAGCTTCGAAGATATGCCGAACATTGATGATGAGTTGTTCACCGCGCCCTTTCAACTATATGAAAATATTCGTTCCACAAGATAACCCTTCTCCTATCGACTTCAAGGTTTTTCATGCTCCGCTGGGTCCTCATGAAGGATGGATGATACGTATGTTGAGCAATGAGTACATCAAAGATAACTTGACCAGAGCATATTATTGATGTAGCTTGAGTGTTGAAACGACTATAGAGGATTTTAAAGTGGCTTAAGTACGAGCGTTGAGGTGGATCCTGGAGAGAGTGTTGAAGCGAGGATTACAGCGAAACAGGGTCTCGGAGAGAGCATTGAGGCGGCTCTTGAATAGACCATTGAAGCGACTTCTGCTGGAGGGAGCGTTAAAGTTGCTTCCTCTTCAGTTCGATTTACCCTTGCGAATTCCATGATTCTTGACTGACCATCTTTCTCGTGTTGAAGAAGTCCTTGACTGACGGTGAAGGAACTTCATGCCGAGACTCAGTCCCCAAGCGTGGTTTACATGGTTTGTTCGTAGTGGTTGTTGTCGATCCAGGTATGGAACATCTTGGACGTTGTTTCATCATTGTGAGAGTCGTGCATGTGGTACTGGAGTTGGAGTTGGCGGACGCGCAGGATGTTGTATCTCGGTAGTTTTCCTCTTGGTGCTTCAGGGAACTGCTTGCAGAAGGCTGAAGGTTGTATCGCCTGTTGGTGAGATATATGCCCCTACGAACATTATGAGGCTCTTCATTACCGGCAGGCCTGGTTCTTTCTATCATGGCATATGTTGTTGTAGATGAGCGTTCAACAGCTCCAGAGGATGACCAAAAGCGCAGATTCTCCAATATAGCATGATAGACAGGTACCACTGTCTGATAAAGTTATTCGCCCGAATCTTGTTCGACCACTTCTTGATAGAGTGACTCGCCCGGATCTTGCTCGATATGACGCGTGGACATCGTTATCTTCTTGAGGTTGTTCTCTTGAGGTATCGACTCCAGTGGAAGATTGCCAGAGCGTTGATACGTTGCACCGGCATTCTTTAAACTAAATGGCAGTATGGTATAATAAAAAAATTCCGAGAGGAGTTCGAAAAGCTATCTTACTTGTGTCATGCTCGTACATCTTTATCTGGTTGTAGCCGCTACATCCATCCATGGAGGAGAACATGCCATGTCCGCTGGTTGCATCTACTAACATGTCGATGTTAGGTTGAGGAGGATCGTTTTGGAGCAGCACCTGTTCAAGTCTCTGAAGTCTATGCAACACCTGATCTATCCATTTTCCTAACTGTAACTGTTTAACCGACTTGGATCCAGGTATGACATGTAGATGATGGGTGACCAATTTTCATCTAAATCCGGCATTTCTTCATATCTCCAAGCGAATATGTCTTGGTACTCTTTGAGAAGTTCCACGAGCTTCGTGCGTTTATCCGTACTCAAGGTTGAGCTGATGGAGATAGGCCTAGGAGATTCCCCAATGATTTCAATTTCATAAGTTGTGGAGTTGGTGCCATCTTGCAGCTGTTGTGGAGCATCTAGCACTTGTTCTTGTGGTTCGTTGCTGTTGTAGCATTCCATTGGGTGGAGAGACTGGGTAACAGTCTCCCCTGCTAGTTGATAATGGCAGTGTCGGTATACCGTTTTCCCATTCTGGTCACGACTCGCCACAAAAGTTCGTTCCCTCTTCGTGTGAACGTGGGTCATGGCTTCACATGATGGAGAAGAATGCTTCGTCAGCAAAGATGCATCGTGGGTACTAGCCTTCAATGATGCAAGCCGGTCTTCTTCCTGAATTGACGCCCACGTGGGGAGTGGGATGCAACGAACTTGTCGATTCTTTCGGTGGAGCTTCTCCCGTATGTCTTTGGTTTGGTTTCCCTCGAAGTCCGTCATTGTGGTAGGCTTCCGTACGACCTTGCCTGGGAGAACCTTGGATGTCCTGAGAATCTTGAGAGTAATCACATTCGAAGACGCTCCTGGGTCGATAAGGGCCGTCTTGAACTCTGAATCCTTGATACGTGCGGTGACATGTAGGGCACGGTTGTGAACTTCTTCTGGTTGATTGCAGCAAAATGTCTCCGTGCGCTGATTCTTCGAGAGGTGTGAAAGTTCGCATAAACTTTCCACTAGAGAAAATGCTTCCCGATCCACCGGCCTCTGGTTCATAGTGAAACTATTGATTTGAGGAGGATCGTTGTAAGGATCAGTCCCCAGTGTAGGAGTCTCCATGACAGGACCGCTCATATCTGATGTCGCTTCTTTGATCAGGTCCATGGAGGTCCGCGCCGCTGAAGTACCTTCTCCGGTGCGTTGAATGCGTTCCTTTTTTTTTTTTTTTTTTTTTTTTTTTTTTTTTTTGCTCCAGGGGCTGTCACGGCTCTTGTGGAAATCGATCGGTTAATGTCTTAAGAAAAGTGAGTACCTATTTCTGAGTTGCGGCCATATCCGTTTGAGTCTTAGCAAGAACTTCCTGCTTCTCCATCAAGTCTGCAATGGTAATGGGGATGGTCCTCCTCTCGTCCCTTCGGCTCCTCGTCCTGATAAAGGAGTGGAAGTTGTTGCTCTGGTGACTACCATAGGTGTTACAATTGATGAGATGCCAGGATTTACGGCTGCTCTGGCTCTGGTGATGGGAGGTGTTGTAATATCACTGCTGAGCGATCGAATTGAACGTTCCCATCCTCTGTACTCACGTGTTCCTTGATTGATCTCTCCTTCCTCAAGCATTTCTTCACTTAGTTGAAAGGTCGATGCGGATTGAACAGTCTTCCGAGCTTCGACAAGGGTCTTGAGATATAAATCTTCTAACAGGGCTCCATAGGCTGCAGGCTCCCTTTTTTTATCTGGTAGACGTTGTAGTACTCCGGACAAGTCATTTCCTCTGTGGAGTTGCCTCGGTTCTTCATTATTGACTGGACCATGTTGTTCATCTTTCCTGAGTCTCCTGCAATTACGCGCTCTTTTTGCCTCTCCACCGGTAAAGGTGTGACTCCTGACTAAGGATTCAGCATTTCTTGCACTGCTTGAGTAGATGCCTGCCGACCCTTCTTGTAATTATGCTGCTATATCATTCAAAAGGTGAAATGTCTCGCTCTGCTTTCTGGTGATACCGGCTTGATTTGCCAAGACATCCTCCAGCATCCTAGCTACAATTCCCATGATATCTGAACCACCTGTGGTTTCCGGATACATTGCGAGATGGAAACCGAAAAATTAAGAATTCAATTTTGTGCAACCGAGAGATCAACCTCCCACTGTGGTCACCAATTGTTTATGGGTGAAAACTACTCCTGCAGAATTTGGTAATTTGGGGTGTGGATGAGGAATGAATTTAAACCTTAAACAAATGCACTGCGCGGTGAGTGCTTGTAGATTCGAGAGATCAATCTGTGCAAGTCCGGCCTAAACCAAGAAATGGCCGTTCTAGACTTGTTTCGGTTACAAAGTGAAGGAGATGGGGTTGATCTTAGGGAGGGAAGCGAAGAAGGTGTTAAGAATGTGAAGGTGTAGACTTGCTTATGACTTGCAACAGGAAAGTGAACAAGCTTACGATTGGTGTAAGCAGGCTCTGATGTTTTCTTGTTGTTTTTCTCTCTGTTTTTTCTCCCTTTTTTTTGTTTGGAAATAGGGCGGAGAACCTATTTATACAAGTCACTGAGTCTTATTCACGTCTCTCGTGGGAAGTGGAGGAAGTGGAGTGATGGAGTAGTGGAGTTGTGCGTCGGTGCCACACGACCAATCTTGCCCACTTCTCCTGTTCATCTCCAACCGTCCATGACTTCCTAACACGTTCTTATGATGGCGCGTTGCACGCTGCACGCTGTAAACCGCCAGACCAATACCCCAGTATGTATCCCCCAGTTTGTGACATGATTGATGTCTGGAATGTGTGGATTGTGGATCCACGAAAGATAGCATGTAATGCTGAATTGAATAACTGCGTTATTCAGGAAGTCGATACTTGTGAAGTATCGTGTGTATTTTATGCAGGTACTGCATCATGGTGTGGTAAAGTGATGGGTAATGACGCCTCACTGACCAATTAACTCCTGACCAGGGTTGTATAACCAGGCTGGTGAAGTTGGACGGATGAGATGATCTTTGAGACACTCATCTGCGACCATTAATGAAATTAGGGTTTCGAAGAGGCGCGCAAGCATCACTCTTCAGCTTGGTCGAAACCAAGCATGGGAAGGATTTCGGAGAGGACCGACCGGGCGTGCATGTAGATAGCATGCCGGTGTACACGTTCATGTCTCACTGTCCCATGAAGGTGCGATCCAGGCCACTCAATTTGACCGGCAAAGAGGAGTGGTTGAGATCGATTTTGCAATAGGAATTTGATGCCGCAAAAGGCCGCGCACCATGCTCTTTTCCGGCGCGCGTTCCAAGACGACCTAACTTGGTCGGTCTTGGCCGATTGGTTTGACATGAAGATGGTAGGCTGGTGTTCACGCCTATACCTGAATATCCCATTAAAACGTGATCCGAGCCACCCAAATCGTCCGACGAAGTTGAGCGGTCGAGATCAGTTTGTGGTTTGGGAAGCGTGGCCACGCTAGTTTGGGCGCACGTTTTGGATTAACCAGGCATGATATTCCTTGGCCGAACATATGAGGAGGTAGATGGGACCACAAAGGTCATCTTTGGTATGGCCAGGACTGTTTAATCTAATCTGGGACCCTCCATTCGTGCCGGAGAAGATGGACGCTCATGATGCTCAAAACCCTAATTTTGGGTTTCAAAGCCGTGCGCCATCTCTTGTTTGGGCGACAATTTTGTCACGACCAAACATGGTTGGTTTTGACCAATTGGTCAAGTGTGTAGGCGGGCCTACGGTGATCGTGTTGACATGCTCTGGGCCCTTTGAATCTATATCTACACCCTCCATCTATACCTGCGAAGATGGATGGTTGAGACTTTTGCAACACATGTAATGTGCCGCAAACCCTAATTTAGGGTTTTCCGTCCATAATGCTTAGTATGAACGGTTTCTTGGCAAGCTAGGCCAATGACCCAGGCCATGCGGGGGTCGGACGTGGGTATTCCATACCTGCTTGGGGGTGATGGAATTGATGCGGGGTCATCCAATCATGCTTATGGAGTTGGATGACTGCGATCGATCATATCCGGACCGATACGGTCAGTCAGAATGCTCAATCGGGCTAGTATAACACACCGAGAGGGGCTCAATCGGGCTAGTATAACACACCGAGAGTCGGCACTGCATGCGGGTATTTCGTACATGGTTTCATTATAGTGCTTGGAGGTTCGTGTTACTGCAGTAAGAGTAACACTCGGTCGTCATGCCACACTGATAATGAGTACTTGGAAATACAAGGTTGATATGAAATTCACGAGAAGGGATTGTTGCCACATGCTCCAACACGGAGGAATTTCATGTATTCACGAGAATGGGATTGTTGCCACATGCTCCATTCTGGGTGAATTAAGTGAGGGAGTATCCAACACTTATTAATGGCTTTATCTTTTACAAGATGTCAGCGCATAATTTTCTGGCTTTTACAATTTTAACCTTAAATGAAAATCCACCATCAACAACAAGGTTCAGTTTGGGCAAAGCAAGCATGCCTAGATCCCACGTTCGAGCAAAGGGAAGACCGATGTTGGTTAGCAAGACCGGTGTTCGTCAAGGCAAGACCGGTATTGGTCGAAGTAGCAAGGATGACACTCGAGCAAGCACATAAACTGTACGGGCAAAAAAAGCAAGGCCGGTGTTGATCAAGTCACAAGGCCGGTACTGCTCAGGTCACGAGGCTGGTATTGGGCCAACAAACGAGGCCGGTGTTAGTCAAGTCCGCAAAGCCGGTGTTGGTCGAGATCGCAAGGCTAACATCCCATCACGCAAGCAAGACTGATATCACGTCACGCAAGTTGTACAGTATTGGGTCACGTCAGGCCGGTATTGGTCAAGGCCGATCAGCGTCACAAGGCTGGTATTGTGCCACGTCAGCGAACAAGGCTGGTATTGGGCCACGTTAGCAAACAAGACCGGTGTCGGTCGAAGCAGCGATGTCCGTCAAGGTTCGTCAAATCAGCAAGGCCGGTGTTGGTCAAGGGGAAAGTCTGGTGTTGGGGTGAGGCAACAGGTTTGGTAATTGGTCGAAGCAGGCACAGCCGGCCCCAAGCAAAGCAGGCACGCGGCAGCTCCCACTTGATCAGGCACATCCAGCCCCAAATTGGTCGAAGCAGGCACAACCGTCCCGAAGCAAAGCAGGCACACGGCAGCTCCCACTTGATCAGGCACATCTAGCCCCAAATTGGTCGAAGCAGGCACAGTCGGCCCCAAGCAAAGCAGGCACGCGGCAACTCCCACTTGATCAGGCACATACAACCCCAAATTGGTCGAAGCAGGCACAACCGGCCCCAAGAAAAGCAGGCACGTGGTGGGTCCCATGTTCGAGCAAGGCAGGCATAACTGATGATTATTTTCAATGATGTTGTAGTAATAAGGGTTGTCGTTCACTCGGACTTGATGGGATTGATTTTAAGTTTTAATAAAAGAAAATAAAAGAAAAATATATACAAATATTGTCACGGGATGAAGAGATGGCCAAGGGACTCGGGATTCCACCGGACTTCAATTTTATGCAGTTCAAAAATCAATTCTAAACGATAATGGCTCATAAGATAAAGTTTCATTGACTCTAATTCATTGCCTAATGTAGATTTCGAAAGTAATGGATGTAAATCTAAAGCATGGGACATCAAAACATTTATGCTAAGCATGACCCATCAATTGAAATCACAACCATTCAATGATAATCATAATTCAATTAAATAACAGTGCAAATAGTCATAAAAAGAATTAATAGAATTACCACATTCATGAAATTTAGCTTCCTCCGTCGTCCCGGTGATGGGGTTTAGCTCCTCATGTTGGAAACACGCTCAAAGGAATTTTTCATTGCTCAAAAAGTGTTTACAAGAGGCGAAAATGGAATGAATATTGAAAATCGGGTGTTTGCAACGTTTATAAGTGTTGCAAACACTGTTACAAAGAACGATAAAGATGAAATGCTGCTGTTCTTTTAAGTCTGCCCTATAAACTACGACCCACGTATGTGAGTCTTTTGCACTGTAGCGAAAACGAGTCTTTGGTCATGTCTGTTCTTTGTGTTCTTGAGGTGTAGCAGCAGCAACAATGGTGTTCTCTGGAACTCGATTTTCTTGACTCTGTGACGTTCCAAACTCTCCCAAATCTCTCCATCCCCCACTCTGACCTCTATAATTCCCTTTTATACTCCTCAGGCCAACAAGTCTCGAGTTTAATTCACGAATCTTCTCACATAACTCGAGAATATTTTTATTTTGATTTCCCGTATCTGCGCATTGTAAATCACGAGCGAGTTTCCTTCTTTATCGCAACCACGGTCAATCTATCTCAACACGTTTATCTCGAGTTTCAGTCAGAGGAAAAACTCTGTTATCCACACGTCCAACTACTAAAAATACAAGCGAGAATATTTTGTTTCCCTGTAGTGAGAATAACACGTCACACTCCTTTTCTTCCGAATATCTTCCCTGTATCTTCCCTGTTTTGACGTAACACGCCAACAAGCATCGAATCCCAGCCAAATCTCCGCATAAATCTCTTTCAAAACCAAATCAGAAAACCCCCGATAATATACTCCCTGTTTTATCCAAACCATGATTCTAGCCAATTCTGGTTGAATCGAACAGACATACCAGGGCTGTTAAGCCCAAACAGGTTGATTGAAAACGATTCTAGCAATTGAATCACTCTCGAGATACCCCAAAATTCCAACCCTAATATTGTTACTCACTTTGAACACTTTTCCCGCTAGTTTTGGAATTTGAAGGTAGGGATGACCTCCCCTATCCAGTTCCGGTGTGCCACTAGTAGTTGCCCTGTGAGGTTACCCCTTATCATCTGGGTGCCCCTTATCCAAATTGAGAGTCCGAATAGTAATTTTCTCCCACGAGCGCAAAAACCACTTTTCGAGCCAATTTCGCCGCAAAAGCTTATTTCTCCAAAAACACCTACAAAGACATAAAATACCAAAATAAATACAAAATCGAGCACTAATAATATATACAATTGAGATTATATCAGACACAAAAATGTGTCTATCAAATACCCCCAAACTTATTATTTGCTCGTCCTCGAAAAATCAAATCTAGAAAATAAAATCCTAACTCACCTGTCGCAGCATCGTCGATTGCATTTAGCGTATGCAATAAGCCTTTAAACCCCTAGGTGGCCCTAGTGGCCGAGTTATAGTCTCGGGAGGGTTTACCAGAGGTGTACCCACAAAACCTTTACACTCCAGACCCTAACTATCTACGCAAAACCTTGGAAGGCACTAAAGATTCTCCTTGGTTGGCATACTTATTGATTACAGGAGGAAGTACCCCGATGCAAAATTCCAATTGTTGTACACGAGTTTGCACTCAAGCATACTAAAATTCATATATAAGTCACAAAGCTCTACTCAGATAGTTGCACTATGGACATCAATACCCGGAGTAAAAACTAATCACATGGATAGATCAAGAAGATGGATATAGAGAAAAACATAGATGGTTTTGATGTTTGCTAAGTGAATGGTGTTTCCCATATCTGTCTGAAGGCCTCCGCAAAAATGAACCTATCCTAATGGACCGAGATACTAGTCTGACTAATATCAACACACTGGCATATACAAGGGAACCAGTGGTCAATAATCCTAACTCTAGGTCAACACAACTGGCATATACAAGGGTTCCAGTGGTCGACTTTATTTAATTTATTCCGGTTGGTCTGATGGTCTGGTCTCAATTTCTTTCTTTTCATTTTTTTTTCTTTTTTTTTTTTTTTTGGGGTATCTCAATCACTCTAATTCACCCTAGCATTGGTAACAACTTGATTCGTGGGCCCCACCTAATCACTTAGAGAAACATAGTTTAAAAACAAAACAAAATAAAAACAAGTGAAAAGGACTCAACGAGATATGGTGAAACTATCATGTTATTTCTAACACCCGAGCTCGTGCTTTTATGAATAGACTCTTTAGATGTTTCCATCTAATCGATTGGTTCCTCAACTCCTACAACCAAAATGCTTCCATCCACTTAGATTGGTTAGTGCCATCCTTAATAAGCATAAATTTCTAGGCTCTGGAGTTTATCAATGCAACTAAAAAGTTTCTCCCATACCCCCAAACTTAAATCTAACATTGTCCTCAATGTTCTAAAGATGAAATTAAAAGCATGAACAAGGAGAAACTGTTACCATTTGAAGCAAAAGAGTTAAGGAAAGATATTACCGTGTTGCATGAGCATGGGTTACCTCCCAAGAAGTGCTAAGTTTAAAGTCTTCACCAGACATTGGAAGAGATTAGTCACCTCGAAGAATCATAAAGCGGCGGAAAGGAATAATCATGGGTCATCTAGATCAAAAAGTGCTAACCACAAGAAAAGGAGACTGCAACAGACCAGGAAGATATCCAACACACCCTTATCTATTTTTAAGACCACTACATCTAGATGTGGTTCGGGTTCAGGCTTTATAAAAGGGTCTAGATAACAAATTTTCATGGGTTGCGTTTCCTCATGAGTTAGATCCGAATGTTCGGGTTCTAGAGTCCGGAAAAACTCAAATAAAAACTTAGAAGCACATAATAATAACTTTGAATAATTGAGGATCCTCTAAGTCAATCGGTTTTGACTTACACAAACACCACAATAAGATTGGTGGTCTTCTTTAAGCAAATGTGTCGACCCTAATATCTTAAAGTAATTAGGTTTAGTCTCAAAACTTAATAATTGACACATCTCGAAACTTATACGTTCCCACAATTGGAAGGAAGGTTTTGGTGGGAAAACAAAGTCAATCGTGGTATCATAGCCTGGGTTAACCACATCAACCAGAGGATGGGTTTCTAACAACTGAACTTCTTTATGGACACAACTAGGTTCAGGAAAATGTGTATGAAGATAATCTTGTAAAATGGTTGAGGCACATATGTCAAGTCCCAAGTGAGGGATCTCTGTAAGAGCTAAAGGTAAGGCACAAGGAGAATGATAATCACCCCCAAACTTAGAGTTTTGGGTGTCTCTAGATAGACTAGCTACAATTTCCCTAATTTCTAGATCATCGGAATCCTGAAAATGGTTAATTGCTTCTTCTAGGTTATACTCAGGTGATGCATCCTCACTCATGTTTAAAACCCCTACGAGTTCATCTTCTTCGTCTAAGACTATTGTTTCTAAATCCTTGGACTCTAAAACAGTATTCTCAGGATAAACCCATTCCTCTAAACCATTATCGACTTCGTAAACAGGAAATACTACATCGTCTAAAATAGTATCTCTAGTCAAATCCTCGTCCTTTTAAATAGGTGAATAATTGTTAAAATTATTAGGATCTGAACCTAAATAACTCTATTATTATAAAGCTCAATTGGAGTAGCAAATTCCTGATCACTATGCCTATTTATTTCAAATTCTTCATCAACACTATCCTCATCATAATCATTATTATAATAACATGAAAATGGTTTAACCTCATCTAAACAAGTAGTGTTACCAATTCTAACCTCATCATCTTGATTATGTGAATAACTATCTTCATTCTCAAAGGTATTATTGGATACACTATATTGGAAATTCAAGTTATTTCGAGCAATACTTTCATTCGTCTCTAACTCAAGTCTACGTGTCGACTCAGCTATCCTCTCAAGGGTCTCCTCCAAAGAAAGTTCCCTTAGTGTTGGATCTAAGTTTTGAGTTAATCTATTGAGGATATCTTCTAAAGATTCAGTCGTTGTTGTAGTCCTTTCGTCCATAACTACGTTATTTACCTCAGCTAACTTACATGTTGATTCAGCTAACTTTTGTGTCGACTCAGCCAAACCCCTGAGGGACTCTTCTAGAGAAGGAAGAGGAACAGAAGGATCATAATAAGGACTACTTTTCAAAAGTTTGATTGTATCCTCTAGAGACGAAGAACTATTACTATAATCTTCTTGCTCGAATGACCGATGCACATGTGGATAGTAATTAGGCTCACCATGGTATGACCCATAACCTTCCAAAGGTTGGCGTTCCCAACCACTATTCACACTATGGTCATAAAAAGAGTGATGTCCATAATGTTCAGTTGGATATTCATATTCATTGTGATGGCTATTATAATACCAGTTTGACATCCTAACTGCAAGGGAATTCTACACAAACACAAACAAGGCTGACTCGACCAAAACAAACCTACTGATTTCTAGCAAACAAAAAGCATGATGGCTCCACTTAGATTGTTTCTAGACCAGCTTCTAATCCTTCGAAAGGGAATTCGTTACAATTTAAGCAAACCCCTCTGGAATCAATCCGAGTTTAAGTAAGTTGAATAGAGGCGAGGGGAAGGCTGCGTGGAGCTTTGATACCCAAGGCCTCACCGCATTACAAGGCGGCGCAGTCACGCATTCAACTTACAGAAACCATCATGAACTTCGAAGTATGCTTAAAGAGTAACCAATATTTTTCGAATGACTTTCCTATTAAGCTCGTTACCCTATCGGTCTCGTTCTAGTCAAAATTTTAAGCTTAGGTTCGTGTTTGGTTTCGTTTTCCTAAGGCGGGCAAGAAGAGAACGGTGATGAAATCCGAACCCTTATCTTGTATGGCCAGTCCTTGCCCTTTACTAGGAAATTAAAACAGCCGTATTCAAAACCTCAACATATATGCATACAAAATCATCCAAGAAACCCACCGACGGGGATTCGCGGGTGTTTAGAATTCTTTCCTCCCGTTCCAGACGGGGGATGAACAGTTGAAGTCGACTCGGGCCACGACTCCTATGTCATGTACGAACCCGAGGGGCCGAGACGATATCGTAATCGTCGTCCTTCCCTGTGCAGTTTGTATTTAAATAACCCTTCCTTAGGGTTTAAAAAAAAATGTCCAACGGTCCAAAAATAAAGTCCAAAATTAAGAAGAAAATAAAAATTACAAAGATAATTACCTAATTACAGTTTCTAAAAATAAAAATAAAAATAAAATTAATTACACTATATACAAAATTTTCCTCTTCACTCCTTTGGATTTTCTCTCTTCTTTCTTCCTTTGGCTTCACTTTACTTTTCAACACTTTCTCTTTTATATAAGCTCCGCACCAAGTCTGAAAGCAAATAGAAAAAAAAAAACAAAACGCGTAAAAAGGAACAAATAATAATAATAAAATAATAAAATAATAAAACCTAAAAACAAATCTATACACAAGTCCGCGTCGACGGCGCCAAAAATTGATGATTATTTTCAATGATGTTGTAGTAATAAGGGTTGTCGTTCACTCGGACTTGATGGGATTGATTTTAAGTTTTAATAAAAGAAAATAAAAGAAAAATATATACAAATATTGTCACAGGATGAAGAGATGACCGGGACTCAGGATTCCACCAGACTTCAATTTTATGCAGTTCAAAAATCAATTCTAAACGATAATGGCTCATAAGATAAAGTTTCATTGACTCTAATTCATTGCCTAATGTAGATTTCGAAAGTAATGGATGTAAATCTAAAGCATGGGACATCAAAACATTTATGCTAAGCATGACCCATCAATTGAAATCACAACCATTCAATGATAATCATAATTCAATTAAATAACAGTGCAAATAGTCATAAAAAGAATTAATAGAATTACCACATTCATGAAATTTAGCTTCCTCCGTCGTCCCGGTGATGGGGTTTAGCTCCTCATGTTGGAAACACGCTCAAAGGAATTTTTCATTGCTCAAAAAGTGTTTACAAGAGGCGAAAATGGAATGAATATTGAAAATCGGGTGTTTGCAACGTTTATAAGTGTTGCAAACACTGTTACAAAGAACGATAAAGATGAAATGCTGCTGTTCTTTTAAGTCTGCCCTATAAACTACGACCCACGTATGTGAGTCTTTTGCACTGTAGCGAAAACGACAGTCTTTGGCTGTCTGTTCTTCGTGTTCTTGAGGTGTAGCAGCAGCAGCAATGGTGTTCTCTGGAACTCGATTTTCTTGACTTTGTGACGTTCCAAACTCTCCCAAATCTCTCCATCCCCCACTCTGACCTCTATAATGCCCTTTTATACTCCTCAGGCCAACAAGTCTCGAGTTTAATTCACGAATCTTCTCACATAACTCGAGAATATTTTTATTTTGATTTCCGTATCTGCACTTTGTAAATCACGAGCGGAGTTTCCTTCTTTATCGCAACCACGGTCAATCTATCTCAACACGTTTATCTCGAGTTTCGATCGGAGGAAAAACTCTGTTATCCACACGTCCAACTACTAAAAATACAAGCGAGAATATTTTGTTTCCCTGTAGTGAGAATAACACGTCACACTCCTTTTCTTCCGAATATCTTCCATGTATCTTCCCTGTTTTGACGTAAAACGCCAACAAGCATCGAATCCCAGCCAAATCTCCGCATAAATCTCTTTCAAAACCAAATCAGAAAACCCCCGATAATATACTCCTGTTTTATCCAAACCATGATTCTAGCCAATTCTCGGTTGAATCGAACGGACATACCGGAGCCTGTTAAGCCCAAACAGGTTGATTGAAAACGATTCTAGCAATTGAATCACTCTCGAGATACCCCAAAATTCCAACCCTAATATTGTTACTCGCTGCAACACTTTTCCCGCCAGTTTTGGAATTTGAAGGTAGGGGATGACCTCCCCCTATCCAGTTCCGGTGTGCCACTAGTAGTTGCCCTGTGAGGTTACCCCTTATCATCTGGGTGCCCCTTATCCAAATTGAGAGTCCGATTAGTAATTTTCTCCCACGAGCGCAAAAACCACTTTTCGAGCCAATTTCGCCACAAAAGCTTATTTCTCCAAAAACACCTACAAAGACATAAAATACCAAAATAAATACAAAATCGAGCACTAATAATATATACAATTGAGATTATATCAGACACAAAAATGTGTCTATCAATAACAAGCCCACGTTCGATCAAGCAGGCGCATGATGAGTCCCACGATCGAGCGAAGCAGGCGCAACAGCCTGTTGAGCAGGCACATCAGCCCCACGCTCGAGCGGAACAATCACGAAGAAGGCTCTCGACCGAAGCAGGCATAGCAAGGTCGATCGAAGCAGGCAAGACCGACATCATGCTAGGGGAACGCTCGCCTGAACGCCTCTTGAACGTGACATGCTCCAAGGACAGGACGACTCGTCTCTCCTGGTAACATCTAACTTTGTCTCATAAGTTTTATCTGTATATGTCACCATCTAATGCCTACCCCACAATAGTGTAACCATTATGTGCTAGGCAGGGGACTTAATGTTGATGGTGGATTTTAGTTCATGGCTAAAATTGTGAAACCAAATTTATGCGATGACATCCTGCAAAGGATATCCACTGATAAAGTGATGAATACTTCTTCACTTTACTAATTCACCTAGAATGGAGCATGTGGCAACAATCCCAGTATTCTGTGAATTAAATACACGAAATTTATCCAGGTTGGAGCATGTAGCAACAATCAAAAAACCCTGTGAATTTACAACATTATTAATTAATGCATGACCAGCCTTGTATTTCCTGTACTAATTATTGGTGCGGCATGACGACTGAGTGTTGTTCTTAGCAGAGCAACACGAACCTCCAAGCATTAATAATGAAACATATACGAAATACCCGTATAGGCTGCGACTCTCGGTATGTTATACTAGCCCGATTGAGCATACGACTCTCGGTGTGTTATACTAGCCCGATTGAGCACACATCTCTCGGTGTGTTATACTAGCCTGATTGAGCATATTTAAATATGGATTGTCCATATCAGTCTCAGAAACGGTCACAACCATCCAACTTCACCAGCATGATTGGATGACTTGGATTGGCTCCATAACCCCCAAGCAGGTATTGGAATATTCACCACCGACCCAACGCGGGCCCCGCATGGTCGGCCTCCCCAAAAGGGTGGCATAGCTTGCCAAACCGTCCAAGCCAAAGGAGTATGGACGAAAAACCCTAAATTAGGGTTTGCGGCACATTACATGTGTCGCAAAACAGTCTCAACCATCCATCTTCGCAGGCATAGATGGAGGGTGTAGATGTAGATTCAAAGGGCCCAGAGCATGTCAACACGCTCATGGTAAGCACGCCTACCCACCTGACCGATCGGTCAGGATCAACCATGGATGGTCGTTCCAGATCGTGCGCCCAAAGTGGGCATGCAGCACGGCCGGCAAAACCCTAATTAGGGTTTGCATTGATCGCAAACGTCCGTTTTCTCCGATCGAATGGAGGGTTTAGGAGTCGGCGAGCAGGTCCAAAGTGAGCATCAACATGATCACCGTGGACCCATCTATCTCCACACCCGATCGGCCAAGGCATACCATGCCTGGTTGGTCCAATTCGCACGCCCAAACTAGCGTGGTCACACCTCCCAATCACGAACTAATCTCGACCACTCAACTTCCCCGGACAAATTGAGTGGCTTAGATCACGTTTCCATGGGACAATAAGGTATAGGCGTGAACACCAGCCTACCACCTACACGCCGAACCAATCGGTCGGGACCGACCAAGCTTGGTCGTCTTGAAACGCGTGCCCGAAGTTGGCATGACGCGCGGCATTTGCGGCACCAAACTTCTGTCGTAAATCAATCCTCACCGCTCCTCTTTGCTGGACAAATTGAGCGGTCCAGATCACACTTTCACGGTACAATGAGGTATGGGCATGTATACCGACATGCCGTCTACACGCATGCCCGATCGGCCATGCCAAAATCGTGTCCCAATCTTGGATTCGACCAAGCTGAAAAGTGGTGCTTGCGCATCTCTTCTAAAACCCTAATTCCACTAACGGTCGCAGATGAGTGTCTTAAAAATCATCTCGTCCGTCCAACTTCACTGGCTTGGTTATACAACCCTGATCAGGAGTTAATTGGTCAGTGAGGCGTCATGGTGATCACCACCCGTCACTCTACCACACCATGTGGTCGGCCAAGGGAGGACTTACTTGCGCAACCTCCAAACCATCACATGAAGTAGGCTGGACATGAGGCTATTTTGAGACGCTCAAACAACGATGCTTCATACATGCTGAATATACTCGATGTAGTACCTGCATAGAATACACACGATACTTCACAAGTATCGACTTCCTAAATAACTTAGTTATTTAATCTAGCATTACATGCTACTTTATGTGGGTCCCACGATCCACACACTCGAGACATCAATCATGTCATAAACTGGGGGATACATACTGGGGTATTGGTATGGCGGTTTACAGCGTGCAGCGCACAACGCGCTATCACAAGAACGTGTCAGGAAGTCATGGACGGCTAGTGATGATGGGAGAAGTGGGAAAGACTGTTCGTGTGACACCAACACACGACTCCACTACTCTATCACTCCGCTTTCTCCACTTCCCACGAGATACGAGGGTTAGGCTTAAAGACTTCTATAAATAGGTTCTCCTCCCTATTTTCCAAAAAAGGAACAAGGCAAGACAAGACAACAGATGAAAGTGTTTATACAATCGTATTCAAATACCGGAACTGATATCTTACATCCTGCAAGCCAGTTCAGTTTTCTGATACAAGTCATACATAGCCAACACCTTCACAATCTCAACAACTTCTTCGCTTCCATCCCTAAGATCAACCCCATCTCCTTCACTTTGTGACCGAAACAAGTCTGGAACGGCCATTTCTTGGTTTAGGACGGATTTGCACAGATTGATTTCTCGAATCTACAAGCACTCCCGTGCGGTGCATTTGTTTAAGGTTTAGACTCATTTCTCATCCACACACCCCAAATTACCAAAACCGACAGAAATAGTTTTCACCCATAAACACAAACAACATCAACAATAATGGATTAGTTGTAGATAAAGAACTTGGAGCGCAAACGAAGTACAATACTCACTGAATGTGTTCTTTCATGTTGACAGAATGCTAAAAAGAGAACTGATATCAAAAGCGGGTAAGTAGGCTAGGAACATCACACCTTTTTATTTGCGGACTAGAGTAATGGAGATGGACTAAACGAGTGAAAGTGGTGGACTAAACTGCAAATTAGGAACCACCCAAAGATTTTGGAAAGTGGATTGATGGATATTTGGGCTTTGGTGGACTGAATTATTTTGACATGGTGGACTGGCTCAATGTCCTTGGTGGGCTAAATAATAAATTTTATTTTTCTAAGGGGTAAATTACTAACATCTTAAAATTTATGAGAAAAAAAGAGGGGCTACAACCAGGGTTAACCCCCCTTTGATTCCGCCACTACATAATAATAGTAATGTGTTTATGGTATAACTCACCTTTGTGACCTTTAGATGACTAATTTTCTTCGGTGATGTGTTTGTAACTATCCTAATACCGTCGGTCAAGTGCCTTGATTTCCTTTTCCTATTCCTATTACTAAGAGTAATAGGAATTTTTGGTTGATTTCCTTTTCCTATTCCAAAGAGTAAGGCTATGGGGGGAGTAGAAGTAGTGTAGCCAATTTTGCCAAATTAGCTTCCACTATGGAAGCAGAGAAGACACTAATTCCCCCAAACTCGTTCATTTAACTGAAGTAGTGTATAAAAATCTTCACTAATAGCAGTTCCTATGGAATGAACAAATTATCAAGTGTGTTCATTTTCTCCCACTATGGACTCAACAAACATGAAAAATGGATGTTCAAACCAACAAATTTTTTGGTTTGTTCATTAAGTTGGAGGATGTAGCGAGCGTTTGATGATAGGCCGGGCGAGCTTGCCTCAAACGCTGGCGTTTGAGACAAAAGCGCTGGAGATTTTCTTTCCTGCGCACGGTCTTGATTAAAGCGCCAGAGCTTGTCCTTCCAGCGCCGCGTTTTTCATAGAAGCGCCAACGGCTGAATCTGGACGGCTGAAATACTCTTGTGATCTAACGACTATAATTTTTGAATCTATAAATACTCCGCATTTCAACTCCAAATTCACACATTCTACACATTCTTCACTCTCAAATCATCTACAAAAATGCCTCCCAGAGTTCGTGGTGTTAGATACACTCAACAAGAGGATTTAGCTATTTGCAGAGCCTACGTTTTTCACAGTCAAGATGTTGCCGATACCGGTAGGAATGTATCCCAATCGAAGTTCTGGGAGAAAGTTTATGAAATGTTCGCCATTGAAACGATGAACATTCATGGGCGTGATTGTCACGGATTGGCAAATCGTTTTAGTGTAATTTCTTGTAATGTAACGGAATTCGTCGCTCAACTAATGGAGAATCACAAAAATAAGCTCAACGGTGTAGCCGAACATGAAGTGTTCATGATCTCCATATCCACAATGCTTGCAGTGTAATAACTCCTTCTTCAATTTGGCTTTAAGTTTGAAGTTTTTGCAGAGTGTTGCAATCTTTTCTTCTTCTTCCTTTTGAATCTTCATAGCATCATCTAGCATATGTGGTTCCTCTGGACAGTTGGGATCTTGACATTGCAAATACCTGAGCTTTTTCGGTTGTGATTCAATCACCATTCTGATGCGTGAACAACCTTCCCGCAGACACTTTGAATACATCCAAGGGCATTGCATAAGACTGTGGTTATCCATGAAACATAATGGACAAACCTCTTTTGCTTCAACACATATTTATAACAAAAAAATAGGCGTTGGTAATTCAAACGGGCGGTTTTATTAAAGTAGCGCGGTTTTACTACAAACGCCAACTCATATGGTAATTCAAACGGGCGCTTAAAGGAAAGTCGCGCGATTTGACTACCAACGCCAACGGCTCGATTTTATTTCTTGACCTATAAATTCCATTCTTCCCATCTCCAAACTCACATCTTTTTCTTCTTTTTCTTTTTATAAACCCATCTCCAAACTCACATCTTTTATTTTCTTGAAAGTGCAAGATTCAATTATTTCCTTAACTCAAGAAAGAGCTTCGAGATTCTTCTTTTTCATTAAAAGGCTCATAGAATATGAGGCTGGGGATGTGAGTTGTCATCCATTATGTAAACACCTATATAAAGAGGAGATCAGAGAGAGAGAAGAGGAGGACACTTTTAGGAGGGTGAGATATTTTTGAGAAGGATTTATTTTCTTTTTCTAGAAATTATTATCAAGATATAGTGAGGTGTAGTGTGGGATTTCCCGTAACTACATATATGCGCTAGAAACAGTGGGACCTAGTCTTGTTGGTTCAAGAAAAATTTAGAAAAACGGCTCACTTGGTGATGAATTCGATGAGATCTGTGACATACAGAGAAAAAATGTGAAGATCTAGAAGGATGTAGCTATGTTAAAAATCTGGAAACACATCATTAGAAGGAAATGTAATGATAAATGAAGGAGAACACCATTACCACTACGAATGTTGCCCAAAAATTTTTTTAGTGCATCCAAATTCCTGAAGGAAAATAAGCTGAGAAGAAATAGAGCAATGAAATAGAGTGAAGATGCAAACTTCAAAGACGAAAGAATACCATAACAAGATGACGAAAACTCAATTCAAGAGTGCGAAGAGATTGTTCCACAAAGAAATGGTCTTTTTCATCAACTTAATTTACGTTGGGAGAGGATTGATACAACACATGAAAAACACATGAAGAAAGATGCACCCATCTTTTTCTTTTCATCGCACAGACAAGAAAACCAAAAGTACGGGAAAACATCAAACCATATAGGAGCATTAATCGAAGATCTCACAAAGTAAAGGTCCCAACAAGAAGCTGTGAAGAAGTAGCAAAAGGAGGAAAATATAGACAATAAAGAGAAAGGAGGAAATCCAAATCTACAAGTAATTTCATAAAAGAATAAAAACTCTCCAAGCGAAGGAGTTCTCACTCTCGCACATAAAAGCTACTCTTTGTGAAGACAAATCTCCTCTCGAAGACAAAGTTCACTCACAAAGGACAAAAGCTTCTCTCTGAAGACAACTTATGTTCTTTGAAGTCTGCCAACCTAATCTGAAGAAGAAGATTGGAGGCGTAAAGATGAGAAACTTAAAGAATAGCAAAGCAACAACCACAAACAATGAAATCCACTAACACACAAAGATGAAACCAACACCCATTTTTCACAAAGGGAAAGGGAGATGTTCAATGGGTAACGATCGGAGCTTAACCAATCTTAGATATGGACAACCAATTAAAACGATACAACTGCGAGGAGTAAATGAAGGATTCAAAAAGAGAACAGCAAGTTATGTAAATCTCACACTACAAGGTGATGGGCTAATAGCATTTTCCAGGGCGTGAGGGAAAGAGAGAAAGGCGAACAAATGAAAGAGATGAATAAAGACTTAGAGATGTACACAAAAGAGTTATCATTACAATGCCAAAGTTCCGCGATTAAGTTCAATGTCTCTACTCCCTTTCTTTGTTTTTCTGAAACATCAAGATAAAGAAATGGTCAATTTATAAACACAAACAAGGAATCCTCCGTCCCAATCGCCAAAGATCGTTTCCCACAACAAATAACTAATCATATCAAAATCAAGACTAAAATAGTAAGAAGAAATGTAAGTTTTGCAAACCATTTTTTTGAAGTGAAAAGCCACACAAAAGTGAAATTGAGAGTAATATAACAAATTGAAGAGATTTTCACTCAAGATGACCCGAATAAAGGAGAGTTTGAGACAAGGTCGGGAAAACGGAAGAAAGAACCAATGTCAACCAACTGCTGATGACAATCAAATGGCAAAATAACCAAAGCTGATTTTGCAAGGATGAAAATATGGTAAAGAAGGGAATAAAGATAAGCGATCGTCTCCAACAACTAAGGGATGATGAAAAGAGGGAAGCAAACTTTGCTAAAAATGAACCAGATGACGAATGATGAGAATTAGAATTAATGACGTCAAAAGATGGTTTATCATTACAATCATCAATCAACAACGCCAAGAGAATTCGGCGGCGAGAACATCGTTCACTTTTTCTACTAAAAACGAAGATGAAGAGTGGAGATTACTATGTCGAAATATCACCGATTGTATTCTTCCCATCTCCAAACTCACATCTTTTCTTCTTTTTCTTTTATAAAACTCTTAATCTCTCTCACTCTGCCATTTTTGAAATGGAAAGTCATGAAATGTCAATACATTAGAAATCGTGGTCCCAAGTTTACTAAAGAAGAGGATATAACTATATGCAAAGCATATTTTTTTCATAGGGTAATCACTGGTATGGGCTTTCAAGACGGTTCTTTTTGGGAGAACGTATTTTCAATGTTCGTCTCACTGACGAGAAACCCAGGAAACCGAGATGCTCGTCGATTGCGTGCTCATTTTCAATATATTGGGCTTCCAGCAATATTCAAGGGAAAAGAGGCAAGATGTTTCAAATATCGCACAACATATTTTCTTAGTCCACCCATTTGTTTCTCTGGTAATGGAAATTGATCGAGAAAAGTTCATCGGTGTAACTGAAGATGAAGTGATCCAAACATCTCTTGATAATTGGGAGGAAGCTCACGGCAAACCTTTTTCCCCAAATAATTAGTTACGAATCCATTAATGTGTTTTAGAATTCTAAAAGATGGTCCATCTCAAGCACATTTGTACTGCACTCGAATGCCTCTCTCGGTCTTTACAATGGAAGAAGATGTTACTCTTGTTCGATGTTGGATACATCGTTTGATGAGACCAAAGAACAATGACTATTTCTGGGAAAAAGTATTGGGACATTTTGTAGCATCGCGGGCCAAAACCATAAGAAACAATAAGAGCCCAGAACTAAGAATTGCATTCATCACTAAGGAAGTCAAACATTATACGTAAGTTTTGTGGATGGTTCACCGTATCTATTCTGGATTATCCAACGAAGAACTGGTGAGTATCTTACCTTTGTCCTCACTGATCAACTGCATCATAAATATCTGAACTTGTTGTTTATCTGTTTTACAGAAAACCATCACTCAGACCAAGTTTACTAAAGAAAGCGGAAGAGAGTTTAAGCATTTTCAAATGTTATGAACTCTACAAAGAGAATGTCGTTGGATTTGATGTAGTTTGATGTTTTTGTTGCGGTTTATTAAAATGTAGTTTGATGTTATTTGAAAGTTTAAATTGTAATAAATTTCGCTTAATCTGAAGTGGAAATCTCTATTTTAAAATCTAAATATTTTCATTCATTGATGCCAATTCTTTTACAAGATATAAACTTAGGCAATAATAAAACGCACTAAACAACTTCAATAAAAATCGAGTACAAGTTTTGGCCTCATGTTTATCTTCATTTGACGTATCTTCCATTCAACGCGCTCTTTGACAGCTTCGCCTTTGTTTTTGAATTTTTTGTTGTTAACTTTTAAAACTGGAGCTCTTCTTTGCCTTTAGCGGAACATTTTCTTGGAGCAACTTCAAAAACTTGCACTTCCCTCTTACAATTTTCAGTCTTTTTAAAACTGCCACATATCTTAGAAACAACAGCTTCAAGTTTTGCATCGCAAAAAAGTGTGATCGCCTTTTAAGCCATTGAGAAATATATTTTAGAAGAGAAAATTCAACAGAAGTGAATTTTGGTGTGAGTGAGTTGTTTGAAATTGATGGTAATTTATAGAGGTAAAAAGTGAATTTTGAATTTTTAAAAACTACCTGTTGGCGTTTTTGCTACAACCGCCAGCGTCATACGTTCAAGCGCCGCGTTGAAGCTTTGAGTTCCAGCGCGTGTCCTTCCAACGCCGGCGCTTTACCTACAAACTCCAGCGTTTGTCTATCGCTCTCGCGCTTAGTTATCTAACGCCCAGTGCTTTACCATAGTGGAAAAACCAGTTTGGCCGTCCACCTAGCTCAACAAAAATATGGGTTTTTTCATTCCCATAGAAATTGCCCTAAGCGATAAAAAGTATGTCGTTTGCTGCTGCCACCTCTACAACAACTTGTATTCCCCCTCTGTTCAATACTATGGTTGGACCTTTCCCTCACCGGGTTACCACAAGCTTAATACGAATGGTGCGGCAAATTTATCTCATGATGCAGGTACATATGGAGTTATCAGATCTGATCAGGGAGCGTTTGTTGCAGCCTTCGCCAAACACATCTTTAAGAATGGTAGTAATATGGCTGAATTGGTTGCTATTAAGGAGGGTTTGGAACTATCCCTTTCCTTAGGTATTCATAAGCTTGAGGTTGTCAGTGACTCGACGTATATAGTTAGTATAGTGAACAATCAGTGTATTGTTCCTTGGTACTTTGTAAACCTTTTGAAGGATATCTAACTCCTTTAAAACCCTAAGTCATATGGGCTCCCACGACGCACAATGACCCTCACCCTCCTCTTCTCAAATTGCTTAGAAATTCTCTCTTTTTGTGCCATGTCATCCCTGATAATTCCCATTAAATCCGGGAAAAAAATAGAAAAATAAAAAGAAAATCCGTGAGGAACAAAAACTAAAAAAAAAAAACTAACTTCTTTTTCTCCCCTCTTTTCTTCCACCCGTGGAGCAAACCCTAACTCCTTCTATCAACACCGTTTACAATCAAAGAAAGTGGTTGGGCAAGTTTGGCAGTATTGGTTATTTTTGCAGTCGTTCAGACTATACGGGTGTTCTCATGAAACATTGTTTTGAGAGCAAAGAAGGCATCATGAGTTACCTTGATATTAAAGAAAAAAACCCGCGAGAGAAAAAAAAAAAAAAAAACTAAACCTAAGCCTTCTTCCACTCCTCTATATGTTATACTTCTCTCTTCTTAATTTATCGTCGTTTTTTTTTTTTTTTTATTATCTAATAATGATTCAGTGAGAAATCGATACAGCTACGCACCATAATCAAATCAATAGCCAGGTTTTAAGGTTGAGGGGTGCAGGTAGGGGTTTTTTTTTTGTTTTTTTTGTTTTTTAATTAATGGGTTTTTAAGTTTCCTGTGTTTTCAGATAGGGCGGAATTTTATTTTTGTTATTTAATTGGTGTTTTCTGTTAGTCACCGGTTAACAGACACAGATGGGGATCGATTTCCTATTGCGGTTGTTCTGCGCGTCGAACAACCTTGCTGTCCCTTTGCCAGCTAAGGATCTGTCAAGAGCTCTTGCACCACAGCCAACAAGAGGAAGGATGGAATGAATTTGCTGGAGTGGTGGTTGTAGTTCAAATTGTTAAGCTTAGCTCTGTCATTCATTCCGAGTAACATTTGGTTACTAAATGTATCATTAAGGCTAAAATGTAGAGAAGCAAACCCCATGCTTAAAATGTATCTAAAATGTAGCTTCCCTGAAAGGTAAACATCATGAGTTACCCTGCATGCTTAAAATGTTGTTTACTTTCGAGGTATTTTATGTTATTTTTAGTTAATTCTTATCAAACATATATCTAATGGTGTTTTATTTTTTTGTTGTCAGGCCATTAAATTTTTTTGCATTGTCATTTTTCAGTAGTCGGTAGATGGAAGAGGAGGGTTTGACAAATTGTTATTGGAATGTACAAAGGTCGGTAAGTTTATGTCGCTTAAGTAAAATTCGTCTAATTTATTCAGGATGAATAATGAGAACCCGGACACAACTATGGAAGAAAATTTAGTCATGCCTGTGTAAATGTTGTTTTTTTTCTCTTCTAACTATAAACATGGACCTGATAGGTGTGTAATCTGCCAAACTAAGTATGAAGAAGAAGAGCAAGTAATGAGGTTGGGACGGGGTGAGGCGAGGCGAAGCCGAGTGATGTAGTTTTACAAGTGGTAAGAAAAGGGTTTGATTCTCGGACTTGGGAAGTTGTTGATTTTAGGACTTACTTAAATAAAATACTTAAAACTAGCGAATAAAATAAAGGATGATAATAATATTGCGAGATTACTGGGAATCAGGATTTCACCGAACTCTTTTTTTATGGTTCAATTATTAATTCTTTGACAATTATAGCTCCAAAAATAATAGTTATTGACTCTAAATCTTTGCCAAGGTAGATTTTATAAAACATTAATTGTAAATGGTAAGCATGGATTATCAAAACACCTAAGCTAAGCATAACCCATCAAACTAAATCACAACTAATTAATTTAAAATCATAATTCAAATTATATTAATGCAAAAGTCGTAAAAAGAATTTAATAAAATTACCATAGTGTTGAGAATTGGCTTCCTCTGTCATCCCAGTGATGGGGTTTAGCTCCACATGGTGAAAATACGCTCAAAATATTTATTCATGGCTCAAAAGTGTATTTACAATAGTGAAAAGAGAGAAGAATAATAAAAACATAAAACTGCAACGTTTATAAGTGTTGCGAAGTCACTGTTAAGAAACGATAAATTAAATGTGTTGCAGAATAATCGACTGACTATATGTGTCTGTTCTTCGTGTTCTTGAGAACGACACTTCTTTTATGTCGTCTGCAACTATTCTTCTTCCTCTTCACCTGCTGCTGCTGCAACTCTCCTCCTGCAGCGTGATTTTCTCCTCTGAAGCGTACCCAAACTCCCGACTACCCTTATGAAACTTCCTACATCTCTATTTATACGCACAGAGTCAATCAATCCCGAGAATTTCTTCTCAATCCATTTTTTTCTTTTCTCCCAAGGCACGGGATTTTTCCCCTTTTCTTCCTTGTTTACGTGTCTTTGGCTGTCTCTTTCCTACAAAACTATCTTCATGACGTAAAAGAATCTGACAGAGCATGTATATTTCCTATAATCCCACGTAATTTCCAAATATAATAGATAACAACCCGTGAATATCATCTCTTACCCTATTTTGACGAGAACCGATGTTAACTTTCTCCTGGTTCGATTCAAACTCTACTACCACTCCTGTTTTGATCCAATGAATAAAACCAAATCTAATCCCATTAAAATCTCTGAGAATATCCACGTGACTTCTGTAACTATCCAACTCTGTTTTAGAAATCAAACGTGAAAAACCCTTTGTCCTTCGATCCAAAGCCCATTAACAAGCCTGTATTGATATCACAGGCTATCCCAAAATCAAATCTGCTTGAAAACCCGAGTAAATTTCGTCCAAAAAACTCAACCCAGAAGTACGCAGGTGGTGAAGAAATTTTCCCACCAAAACTATACTTCAAACGGTGAAGATGTTACTCCCCCTAACCAGACTGGGGTGCGAATAGCATGGGAGTGCCCCTTATAACTGGGATGCCCCTTATCCAAACTGGGAGTCCGAATAGTAGTTTTCTCCCACGAGCGCAAATACCACTTTTCGAGCCAATTTTCCCGCAAAAGCTTATTTCTCCAAAAACACCTACAAAAACATAAAATAATCAAATAAGTATAAAATCGAGCACTAAAAATACACAGAATTGAGACTAATATAGACACATAAATGCGTCTATCAAATGCCACCAAACTTATTATTTGCTAGTCCTCGAGCAAATCAAATCTACAAAATAAAATCCTAAATCACTGTCGCAGGCATCGTCGATTGCATTTAGCGTATGCAATAAGCCTTTAAACCCCTAGGTGGCCCTAGTGGCCGAGTTATAGTCTTGGGAGGGTTTACAAGAGATATACCCACAAAACCTTTACACTGTAGACCCTAGCTATCTATGCAGAACCTTGGAATGCACTAAAGAATCTCCTTGGTTGGCATACTTAATGACTACAGGAGGAAGTACCCTGATGCTAAATTCCAATTGTTGTACACGAGTTTACAGTCAAGCATACTAAAAATTCATATATAAGTCACAAATCTCTACTCAGATAGTTTCTGGACATCATAACCGGAGTCAACCAATCACATGGATAGATTAAGAGATGGATATAGAAAAACATAGATGGTTTTGATGTTGACTAAGGTGAATGGTGTTTCTCATATCTGTCTGAAGGCCACTGCCAAAATAAACCTATCCTAATGGACTGAGATACTGGTTTGAACTAACATCAACACACTGGCATATACAAGGGAACCAGTGGTAACAACTTGAATCGTGAGCCCCACCTAATCACTTAGAGAAACATATTCTAAAGAAAACAAAATAAAAATAGAAGTGAAAAGGATTCAACGAGATATGGTGAAACTACCATGTTTTTTTTAATTCTAACACCTGAGCTCTGTGCTTTTATGAATAGGCTCTTTAGATGTTTCCATCTAATCAGATTGGTTCCTCAACTCCTACAACCAAAATGCTTCCATCCACTTAGATCGGTTAGTGCCATCCTTAATAAGCATAAATTTATAGGCTTTGGAGTTTATTTATTGCAACTAAAAAGTTTCTCCCATACCCCCAAACTTAAATCTAACATCCTCAATGTTCTAAAGATAAAATTAAAAGCATGAACAAGGAGAAATTGTTACCATTTGAAGCAAAAGAGATAAGGAAAGATATTACCGTGTCGCATGAATATTGGGTTACCTCCCAAGAAGTGCTAAGTTTAAAGTCTTCAGCCAGACGGTAAATACCACAAAATGGATAATTACCTTTCAAATCATATATCAATAGTCGAAACAACTGTGGGTCAACAAAATCAAATAAAATTGCCACAATTATTAGACAACTGCACCAAATCAGAAAAATGAACAGACATAGCACATCCTCCAAGGTTTCCTGCAAGACAACTGGATTTTTCTGTGGTGCCCACTTGGGCTTCATATGAGTGTCTTGACAAATAGATTTTTCTGAACTATGGGTTTCTAGTGGTTGGATTTCCTCTTGGACAGTATCAGGAGGATCAGGTTGTAGAGTCGGAAGAGAATCAAGTAATACCTCAGGCACACTAGGCTCGAGTCCTAAGTTAAGGACTTTTAATGGGGATACATAACCATCACTACCCCCAAACTTAGGGTAATCAGTATTCTCAGATAAACCTCTAACTATTGCTTGAATTTCCGGATCCTCGGAGTCTTTACTCAAGAGCTTCTTCTAGATCATTACCCCCAAATTTAGGGTCAACATTACTCTCCGTAAGGCCTAGCACTATGGCTTGAATTTCAGGGTCTGTAGAGTCTTTAAAGTACTCGAGAGCTTCTTCTAGTTCAAAAGTTTGGTCACCTAACTGACTTAAGAGAATTTTCTCATCAAATTCATCTAAGGAATCACCAAATAAAGTGTCGTCCCAATTATCCTGAATTAAATCCTGAACTAAAGTGCTAATCATATTCACTTCCTCCAAGTCATCATAAGGTTGTCTATTAACATTAAAGACATTTAGTTCAGTGGTCATATTACCAAAGGATATGTTCATAAGCCCGGTCCTACAGTTGATGACTGCGTTAGCTGTGGCTAAAAATGGGCGGCCTAAAATCACCGGTATTTGAGAACTAGGGTCCTGAACATGTTGAGTGTCTAGAACAATAAAATCTACTGGATAAATAAATTTATCAACCTCAATCAGAACATCCTCTATGACACCACGAGGGACTTTGACAGACCTATCAGCTAATTGTAGGGTCATTTTAGTCGGTTTCAACTCACCAAGACCTAGCTGGGTGTACACATGGTACGGGAGTAGGTTAACACTAGCTCCTAAGTCAAGTAATGCCTTATCAACCATGTGATTACCAATCGTACAAGATATGGTGGGGCATCCAGGGTCTTTATACTTAGGGGCTGTTTGGTTCAGAAGGATTGAACTTACCTGACCAGCTAAAAAGGCTTTCTTATGGACATTAAGCTTACGCTTTCGTGTACAAAGATCCTTAAGAAACTTGGCATAAGCAGGCATTTGCCTAATTGCTTCTAATAAAGGAATATTTATGTTTACCTGCTTAAAAATCTCCATTATTTCGTTGAAAGTCGACTCTCTCTTAGTTGGAACTAACAACTGTGGATATGGGGCTCTGGGCACAAAATGAGATCTATCGGGAACCACATGGGCATCATTAGAAATTTTATCAGTCTCTTCAGCTAGTGGCTCCTTCTGGGGATCATCTTGGGAACTAGAATTGGAACTAGAAGGTGGATCTACATTATGTCCACTATTAGGCATGGCTACCTTATTATCTACCGTTTTACCACTCCTAAGGGTTGTTACAGAGTTCACATGATTGAACTCTTTCTTTCTAGAGGATACTTCATGAATTGCTCTAGTGTTGGGTAGTGATTGATTGGGGGACTTTTCCTTTTCTCTTTCGCTCAAAAATTCTGCAATTATACTAACCTGATTTTTTAGCTCTGAAATAGCCTGAGAGTTTTCCTGTAAACCTTTCTCAACCGTTTGCTTAAACTCTGCAGTGTTATGAGATAAGATGGTTAGAGACTCTTCTAAGCTCATGATTTTTTTATCCGACGAGTTCGATCATCGATCTGGCCCTAAATGGTTCTTAGTATACCCAAAACTTGGGAGAGCCTGGGAAATACTAGATCGACCTTGACTCGGCCCTTAGACCAAGAGAAATTCGGGTGGTTTCTCCAACCAGGGTTATAGGTATCGGAATATGGATCAAATCTCTGACGGTTTTCAAACCTAGAGTTGTTATAAAGAGCATGGGATTGCTCTTCGTATCTAGCATGGTGTGACCCTTGATTCATTTCTAAGGCCTCTAGACGCCTAAGAATATCCGACCCATAATCAACTCTATCGACCCTATGGATATGGTTTCTAGGTATTTCTGGTTCTCTCATTGAATCCCATTGCCTAGTTTTCTCAGCTAACTCGATGAATTCGTCGAAACATTCATCTGGGTCTTGATTGGTAAATTCTCCACCACTAATTGTTTCTACCTGCATACGCGTTTCACTATCAATGCCCTCATATAAAATTTGGGCCATGTGGGCTTTTTCAAAGCCGTGATGTGGACACTGGTATAACAATTCACTAAACCTTTCTACATAATCATGAAGTTTTTCACCTAATTTTTGCTTAAAGGTTTGAATAGACTGCCGAACAGTAGCAGTCTTATGGTGTGGGTAGAATTTCTTAACAAATGCCTCTACAAGACCATCCCAGGTGGTAATTGTTTTAGAAGGAATAAAATGATACCACTCTTTGGCTTTATCATAGAGAGAGAAGTGAAACAAACGTAACCTAAGCACATATTTGGAGACATTCGGATAGTTCATTATGTCACAAATCATTTCAAAGTCTCTTATGTGGGTATACGGGTTCTCATTCCCTAACCCCCTAAACTTACGAAGCATGCCAATAGTCTCAGGTCTAATATCAAATTGGACCGTAGAAGCTGGTAGAACTACACCTGGGTCACGCACTACCCTAGACGGGTTTCAAACGATCCCTAAGGGTTTTTACTGGGACCTCATCATCCTTTTCCTCAACCATTTTGGCAAAAATAGAAGTATTAAGGATATTTTCCTCACCGTGAGAAGAACGTCCAAAAATAGGACTTTCTAGATTAAGGTAGCCAAGATTCTTGTTTCCTAAAATATCACTTCTAGGTTATTCACGCATAAACCGTCCTAGAGCGTCTCTGTTACGTTCTGGCATACAAGAATTCAACAAAATGTACACATGCAAATGTTGGGCTAACTAATTTAGGTAAGCTTGGGTTACCTACAGCGAAATATACCCAAAGGTACGAGGCTGAGGTTTGTGGACTTTCAGCTGGTAATTCCCATAAGGCCCAAGGCACGGGTTCAACTTACTAATCCACCAGTTTTCCTAAACTCGGTAGTCTGACGAAGATGCAATTGGTGTGTGCAGTGTTTTTTTTTTTTTATAAATAAAGTACTAAAAATAAACACAAACAAATAAAAGAAAATTACAAGTCCAAAAATAAATAAATAAACTACTAAAAATAAGATGAAAGTCTAAAAATAAAATCTTGATTTTTCTCCTTTTTGTAAGGCAAGTTCAACTTTCCACGTTTCGCTTCAAGCAAATCCTGCACAGCAAAAACAAAAATACCAAAGAAGTAAAATAAAAATAATCTAAAAAAAATAAATAATAATAATAAATAAAATATATACAAAACCTAAAAAAAAATGCAAAACCTAAAACCTAAACCACAAGTCCCCGGCAGCGGCGCCAAAAACTGATGTAGTTTTACAAGTGGTAAGAAAATGGTTTGATTCTCGGACTTGGGAAGTTGTTGATTTTAGGACTTACTTAAATAAAATACTTAAAACTAGCGAATAAAATAAAGGATGATAATAATATTGAGAGATTACTGGGAATCAGGATTTCACCGAACTCTTTTTCTATGGTTCAATTTTTAATTCTTTGACAATTATAGCTCCAAAAATAATAGTTATTGACTCTAAATCTTTGCCAAGGTAGATTTTATAAAACATTAATTGTAAATGGTAAGCATGGATTATCAAAACACCTAAGCTAAGCATAACCCATCAAACTAAATCACCACTAATTAATTTAAAATCATAATTCAAATTATATTAATGCAAAAGTCGTAAAAAGAATTTAATAAAATTACCATAGTGTTGAGAATTGGCTTCCTCCGTCATCCCAGTGATGGGGTTTAGCTCCACATGGTGAAAATACGCTCAAAATATTTATTCATGGCTCAAAAGTGTGTTTACAATAGTGAAAAGAGAGAAGAATAATAAAAACATAAAACTGCAACGTTTATAAGTGTTGCGAAGTCACTGTTAAGAAACGATAAATTAAATGTGTTGCAGAATAATCGACTGACTCTATGTGTCTGTTCTTCGTGTTCTTGAGGACGACACTTGTTTTCTGTCGTCTGCAACTCTTCTTCTTCCTCTTCACCTGCTGCTGCTGCAACTCCTCCTGCAGCGTGATTTTCTCCTCTGAAGCGTACCCAAACTTCCGAATGCCCTTATGAAACTTCCTACATCTATATTTATACGCACAGAGTCAATCAATCCCGAGAATTTCTTCCCAATCCATTTTTTTCTTTTCTCCCAAGGCACTGGATTTTTTCCCTTTTCTTCCTTGTTTACGTGTCTTTGGCTGTCTCTTTCCTACAAAACTATCTTCATGACGTAAAAGAATCTGACAGAGCATGTATATTTCCTATAATCCCACGTAATTTCCAAATATAATAGATAACAACCCATGAATATCATCTCTTACCTTGTTTTGACAAGAACCGATGTTAACTTTCTCCTGGTTCGATTCAAACTCTACTACCACTCCTGTTTTGATCCAATGAATAAAACAATCTAATCCCATTAAAATCTCTGAGAATATCCACGTGACTTCTGTAACTATCCAACTCTGTTTTAGAAATCAAACGTGAAAAACCCTTTGTCCTTCGATCCAAAGCCCATTAACAAGCCTGTATTGATATCACAGGCTATCCAAAATCAAATCTGCTTGAAAACCCGAGTAAATTTCGTCCAAAAAACTCAACCCAGAAGTACGCAGGTGGTGAAAAAATTTTCCTGCCAAAACTATACTTCAAACGGTGAAGATGTTACTCCCCCTAACCAGACTGGGGAGCGAATAACATGGGAGTGCCCCTTATAACTGGGATGCCCCTTATCCAAACTGGGAGTCCGAATAGTAGTTTTCTCCCACGAGCGCAAATACCACTTTTCGAGCCAATTTTCCCGCAAAAGCTTATTTCTCCAAAAACACCTACAAAAACATAAAATAATCAAATAAGTATAAAATCGAGCACTAACAATACACAGAATTGAGACTAATATAGACACATAAATGCGTCTATCACCGAGGCCGAGTACCAAATCGGGATGGGGCGAGGCAAAGCCGAGCTTAACCAAATCAAATCGGGACGGGGCGAGGCGAGGCGAAGCCACTCCTAATCAAAAAGGATCGCGATGGGCGGGGCAAAGTCATGCAACACCAAATCAAAAATGCATCGGTACGGGGCGAGGCGAAGCCGAGCTTTACCAAATCAAATCGGGACGGGGCGAGGCGAGGCGAGGCGAAGCCACTCCTAATAAAAAAGGATCGCGATGGGAGGGGCAAAGTCATGCAACACCAAATCAAAAATACATCGGGACGGGACGAGGCGAAGCCGAGCTTTACCAAATCAAATCAGAACGAGGCGAGGCGAGGCGAAGCCGAGCTTTTCCAAATCAAATCGGGACGGGGCGAAGCGAGCTTTCCTATTGCGGTAGTTCATCAATTTTCTAATACTTCATCTCTTGGCAGTGGAAGCGGATCTCCTACAATTATTAAAACCCTGGAAATGTTTAAGAAGGCAGAAACGCCTCGTTTTCTTCATTCACTCGTGCAAGTAATCCAGTTCTACACTCTTTTTAGCCATCATACTCTTTTCCTTCTTCCAAAGCTACAAATTCAGCTTTCTTCCCAAGTTTTAAATTACTCTCTCATGCGCAATCTACAAGTCAGTAGCATGAATTACACTTGGCAAATTTCAATATTTGATCTTGACTGGGAATGCATATATTTACATACCAGATATATTTACAACATTCCTACAGAAAGTTTTCATCAAATAACTCACATCCCAAATCACACAGCTCACTTGTTTGCCTCAACCCAGAAAAAAGCTAAAAATTATCCTTGTCTGCAAAAAATCTTGCTAAGTCAGTTAGCCAATTCAATGGCCTCCTCTTCAACTAGTCTTAATACCAATAATGATAACTCTCTTAGAAACAAATTTTTGTCAAAGAGAAATAACAAGCATGTCAACCTGCAAGGAAAAGGGAGGATTATTGACTCTTATGCTCTAATTGGATATGTTTGTAGAGAAAGTGAAGTCACTAGAAATGTTGTCAGTTTTGCAATCAGGAAAAGATGGGGTGCTCAGAATGAAGTGGTGATTATTTCTACTGGAAGAAGGAATGTATTTATATTCAGAATTCACTCAAGAGAGATTTTTCAAAGAGTCTTAAGAGAAAGACCACATTCTGTAGGAGGGCACTTGTTAGTTTTGCTACCCTGGCAGTTCCATATGAATGTGCATAGAGCTATCTTTCAATTTGAAGTCTTTTTTATAAAGTTTAGACTCAGAGCTGACCTGGATAGAGACAATATTCCTTTTCATATTGCATCTCAAGCTGGTGAACCAATTACTATTTACAATAGAGATCAAACTGGTGTTGTCAAAGCAAAAGTTAGGTTGGATGTGAACCTGCCACTGGTTAGGAAAGTGAATATAACACTGGAGGATGGAGAAAGAATTAAAGTAGCTATCTTTTATCTGGGGTTTCCATCTGCAACTTGTAGAAGCTGTTATGTTTTCAATCACAATGAAAACTAATGTGGGATGATTGCTAATGTAGCCTGGATTGCTGTGCCAGTTCTGAACTTGCAAGGTGTTGATCCTTTTGAAGAACAAGTAGAAGAATTAGTACATGTCATATAGCAGAACATGGATATACAAGACGGTGGTGGTGCTCAAGCTTTTCAAGAACCAGTTATGGATGGTCCGGAGGAAGAAAATGCAAATTTAATTTTGAAAACCTAGTTCACAATGTGGCAGTGAATGATACTGAGGAGTCAAATAACCAAAATAATGAAGAGAATGAAGAGGTTAATAAGGAAATTATTGTTGATGTAGGGGTTGATACCTCAGCTGGTGGAACTTATGTGTCAGAAATCAACAGAAATGACTTAAGGAACAATAAAAGAAGGAAGATTGAAGATGTTATCATGGAAGCAATGGAAATGGATGGTTATATTCAAGAAATTGATAGAGCTCTTCATGTTCTTGCTGATGAAGTTGTGAATAATGGGGTTTCTAGATTCCTGGAATTGGGAGAATCCTCATGTAGAGAAGAAATTATAAATGATATCGAAGGTGTGGACAATGTTTATGGTTGATAAACACATTTTTTGTGTCTGAATTGTCCTCATTGTTGGTATTGTTGGAACTCGATTTTTGTACTAATATTGTGTTTTTATGTATTTTTAGGTATTTTTGGAAATAAATATTTTTTGGAAAATTCGGCTCGAAAAGTTGCTCGGAACACCCCCCCGGAGGACATTTGATATTCGGACTCCCACTTTGGATAAGGGGTAACCCAATTACTAAGGGGCACCCAATTGATATTCGCACCCCCAGCTGTTGGATAAGGGCTGACCTTCTTCATCATTTGAAAATCCAGTTTTGGCGGGAAAACTTATTTTCTCACCTGCAAAATTTTGGTTCGAGAATTGAAGGCATTTTGGAGAGACTCAATGGCTGAGATTGCTTGGGATAACCTGTTAGAGCCTAACAGGGTTGGTATGGGTCGATTAGTGACCTAAATTTGGCTAGATAACTCGCTTGGAGAAAGCAGAGAAGCACGGGTTTGCATGGGTTTTTCGTGAATCGCTGTGAGTTTGAGACGTGCACTACTCGTGTTTGGAGTGTGTGGGTTGTTACCAGACGAGTGTAGAAGGTAAATAAGGAGAAAATACCAGCTACAAACGCGTGAAGAGTTAAATCAGGGAAGAAAATATTCCCGAAAATATTTTTTCAACACCGAGTAATGGGAAGATTTCTGGGATTAATGAGGAGTTATTCTTGCTCCAAAAAGGTTATAAATAGGTGCTGTGAGGTCATATAACGGATACGGAGAGTTTGGGAGACGTACAGAGCCAAAAATCGAAGTTGCACCATTATTCTCTGCTGCTGCTGCTGCACCAAGAACACGAAGAACAGACCACCAGAGGCAGTCGTTCTTCTACAGTTGAATGACACTTCTGCGTGGGTCGTAATACGGAGGCAGACTTAAAATCAGTAACAGTTTTCAACCCTCTTTGTAACAGTGTTTGCAACACTTATAATCGTTGCAAACACCCGATTTTCATCTTATTCTCCATTCCATCTTTGTAAACACCCTTTGAGCAATAATAATAATTTTTGAGCGTGTTTCCAACATGATGAGAGGCTAATTCTCCCACAACCAAGGCAATGAGGAAGCTATTTACACATGAATAAGTGGTAACTATTCTATTTTCTCTAATTTATAAATTATAATTCACTCAATCACTGCTTTTGCAGAGTTTTAAATTGTTCGCAAAATTCTTTTCATTAGTTGTGATTCAATTAGATAAGTTATGCTTTGTATTAAGATAATCTATGCTTAGGGATACAATTAATTTTTGAGAATTTGTCTGATTATTTGTGAATTAAGAAACAAAGGATTTAAAAGATAATTAGAGTTTTGGGTTATTTACCGTTATTCATTCATGTGTAATAGTGGAATCAGTGTCTTGGTTATTCTCTCATATCTTGAATCAATTTTGTGTTAAGTTTTCTCTATTTTTAAGTCTTATAAGTCTAAAATCCATTGCTTTCACAAGTCTCAACGAACCTTATTACTACAACATTATTGAGTCACATCAATTTTTGGCGCCGTCGACGCGGACTTGTCTTTAGGCTAGAGTTTTTAGATTTTCTTTTAGGTTTTTATTTATTTGTTCTTCTTTACGTTTTTGGGTTTTTGTCTTTTCCTTTCATATTTTGGGATTTGGAGCGAAAGAAAAATTTGCCAAAGCTTTTGGTGGATACTTAAAGATTTGGAGTTAAAGACAAAGCGAAAGGAGCGAAAGAAGAAGATTTTTTTTATTTTATAAAAGAGAGAGAAAAAAAAAAGAGGCATTTTTATTTTTTTTAGACATTTTTATTTTTTTAGACTTTTCTTTTCTTTTGCACTTTTACTTTTTGGACTTGGACTTTGGACTTGGACATTCTTTTATTTTTTTTTTAAACCCTACGGAAGGGTAGTATTAAATATCAAACTGTTTGCAGAGAAGGACGGTGATTACGATATCACCTCGGCCCCTCGGGTTCGTACATGACATAGGAGTCGTGGCCCGAGTCGACTACAACGGTTCATACCCCGTCCGGTACGGGAGGTAAGTTTGTCGAAACACTCGCGAATCCCCTGCTAGCGAGTTACTGTCTTCCTTCGTGTGAATATATGCTGAGGACTTGAAAACGGTTGTTTTTAATTTCCTAGTAAAGGGCAAGGACTGGCCATATAAGATAAGAGTTCGGATTTCATCACCATTCTCTTCTTGCCCGCCTTAGGAAAACAATACTTAACGCGAACCTAAGCCTTAAAATTTGGAATAGAACGAGACCGATAGGGTAACGAGCTTAGTAGGAAAGTCGCTCGAAAAATATTGGTTACTCTTTTAGCATACTTCGAAGTTCATGATGATCTCTGTGAAGTTGAATGCGTGACTGCGCCGCCTTGTAATAGCGGTGAGGCCTTGGGTATCAAAGCTCCACTGAGCTTCCCTCGCCTTGATTCAAATTACTTTGACTCGGATTGATCCAGAGGGGTTTGCTTAAATTGTAACGAATTCCCTTTCGAAGGATTAGAAGCTGGTCTAGAAAACAATCTAAGTGGAGCCATCATGCTTTTTGTTTGCTAGATATCATTAGGTTTGCTGTGGTGGAGTCATCCTTGTTTGTGTTTGCATAGAACTTCCCTTCCTTTTAGGATTTTTCTTTTTCTTTTGTTTTTCTAGTGCATGCCCGAGGTCATTAAAGAACGGGCTTGGAAAAGAAACACTCTAGGTCGTTTGATTAGTGACAAACCTAGTAGTTCTTCTTGTGAAGGCGGGGAACTCGAAGAATCTTCTTTTGAGAGCCCCGTTTTTGGAAACTCCAGTTTTGAGAATCCGTCTCTTAGTGAGGAAAGTACCCCTAGTACTTCAGTTGTGCCAACGATGGCAACTTTGAAAGATTACATGTTCCCAACTGGGACCAACCGAGCTTCATGCATTAAATTGCCAGCCAATACGGCTAACTTCGAGATAAAAGCTAGTATCCTTCAGATGATCCCTATATTCTTAGGAAAAGAGGATGAGAACCCTTATTTTCATATTAGGGACTTTGAGGAAATTTGTGGGACAGCTTAGAATAAAAGACCTTCTCGATGAAGTTTTGAAACTTAAGATGTTCCCATTTTCCTTAAAAGATAAAGCCAAGACACAGCTAAACAACCTACCATCTGGATCCATTGAAACATGGCAGGAACTTATTGCTGCTTTCTATATGATATTCTACCCTAAGCATAAAACTGCAGCTTGTTAGGCGAGAAAATTAGTGCTAGTGTGCAACAAGAGGGAGAGTCACTTTATAGGTTTTAGAGAGATTCAATGATCTCATATCTCTCGGTGTCCTCACCATGGATTTGATAAGATGAAACTTGTAGGGATTATTTATGATGGTTTAGACTATTCGACCAAAGCCATGGTCGAGTCTATGTGTGCTTTAGTGAGTTTACTAATAAAAGTCTTGAGGATGCCTTTACCTTCTTAGGAGTTGTTGCTGAGAAATCCCAACAATGGGAGTCTTGTGTTGAACCCCCTAAAAGACTCTTGGTTAATAGAAGTAGCACCAATGTGGTAGATACAAGCTTTGGGTCAGATGCTAAGTTTACTGCTTTGTCCAGAAGGTTAGAAGCTTTGGAAATGGGTCAGTCTAAAAATAGATCCCTTGGTGAACCTAATAGATACTCTCAAGTATCTAGTTGTGGAATAGATCCCGATAACTCATTTTGGGAAGGTCGGGTTAGTGAAGAACAAGCCCATGCTGTCTATAACAACGCTAGGTTTGAGAACCGTCAAAAGTTTGACCCATACTCGAGACCTACAACCCCTGGTTGGAGAAACCATCCTAATTTTTCTTGGTCTAAGGGCCAAATCAATGTCACTAGTAATTCTCGGCCTCCCCCGGGTTTTGGTTATGCAAAGAACCCTTCAGTCAAACCCAGTTTGAGAACCCTTCGGATAAAAAGATCACAAGTTTAGAGGATACTCTCGCCTCATTTATTAAAAGCTCAAAAGATCAACCAAATGGTTGCGCAAGGGATATAAGAAAGTAAGAGTATAGGTTATGCTAACTCTCAGGCTATTTCCGAGTTGAAAAACCAGGTTAGTCAGATAAATGAGTCTTTGAGGGAAAAGGTAAGTTTCCTAGTCAAACTCAGCCCAATCCTAGAGGAGTTCATCAAGTAGGTGAAGGACCATCCCATCATGTGAATGCTATTAAAACCCTTAGGAGTGGTAGAGTGGTAGACAACAAGGCAACCATGCCTGATAGTGAACATGCTGTAGTTCACCCTGCTGAGCCGGAAAATGATGAGGAGAGTGATAGAGTCTCTAATGAGACCAATGAGGGTCATATTGAACCAGGCTTTGTTCCCAAAGCCCCGTTTTCCCCTGCTGCTAGTTCCAACTAAGAGGGAGTCCAACTTTAATGATATATTGGAGGTTTTTAAGCAGGTTACTATCAACCTCCCATTGTTGGATGCGATTAAGCAGATTCCCGCTTATGCCAAGTTTCTCAAGGACTTGTGTACACGAAAGCGTAAGCTTAGTGTTTAGAAGAAAGCCTTCCTAGCTAGTCACGTGAGTTTCATTATTCAGAATACCACTACTCCTAAGTATAAGGACCCAGGGTCCCCTACCATTTCTTGCACAATAGGTAAATACCGTGTTGAGAAAGCTTTGCTTGACTTAGGAGCCAGTGTGAACTTACTCCCATACCATGTGTACCTTAAGCTAGGACTTGGTGAGATGAAACCTACCCGATGACTCTTGATTAGCTGATAGGTCCGTTAAAATTCCTCGGGGTGTGATCGAGGATGTTCTCATAGAGGTCGACAAGTTTATTTATCCGGTGGATTTTGTTATCCTAGATACCCAACCTGTTCCTGACCCAGAGAACCAGATACCGTTAATTTTAGGTCGCCCGTTTTTAGCTACATCCAATGCGATCATTCACTGTCGAACTGGTATTATGAATTTGTCTTTTGGTAATATGACTATTGAGCTGAACGTCTTTCATATTAGTAAGCTACCCTCTGAACTAGATGACTCAAGCATAGAAGAGGTGAACATGATAGGAACATTAGTCGAGGAGTCATTACCAAACACTTTATTAGAAGATCCATTAGAGAAATGCCTAGCTCACTTTGGGATTGATTTTGATGATGATGATGTGATTAATGAGGTAAATGCTTTGTTAGATTCAACCCCTTTGTTAGACACTAGTAATGGGTGGAAACCTAAGTTCGAACCACTACCAGTTTCTAAGTCTACCCTAGTTCCTTCGTTAGAAGAGCCTCCTAAGTTGGACCTAAAACCATTGCCAGATACCCTGAAGTATGTGTTTCTAGGACCATCTCGAAACTTTACCCGTGATTGTTGCTTCCGACTTGGATAGTGATCGGAAAGTAGGCTAGTGACCGTCCTTCAAAACAACAAGGAAGCTTTAGGGTGGACCATAGCAGGACATTAAGGGTATAAGTCCTACGGTTTGTATGCATCGATTTATTTAGAGGAAGATACCAAACCTTCTAGGGAGATGCAACGTAGACTAAACCCCAATATGAAAGAAGTAGTTCGAACCGAGGTTCTTAAGTCGTTAGATGCATGCATTATCTACCCTATTTCGACATGTAAGTGGGTCAGCCCTGTTCGGTTGTTCCCAAGAAATCCGGATTACGTAGTCCGAATGATAACAATGAGTTAATCCCTACCCGAAAGTGACCACGGGTTGCCGTGTTTGTATTGACTATAGGAAATTGAACAAGGTCACTAGGAAGGACCACTTTCCCCTTCCCTTCATCGACCAGATGCTAGAGAGATTAGCTGGACATAGCCATTACGCTTTTTAGATGGCTACTCGGCTATAATCAGATCGTTATTGCCCCAGAAGACCAGGAGAAAACCACTTTTACCTGTCCATTTGGTACCTTTGCGTATAGACGCATGCCTTTCGATCTATGTAACGCCCCTGCAACTTTTCAGCGTTGCATGATGAGCATATTTTCAGATATGGTAGAGCGGTTCTTGGAGGTCTTTATGGATGATTTTTCAGTGTTTGGTTCGTCTTTCGATGAATGCTTGCATCATTTGTCATTAGTGTTGACTAGATGTAAGGAAAAGAATCTAGTGCTTAATTGGGAGAAATGTCATTTCATGGTTCGATCGGGAATTGTTTTAGGGCATATCGTATCTTCTAAGGGTATAGAGGTAGATAAAGCCAAAGTTGACCTTATCAAGACTTTACAGTCCCAAAAACCGTAAAAGATATTAGGTCATTCTTAGGGCATGCGTTTTTTATCGTCGATTCATTAAGGATTTTAGCTTGATTTCTAGACCTCTTTGCAATTTACTTGCAAAAGATGTTAAGTTTGTCTTTGATGATGCTTGTTTAGAGGCTTTTGAGAAGGTTAAGACTTTACTCACTACCGCCCCCATAGTCCAAAAAAAAAAAAAATTCTAACTGGAACCTACCCTTTGAGATCATGTGCGATGCTTCAGATTATGCCATTGGTGTTGTGCTAGGTCAGCGAGAAAACAAATTACTTCATGTGATTTACTATGCTAGCAAAACTCTGAATGATGCCCAGTTGAACTATACCACTACCGAGAAGGAACTGTTGGCCATTGTGTTTGCCTTAGACAAGTTTAGACCCTATCTCTTAGGTTCTAAGATCGTAATCTATACTGATCATGCTGCTTTGAAATACCTTTTGTCTAAGAAGGATACCAAACCTAGATTGATTAGATGGATCCTTTTATTACAAGAATTTTGTCCAGACATTAGAGACAAAAAGGGTGCAGAAAATGTAGTAGCAGACCACTTGTCTAGGCTAGTTGTTAGTTCCCCTGATGATTCCATTCATATAAGGGATAGCTTTCCCGATGAACAATTGTTCTCTGTTTCCCAATCACCTTGGTATGCAAATATAGTGAATTATCTTGTTACTGGTCGAATGCCCCAACATTGGGGTAAACAAGATCGTTCTAGGTTTTTAGCCGAGGTTAAGCACTTCTTTTGGGATGATCCTTATTTATTTAAGTATCGTCCAGGACTGACATTTATTAGGAGATGTATACCTGAGAGTGACCAGTCCAGTATTATTTCCTTTTGTCATGATCATGCTTGTGGCGGTCACTTTAGTGCTAAGAAGACTGCTGCTAAGATATTGCAGTGTGGATTCTACTGGCCTTCGTTGTTTAAAGACTCCCACGATTCTCGTGTTACTTGTGAACGTTGCCGAAATTAGGAACCATTTCCCGTAGGAATATGATGCCCTTGAACCCGATTTTAATTGTTGAGGTCTTCGATGTGTGGGGTATTGACTTTATGGGTCCGTTTCTAATTCCTTTGGTAACCTATACATCCTTGTCGCCGTAGACTATGTCTCTAAGTGGATTGAGGCGGTTGCGTGTAAAACAAATGACCATCGGGTTGTGATTGAGTTCTTGAAAAATAATATACTTACACGTTTTGGTACACCGCGAGCTATAATTAGTGATGGAGGGTCGAACTTTTGTAATGGACCTTTTAGGCTTCTGATGAAGAAATATGGTATTACACATAAGGTAGCTACCCCGTATCATCCGCAGACTAGTGGTCAAGTAGAGGTTTCTAATAGGGAGATAAAACGTATATTAGAGAAAACAGTTAATCCTAATCGGAAAGACTGGTCGTCTAGGCTTACTGATGCCTTATGGGCTTACCGTACTGCGTTTAAAACCCCTATTGGAATGTCGCCTTATCGGCTTGTTTATAGCAAGGCATGTCATTTACCTGTTGAGTTAGAACATAGAGCTTATTGGCCTGTTAAGCAGCTAAATTTTTCACTTGACAAGGCGAGAGCCCATAAGAAACTCCACTCAATGAGTTGGACGAGATTCGTATAGATGCTTACGATAGTGCGAAGGAGTATAAGAACAAAATGAAACTTGTGCATGATAGAAATATTTTACTAAGTCATTTTCTCCAGTCAAAAAGTTCTTCTCGTATGATACCCGCTTGCATTTTTTCCCTGGGAAGTTACGTTCTCGGTGGACGGGTCCTTTTATTGTTCGCACTGTCTTTCCTCATGGAGCTGTTGAGATAGAGACACCGGATGGTAGTAGTTCTTCGAAGGTTAACGGTCAAAGATTGAAACCCTTTTTAGAGCCCTTTCCTACAGGTGATGTTGAGGAGGTCCCTCTGGAGGACCCGGTCTACCCTTGATTGACCATCGAGGCGATTGTATGTTGTATATTAGTTTTTGATTTCTCTCTTCACCCAGGTACTATCTTTCCGACTTCTCTCTTTACTGATTCCTCATGTTACTTTACTTTTTGGTATTGCTCTTTCATTAGAAACATTGAGGACAATGTTAGATTTAAGTTTGGGGGTGATGAAGAAACTTCTTGTTAGTTTTTAGTTGCAATAAATAAACTCCAGAGCCTAGAAATTTATGTTTATTAAGGATGGCACTAACCAATCTAAGTGGATGGAAGCATTTTGGTTGTAGGAGTTGAGTAACCAATCTGATTAGATGGCAACATCTAAAGAGTCTATTCATAAAAGCACGACCTCAGGTGTTAGAAATAACATGATAGTTTCACCATATCTCGTTGAGTTCTTTTCACTTCTGTTTTTATTTTGTTTTGTTCTTTTTAAACTATGTTTCTCTAAGTGATTATATGGGGCCCACGAATCAAGTTGTTACCAATGCTAGGGTGAATTAGAGTGATTGAGATACCAAAAAAAAAAAAAAAAAAAAAAAAATTGAGACCAGACCATCTGACCAACCGGAATAAATTCAATAAAGTCGACCACTGGAACCCTTGTATATGCCAGTTGTGTTGACCTAGAGTTAGGATTATCGACCACTGGTTCCCTTGTATATGCCGGTGTGTTGATATTAGTCGAACTAGTATCTCACCCATTAGGATAGGTTCATTTTAGCGGAGGCCTTGAGACATGATATGGGAAACACCGTTCACTTAGTAAACATCAAAACCATCTATGTTTTTCTCTATATCCATCTTCTTGATCTATCCATGTGATTAGTTTTGACTCCGGTATTGATGTCCATAGTGCGACTATCTCGAGTAGAGCTCTGTCACTTTATATGAATTTTAGTATGCTTGAGTGCAAACTCGTGTACATCAATTGGAATTTCGCATCGTGGTACTTCCTCCCGTAGTCAATAAGTATGCCAGCCAATGAGATTCTTTAGTGCCTTCCAAGGTTCTGTGTAGATAGCTAGGTCCGGAGTAAAGGTTTTGTGGGTACACCTCGGTAAACCCTCCGAGACAACACTCCGCCACTAGGGCCACCTAGGGGTTCAAATGATTTTTATTTTCTAGAATAAATTTGCTCGAGGACTAGCAAATAATAAGTTTAGGGGTATTTGATAAACACATTTTTTGTGTCTGAATTGTCCTCATTGTTGGTATTGTTGGAACTCGATTTTTGTACTAATATTGTGTTTTTATGTATTTTTAGGTATTTTTGGAAATAAATATTTTTTGGAAAATTTGGCTCGAAAAGTTGCTCGGAACACCCCCGGAGGACATTTGATATTCGGACTCCCACTTTGGATAAGGGGTAACCCAATTACTAAGGGGAGCCCAATTGATATTCGCACCCCCAGCTGTTGGATAAGGGCTGACCTTCTTCATCATTTGAAAATCCAGTCTTGGCGGGAAAACTTATTTTCTCACCTGCAAAATTTTGGTTCGAGAATTGAAGGCATTTTGGAGAGACTCAATGGCTGAGATTGCTTGGGATAACCTGTTAGAGCCTAACAGGGTTGGTATGGGTCGATTAGTGACCTAAATTTGGCTAGATAACTCGCTGGGAGAAAGCAGAGAAGCACGGGTTTGCATGGGTTTTTCGTGAATCGCTGTGAGTTTGAGACGTGCACTGCTCGTGTTTGGAGTGTGTGGGTTGTTACCAGACGAGTGTAGAAGGTAAATAAGGAGAAAATACCAGCTACAAACGCGTGAAGAGTTAAATCAGGGAACAAAATATTCCCGAAAATATTTTTTCATCACCGAGTAATGAGAAGATTTCTGGGATTAATGAGGAGTTATTCTTGCTCCAAAAAGGTTATAAATAGGTGTTGTGAGGTCATAGAACGGATACGGAGAGTTTGGGAGACGTACAGAGCCAAAAATCGAAGTTGCACCATTATTCTCTGCTGCTGTTGCTGCACCAAGAACACGAAGAACAGACCACCAGAGGCAGTCGTTCTTCTACATTAACAGCGACACTTCTACGTGGGTCGTAATACGGAGGCAGACTTAAAATCAGTAACAGTTTTCAACCCTCTTTGTAACAGTGTTTGCAACACTTATAATCGTTGCAAACACCCGATTTTCATCTTATTCTCCATTCCATCTTTGTAAACACCCTTTGAGCAATAATAATAATTTTTGAGCGTGTTTCCAACATGATGAGAGGCTAATTCTCCCATAGCCAAGGCAATGAGGAAGCTATTTACGCATGAATAAGTGGTAACTATTCTATTTTCTCTAATTTATAAATTATAATTCACTCAATCACTGCTTTTGCAGAGTTTTAAATTGTTCGCAAAATTCTTTTCATTAGTTGTGATTCAATTAGATAGGTTATGCTTTGTATTAAGATAATCTATGCTTAGGGATACAATTAATTTTTGAGAATTTGTCTGATTATTTGTGAATTAAGAAACAAAGGATTTAAAAGATAATTAGAGTTTTGGGTTATTTACCGTTATTCATTCATGTGTAATAGTGGAATCAGTGTCTTGGTTATTCTCTCATATCTTGAATCAATTTTGTGTTAAGTTTTCTCTATTTTTAAGTCTTATAAGTCTAAAATCCATTGCTTTCACAAGTCTCAACGAACCTTATTACTACAACATTATTGAGTCACATCAATGGTCTAGGTGGGTCTGATACTTCTTCTGCTGCAGATGCTGAAAATCAAATCCTCTCAATAAACCAGGTTCTTTTTTTTCTCAATTATAAAATCTATTATGCTCTTGTTTTATGTTTTAGTCATATAATTTTACTCATCTTCTCTTTCTTTAATCCTAGCTGCCTCATTTTAGTCCTAATTTTGTTCCGATTTTACATCTGTTTGAAGCTTTCCCTTCTAGTCTTTTTTAAAATAAGATATTTCCCGAATTTTGACATGAAGTTATTATCGTGGAATATGCAGGGGATGGGAAAACCCATTACTAGAAACCATTTAAAATTTATTCTAAGGAAGCATAACCCTGATTTCATATTCCTAGCTGAAACTAAAGCCACAGAAGATAATATGAACATCTTAGCTAGAAATCTTAGGTTTCATAGCTGGTTAGCTGTCCCTAGAATAGGCCTATCTGGTGGGATGCTCATAGCTTGGCACAATAATATTTCGTAAGATGCATTCTTTGAATTTTTGATATCTCTGTTTCTTTGAATTGCATGATTGCCATAATAATTGTTGGAATGTGATCTGTATGCATGGGTCTTTGAACGACTTAGGAAAGAAAATGCAATGGGATAAAATTAACCAATTTTGTAGCTTAAATCCTAAGACTCCCTGGATCATCATAGGTGACTTGAACTTTGTGTTGCATGTTAATGATAAGCAAGGTGGAAAAGATATTACTCATATTAACAAATTTATTCATGATAACATCCAAAATCTTGGACTAATGGATCTTAGATTTCAAGGAATCCCTTTCACATGGTCCAATAACAGAGAGGGACATGAAAACATTAAGGAAAGAATAGACAGAGTGCTCACTTCCCCTGCTTGGTTTGCCATGTACCCTGAAGCTTTGGTTAGCTACTTGTCTAGAGTTGGTTCTGATCACACTCCGATTTTACTCAACTGTAAGCCTGTTAAGATTAATACTCGCAAACCTTTTAGAGTTATTAGAACTTGGTTTAGTCATGATAATTTTAAAAAACATATTTCTGATAATTGGGACTGTAATATTAGAGGCTCCTTTGCCTATAGTTTGCAAAGAAATCTTAAAAATCTTTCTTACACTCTCTCTGAATGGAACAGATCAGTTTTTGGAAACATTTTTCAAAATATCGAAAACCTTAATAAAAAAATGGAACTTCTCCACTCTTTGGACCCTTTACCTATGCTTGAAATTAAGGATACTCAGAACAACTTAGAAGTCTGGTACAATAGAGAATATGATTACTGGAATCACCTCTCGAAGGATGAATTCATTAAAGATTTTGATCGTAATACCTCTTTCTTTCATCAATATGCAAATAACAGAAGAAGAATTAATCATATTCACACTCTTAGAGATGAGACTCTGGATTGATGACAACACTCAATTACATAAAATGCTTATCAAACATTTTAAAACCATTAACACGACTAACAATACGCAACACCTTAACCTTCTAGATAATCTTATTAAACCTTGTATCCGTGAAGAAGAGAACAATAGTCTTACCAAGATTCCTGATGAGTTAGAAATAAAAAATACTCTTTTTAATATGAACCAATGGGGTGCTCCTGGCCCTGATGGCTATCCTGCGGGTTTTTTCAAAGAAAATTGGGATTTAGTAAAATCGGATATTACTAACTTTGTTCAAGATTTTTTCAGGAAGAAGTTTTTACTTAAGGAAATGAATTACTCTTACATAACTCTTATTCCTAAAGTTCAAAACCCCTCTACCCCTAGTGACTTTAGACCTATCAGCCTTAGTAATACTACATATAAATTGATAGCTAAAATCTTAACAAACAGATTAAAACCTATGCTAACTAAGATTATTTCTCAAAACCAGTCTGCTTTTATTCCTGGTCGACAAATTATTGATAGTATAATAGTGGCGCATGAGATTTTGCACACTATGAAGAATTTTAAAAACAAAACTGGGCACATGGCTCTGAAAATTGATCTTTCTAAAGCATTTGATAGAATCGAATGGGATTTTTTGAATCAAACCCTCCTCTCTTTTGGTTTCTGTGAAGATATTTGCCATCTTATCATGCAATGCGTTACTACAACTTCATTTTCTGTTCTCTTAAATGGTGTTCCTGGTGAAAGGTTCACTGTCACTAGAGGAATTAGGCAAGGGGATCCTTTGTCCCCTTACCTGTTCATTATTTGCATGGAAGTGCTTTCGAAAATGCTCTTTAAAGCTGAGGAAGAGAAACTCATAACTGGTGTTAAAGTTGCTAGAACTTCCCCTAATGTCTCGCATTTTTTTTTTGCTGATGATTGTTTTCTAGTTGCTAAAGCTAGCTTAACTGAAGCTAAAAATTTGGTTAATATCCTTAACACTTTTGGTGAAATGACTGGACAAGTAGTAAACTTTAACAAGTCGGGCGTTTATTTCACACCTAGGATGCACAACAAACATTGTAAAATCATCTCTAAAATCATTAAAATTAGAAAAATTTCTAAGAATGATAAATATTTAGGAACCCCACTTTTCTTTGATAAAAATAAAGTGAATAACTTTGAACCTTTACTTAACAAATACTACACTGTTCTTCAAGGCTGGATTGGAAAAATGTTTAACCAAGCTGGTCGCACTGTCTTAATAAAACATGTCCTTAGTGCTTACCCCAATCATCAAATGCAAAGGCCTCGCCTTTCCTAAAAAACTTTGGATAACTGGATAGGATGCAGAGAGACTTCTGGTGGCAGAAAAAGAACAAAAAGAAATGTTACTATCCTAAAGCCTGGCCTAGTATAACTAAAGATATTCGACAAGGTGGTCTAGGGATTCGAATCCCTCATAAACATAATCTAGCTTTAATTACTAACCTGGCTTGGAGATTAATTCACAATCACGAACAATTGTGGGCAAAAATCCTTAAGCATAAATATTTCAGAAAAAACCACCCTTTAAAGGAAACTAGAAAACATAAGAACTCGTGGATCTGGAATAGTATCAAAAAGGTCTTGATGTAATTAAGTCCAACTACGTCTGACAAGTTAATAATGGTGAGAGCATTAACATTTGGATGATTTAAATCCCCAACCAAACACAACTTTTAACTCCTGTGATGTATGATTGTAATATGCCTAATTATGTCCAGAGCTTATGAATGCTAATGGAGATTGGAATATGTGTATTATTAGTTCTTACATTGATATTGCTTATCATGATGCTATTAAAGCTGTTACTACTAATATAAATGAGCATGACAGAATCAGATGGAAATCTACGATTTCTGGGAATCTCACGACTAAATCTGTTTATAATTTCGTGACTAATCTAAATTTCGACAAGGATGAAGCGAAATTCTGGAAACGGGTTTGGAAACTTAATAATACTCCTAAAGTGAATATGTTATGTTGGAAAGTTGTGAATAATGCGCTTGCTCTTGGGAAAAACATGTCTAAATATGTTAAGGATACATCGAACCTTCACCGCATCTTTGTGTGATAATCAGATTGTTGAGGATGAAATGCATTTGTTTGTGAATTGTACCTTTGCTAAGAAGGTCTGGCAATCTTTTGATCTGAATAACATCCATCTTAATGGTGGAAATTCTGACATCTTGCAATGGTTTAAAACCTGGATGAATGTTAAAGCCCTTAATGGCAAACACAATTTGATTTCTTTTATCATGTGGTCCATTTGGAAGTATAGAAACAGTGTCCATTTTGATGATGTAGTACCTGAGGTGCAAAAATTGATTGATAACACTAGAGCATCCCACCTGAAGTTAAGTCTTGATAGGGACAGTAAAACTGGTCATGTTTCTACCAATGCTAAGAAGTCTCTTTGCAACATGATCCACAACTCGCAAGTGACAATTTCGATTGGCTTATACACTTTGATGCCTCCTTTATCAAGCCGATTTTACTATGGGATATGCCATCTTTATACTTGATAAAACAGGGACCGTAAAACACTGCCGAAAGCGGGATGCAAATTGGGCTTCCTGCCCCTTAGAAGCAGAAGCTAAAGCTGGAATTGAGGCGATAAGGTGGATGAATGAACTAAAGCTACAAAACTGTTGCATAATCAATGATTGTCAAATCTTGATGAAAATCTTGAAAGGAGAAGCGGAGCCTGAAATTCAACCTTGGAGGTCTCAAACAAGCATCAATAGATGCAAATTTTGTATTATGCATTGTGATTCGGTTTCCTTTATGTATAAATCTAGGAACTATGTTAAATTTGAAGACAAACTAGCTAAGGAAGTTAGATCTAGGAAAATCAGTTATTTCTCTACGGAGAATGAAAATGGAAATGTAATGTCAAACATCCTAGAAAGAGTTAATCTTGGATTAACTCCCATCTTGTATATTTTGCAAACTTCAGCTTTTATATAAATAAATGTCTTCTTATCAAAAAAAAAAAAAAAAAAAATGCACATCCAACACCCTCCTTGGGTTTTATAAAATCCAAATGGAATACCAGTCGTTCATTCGGGACTAAATAAAAAACATATATACGTGGGCGGTTGATTTTTTCCCCGTATTCATAATCGCATTTCACCCTTGTTTACCTCTTCTACTTGACCTTGAAATGCATTTTACCCTATATAACAGACTTGGTGCCGTATCGAAAAACATCTAATACGGTTCCTTGATATATTCTCTAGTTACGTTTTTTTCCCAAACATTAAAAAGAAAAAAGCTAGGGTTTCAGTCTTCCGCATCTCAGTCATGGCGTCGAACACTCCAAATCTGGAGTGTAGAATGTATGAAGCTCGGTATCCAGAGGTAGATATGGCAGTAATGATTCAAGTGAAGAACATAGCAGATATGGGTGCCTATGTCTCCCTCCTCGAGTACAATAACATCGAAGGTATGATTTTATTCAGTGAGCTTTCACGAAGACGTATTCGAAGTGTTAGTAGTTTGATCAAAGTTGGAAGACAAGAACCAGTTATGGTACTTAGGGTTGATAAGGAGAAAGGTTATATTGATTTGAGTAAAAGAAGAGTTGCTGAAGAAGATATTGCTACTTGTGAAGAAAGATATAATAAGAGTAAACTTGTTCATTCTATCATGAGGCATGTTGCTGAGACTATGCAACTCGATTTGGAGGTATAATTTTCATCATTTTCATCATTTCCCTATTTTTTTATTGATTTATTTGGATTTTGATATTGTTTAGAAGACAATTAAGGTTAGGGTTTAGATGAGGTATTGTTACCTAAATGGATAATTCTAGGGTTGCGTATGCTTTAACCTTAATTCTGATGCTCGATGTAGTGTACAAAAGACTAATTGAAGTGTTGTAGTGTTAATTGAATGTGAAATTGATTCTTAAATTTAAGTTTCAAGTCATGTTGTGGTGTTGTGGTGTCCGTGGGTGTTGGTTCTTTCATTTTGTTTTCGTAATCCAAAGTCTATGCTGAGTGGGATTGTTGCAAAAATGGATGGTCAGCTTAATGATTACATGCTTTCTAAGTTAAGATAACATTTGGATTTTGTTCCACTTACTGTCATGATGAGTTCTGTCTTATAGTAGCTAAAAGGTGTATGTTCTGCAATGCTATATCTACATCTGTCTGGTTTTGAGTAGGTTTGTTTAGACGGTCGTGAGTATACAAATGTTTTTACGGGAAGTATGAATGATTTTGATGCTAGAAACTTAGCAAGTCGGATGAATATTGAATTAAGACAGATGAATTTTCTCGTGTTCAAATTACATTTGCCTCTAACCTGGTTAACAGTAAGATTACTGATCTAGAATCGGTCAATATGACACATTTTGTTTTAGTGGACGAGAAGAGACTGTTATTGTGATAGGGCGTTGGTTATGCCTATGAATTGAAGCAATTTTTGGTCTTCAATCACATATATGTACTTTCACTAAAGAAGTTAACGTGAGATGGTTCAATCTACATCTTATTGATTTGGCTATTTCGCTTTATATAGGTAATATATTTGTTACCATAATTCTACCGTCTGATGATAATTTCCATTGACAGGATCTGTATATCCATGTTGGGTGGCCTCTATATCGAAAATATGGGCACGCGTTTGAGGTAATACGCTGCGGATAATCTCTTATATAGGGTCTTTTCTTTTTACTCTTAATCTGCGTTCTAGTTTGATCTGACATTTTATTGTTTACTAGGCCTTCAAGTTAATCGTTGCTGATCCTGATACCATTCTCGATTCCCTCACACGTGAAGTTAAAGAAGCTGGCCCTGATGGAAAAGAGGTAAAGCTGGTTAGATTGTAATTTGCTTAATTTCATTATTGTTGGTTTTGAAACTGATGGGAACTTGTCAATCTTTTCATTATAGGTGACTAAAGTGGTTCCTGCTCTGACAGAGGAGGTTAAAGATGCTTTGATTAAGAACATCAAAAGGCGTATGACTCCTCAGCCAATGAAAATTCGTGCAGATATTGAAATGAAATGCTTTCAGTTTGATGGGGTTCTCCATATCAAGGTAATGGTGGCATCCTTTTAACTTTGTTATTATTTCTCTGGGATATTGTTAACTGACATGGTGATTACTGTGCATAGTTCTTGAATATGGTATAACTTAAGAATATTCAAGATTCAAATTTTGTATCATTGTTTTATTTGCAGGAAGCAATGAGGAAAGCTGAAGCTACTGGTAATGATGACTGTCCAGTTAAAATTAAACTGGTGGCACCTCCTCTCTATGTTCTGACGACTCAGACTCTTGACAAGGTTAGTTGGGTATATGCCATAAAATTTAGACCAATTCAACTATTAATGTTTCACATATGATGGAGGCTGGAAATGTTGTCCGAGTGAAATCTTCATCCAGGCTTATAGATGTTTCTTGTTTTATTTGCAAGTAAAAGATGTTTCTTGTTTTATTTGCAAGTAAAAGTTTGATTTTAGCATGGTTTGAGGCATGTGATGCCTTGGTCATTTGTAGGATACTGGTGCAGTACAAGTTTATGTTTTCTGTCCGTAAGCCTGCTCATGCATTTCTTGGCATGGCTTGGTCACTAGTGGAAACCTTAGAGGACAAGATACCACAGTATATTTATTCAAATTATTTGATGATTTTGACTCAAAGCAGTGTAGATATAGTGAGAATCCTAGTAGCTTGTTTTACAGTCTGTGGTGTTGTTTGGAACTAAGCCAAATTTATTTTCAAGGGATTCAATGTGCATTGGTTTGGATGTTTCTATTTTGCATCCCTGCTGTACCTTCTATCAAGCACTAGATAATTTACGTTGTGCTTGTTTTGGTTGACACAGGAGCAAGGGATACAGGTTCTTACTAATGCAATCCAAGCTTGCACTGAAATAATAGATATCCACAAGGGGAAACTGGTAGTGAAGGAGGCACCAAGAGCGGTAAGTATCAACTTTCTGCAATTGATTTCAGAACCTTGTGCTACTATTCCTTATTGTTTAGATCATTTTATCCATTCTTAGTTATTATCAATTATGAAATTGATGTTGATTGCATGGAAATGCAGGTGAGCGAGCGTGATGATAACCTACTTGCCCAACATATGAAACAACTTAATGAATCAAACGCAGATGTTGATGGTGATGACGATAGTGAAGAGGAAGATACAGGGATGGGAGATATTGACATTGATGGACCTGGTGTTCATGAGTAGTAAAGCCAGTGCTAAACAAAACCACCCATTTAAAACCCTTCTCTTAGTTTTTAAAGACTGTTAGATAACAAGAGCAGCTGTATAAAATCAGATCGTTCTTTATTACTTCTTTTTTCATTGTCTGATGATATTGACAGTTTGAAATGATGCGTTTGTCTCTAGGTTTGTGCACTTGGATGCGCTTATTTCAACTGCCTGAACATGAGCACCCCTAACAGACCCTTCTTCGTGTGTTTGCTCTTTCAATCCCTTTTCTTTCTTTTTGTGTACATACGCCTTTAGGTTGAGACTAGAGTGACCACCATATGCTACGGCACATCTCTAGTTTGTATTTCTTTGTCATACTAATAGAACGTTTTGTGAACTCTTCTGATGAGACGCACACCTGCAGAAAAACTAATTAAGCTTCAGGTCATGTAGCTTCGAATTTGTTGGTCTTTTTCCAGACTGGTATATTGGGATGCAAGAATTTAGATATTGGAGCTGATGTTTACGCATATACACAACATTACCACTTCACTGAGAAGCCTCGAAACATTTTTTTCATTTGCATTTGGAAAATTGCTGAATTTCATTTCTGCTATCCATACCTGTTGGGTTGGAAGTAAAGATACACTGATTCCACATTTACATTGAGATCAAGGTAGACAAACAAAATCTTAAGATTTAAGTTTCGTGGGGTTCAGCTTTGCAAGTAGATAGAGTCTTGGGGCCATTCCCAAAAGATAATAAAGAACGGATGATACATAGCGAAAGTAGGGACATGACAGTGTTTGGTTTGCATTGAATGAATGGAGAAAGACATGGTCAGAGAAAGTGGTTTCGTGTCTGTACCAATAAATGTCAAAAGTTGCCTTTACTAAATTTTGTATGTTGGTGAGACATGTGAACTATCCTTTAGGGAAGCTCGCTGCACTTGGCTACATCAGAGATCTAATCTTCAATACGACCAGTCAGCGTCTGAGGATGAGTCCAATTTTCTCTGCTAGAGTGTGGAGTCTGTGGACTGTGGAGTGTGTACACGGTATCTCAATCTTAAGACTTATAGGGACGAGATTCTTAGCAACTTACCTTCAGCAGAGGAATTATCCGTTGCTTGGCCGATCAAGTTAGAATGCTAAATTTACATTTTTGAAAGGAATATGTACATAAAGAGCGAAAACAACGGGTCAGGTTATTTCGCAGAAAATAGACATACTAGCAAGATAATTTAAATAAGAAATAATATATATTTGTTTAACTGAAACTATGATCTCATAAGAAAAAGAAGGCATTACAGATATGGAAATGCCAATTAACAGCTTGCTTAAACCTGGTTTGAATAACGTAGACATGGTCCATGATCTTTTTAAAAAGTTTAAATAGATTTGGATTGTCAAGAATCAAGATTATTTGATCACTTTTGAAGAAAACAATTTGTTAATGCTTTAGTGTGACATAGGCGCCAAAAGGTCGATTTCTTTACAAATTTGACGTATACAACAAGGAACTCATCTAGAGCAACAAGGGACCATAATTTAGAGGACACATCATGGGCACTCAATCCTCAAATTTCCACCAATTAAATAACGTTTTTTGATTTTTGGTTGGATAAGTGAGATAGCCATCGACAGCTACGTCGGAGTATATTTTTTGCAAGTCTTTCTTGTCAGTGGCAGAACCAAAATGGAAGTTAGAAGGAGCGCGGAAACGGTAGTGAGATAGCCATCGACAGCTACGTCGGAGTATATTTTTTGCAAGTCTTTCTTGTCAGTGGCAGAACCAAAATGGAAGTTAGAAGGAGCGCGGAAACTGTAGTTGCAGGAAATCCTACGACCTACACCAAGTAATGATCTAAGAAAATCTAGGACATGATAAGAAATTTTCTAATTTATTTTCATTAAGAACATGAACACAAAACCAAATACAATATGAGAAAACCCTAACTTGGAAAACAAATAATTTTCTCTCTCCTAAATTCCTTGCACAATCTCTCAAAAACAGCTCTCTCCCCCTAAAATGGCTTCTTGCTCTTTTTATAGGAGTTACATAGTGGAGTACAACTAATAAGGCCCCTATTTTTCGGATCTGAGAGGGCGATAAGATTGCCCTATCCTTTAGTCTACGCGTCAACCCTGATAAATGCCACACCGATCTTCATGTGTTTGGTGTGACTTAGTGACGTCATTACGCTCGTTAGTTGAGTGATATTGGACGCGTCGTATTCGCCTTCTACCAAAAGGATCTTTTCGCACTCTTATTGGCTGTGCGGTATTTTGCACCCACATTTTACCTCTTCTCGTATTGTTCTGCCGAAGGAAAGAACGATAAGAGAAGTCTCATTTTTCCGCATCAACCTATCTCTTCATATTCTTCAGATCTACTGACATTTTTCCGGATTTTCTGCATGATCATCTGCACGTGTTGACTCAATTATTTACTGATTGACACGTCTCTGATCTTTCCCTTTTTTACCGGTAACCGCCTCTTCCTATTGGTCTTCTCTTAAATGCGCCTATGGAATAAAATATCTTGGGAAGAGGAATAATATCCTTTATCTACTTCATCACGCCTTTAGTTTTCTCTTTTACCTTCTTTTCTTTCTCTCTCTGTAACTTTCTTTTTCTGCTGCTGTTGCTGATTCATCGCTTGATCATCATCACTGTCGTCTGCTACTACTGTCGATTCACTATCATTATCTTCATTATTTTTCGTACTTATTACTCCATATCTTGAATTTATAATCTTTCTTTTTCTTCATCGAATTTTTGATAAGCCTGTTCTTTGATCGAATTTTTTCCATTCTCCACTCCCATACTGAGATGGCTCCCCAAGCAGGCAAAAAAACAACTCAATGAACTTGCAAGACTTAGGGATGAACTTGGATCGAAAAGGATTACACCGACAGTTCCTTCGGCCTCAACTTATGATACCGCACTTGGTATGATTGGTTCGCGCTCGATCACTGGGATGATAAAAGAGTTATCATTTCACTTGGGCAACTTTCTGCTGTTCTTCATATTCCTCTTTACAATCCAGAGATTCCCTTTTTTGAAGAGTTGTTGGCACATATCAAATTTTCGCGCGGAATATTCCAGTTAAATGGCAACGCTATCAGGATCATGGTAGAGTATTCTCGCCGTGCTGCTGGTTTGGAGTCCTCGTATAAGAAGTATTTAACAGTTCCTCCTAGAAAAGAAGAGTGTACAATGGAGAACTTCTTTAAACACTATGATATCACCCTTGTTGCTGAAGAGCGTTATTGTTGGGGTATTCGTTTGAGACGCGCATATGGTTTTGCTGAGAAAGAAAAGATTATGCGAGACGTTGATTTTCATAATAAATCCAATGATTCTGCTCATTGGTCCAAAGACATTAGCTGGATGAAATATACTCTCATTATGGAGGGCCCCTATATCACTGGTATGGATGCTGATGGATTTAACCGCTCTCCTTCCGTCGAATTTGCTGACTATAAACCTTGAGTTCTTAACTGGCCTAAGGAGGAAAAAGAGGTTTTTTTCTTTTAACTTCGCCTGCCTCTAATGTTTTTCTTTCTTCCCCTCGTTTTTCTCACTGCTGTTTCTTGCTCCAGAAATTGAAGAAAAAAAGTAAGTTACTGAAGGCGATGGCTTCGCGCTCTAAGGAGTAAGAAATAACTTCATTCGTCTTTTTAACAATATTGTTTCCTCTGTTTCTTATCTAAATTGGAGCGTGCAGGTCGAGCCTGAAGATGTTGCTTCCGGTTCTAATGACGAATCTCTTCCATCTAAGGGCGGTCGCCTTGTTCCAAAGGCGAAAGGGAAGAAGACATTAACTCCTTCAAGTCCTGCGAATGAAAATGTTTCGAAGAAAAGGAAACGAGCTCTAGCTTCCAGTTTGAACACGTGCTCTTATGATGACGCTTTGCTTCCCTTTGACGGCCATGCGTCTGAATCTCCCATAGGTCTTCTCTCTGAAATTTTTAGCTCTTCCTTGTCTATTGTCAATAATCCCGCGCTCGGTCGGGTTTGCGATGCGGTGGTTAAGCTTTGTGACGCTCCTTCTTCAAGTCATGAGTCCCTCCGTGGAATTTCCTCTGCCTCGGGACTAGACTTTCAATTTGCTCTTGAATCCTTGGTAGGTTTTTATTTTACGTATCAATCCTTTTGAAGCCTTTGTGCCAGTTACTCATGTTTGCCGCTTGTTCTATGTTGATGCAGAATTCTCGGTTATGTCATGCTGTTATTTATGAGTTACGCGAAAAGATCCGCAATCTTGAGGATAATCATCGTGAAAATGTTTGTGGCCTTGAAGAATAGAATCTTAAAGATAAAGGCGAAATTTCTGTTTTCACTAGAGAAGTGACAGAGCTTCGCGAAAGAAATATTCAGCTTATTGGTAAGTGCCTAAATTTTCTGTTGGCTTCACTATCGTTGCTTTATTTTTCGTCCTCCTTTAATTATGTACCTTTGCAGAGAATTACAATTTAACCGACCAATCAATCAGTTACCCTGTCGAAGATTCTATCCTTTTAGAACACCTTAACTCCGCTTTGAATGATCCTCTTGGTGACGATTTAGATGTCTTTGATTGGGATGAACTCAAGGAGAAGTACGAAATACTTAAATTTGAGCATAGGTCTATGCTATCCGTTAATAATAATCTCAAGGCTCGTCTTCATGAAGCCAAAGAAAAAATTAAGGTCCTAAATGCGAAGAGGAGCGCTTTAATAACTGAAAAAGATCAAGCAATTCTTAAGGGTGTGCAGGCTTTGAAGGAATTCCAAGATGCACTTCTACTGGTTCAGATTGAGAGAGATCGAGTCATAAGCGAAAATAACGCTTTGATCAACCGAGAGAATATGATTCGTTCTCGCTAACTTATAGAAAGTAGTGATGAGTTTGAATTGGCTGTGAGGGTTATTGATAATGCTAGGGCAGGCTTGGCTACACACGATAATTTAGAAATTGATCATGCTGAAATAGTCAAGGCGATTATTTCTGAAAAAGAAGGTTGTTTTAGCTGGTTCACTTTGTACTCTAATGCTGCCTTTATCTCGCACTCATGTAATGTTAACTTCCTGTTCTTTTTTGTAGATACTGAGAAGGGCCATCTTCAACAGATTGAGGATCTATCTAAAGAATCAAAGTCTTTAAAATTGAAGCTTTCTGCTAGGGACTCCAAATACCTTAGGCTTAAGGAGAAGTTGGTGGTCTCTGTTTCCAACACTAAGAAGAATGCACTTCGCCAACGAAATCAACAGGTTCAGAAAAATGCTGACGATATCTGCACTAAATACAATCTCCCTTTGGTGGATTTTGGCTTTCCCGACGTTCCCCCAAATGAAGAAGACGTATACACTTCTAGTAGTGAAGAAGAGTATGAAGAGGAAGAAGAAGAAACTGATCAAGAATTTGAGGATGAACTGGGAGATCGCTCCACAAATCCAGGATCTAAAGATAATGAAGAAGATGAGGATGCGTCTACTAAGGAGGGCGAACATGACCGCGTCGGTTGAGGACCTTTCTTGTTTTCGCTCTTCTTATTATTTGTAGAATGTTTCTCTTTTCTGCTTGCTTCTGTTCTTCTCTTGTATATGAGTGACTTTATTGTAACATTCTAGCTTTCCTTTCCTGTACGTACCATTTCTTACTATCTTTCTGTACTATCAGTGCCTTTCTCCTGCATTTCATTGTTAGTAATAACAAAAACAAAATACCGTTTATTTTTATGATACACAATTAGAAATGAGGTTCTTATAATTCTAGTGTATAAAGGCGAATAACACTTTCCTCCTAAGTCTACATTCCCATACTTTCCTCTGTTCTTCACCCTTATGGACTGTGATTATACGGATATATGTATGGACTATATAAGGCGTTCATATCTATTGAATAAGTGTTGTCATGCGTAATTGTCGCGTTATTAATTTCATTTATGTGCGTACCTTTTTTTTGAACATCTCACATTTTCTTTATCCTCCTTTGCGACTTATTCCTTTGGTGCATTTGCATATGTCTTATTTTGTTTTCTGCCTCAGCTATTTTGCTTGTCATCTATTATTCTGTGCTAAGATCCGTTAGTCTCTTCATTTGGCTTTAACCTGCAAAATGGTGTTAATAACGCATAGGTCTATGTGTGTTTCTTTTGAGGTCTTATTATGCCTCCCTATGTAGAGGTCTTATTTTGCCTGCCCTTGTTAATAGGTCTTATCCTTGCCCCAAGGTACTTTATATGGCTAGGCGACGAAATCGCAAGCTGTCATTACCCTTTAAAATAATGACCTATTGATTTCGTCTTATCATCTTTTTGTATTATTTCCTCTGCAGGATATATTTATGCGTCAATATGACAGGCCTAAGTTTTCCCGTAAGAAATAGCCCTGTGATATTGACGTCTTTGACACAATTCAACTCCCTAATGGAGGGTGTCGTCCTTATATTCCCCCTGAATGTCCTTTCAAGGAGGCGTACCCCTACCGGGTTAGGGTGGGATCCTCCCATCTAGTGATGCAACAATCAGTTGCTTTCGTGACCTCTTACGAGATCACACCCTAATTGGAATTTCTTGAGGACCGAGTGTATCATAGCCAGGACTTGCTAAGGACGGCTAGGAACGCTCCAGACGCCCTAGGCACCCTTAGATCAACCGCGTGACGTGGCGCACTGATCGAGTTTCTACACTCCTTAAGAGATAACTTATTGTCCTGAGCTTTTTGGGCTCAGGAGTCTCTCCTGGATAGGCTTTCGTTTCGCCCCAAGTCTTCCATGTCTCAGGCTCCGGGTTGGTATTGCCTTTCCATGAGACATGCATTGCTAGGTTTTTCCCCAACTATGACGCGCATCAGGTCTTATCTATTTTCCTCTCGCATTTATGCAGATTAGGGTGCACGCCACAATTGGATGCCTAGCCTCCCTAATTAGAGGTTTTAGATTTTTTGCCTCCTATTAAGGTCTTATTATAAGGTCTTATTTTTGCCTTTGTCTTCTACTTGTAGTTTATCTGGAATGTTGGATCATTTTAAGAAGAATCCCTTCGCTTTCATTCATATTTCTGATCATTACAATGTGGACGCCTTCTTTCTTTATTTTATTCTATTACGTTATAACTACTTGCTCAAAATAAATTACTTCTCCTAAATAAATTTTACTGCATAAAATGATTATGTTTCTGTAGTCTTCTTCAATGCATCAAAATGTCGCCCAGTTTGGCAATTCTCTTACGCATAGGAGCGCGATTTACTCGTGCATGTCCCTTTCTCCGCGACAATATATCTTTTTCCTGTTGGTTCTGATGTTGTCGTCTTTGTTTGATCCATTTCTTCGCCCTTGCTCATAACGTCGACCATTAATCTTTCTTTTCGTTTTCCCTGCTTTATCTCCTCCTTCCAATTTCTTCTTTTATACGCACGCCCTTCATTTTTCTCGATATCTATCTCATTGCAAGTTTCTGCCTCCGCCATATCTCCTTTTATCATTCCTATGCCTTGAGGTAAAGGAAACTTGATGCATTGATGATATGTAGAAGCGACTCCCAATATTCCATGTAACCAAGGCCTTCCCATTAAGGCGTTGTAGGGAGACTCAACATCAACTACGCAAAACACCACCTCTGTAGTTATGTTCTTTAAAGGAATTCTCATTGTTATCTCTCCTTTTGGTTTATTTGCCGAGCCATTGAAACCATAAATCTTGTACATTGAGGGGATTAAGTCTGACTCCTTGCCACCCATTGTTTTGAACGTGTTATAGAACAAGATGTCGACGGATCTTCCAGAGTCTATGAGGACTCTATTTATCGCCCATGTGTCTCTATCCCCATCTTCTTCTTCTTCTTCTTCTTCTTCTTCTTCTTCTTCAAACTTAGACTTTGGTTTAATTTGTAATTTGATAACTAACGGGCTGGTATGTAATTCTTCACCTCCTGGTGCGTCTTCTGCACTGAATGAGATAGATTGCTTCTGCCAGTCTTGTAATGGTGACATCTTGGCTAAGAAGTATGAAAAGACGAGGGTACCCAAATATACCACAATCTCAAACTTTTCCACCTATAAGTCCTCTTACCGAAAGTGATTATCTATGGATTGAGTCGAGACAATACAACAAATCGGTATTCACACTTTATGTGATCGTCTATGGATACAAGATCGAGAAAATACAACAATCAAAGTGTGATTACTTGATAATAGGTTCGGACTTAACCAAACTCTATAGGATCACTATCAAGTAATACAGAGTTAACGTTTGTGTAATTTACTTTAAATTATAATAACAATAATTATAATTACGGAAAACAAAAGTATATGACACAACAAGATTTTGTCAACGAGAAACCGCAAATGCATAAAAACCTCAGGACCTAGTCCATAATTGAATACTCTAAGAATTAAGCCGCTATACAAAATCAAACCAACTTCATATAGTTGAGACCAAGCAACTAAACCTATAGTTCACCTAGTTTCTTCAGTATCCATACGCTTTCGACATTCAATAAGTGCACGCACTGGGACAATTCCTTTGGATCGTATTCCAAACAGTAAAGAAACAACAAATCTGTTTGGTAACAACTCTATTGATTCTTTCCAATAAAGATATCTCAAGTCATATGTAAAGGCTCTTCCGTTTAACCAATAAACTCCTTTGCCTGGTTAGATCAATCTAATCTTCAATTACCGAAGTAATAAGATCCGGATTTGTAAAAATCAAATAAATCTCAAGAGGTCTATTATTGTTACCGATCTCACGCAACTAATCAATCGAATTAATCTGATATTAGTTGGATCCCATCCGATCAAGTTTTGTGCACACCAAAGATATAGAAACCAAATCAGAAATCTTATTTTTCTTCAAATATTCTTAGATCTTCAATAAACACATGCACAACATAACTTGAATCTCTTGTGATCAATCACGCACGGAACGGAGTCTGTTAACAATGGATTATCACAAGACGTCTTTAGATCTACAAATAGTTCTAAAGATCCCGTCGAAACTTCGATCTATTTGAGTGACTCTTATATCAGAAGAGAAGATTCTTAGGAATAAACAAACTAGGCGCAATCAAAGTTCAACAACTGTTTGTCAATCAAATCAAATCAAATCGAAAACTAATAATACTGCAATTATCTAGTTTCCCACCAACGGTACTCGTAGAGATCTTGATCCCACATAAGTCTTTAAACGAGCCGCCGTAAGAGATTTCGCCTAATTAGGGTACTTTCCTCTCCGAATAGACGGATCCACCATTAATAACACAACAAGGTAGTTTTTCTGGCTCTTAGGATAGTTTGCTCGAAATGTAAACTTCGGTATTTATAGATGTTTGAGGGTGAAAACTGTTTCTGCGGTTTTTGGTGAATTTAGTGTGTGTGAATGAGAAACGAATCTAAACCCTAAACAAATGCACTGCACGAGAGTACTTTAGATTCGAGAGATCAATCTGTACAATTCTGGCCTAAACCAAGAAATGGTTGTTCCAGACTTGCTTCGGTCACAAAGCGAAGGAGATGGGGTTGATCTTAGGGAGGGAAGCGAAGAAGGGGTTGAGATTATGAAGGTGTTGGATATTTATGACTTTTATCAGAATGTTGAACTAGCTTGCACAATGTAAGCTATCAGTTATGGGTGTTTTCTGGATACGTTGATAACAACAACTTGGTTTTCTGTGTTATTTGAAAATAGGTCGAAGAACCTATTTATACAAGTCATTTGAGCGCAATACTCATCTCGTAGGAAGTGGAGGAAGTTAAGTGACGGAGTAGTAGGGTCGTGTAGGGATGGTGATTGTCACACGATCACGCCTTTGCCCACTTCCCTCATCACCGTTAACCGTCCATCTTTTCCTGACACGTTCTCGTAATGGGAGCGTTGCACGCCGCACGCTGTAAACCGCCAGACCAATACCCCAGTAAGTATCCCCCAGTTTGTGACATGTTTGACGTCTCGAATGAGTGGGTCAAGTCGTGGGACCTACCGCAGAAAATAACATACGGTGCTAAGTTATTTATGGAATTGATATTCATAAAATATCGTATGTGCTCGATACATGTAATGTACCGCTTTTAAGCAGGCATCTCAAAACGATCGATATGCATGAAGCACCGTTGTTTTAAAGCTTGATTGGATAAGTCGCGGATTGAGCGTCTTAAAATGGCAGCATGCCAGACTATCTTTGGGTAATCATTTGAGGGATGTGTAAACAAGCCATCACCTGGTCGATCACTCCTTGTGAAAGAGAGGCGGCTGGTGGTTATCATGCTGCTTTGCAGGTTTACTGGAAATAAATCTACATCTTCCAACTATGCATGTAAAGCTGGACAAACAAGATGATTTACGACAGTTGTGCATCGCCATTGATGAAATTTAAGGTTTAGGGACCATGCGCCGTCCCTACTTTGGCCAACCGAATCCAAGCACTGATGGCTAATCCACACAGCCGATCGGGCATGCATGGAGACAGGATACCGGCGTGCATGTCTACACCTCTTGGTTCATCAAAAATCGGATCTAGGCCACTCAATTCGACCGGCGGAGATAAGTGGTCACGATCAATTTGCGACAGAAATACATTGCCGCAAAGCACAAATTAGGGTTTGAAGGCCGCGTGGCCTATCACCTTTTGGGCATGCGTTTCGAGGCATCTGGCCATGGTTTGCATAGGCCGGCCAGTCACATGTAAAGGTGGGCCAATGGTGGACATGTTAACACCTTTGGGACCACTTGAATCTATTTCTACACCATCCATTTAGGCTGGCGAAGATGGATGGTCACGATCAATTTACGACAGAAGCATGTTGCCGTAAAACCCTAATTAGGGTTTTGAGACAGCCACGTCCACACGAGTTTGACCAAGCGGTTTGGCATGCCGTTGGCTTCCCTTGGGGAAATCTATCACGTGGGGACAATATTGGGCTGGCGGTGAACTTATGTGCACCTTTCTGATGGTACAAAATGCGATCTAAGCCATCCAAATAGGCTGGCTAAGTTGGATGGTCGTGATCGATTTAAGACGCTAGTGTACCTCCGCGACCCAAATTAGGGCTTAGAAGCATCATGACTGCCATGTTTCTGGCAATCGATTCATCGCCCTATGACCTTGCCGTGGGTAAGCCGTTCGAGTGAGGGGAAAATGGGGCCACCAACGTGCATGCTAGCACTTCCCTAATCATTCGTGGAGTAATCTAACTCATCCAAACAAGCTGTCAAAGTTGGACGGCTATGATACTTTTAAGACTGTCGTGGACAGTCTATGCTCGTTCGAGCCTTTTTCCAAGAAGCGCGACAACCCTACTTAGGGTTGGCGTTTGGTGGTGCTAGGAGGTGTTTAGGCAAGGTCCGATTGGTCGGAACAATAATGGGCCCACCGTCGGTCATCGTATGGGCACAATCCTCCGGAGCCTTTAAGTGAAGTAGACAAGCTGAGAGACTTTCATTGTCGACGTGCCGCTATAAGTCTTCAAGGAGTTCGTTTCAAGCAACATCCTTTGAATCGTCTTCTGAATCTTGGATGGTTGTATGGAACGGGATGCGATGAGAAGTCCCTGGCCACACTTCGAATCGATCGCGTGGCTAGACACGTGAAAATATCTCGATTTGTACTTTGGAGTCTTTGATGCACATGTACGTCTTCATGTTGAGAATTCTCTGCAGCTCGTAAAGCTTCAACAATGATGATTGCTGATATTAGAAATAGACCGGTTGAGGGACGTGAAAGCATCCTGTGCTGGCAGTCCCCCAGGTGTAATTATCCCGAGCCTATTTTATCTTGAAAGACGCACTTCTATTACATTTGCTGGTAAGGTGTTGAAGAGGCTTCGGCCTCTGAAGAGAGCGCTGAAGTGGATTCGGGAAAGAGCGCTGATGCGGCTTCGGGAGAGATAGAGTTGAAGGGCTTCTCCTTCAGTTTGATTTTCTCTTGCAAAATTACATGCTTCTAGACCGTCTCTCTTGTGTTGAAGAAGTCCTTGACTGACGGTGAAGGAATTTCATGATGAGTTTCAGTCCCCAAGCGTGAGTTACATGGCTCTATCTTGTATGGTCGGTGGGTTTATTATAATAAAGATATCACCATCACGACTCCGTACTGGTGACTCTATTACTTCTCCATGGGAAAGAAAAATATGCAGAAGTTAGGATTACCTCTGTCCGTAGTGGTTGTTGCTATGGCGAAGCTCTGGCGAGCAACAACGATTCTTGGCAGCAACTGTGATCAGAAGAGACTGGCAGGGAGAGGCTACTTGCACGAACTTGGAAGTCTTCATATAATGGTAGAGATCGTCTAGTTATTAGAGGAAGAAGCTGATGATGGAACCGATAGCTTCCTTGATGTTTCCTCATGGAATGGAGAAGAGGAAGACAGTCTCTGTCCACGAATATCTATTAAGCTTTCAACTTGATAGATGCTGTCACGCTGGGTCTCCGAAGAAATAATTTGGAAGAGAGTTGGAGCTGACCCCAACGTTGATGAGGATCGTACGAGTTGCTGATCATGAGGCCGTCTTTGCGTCTACGTTGCGTTTCATAGACGTCCAGGCATATCGCTGGTTTTTGAAAATGCGTCTGCTCTCTTGAGTATGTCCTCGTCTTTGGACATCCTGGAATCATAATGATAGCGTGCTTGCGTCTCTCTGAATTCAGCATCTTTGAGATGGATAGTGCTGAGCATTCCCTAGCTACACTCATTTGTCTCTATCATCTTTGGATCATGTCTTTGAGGAGTAGGGAAGTTCCCTCATGCGGATGACTTAACTAACAGGTTGTGCAAGCATGAAACAGCTCTTGACATGGAGAGTTCGTATGTACCTCTTAAGTCCCGGGTGCGACCTCCTTCGGTAATGCAACTACTTCTTCTACGGGAGACGAAATTATGAAAGTGTCTCTCACCGATTGCTGTCAAGCCAGATATAGTATATCTCGGACATTATTTTATCATTGTGATAGTCGTGCACGTAGTACTGAGGTTGGAATTGGAGATTTTGTACGCGAAGGATGTTGTATCTTGGTGGTTTTCCTCTTGCTGCTTCAGTGAAGCTGCTTACAGAAGGTTGTATTGCCTGTTGGTGAGATGTATGCTTCCACGAATATCATGAGGCTCTTCATTCCTGGCAGGCCTGGTTCTTTCGAGCAGGGCAGGTGCTGTTGTAGCCGAGCTTAACAGCTTCACGAAGTTCGGAGGATGTCTGAAATTGCAGATTCTCCAGCATAGCACGATAGACGGGTATACCATCCTATTAATGCATAATTCCACCAATCGTTGTTCAATCATATTTGGATCGTGACAATCCGATTGCTTGAATTACGGACCTCTTCACATAATCATTTGGATGTTCGTTGTTTCATTGGAACATTCTCCCCAAATATGAAAAGGTAATTTTCTCGGATACGAATAAATACTTCTTGTAGAAAGCGGTTACCACCAGGTGTACGCTCTCCCAGTAAGTGATTTTGAGAACTCTTTCAGGCGAAGGACATGATTGTATTCGTGCTCTCCTAATGACTCCAGAAAATGAGAGATGTGTTCACGAGCATTACCAGTTCCGGTATAAATGGAAAATTGAGGAGAGGAGCATCCTCTCGGAAGATGAACTCTTTGCACATCAGGAGGATAAGGAGGCTGATGATAAGGAGGCTGATGCTGGTGCAGGTCTACCGGGTTTTCCTTGCCTCGATGCTGGAGAAGTCATTCTAGATCCTCACGCGTGATGAAATTGGACGGCTGATTCCTTTCCTTGAGCGCTTAGGAGCAGCACAAATTTCTTCATCTATGAATGCACGCCCTCTTTCTGAGTTGTATCCATGTTCGTCTGATCCTTAGCGAGAACTTCTTGTCTTTCCATTAAATCAAAAATGGTGATAGGGGGTTGGCCTCCTCTGGTTCCTCTGGTCTCTCGTCCTGATGGGGAAGTGGCAGTAGCGCTAGTAACGACCGGGGCATTACGCTCAAAGAAAAATTGGTGGCGGCAGTGGCTCTGGCTCTGGTGATCGGAGGTGTCACACCTAAGGAAGTTTCTCGTTGTTGATCGGGTTGACATAATATGCGAACCCTTTATGATGATTCGAATATGTGTCAAGCCTCCTTTGTTGTTGTAGATGTACAAATTCTCGGAATTACGCCATGTTTTGGATCTACACGTTTTGTTGATGAAGTGGTAGCGGATATTCCTGACTTTAAATTGGTAGCAGTGGTGGAATAGAGATAGACCTTTTCTTTTGTGATCTATGCAGGTGTCTCCCAAGGACTCAAATGGTATTGAGATTTGTTGTCGATTATCTCCATACTGGAACAACAACTACACGAATCTTCACTTCATATTTCTGGGTGTGGACCCTTTGAGGCGTTTCTGGCTTGCTCCATACAAAACTTGTGGTAATGTAGAAAGGACGGTTGCTCCATCCGGATCTCGAGAGAATCCACTACGTTCTTCTAACTAGTAGTTGCGTCTTGCGTCTCCATGCGGCTTTCTGGTCCTTTCATCTGGGAGATTTACTGGTGTTCAACTATCCAAAGCATTGCTTGAAAAATCATTTCCGTGAAGCTTCTTGGCGAATGGAACACCAAAATTGAAATTGGTTTTTGAACCTAAATTGAATTTAATGATTGAATTGAATCTAATATCTACCCTTTTGAAATTTAAAAAACTGGAATGAATCTTGAGAAACTGATTTTGTAACCGAGAGATCAATCTCCCACTGTGGTCGCCAATTGTTTGAGGGTGAAAACTGTTTCTGCGGTTTTTGGTAAATTTGGGTGTGTGTGAATGAGAAACGAATCTAAACCCTAAACAAATGCACTGCACGGGAGTAATTTAGATTCGAGAGATCAATCTGTACAATTCTGGGCTAAACCAAGAAATGGCCGTTCCAGACTTGCTTCGGTCACAAAGAGAAGGAGATGGGGTTGATCTTAGGGAGGGAAGCGAAGAAGGTGTTGAGATTATGAAGGTGTTGGCTGTTTATGACTTGTATCAGAATGTTGAACTAGCTTGCACAATGTAAGCTATCAGTTCTGGGTATTTTCTGGATACGTTGATAACAACAACTTGGTTTTCTGTGTTGTTTGAAAATAGGTCGAAGAACCTATTTATACAAGTCATTTGAGTGCAATCCTCATCTCGTAGGAAGTGGAGGAAGTTAAGTGATGGAGTAGTGGGGTCGTGTAGGGATGGTGATTGTCATACGATCACGCCTTTGCCCACTTCCGTCATCACCGTTAACCTTCCATCTTTTCATGACACGTTCTCGTAATGGGAGCGTTACACGCCGCACGCTGTAAACCGCCAGACCAATACCCCAGTAAGTATCCCCCAGTTTGTGACATGTTTGAAGTCTCGAATGAGTGGGTCAAGTCGTGGGACCTACCGCAGAAAATAACATACGGTGCTAAGTTATTTATGGAATTGATATTCATAAAATATTGTACGTGCTCGATGCATGTAATGTACCGCTTTTAAGCAGGCAGCTCAAAAAGGTCGATATGCATGAAGCACCGTTGTTTTAAAGCTTGATTGGATATGTCGCGGATTGAGCGTCTTAAAATGGCAGCATGTCAGACTATCTTTGGGTGATCGTTTGAGGGCTGTGTAAACAAGCCATCACCTGGTCGATCACTCCTTGTGAAAGAGAGGAGGCTGGTGGTTATCATGCTGCTTTGCAGGTTTACTGGAAATAAATCTACATCGTCCAACTATGCATGTAAAGCTGGACGGACAAGATGATTTACGGCAGTTGTGCATCGCCGTTGATGAAATTTAGGGTTTAGGGACCATGCGCCGTCCCTACTTTGGCCAACCAAATCCAAGCACTGAGGGCTAATCCACACGGGCCGATCGGGCATGCATGGAGACAAGCTGCCGGCGTGATCTAGGCCACTCAATTCGACCGGCGGAGATGAGTGGTCACGATCAATTTGTGATAGAAATACATTGCCGCAAAGCACAAATTAGGGTTTGAAGGCCGCATGGCCTATCACCTTTTGGGCGTGCGTTTCGAGGCATCTGGCCATGGTTTGCACTGGCCGGCCAGTCACATGTAAAGGTGGGCCAATGGTGGATATTTTAACACCTTCGGGACCACTTGAATCTATATCTACACCATCCGTCTAGGATGGCGAAGATGGATGGTCACGATTAATTTACTACAGAAGCATGTTGCCGTAAAACCCTAATTAAGGTTTTGAGACAGCCACGTCCACACGAGTTTGACCAAGCGGTTTGGCATGCCGTTGGCTTCCCTTGGGGAAATCGATCACGTGAGGATAATATTGGGCTAGCGGTGAACTTATGTGCACCTTCCTGATGGTCCGAAATGCGATCTAAGCCATCCAAATAGGCTGGCTAAGTTGGATGGTCGTGATCGATTTAAGACACTAGTGTACCTCCGCGACCCAAATTAGGGCTTAGAAGCATCATGCCTTCCATATTTATGGCAATCTATTCAACGCCCTATGACCTTGCCGTGGGAAAGCCGTTCGAGTGAGGGGAAAATGGGGCCGCCAGTGTGCATGATAGCACTTCCCTAATCATTCGTGGAGCAATCTAAGTCGTCCAACCAAGCTGGCAAATTTGGACGGCTATGATAATTTTAAGACTGTCGTGGACAGTCCATGCTCGTTCGAGCCTTTTTCCAAGCAGCGCGACAACCCTACTTAGGGTTGGCGTTTGGTGGTGCTGGGAGGTATTTAGGCAAGGTCCGATTGGTCGGAACAATAATGGGCCCACCGTCGGTCATCGTGATGGTTGCCGATTCCTATTAGGGTTTGGCTAGACTTGTTAAATTGTGCGGCCAATTTGTGTGGCCGCGGTCGTTTGTAAGACTGATATGGACAGTCTAGATTTCCCTTAAGGAAATTAAGCATGCTTGATCGAGCTAACCTTAATCAAAAGTGTGTTGATACAAGATTCTCTTTGTTAGAGAGTGATGTAGCATGTATATGTATTTTATGCTAATATCAATATTGGCACTTCGGGAGATTCGTGCTACTCTGATGAGAGTGAACACTTAATCGTCATGTCATATCAATGATGAGAGTTCAGCTGAGAACATAACACTGAAAATACTGGGCAAATCATGCATTAATTAATAATGCTGGTATAAATAGAAATCACAAAATATTTGGGATTGCTACTACGCGCACCATTCTGAGTGAATTTCATATATATTGAATTGCTCAATGAGCGAGAAGGTTTTTTGCACTCGTCACTTTTAAAAATGGCTTTACCCCTTGCAGGGTGACATCGCATTAATACTGGTTTTACAATTTTAGCCTTAAACTAAAAACCACCATCAACAATAGACCAAGGAGGTTTGGACACCAAGTAATTTCCAAAATCGAAATATTCATAAGATATGCAATAAATGCCCAAATCGGTTTTCATAATTTCTGCAAATGCTCTATCCAATATTAACCAAAATCTCACTAGAAAATCTCCAATTATTAAATGCACATTACCAATTTTTATTTTCCAGAGATATGCATTTTAATTGCTGGTAATTAAAGCATATAAAATTAATAACCTTAATTAAAAGATTCTCAATTTATTTCGGTTCGGGATCTCCTTGAGTTATTAAGGAATATCTTTGAACAATAAAAGATAAGAGTTACTGAACATGTTCAAAGTATGTCGACATCTTTTTCTTTGTAAATCCTTTTTCATATTTACAATCTTGGAACCGAGTAAACCACACTTCCAAACAAGTTTAAAATTGGTTCATCTGACTTCTAAGAACTATGTGATTGATCAAATATCAATACACTAATCATGGGTTTACGGTTCTACCAAACATAAGGATCAGTTCTACCTTAATATGGTTACTGGGACCGGTTACATCACTACTGTGATCGATTCGTTAATTACTGTGACCGGTTACCATATTCTCATGGTATTACTTGTGATCGGTTACACTAGTCACTAGTATCGGTTACACCAATTACCAGGACCGGTTACGCCAATTACAAGGATCGATTACAACTCTTTTGTGATCGGTCATACCAATTACCAGGATCGGTTACACCAATTACAAATATCGATCATACCATCTAAGGTGATTACTTAGGATCGGTTAAACTAATAAAAGTCATACCAATACATAAGTCAGGCATTGTGACTAGTTTTACCAAGATACATAACAAGTTATGATCGGTTCTACTAACTCACACATATTGGTAATCCAAAGATATGCAATTAATAACAATACCAATAAGCCTAGCGATTTCCCTTTCGATTCATAAAACAAGTTCATGAATGTACTTCCTTTAAACAAATGTAAACATTGCTTCCTAGGATGAAATCTTCACCTTTACCCATACACATAATTACAATAGCATTCATACGATTATTTTGATGTCTTATATACGAAGTTCAAAAGATAAGCGTTATACTTTGTATTCTAATTCCTTAACACTATGTCTGCTAGAGTATAATCATTCACAGCTTCGCAGTTATGTTTTCAATATAACACGACTTGAAAGATACGTTAGGAATGAAATAGTTTAAGTCACGATATTACTAACCTCAAGAGGAAAGATGATGTCGTCGATGTAGCTTGTTACCTCTTCACATTCTTCAAGTCTTCGAGTAATACTTGTATGTCTCATAATCCTAATATTTTTAGCCTAACCTATACGAAGTTGTCTCTAGTATATAATCAAGCGACTCTTTAATTGAGTTTTGATTCACTAAAATATGACAACCAAACTTGACATACCAACGCTTGGTGGGTTCAACCGAGCAATGCTCTAACATTGTATATTTCCCTTCCTTCATTATCTCGTGCATGAACTCAACTCAATACATTATCGTGGAAATATTCTATGCTCCTGAACGAGTGAATAATTGAATTGCAATGTAAGTTCTTCGCGTTTGCTCCCACCTCGATTAGGTATGTTTTCTTCCTTGTTTCCGTTTCTTGTGTATGCCCTTGTGGTGGTGGTGGTAAGTTTGTTTGCTGTGTTGCCAAGAAATGTTTAAGTTTTTCTTGGATGATCATTTTAAGTATAATTTTTTGTATATTTCGACAATCGTTTGTAGTGTGTCCATGAAAACGATGATAAACACAAAAGTCTTTACTCCTTGCTCCTGAAGGTGGCTCTACTCCAAGATTTGGTAGTACTGGTATTTCTTCCATTAAAATCACCGCCTCCCAGATCTTATCAATTGTTGTATTCAGCTGCGGCATTTTTATCTCTTCCCTCACTCTATTGCTTCCTCCTTGTCCTTGATTGTTGTTTCCTTGATTGTTGTATCTTCTTTGTCCACCATATACTCCTCCTTGATTGTTGTTTCCTTGATTGTTATATTGCCTCTCTCTATATTCCATGTCAAACATTTCTTGATCTCTACTACTCATAGCCACTTGTTTATCCTCTGAGATCGTTTTTCCTTGACTTCCATGAGAAGTGCTTGCAACCGCATTTGTTGTTCTTGGCAATAATCTTGCGTCTCCTTCCTTCGTTCTAGTGATAGCAACTGGGTATGACTCCATCTCCCTTTGTTTTTACTCAAGAGCGATATACTCCTCTAGATACTCTCGCAGCTCCGTCATTCATATTGTGTCCTTTAGCCTGAATATCTGTGTGTACAGTAAATTTGTTGGGAAAAGTGCATTAATAAATGCTAGGATCAAATTTCTCTCTTCTAATCTTCCTGCCATTTCACTGCACATGGTTCTCAACGAGAAGTTAAATTGCGTAAGCTTTCATTAGTTCTTCGTCTTAAGCTGAATACCATCTTAATTCCAGGACATATCATGTTATTTCTGATGTATGCTCCCAAGAAGATGCTTTGTAGGTGATCGAATGACCTAATAGTTCCCACTGGTAATCCATCAAACCACTTTAGAGCTTCACCTGATAAGCTTGCTGGAAAATACTTGCATAGTCACGCATCATTGTGTCCCTACTGCAAGAGAGACAAGTTGTACGCCTTGATATGCTGAATTGCACAAGTAGTTCCGTCAAAAATGTTAGTAAATGTTGGTAAAGTGCATTTTGTTGGGATCCCTGATTGATGTATTCCTCGCACAAAGGGTGATTTTCCTGTTTCTTCTATTGCCTCTTCTAGTTGTCTTCTTCCTCTATCCTTTCGTGTGGTCATCATAGCTCTCATTTCTTCTAACTCTCTTAGTATTGTTTGATTGATGCTTTGATCTTGTTGCCTTGGTCTTTTTAGTCTTGCTTCTCTTTCTCTATTCTCATGTCTATTATGACGCACTGCTTCTTGAAATTCCCGCTCTTCTGCTTTTTTTCTCATGCGTCTGCGTCTTTCATGCGCTTCATTATCAACCTGCGCTTCTTCAAGTTCCCGCTCTTCTGCTTCTTCTCTCCTGCGTCTACGTCTTTCATGCGCTTCATTATTAACCTGCGCTTCGTTATTCTCTGTATCCTCCTCGGCGCGATATTGTTCATTCCAATAGGGCATGCGTCTTCTTCCTTGCAGTACTCTTCTTGCGTCTTCCGCATTATCTTCCTCATCATTTCTGGCACAATTATATTCGCCTTGCTGTTCATATCTATCCCCCCTATGATGTTGCTCGATGTGATTATTATCGCGGTGCCCTTGTATATTATCGCCTACACCAAAATTTACAACATAATTGTTATTCAATGGTTGTTCTATTCGGTTATCTCTGTTAGTCGATCGGCTACGCCTGGACGTGCTCCTATTTGTCCTTGATGTTGAAGCAGCACGTTTCGTCCTGGATGTCGTACGCGATCTTTTCTCTTGTAATCTATTGTTTTCTTCCCTTAACTCAGCGTTTTTACGCGTTAAATTCGCCCTTGTTTCTTCTTCTCTACGCCTTTCTTCATCTAATCCCTATCTCAGCTCCGATATCATCATGTTTTCTTCGTTTTCTTCAACTGGTCCTTCCTCCCGAGTTCCTTCCTCGTTTTCTTTCGCCGTATCTTTATCTGTTGTATGCATACTTACCTCATCATAGTTGTGGTTGTTATTTTCCACCTGCACATGGTGGATCTGAGATTGGATTTGCTGGGTTTGGTTATGTCTTTCACCCATCGCCGATGATTCACCTATTTCACCTCCTCTTCTTTTTGCGATTCTTCTTCTCCTCCTCGTTGCCATCACGTTTTCTGCTTCAGATGTTGCTCTGACCATCTTTTTCCTAAAATAGAATCTTCTTTGACAAAGTATTAAGTGAGAAAACCAACAACCACTGAAAATCCTTCTTTCGAATAATGAAACTTAAACTCTCATTTGTAGATCTAATTATGCAGAAAAGAAAACTATTTAAAAGGGGTACAAATCTTTCGTTTGAAAAGGAAATCAACAATTGTTTTAAATCATTTTGAAAATTTCACAAACAGTGAACATCTCTCTCACGGATCCAAGCTGTTTCTATGCGCCAAAATGTAGTTGCAGGAAATCCTACAACCTATACCCAAGTAATGATCTAAGAAAATCTAAAACATGATAAGAAATTCTCTAAGTTATTTTCAGGGAAAATTGGATATATGTCCCGTTTTCACTAATTCGTTTGGGGATCTATCCCATAACGGAAAAAATTAAGAAATCTATCCCACCCATCTAATTTTCTGTTAACTAGTCAATATGAACTATTGACCGGTCAAAATATCATCTAGACTCTCACAAATTGACGTGTATACCCTTACCATGAAGTTTCGTCATCTTCATTTCTAACCATTTTCCATGGCCATGGCAGAAACCACAATCCTCCCTGTTCATCTTCAATTAACAACTCAAACACGATTATATAATCTTCTCATGATAAATCAATCATTGCTTGGACTTTAAACATGTAGTCACGGAAAATCCATGATTGATGATGATGGAATTAAACTAATATCATCTAGACCTAAACGTTCGAATTGGTGAAATCAAACATGATAAATCAGTACCCATCCATCCATTTACAAACAAAATCATTCATCAATTGCAAAAATTGAACAAAACACAAATCATTTATAAAACCTCCCCAAAACCTGCCATCTCCATAACCATCTTCACATTATATGTATACCCGATGATACAATTCCAAAGAATCGAAAGTGTTTGTCTATCTTTTGGATTTGATGCACGTCTTTCTTTATCCTTGTTCTCTCGATATCTAATGTCCAACCGTGTGAACTCTAATGTATGACTACATTTATCATTTATCATTTCCAAACTATGATTTTGGTATGGGAAACTAGGGAGAGTCACTTAGATTAGGAAGAAGACAAAGACAAAAGGGAGTTTGAAATATAATGAATTAAGGGCTTAATTGTCTTTTATTCACACGTGTGCAGTCGCATGTGTGCCGTATATACTACTTAACAGAAAATTTGGATGGTTAGGATAGATTTCTTTATTTTTTCCGTTATGGGATAGATCCCCAAACGAATTAGTGAAAACGGGACATATTCCCAATTTTCCCTTATTTTCATTAAGAACATGAACACAAAACCAAATACAATATGAGAAAACCCTAAATTGGAAAACAAATAACTTTCTCTCTCCTAATTCCTTGAACAATCTCCCCAAAACAGCTCTCTATACCTAAAATGGCTTCTTGCTCTTTTTATGGGAGTTACATAGTGGAGTACAGCTAATAAAGCCCATATTTTCGGATCTGAGAGGGCGATAAGATCGCCCTATCCTTTAGTCTACGCGCGCGTCAACCCTGATAAATGCCGCGCAGATCTTCATGTGTTTGGTGTGACTTAGTGATGTCATTGCGCTCTTCAGTTGAGTTATACTGGACGCGTCGTTTTCGCCTTCTACCTAAAGGATCTTTTCAAACTCTTATTGGTCATGCGGTATTTTGAACCCACAGAAACAGAAAAAAAAAAAAAAAAAAATTAAAACAAAACAAAAAGAATCCCACTATATGGGGTAAACAAGATATTGTTGTGAAGGGTTGCATGAATAAGTTTTGAAAGTCAATTGGAAAATATTCTGCATAGTTTTTGAAGACCATTATTGGGGCTCCAAACTTTTGGATTTTAGGACTCACAAGATGACAAAATAGAGTCATGAAATAGTAATCAACAAAACCCCTTAACCTATTAATTTTGTTAATAGTAATATCCTCCATTAGTTATGTAAATGCATCTTTTCTGATGACTACACCCAAGTAAATCTAAAGGCTATAAACTACTAAAACATTCAAGATTCAAGATGAACAAGATGTAAAGAGCATGGAAAGTAAAGATTAACACAACCATATAACGTGGTTCGGCCATGAAGACCTACATCCACGGGAAAGAAGATGTTTTCTTTATTGATTTTAGGTCTTACCCTTGAAAGAGCTACAAATATCACTTAGATTTCTCACTCTCTCACTATCTAGATCTCTCTCAGGAATTCTCTGTAGAATGACCATCTAATAATACATAAGTTGTCCATATCTTTCTACATGGACTGGTATTTATAGGCAAAGTAAACTCGTGAAGGTCTGGTCTCGCCGAGCTTGGTGGAGCTGTCATACATCGTCTTCACTGCTTCGGACGGTTTCTATACTATCCCTCATGATGGCTTGTTTGGTTCTCCTCCCGAGTTGCCTCGTTCCGTTGTCATCGTGCAACTCTTCCTTGGAGAACCTCGTGCTGTATCACCTATGGGTCGTAGTATAGATCGCCCGAGCCTTCTGTTACGATGTAGATTCGTCCACATCTCTTCTTATCCTTCATTAAATGCAGTCCTTCTTTTTAGACTTGACCGTCTGAGCAGATTAGACTACTTCTTACACGCGTTATTCATGTGACGTTGTAGCAGGTTGTCTCGATTCAGACAAACTCACCTTTTCAGAACATGATTCGATGCTCCTATCTCATCATCTTCTCATGAATCCATCTCCTAAGATGTTGACACGTTGCCATCGGGTAATTTACCCTCACATTTTGCTCATTTTCTTTGCAACTTGCCAAAGGCATGATGGGAAGAAAACTTTGTAACCGCCCCACCTTTATGGCCACGTCTGTACTTTTAGTGTGTACTTATTTGTTAGGTTTGAGGCACATGTTGGCTTCCTCTAGAGAGAGAGGATATTTCCCTGTTAATGGTTGTCATTCCGTCATCTTGCTTATCGCACCTTGACTATCTTGGGTTTGGAAATGTTAGTTATTTTATTCGAGGACTTTCTTTCTTATAAGAGTCCTTCTGAGATGGAGAGTTGAGTTTTGTTCTCATTTACCCTTCTGTAGAGCTTGGAGTCTCTTTCATAAAAGCTTTCTATGTTCAGTAGGCGTTTTCCTCCTCGTCCTCCATGGTGGCAAGGTGATTATCTTCATGTTAAATTTCCTCATTTGTTCAAAGATTTCCTTGAGATCATTTGCATGGTCTTGTGGAAGCTTACTCTTGGCAAGCATGTCATCCACGTATACTTCCAGGGTTTTATGTATCCAACCGTCAAACATTTTTTCTACCATTCTTTGGTAAGTCGCACCGTCATTTTTAGTCCAAAGGGCATCTTAGTATAACAATATAGGCCTCGGGGAGTGAAGAAGGCAGTGTGCTCTTGATCTTCCTCGGCGAGGGGGATCTGGTTATAGCCCGAGTATCCGTCCATGAGGGATAGTAAGCCATATCCAGAGGTTACTTCTACGAGCTGATCGATGTTGGGGAGTGGGAAGTTGTCTTTTGGACAGGCTTTATTGAGATCGCTGAAGTCAATGCAGATTCGCACTCCTCCGTTTTTCTTTGGCACTATCACCATGTTAGAGATCCATATTGGGTATTGCACCTCTCGGATAACTCCTGATGCTTCCATATTTTTTAATTCTTTCTGGATTTCCTTGTGGTATTCAGGTGCCACCTTTCGCATCTTTTGCCTCATGGGCTTATGTTTTGGATTAATCTTCAAGTGGTGACAACAGACATCCGGGTCTATCCCAGGCATATCTTCCATGCGCCATGCGAAGACATCAGAGTATTTCTTTAACACTTTTACTAATTTTTCTTCTTCCTCTTTGTCGAGGAGAGTTCCAATTTTAAACATACCCGGGTTTTCGGGTGTTCTGATGTTTACCTCTTTGGTGGGTTCCGAAGCCGAGAAGTCTGATTTAAGTTCTCCAACATCAGAAATATTCTGTATAGGTCCCATGGGTGAGTCCGAGATGGGAAAATTATCTGAGGCTGGTGTATAGTCCGAGTGCCTCGCTTCGTTTGTTGTTGCTATGTAAGCGTCGATTTCCGCCTGGCTCTTAGCATTCTTTGCCCTTTTCTTCTTTGCTTTTGAAGAATTTATCTTGTTTTCGCCATTTTGTACGTCCATGTTGTAACAGTATTTGGCCTTGCCGGAGTCTCCAACGATCTCTGCGATCCCGTCCGGTGTTGGAAATCTTAGCCTCTGGTGGTAGGTCGAGGCGACTCCTTTGATCCCATGGACCCAGGATCGCCCGACAATTGCCGTGTAGGGGGAAAGTACATCTACTACACAGAAAGTAGTTAGGGTAAGGATTTTACCTACCCGAATTTCTAGGGTGACCTCGCCCCTTGGGCGGGTCGATGAGCCATTGAAGCCAAATATGTTGTAAGTTGATGGTATAAGGCTTTCGTCTTTAAGACCCATCTGTTTGAATGTTTCTTAAAATAAGATCTCAACCGAACTTCCTCCATCAATTAAGATCTTAGGCATCGCCATTTTTCTTCGTCTCCCTCATGCTCTGGGAGTGCAATAGCCATCGTGACCACTAGCGGATCGTTGTGGTTTCGTCCTCCATTGGGTGCCTCAAAGGCTGAGAAACTGATAGGTATTTTCATCCACTCCTGCATGGGAGGTTCAATTGTTACGCTGAAAACTTCGTCGCCTTCGAAGTTTCGTTTTTGAATTCGTCCTGTGATATTTCCTTCAGGTACGGGAACTGTGATAGCTGAGTGGGAGATTGTATTACATCCCAAGTATTGCGCCTCGCGTGGTATCTCTACGCGATGTACAGGTGCTCCTGCGGCTGGTTGGGTCGCTAGCTGCGCGATGTACTCCTGGATTTTTCCTTCATCAACCATATCTTGTACCATCTTTTTCAAATCTCTGTACGAGTCTGTCGTGTGGCTATGGAATTGACGGAACTCACAAAAATATGTTCTATTTTTGGCCCGCTCGGACTGCTGTCCTCTGTTCCATGGATAAGTAATCTTGTACTTTTCCTCGATCTTCTTGAGGATATCGGATAGGGGAACGTTTAACTTCGTGTAGACAGGGTCTACGAATTTTCCTTTCTTTTGTTGGGCTTGGTCTCGCCCTTTCCATCCTCCAATCCGATGTTTATCGAACTGGGTGGATCCGTTGTTGGATCTCCCTGCTCCTTAGGATGGCGCCAGAGGGTTCTGTGGCTCCACCACATTTGCTCCTCTACTGGTTCCTTTTACCAGCTTTTCATAAGTACCATCTTGGAGTTCTTCAAGGGCCACATAGTCCTCTTGTAACTCTCTCAGTTTTCCCAGGTTGCATGGCATGGTTTCGTACATGCGGACAAATATGGGATATGTCTTTCTTAAACTGTTTTTGAGCCCCAAGATCGCGCAGGCCTCTGGGACGCTTCCGATTTCGGCGCACAATTTTCTCCAGCGAGCTACCAGTGATCGGAGTGACTCATTTGGTCCTCGACTCATTTGGAACAGCATATCGACCTTTGGTTTGACTCGGCTGTTATGTATGTATGTTTCTAGGAACAATTCGGATAGGTGGTCAAATGACTTAACCGACGCCTTCGGTAAGTTATTGAACCACATTAGGGCTTCATCTTTTAGACTAGCGGGAAAGAACCTACACATTACCACGTCGTACTGGTTCCACTGGGTTAGTGTCATTCGGTATGATCGGAGGTGCTCAATTGCATCGCCGGTACCGGTATAGGGAGTGTTGAATGTTGGAAGCGAGCATTTCCTTGGAAATGGTAGGGCCAATAGATTCTCCGACAGGGGAGATTGTCCATCCTCTTGTACTACTTCCACCAACTTCTTACTTTCTTGCCTTCCCGTGGCCTCTCTGCACATTGCTTCGAGCTGGCAGAGTCGGGCTTGTAATTGATCATCGTTATGCCTTGTTTCGGCCTTCTTCCTTCTTTCCTGGGCTCTTTCGCGTGAGAAGGAAATTTCATGACGACGATATCTTGGTCGCCCAGAGTCCTCGTCCGATTGTTCGGCGTACAACACAATCTTGGAACGAGATAACTTTGAGGTCTCCCCTCGTTTAGGATTTGCGGCTGCGAGGTTCTCGGCCTCGCAGTTGGTTTTAACTTCATCGCCTCTAGTCTTTTCTCGTTTATGCTTGGGATCGACGTCTGACGATCCCTCAGATGGGTTTTCCTCCTGGTATAGAATGCCTCGGCTTCTACTGGGAAAGCGATCCGGTGTTTCCTCGTTTGAGGTGTCAGGGATAGAGACTCGCTCGTCGTCTTGCAAGTTTTCGAAAGGATTCTCCTCCTCGGGGATCTCCTCAATGGTAGCGAGTGGCACCTTTTTCTTTGCTTTGCGTTTAAGCATGCGGTTTCTTCGTTCTAGCCTCATGTTACGTCTTTCTAATTTCTTCATTCTCTCATTTTGAGCATCTTGTGCCTTCAGAATGGCTTCGATAGTAGCAGTGGCATCGCCGAGGGTAGAAGGATTGTCCTTCTTAGCCTCATTGTTTACTATTTGCCTTGGCAAATGATTCAACCCTCCTGGTTGAGTTAGATGGATATCGTCTGGTCTCTCGAAGGGGTTTCCCTCTTCTCCGGAGCTAGAGTTATCAGTTAACCCTTCCCGATATCGATTATCAGTTTTTCCCTCTCCTGGGAGTATATCATTTTGCATGGTTTCGCCTGTCTCCATGTCATCTAGTCCCTCTGGCTGGGCTCCACCGTTTTCACCTTGGCTCGTGCGAGCTGATCGTCTCGTCACCATCACCTTACCTACAATATGCAATAATACTTAATTTGTCTATTCTTTCAGAAAAGTGGAACCCTAAATTTACAGGTCACGTGCAATTACTAAGTCATAGTTCAGACTGGACAGTTTAGTACATGAAGACTTTGCAGTAAATTTTGGAGACATGTGAAGATGTCAAAACATTCCCCACTTGCATAAAGTTTTAGTGATGGAAAAAGGTGCTCTGCTCATCTCTTTTTTCAAGAAAACCACCTTCTTCCACACGTCATACCTTTACTGGGAAAAAACCAAGATATGACGATTGAGCATATCTTCCCATTTTAGGTAATATTTCTCAATGTCTTTAAACTCTAGATTTTGGACAAACTTTTGAGTTTGACGGATGATTATGTACTTATTAACCCCTCCCCTTGACTTAGAGTTAGATATCTAAGAAGAAGTTTGTGGATTATTTTGAGTTCCTTTGAAAATGAAGAACATCATGAACCATTTATCTTTTCGACTTTCATAAGGCAATATTCTCTCTTATGAAGTCTACTGACCAAACTTTCTTCCCAGCTCTTTCATGGAGGAGATCGTTTGAGCACCGAAGTGTTTTAAAGTCCATTTTCACTCCGATCATCAACTCTCCTAAGCACCTTGAGGAAGACATAGGAAATCGTAAAAGAACAAAGAATCTTAAAGAAAACTAGTGAAAAAACATGTAGATCCGCTGATTTTGAGGGTCTTCTAGACTTCACAGATTGTTTAGATCGTGTTTGAGTCCGAGCTCTACTCATAAATCCTAACAAATTTCTACTCAGCAGTATGAAAACAACTTCTCTCATGGAGATTATGAAAACAATATAGAGCTGTTACTAAGGAGGTAGAATAGATCTTCATACCTCCCTGTTTCTAGCGCCAAAATGTAGTTGCATCTTTTCTGATGACTATACCCAAGTAAATCTAAAGGCTATAAACTACTAAAACATTCAATATTCAAGATGTAAAGAGCATGGAAAGTAAAGATTAACACAAGCATATAACGTGGTTCGGCCATGAAGACCTACATCCACGGGAAAGAAGATGTTTTCTTCATTGATTATAAGGTCTTACCCTTGAAAGAGCTACAAATATCACTTAGATTTCTCACTCTCTCACTATCTAGATCTCTCTCAGGAATTCTCTGTAGAAAGACCATCTAATAATACATAAGTTGTCCATCTCCTTCTACATGGACGAGTATTTATAGGCAAAGTAAACTCGTGAAGGTCTGGTCTCGCCGAGCTTGGTGGAGCTGTCATACATCGTCTTTACTGCTTCAGACGGGTTCTATACTATCCCTCGTGATGGCTTGTTTGGTTCTCAACCCGAGTTGTCTCGCTCCGTTCGTCATCATGCAACTCTTCCTTGGAGAACCTCGTGCTGTATCACCTCTGGGTCGTAGTATAGATCGCCCAAGCCTTCTGTTACGATGTAGATTCGTCCACATCTTTTCTTATCCTTCATTAAATGCAGTCCTTCTTTTTAGACTTGACCGCCTGAGCAGATTAGACTACTCCTTACACGCGTCATTCATGTGACGTTGTAGCAGGTTGTCTCGATTCAGACGAACTCACCTTTTCAGAGCATGATTCGATGCTCCTATCTCATCATCTCCTCATGAATCCATCTCCTAAGATGTTGACACGTGGCCATCGGGTAATTTACCCACACAAGTTAGTGCTAATAATTAGATTAACTAAATAAAGTACTATTAGTGATTAAGTTAGACTAAGGCCTTGTTTGGTAAAATTTATGATTATAGATAATTATAAATTGATAAATGATTTTGATATAATCATTTTTAAAATAAATTTTCCCAAACACTTTTTTTTCAAATAATTGATTGTCTTAGAATGATGATCTCAAAAGGGAGAGGAAAGAACAATGATCTAGGATTTTTTTTTTCAGTCCCATGTTGTTTTTTTTGTCTCTCTCTTGATAGTTTAGAAAAATAAGAAGAAAAAAATTCAATTTGAGTTTGTTAGAAAAAATAATTGATTATAATAAATTTTCAAAACAACTTTTTTCTGTTTATGGAAATAATGGATTTTTTCAATTATGATTAAAATAATCATTTCTTATAACGGTTATAACTAAACAAAGTACTATTAGTGATTAAGTTAAGTTTATAGTTAGGGTTTGGAAATCAAATCAAAATCATTTTTTTTTAAAGTTTAACGTACGGTTGGAAGTTTATATTTTCCCAACCGTAACTACCATATACGGTTGAGACTCCCACCCGTAAAAAAAACCCAGGTTAAGTTACGGTTGGGAGTTTATATTTTCCCAACCGTAATTACCATATATGGTTGGAACTCCCAACCGTATAAAATCCCAGTTTCAAATACTTTGGGAGTTCATATTTTTCCAACCTTATAATTGATTTACGGTTGGGAAAACCAATATTTCTCAACCGTATTTAATTCTGAAATTATGCGATCAAAAGCAACAAAGAAGGGTGGGTTTTCGATTCTTACCTAATTGAAGTAATTATTTGCGGAGAATCGATGATTAATCGTCATTGAAGAACAAAGAAAAGAAAGAAAAAAAGAAAAAAAAGGAAGAAGATACCCAAAAACGATACAACAGAGTCTAAAACATAATAGCCTCCCGGTTGTATAAGAGAGTACAACGAGAAAACTCAAAAAAGAATTTGTTCCCGCACACCAATTGTAGGTGAAATTTTTTACACCGCTGATAATTGCATCCAGAATGTCGTATTTCCCATTAAAAAGCCTTTCATTACGTTCAATCCAAACTGCCCACCAGACCGCAAAAGGGATGATGTCTTAAATGTTGTTTCTGATAATATGGCTTCTACCCCTTTCCTCCTCCACTCCCAAATTGTCTTACAGTTTCTTGAAAAACCCACCGTAAACCATAACTTTTCATGAAGAAAAGCCATATATATTGTTAGGAACATTTCAAAGATATAAGCAAATTGTTACGATCGATCTTTAGAAGACAAAATGCATTTGTTGTTCATAACAATTGATTTTATATAACATTCCTGGTGGCTGAGTTATAAGAGCGAAAAAAAAAAAAAGAGTAATAAATTTCCCAAGAGTGACTTTTCTAAATTTTCCGAAATATCTTCCGGCCCTTACTCAAGCGAATATTTGCATAAATGCATGTAAATTTTTCTGAAAAGATGATTATCGGTCTTGTTAGACATGAATCTCCGGCAAATTTTGAGATCCTATTTTGCATGGTTGGTATTGGGGGTATCCGTTTATTGAGGAGGGTACTAAAAAAACTAAAAAGTCCAATATTTTATAGGAGTATGTTTTTTTGTAACCACCTAACTGTTGGAAAACTAGCAGTAAAACAGGGTGAAGAAAAGAATGTTGTATTAGGGTTCAAGGCTCTTATGAAAGATTCTTTTCGACAATTATTCGACCCTTTCCCAATTGATTTGGCGAGTACAAACAAGTCAATTGAATATTGCCGTCAGGATACTTGAAGCCCCACAACGGTTGTTGGATTCAAAGCTTGTACGACCTTGATCCAACCAAGAACACACTGGTTTTGTTTCTGATGATGCTTGTAAGAAAGAAAAACAGAGAGAGTTGAGAGATGTGTTTTGAATGAAAACAAGTCTCCTATTTAAAAAGGAAATCATACCCTTTGGAGATGACTCTTCATCTCTACAGACATCTTTTCAGAGTGAACAGGCGCGTCTCTTCCTTCAATGCGTCCATTGGTGAAACGAGTTTTCTGTTCAGGTTTTCTAACTGATAATAGAAACGTTAGAACAGAAAATTTCCTGCGAGACGTTGTCTCGCACTCTGCAGGGGGCCCCTTGCCCCCTAGACCCCCAGCGACCTGACCGGGCAGGTCGATCCCCGACGCAGGGTTAATGCCTTCAATTCAAGGGTTTGTTGAAAATATCCAACACTAACAATTTGGCACCCTCATTTTTTTTTCCCTAGACTAATGTTCTCTGGACTACATCCAAACTCTCCTTAAATTGGGATAAATTTTAGCAATTACATAGTTCGAACCCCTATCTCCGGGGTGGGAGGGAGCATGCCAACCACCAGACCACCTGGTGATTGAAAACCCTCATTAGCAATGTTGCTAAGTTGAACCCGTGAACTTCATCCAACTACTGTATTTAATTTGTCTTGAAAATCACGTTACGGCACAAGACAAATATCCAAATAGGCTCACCAATGCCATAATAAACAGAGATAAAACCAATTAAGACAGTCCCCATCCGCATTTATTCGTCCTACAAATACAAATCTACAATGCCGAATATGCCATATTGGCCCTAAACTTTAAAACATACATCGAACCTGGATATGAAGATATTTTTTGGGCTCTTAAATTAATAAAGCTGATATTGTCTTCATGTTGTTGGAACAGTACTCTTAACCTGTATTTTCGTTCTCTGAGTTCATTGTTTTGTCATATCATGTGTCCTACCCTCCTATGGCACTTGTTTATGCTCAAAAACATTCTGAAGATCCCTTGTTTTTGACACCGCTAAAAAAGTGTGCCCTTGTTGTCTTCTTTCACTAATTCAATATTCCCTCCGTTCCATTTTACTTGATGTTGCGAAGTTTTTCACGCAGATTAAGAAACATCGGAGAGTTAGATTTTTTCAATTCTACCCATAATAATACTTTTTTAAAAAATTAAATGACCTGCTTTTTAGTTTCTAGATTCTATGAAAAATTACCAATCTCATTGTAATTTACTTGGGATGTGCCAAATTTTTATAAATTATAGTGTATATCCTCTATGAGAATATTTACAAATTGGAGTAATTGTTTATGTGTTGATTCCAAAGCAAGGGTAAATCAGAGAGAATTTGGGGAAAATAATTAAACTCTCATCTATTTTGGAACAAAAATTAAACCTTAAAACATCAAGTAAAGTGGAACAGAGAGAGTATTAGATAGTCCTAGTATTATCAGATTCTTTGGAATTTATTTTGATCTATTTTGCATTTTTTCTCTCTCTCTGGTCCATAGATAAAAGTAGGGTCTGCCGATCTTTTGAAATTATTATTATTTTTATTTTTATAAAATTTACCCGTTTTTTATTTTCTTCAAAATTTAAAAAGGAGTTATGAAACACGCAAGTACCCATGCGGATAACACGATACAAGAAGTGAACTCAATACTGAAGAAACTTCCGCAAGCCCAGGTAAAGTATATAAACAGGAAATATAACTATGCGGCGGACCACATAGCAAAAGAAGCTCGAGTAAAGCATCTTCGGCACATGTTCTCTCATATTCAGCACATGGTTTTAAAATCTAGTGTTATTTCCAATGTTTTTGATAAAAATGAGATCTTAAACATGTTGTACTATATTTCTTAATTAATATAATTCGTGTTTACATAAAAAAAAAAAAAAAACTAAAATGGTCCCGAGATCTTTATTACGAAAGCAACTAATTAACGATCATATTATCATCAATCGTTTATCATTAAACTATGATGGCTTGGTCAGGCTGGCGTAAAAACTATGTCCTATATTTTGGGAGTTAGTCTCCTACCCAAACCCGGTACTTGCTACTGGAATATGGGTTTCGGTTCTCGGTTCTCGGCTTGCATGTGAGTTGAGTTCAATTCACACTATGCATGTCTGATGTCTTCTTAATTTACATCCTTAACTAAAATATCCTAGCGAGATTGGGGTATACCCAAATTAATTGGGGTATACTCATTTTGTTCCCAACCATAATAGTGGGTTAAGGGTGGGGAATACTCATTTTGTTCCCAACCATAATAGTGGGTTAAGGGGTGTATAATGTGTATAAAGTTACCTAATTACCCTTCCCTAAATAATAACCAAAACTATCCCTTTTGGTTTTAGATCCAAACCTTATTCTTTTCCTACTTCTTCTTCATCAATCTAATGATAAATTCCTTTCTTCCTCTCTATATTTTATCGTTTTCAAATTAAAAAAAAAAATCGTCGATTAGAATTTTTCATTGTTGATTAATTTCTTAAAACTCTACCTAATACTTCAATTTGATGTTTGCATGTCAAATTAGGGTAGAAAAATCGAATTTTTGAATCTGCAGTTATTTAGCCGGCAGGGTTTCTGATTCACGACCCTGCCGACTTTTCATATTTAGGATTAGTCGGCAATATCTTAGGTTGAATATCATGCCGACTGTTAATACATGTAACTGCTTTTTACAGGGTCGACAAGGTATTCAACCTTAATACCATGCCGATTAAATGTGTTTTTAACAGTCGTTGGATTTTAAATTTTTACCCTGCCGACTAATGCTTTGAAAATGTTTGTGTTCCTGAGTCCATAAAGTTATAAGGTCGGCATGGTATTTGAATACCACCCTGCCGACTGCGTATTAGTCGGCACTATATGGATAGACCCTGCCGACTAATTGTTTGGAAAATCATTTGTATTTTCTGTGTTCCATTTTGTTATAAGCCGGCATGGTATTCGAATACGACCCTGTCGACTGTTGTTTAGTCGGCATTGATTGTTGTTACCGACCCTGCCGACTAGTGAAGCATTTAGAACAGTCTCCTGTGTGTCAAAAATAAAAAAGTCGGCATTGTTATTTAGAAACAACCATGCCTACCAAAGTTAGTCGGATCATCTTCATTCGTCAACCTTGCTTGCCAAAGTTAGTCGGATCTTCTTCATTCGTCGACCCTGCCGACTTTTCATAGTTTCAGAACTGAAAGTATCGATTTCTTCTTTAATTTTGAGTATGATATCATACATCAGCTTTGCAATCCCCTTTTTAGAAATGTTTGGGTAGTATGCTTTCATTTCCGTTGCAAAACAATTTCTCAAAACAATTTTTTTTTCATCAAAAGTCTTCTCACATGAGTTCAATCAAAAACAAAATTTCATAACTTAAATTCATAAGTTTTAATCTATTTAATTAATTCATCTAAACTCAATTAATTAACATAATCAGAATTTTTTGTGTTAATTAAACAAAGGTATATTAGCCATTTGAAAATACATGGTTAAGGGGTGGCTTGTTTTACTTCTAAATGACCCGGGTTTTGTCTCATTAGGTATTCCCAATTAATTTGTGTATACCCCAATCAAGCCAGGTAAAATATTTGTGAAATGACATTTTTTTTTTTTTTTTTTTTTTTTTTTTTTGATGTGAAAGTTAATTTCATTGACTAGCAAATACAGTACAAAAGATTTACAAGTTCAGATTTATCAAATACATTAGAGAGGATGCTAGTTTTTTGGATTTTTTGATTTAATCGTGTTGACATGCGCTGAAGGTTTTTAATCCTTACTTCCTTGGCGATGTAGTCTGCAGCAGAATTATACCTTCTAGCAATATACTTTACCTGAGCTTGAGGCAGATCATTCAGAAATTTCTCAGCTTCCTGTAAAGTGTTGTCAGCTTCCCAAGAACTAACTTTGTTTACCTTATTGATGATGTCTACCATATCTTTGCAGTCAATGACAATGGATACGCTTGACAATATATTTTCTTTTAACCAAGTAACTGCTTTTAATAAGGATTTTGATTTCGCTTGAAGAGCCGACGCATCCCAATCCGAACATGCAGATAATTGCATGAAGGTCTCATGGTCCACCGAGTATAAGATGAAGGCATATCCCATCGTCAAATCTTCTTTCTTAAAAGAGGCGTCAATAAAAATAATCCAATATGTGTTTAGATTAGACCAGGTTTGACTGCTTAGAAGAATTTTTTGAGGATATAAGAGTTTAAGAATCTATTAATCTGATCTATTAGCTCAGTTGGATATGGTTTTATTTTCTCAAAAACCACCGAACACCTATATTTCCAGATGAACAAAAAAATAATGGAGATTTTATCCGTAAATCAAGCCAAATCCGGTTCTGTGCCACCATTTAACCCAATATATAATTGAGTTTGTACTGTAGCTTGAGATTATGTTTCCAAGAGAAAGACCAAACCAAATTGCTTTTGCAAATGGGCATTCTCTAAATAAATGTTGTTCCGTCTCTTGGGCTTGATTATTACACAGATCACATTGAGTCTCAATCTCTGGGTTGTGTAACATAATGGTTTTTGTTTGTGCATATATATTTTGTTTTCTGAATCTCCATTTTACATTTTGCTTCAATATTACTATTTGATCTGCGTGGAAATTTTCAAAATTTTTTCCTAATTAAAAAAGAAAAGGAGATAATTTTTCACATAAAATGAAAAAAATAAATTTAAGGAGGTGAATTTGAACATTGTAATCTCCCAAAATAAATATACAAAATAAACTTATATTTGCATATTCCGATATAATACCTAAAGCTGTAAGTTAATGTACATCCAAGATAGATTCATGTCACTACAATAACAGTTTCATAATTTGTAACAATCAATGCTTCTATCAACAATACTCAAATGGTGCAATATGTGGAAAAATAGATAAGTGAATGACATCAAAGAGAGGAGAAATTTTATAGGCAAAAATTAAGAGATAGTCTTTTCAATGAAGTGGATCAAAACAGTAAACAATTATATGTATATGTGCGCTAATAAGAGAAGATAAAGAAACATGATAGAACCTATTAAAGGAAAAGATGGGAATTGGTGTAGTGGTAAAAGCAATCTTAAATCTCTTTTGAATTCTCAAATCCCTCTCCAAATGAAGATTTGGTCAATGTGATCCTAATGTGTATAAGTGATGAAGATAATAAACTGCTTACAAAGGTGCCTGATGAATCAAAAATTATTACAACTCTGAAAAGCATGCAACATAGAAGGCACCAGTGCCAGATGTCTTCCCACAACGCTTCTTTCAAACCCAATGGGAGACAATGAAAGATGATCTGATCAACATGGTTCAAATATTTTTTACTTTAGGGAATATGTTGACGAAGATGGATAAAACTAAATTAAGTTTTATCCCCAAGAACAATCTCCCACATTCTCCAAGTGATTACATGCCATAGCTTTATGTAATTATACACATAAGCTTATCTCAAAGATTTTAGCCTCCATATTAAAGCCTTATTTGGAAAAGATTTTATCCCCATGCATGTGGTATATGCCCAATGAGTCAATTTGGATAGATCGTTACTTTGGCTCATAAATTAATCCATTTTATAAAGAGGAAAAAGACAAAGCTTTATTTTATGGCTCTGACACTCGATATGTCAAAGGCATTTGATCGTGTGGTGTGGTCTTTGTTTGACAATATTATGAAAAGATTTGGCTTCAACAACAAATGGTGCAACCTTATTCAGGAATGTGTAAGCACTACATAAATTAAAATCTTACTAAATTGATCACGTTGCAAGCTTCTTAAATCAACAAGAGTTCTAAGGCAAGCTGATCCCTTCTAATCTTACATGTTTCTTCTCACTATGGAGTTACCAGAGCTTTTTACTCAAGCTAAACAACAGGGAGAATTCAAGGTATAAAAATTGCCAAATATGACCCTCCGATACCACATTTATAATATTTGCAGATAATTGTTTGCTATCCACCATGGTAGATACTCACAATATGCCAATCATCTAATAATGTTGTTAGTAAGTTCGAAACTTTTGGAAAACATATCACAAGTCTGCAGTCTTCTTCTCTAAGCATCTCAATCCAAGAAATTACAGGTCGTTGTTAAGAAGACTAAAAATGCAAAGAATGAGTTTGGAAGAAAAGATATATGGGCATTCCTCTCTTTTTAAATAAAAGAAAAACTATTTCTTTTTTCAGCACTGGATAATATGAAGAAGAAGAATCTCACCAGATGGAAAGGTAAATTCATGAATCAAGCTCGAAGTATTTTCATGGTCAAACATGTACTAAATGCCATGCCTTCTCATAGACTTAGCATCCTTCAATCAAGCTCTCAGGAAAAAGCAGCTTGTTAATTGTGTACCAACATGATCAGATGTGGGCTACAACTTTGAAGCATAGGTATTTTCCAATTATACTTCATGCAAAGAAGGATAAAAATGAAACATGTGCCTGCAATAATATACATGGCAGTATGGATATTTCAAAAAATTCACCTTTTGGATTATTAGTAATAGTGAGAACATTCTGACATGGAAGGATAACTGGATACAAGGTACTCAATCTCCTCAAACTCCAACTATACCCATAAAGGAAGCCCAAAATTTTTCACTAGTCATTGATTTAATTGATCAAGACACCAAACCTGGAAAACAATGATTGTGAAGTAAATTTTCTCTCATGAGGTGGATGCACAAGTTCTTCAAATGAGGATACCAACATCATCACAAAACACACTCATCTGTACCTTGACAAGAAATGGTTAATTTAGTCCCAGATCAACATACAATATGCTAGTAGAGATCAAGCATAACACTATCTCATTGGACATGATGCAGAACAAAAAGATTTTGGAAGTCCTTACGGGGGCTTACACTCTCCCAAGAATTAAAATTTTCATTTGGAAATGTGTATTGGATATTGTACCCTCAAGGGAAAGACTTGCTAGGATAATGAGATATGGTGGAGATACTTCTAAAATGTGTAAGCAAGAAGTGAAAACTACAAAACATCTAATGTGGGATTTCTCTTTTTCAATAGTAGTCTGGCTTTTAGTACCTAGTACTAGGAGAAGTATGGAGTTTGCTAATGTCAGTGTCCAGGATTGGAGCAAGGGTTGGTTCATGAACGATTTCTGCGAGTTGGATGAAGGTCGAATAGTAAAAATGACTAACACTTCCTGGAAATATGAAAAGCTAGATGCAGATGTATTTTCCAATTAAGATCTTAAAACAAATCGTGTTAAAGTGATCAGAAGTATACAAAATCCCAAATGTTATGACTCGTTGAGAGATGAGAAAGAAACATGACATATGAACTGACTATCCATGAACAATAGAACACAATCCACTTAGAAATTGCCTGCTAACCCATATTTTTCTATTTGTTGTGATGTTTCTTTTAAAAAAAATAACTATTTGCGAGTTTGACATTGTCTAGTCTTTAGAAACCGTGTAGGTGAATATGAGTAAGCTAGATGCAATTATGCAGACAGATTCTTGAAGGTTGAACATACGAAATGTGAAGGTTTGCTGCAAGCTGTGATATGGGCAGAAAAGCGTGGTCTTCAACATTTTTTTTTTTTTTAAAAATTAGACGCAAGATTAGTAGCAGAAGCAGTTTTTGGAGATTACAATAAAGTATTCTGGAAAAAGCAACATATTATATTAGATATTGAGGCTAAATTAGCTAGTCATCTATTATGGATTTGCAAATTTATTAGAAGGTATTGCAATAAGCCATCTGACATATTACCTCGTCATGTTAGAAATTTTGAAATTTAACTGTTTGGAAATCTTATCCTTCATATTTTTTGCTAATGCATTGTTATTATTCGTAATGAATCTCTTATTTGAATCAAAATAAAATATGTGCAAGCTCTAATTATAGATGCTTAAAGGTTAATTTTGGGCGTTATGTTTTGTTGAGTTTCAGGATATTTGGCTGCGCTAAAAACTTATTCCTTAGTAAAATCTCTTTCTAATGGGTATTCAAAAAGCTTTTTATGCAACAAACAAATGAATAAGTATTGGGTCTAATTCGATAATACCTTTGATAATCGGAGACCATGTACTTTCAACTTCCTTATTTTCTGTATCGTTTTTTTTTTTTTTGAAGCATGTCTCGCCTTTTTACTACTCTTTCCTGTATTTCCTCGTGTGGTATAATCTTTTTGCCCTGTTTTTTGATCAATGAAATTTTTATACTTTGGTGATTTAGAAAAAGAATGTTAAATTTTGGCAAAATCCAAGTAATTATAACATTAGCTTCCATTAATATTATTTGGATTACTCATCTTACTATAACACTATTGTGATGCACGTATAGTGTGTGTTTATAATAATGCGTTGCGATGATTCAAGTCTTTGAACATACTTTCAAGAAAATGACAATTTTAAAAATGAAAAAGAAGATACAAATCGGAACTCAATTTTCCATTTGAGATCCTATAAAAGATTATATGCATGCATGTCAAGATATTTTAAGTAAATCTTTTTGGTATTTAATTTGTTTTACTTATCCATATCATTTTTGTTTTAAATTTTTGTTTTGCTCGGTAAATAGAAATTATGTGAAGAAAGAAGGTTAATGGTAGAAAGTGCAAAAAAGCAAGCCGCCAAGCAAATGAAAAAAAGGAAACACAGAAGAAAAGGAAAACCCAAAAAACCCAACTACTAGGGACCAAACAACAAGATTTTCCGGTTAACAATTGCATCCCCAAGATATAAACTATTTAAGTTGGAGCTGAGCTTTACAAAATACCAATTAAAAGAGTTATCTTTGCATCCAGTGATAATGGTATCGACTGGACATTTCTTAACATTGAAGCAAATCGAGTTTCTCTCTACCCAGACATTCCAGCAAATGCTTGCAGGTATGCTTTTTCACACCACTTTACCTCTCAATGAACCATTTTGTAAACATGCCAACACTTGTGCAAATTAGGCAAATCCGAAAAGGTAGATGCAGCTGGATGTCGGCTTGAGCACGGAAATATACCCATATTTGATTGGTGTAAAGATAATCCCAAAACAAGTGATCACAAGACTCATTCACTTGATTACATAAGGAGTACAAGGGAGAAAATTTATTACCAGTCGACGAAGTTAGATTGCAATTTCTTCTCAGCAAGTTGTCAATATTTGGGAGCTTGCATTACAACAAATGCCACGAAAGAATCCCACTTTTGAGGCCAACATTTAGACCAAATTTTCTTGCTAGGAAATACCATTATGTTATTTATATTTTTATCAATTAAGTAGGCAGATTTAACTAAGACCCATTTTTGTCAGCCGTCTAAACAAGCTCATTTTCGATTTTAAAATAAAAAACCAAATTATCGAGGATGCTGCTGGGAAGAGAAGTGTTCCATAATTTCTATGTCATACAAATGCCTTCTTGTGATATCCAACTTCCAATGATACCCAGACTCACCTGGCTCGTAAACAGAGAGCACAGAGCAATGCTTTACTGTTTATCAGGCCGTAAATTCTACGAAACGTCAAGTGTAAGAGGACATCATTTGTTCTCCCAAAGACGCACTTTATTCCCTTTATCCATTATACTAACTAGAGGTATGGTAATTGATTCCCATCAGGGAACTAGGGATTTTCCATTTTCTCCAGATTTTTGATGGATGAGTCTGAGATTGGACTTATTGTTGGGATTTGACTCTCAAACACAACCAAGGATATAGCAATCTTAGCTTCCTCATAAAATTTAGGCAGTATAGGCTATTGTTAAGGATCGAGCAAGAGAGAGGAGAGCATAAACGCGCGGAAGCAATAGACTACATTGATAATAATCTTGGTGTTTCTTTCTCATTAATCCTTCAAGATATTTATACAACCACAAACTTGGTTCTCAAGACATTCCTAATATAACTCTCACAAATCTCCTAAATATAGACTATCATATATTATTTCCTATTACCCTCCCTCAAGATGGAGCATGTAGATCACGAATGCCCATCTTGGACAAAAGAAATTTAAACTGAGCTTTCATAAACATTTTTGTGAAAAATTCTGCCAATTTCGGTTTTCATCGTAGTTTAAGGACGTTTCGGTCCCATCTTCATAGTTTTAGGACATTTCGGTCCCATCTTCGTAGTTTAAGGACATTACGGTCCCACTAGAAGTTTAGGGACATTACGGTCCTCTTCGTAGTTTAGGGACATTTCGGTCCTCTTCGAAAGTTTAAGGACATTACGGTCCCATCTTCGTAGTTTAAGGACATTACGGTCCCAATCATAGTTTTAGGACGTTTCGGTCCCCTTCGTAGTTTAGGGACATTACGGTCCTCTTCATAGTTTAAGGACGTTTCGGTCCCCATCTTCGTAGTTTTAGGACATTACGGTCCCCTTCGTAGTTTAAGGACGTTTCGGTCCCACTTCGTAGTTTAAGGACATTTCGGTCCCCTCTTTTGTTCGGTAGAATACTTCTTGTACTCTTTAAACAACTCATAGGATTTTAACCTACTATTGTTGTTATTTCTCTCATCACTTCTTTTGGTGATTGCTTCTCTTTCTCCACAACATATATTATTGTCTCTTCTTCTTCTTTGTTTTCAAGATTCTCTCACATATTTTCCTTTTCGTCATGCTTCTGTTCAACTGTAACTACCTTTAGTTACGCTTCTGTTCAACTGTGACAACTCTTCTTTAACAATTGACACTAACCTTTGTAACACCCATATTGTTACAAACTTTCAATAACACGTTTTATTACGGACCTTGTTTCCATCTTGGCTACGGGTTCTTTGAAATCGAACATACCTACGAAATTTTCCCCCGATTTGCTCTCGGTTTCATCTTCTTCTATCGACTCCAACAAAGCCTACTCTTCCATCGAAGTTTTCATCACCAAACTCGAGCTCTTTCTTAGTCAACATCACGATCACCACCAAAGAACTTCCCTCTCGTCACCAAAGATCAACCACCGTGATTATCACCGCCCGAGTTCTACTCCTTATCATTCATTAATCGCCGTTAACTACACCCTTGGCTACATCGTCAATATCCATCACGAGTCGCTGCTTCAGTTTGTAAACCAGAGACCTGGTTTCCATCGACTCGAGCTCAAGACCCATATTTCTTTGTGGTTCGGTCCCTTATAAACAACTTTGTTTCACCAGCGCTCATCACCGTCGATCAATGACTATGACAAGTAGCCATCAATCTATCACCGAGAACATCCTTTGCAACACTACTCACATTAGAAACAATATCTTGTTCTCCGTTCTTCTCGATCACAAAGTTGTTGTAGCAACAAAGAATAACAGCTTTCTTCGCTTGTCTCGACAACCAACGAACCCATCAATCGTCAATCAAGAATCTTAATCTCAATCCATCCATAACTCGGATATCGATGCCGAGTGACAACACCCTTGGTTGTTTCTCGATCACAAACGAAATAATACTCAACACCACTTCCTTCTTGTTTTCAAACGTATTTAGCTCCGAGTTTCTTCAATCCATGTCATAATCTTCTTCATCCATCTCTATATTGAACGGTAATGCACTCTTTCACCTGGTTTCTCGGCTTCAACCTAGTTTCCTTTGTCGTGATCCCAGCTTGTTCTCCTTCTTCACCTTCCTCTTTTTAGGTCGTCTTGAAGCCCACGACCTTTCGCATGCCGCACAAAACCTAGCAAGAACCCTTTTTTTTTTTTTTTTTTTTTTTTTTTTTTTTAACCGCAACTCTGCAATCTCTTTACCAAATACGTGTAACTTCTCTTCCTCTCCTCTCTCCCTCTCACCTTGCTCTGATACCATGTTAAGGATCGAGCAAGAGAGAGGAGAGCATAAACGCGCGGAAGCAATAGACTACATTGATAATAATCTTGGTGTTTCTTTCTCATTAATCCTTCAAGATATTTATACAACCACAAACTTGGTTCTCAAGACATTCCTAATATAACTCTCACAAATCTCCTAAATATAGACTATCATATATTATTTCCTATTAGCTATTCTTGTCTTGAGAAGAATTAACAAGAAATAAGCACAAGGTGCCCTTATGTCTCAAAGATAAAGAAGGAGATTGCCATTAAAAGCTCCCATCGAGATGTTTTTTCCGAAAGACGGTATACCCACTAAAAGTTCCCATTGAGACAAAATTTGAGAGATGGTATAACCATTACAAATATATCCAAAGAATAAAATAATTTCGATTGATTCACAAGGATAATACTCCGTCCGTACCTATTATATAGGCGGAATTTTTGATTTTAATTTGTTCCACTAGCTAGGCGGAGTCCTATTTCGAAGATTAATTTTCTCCTAAATACCCCCATTTAGAATAAGACAAAAGGTAAAATAAGAAAAGGTATGAAAAATGAGAAATTTAAAACACTTTTCTTAATCTAAGAGAATTGACCCCCTGCGCCTCTATATGTGATACGGACGGAGTAAGCTATTTAGCTCTTCAACAGACGATGTTTATCAGGGGATACATAAAACCATGGTATTGAAAGCGTGAAGCGGAGCATGAAGCGTTTTTTATTTTTAGGAAGCGATGCGTATGTCGAAGCGTGAAGCGGCGCTTCATGGTTAATGTTTGAAGCGGATGTTTTCTTATAAATAAATTGGTCGTAACTAGTAAGTATAAATTTATTAGGAAAATAATATCTATATAAATTTTATATAATTCTAATTTTTATAAAAAACAAAGCATGTGTACACCAGTTCAACCTACTCTAGACGAGTGGGAGGTGGGTGTTCAATTCCCTCTTAAAACATTCATATTTTTCTTTTAAAAGCTTTAAAAATTAGGCGAAAATTTTAAAACTTCATGAAAGATGCGCCACATGACCGTTTCGGAGCGAAAAGTTGAAATTTGAAGCGAAGCGTATGCTCTGAAGCGTGAAGCGTACGCTTCATAATAAAAGATGCGCTTCACATGACCGCTTCGGAGCGGAATGCTGAAATTCGAAGGGAAGCGTACGCTTTTAAAAACCATGCATAAGACATTAAAATTTGAGACAGGAGATGACCCACCCGTATGTACACCTCCAATTGAGGCAACAGCGATAATCCTTATTATAGGTGGTTTAGTTGAATACATTTAATTCTGTTTTTTCATTTTACCTGTATTCTTTTTTCACTGTTAGCTGATATATCAACATCATTTTTGGATATCACCATCAATTTTTATCTTATTGAGTTTATAAAAATAAAAATGAAAAGTATATCATTAAATTTTTGTTGAACGGACAACGTGGTGAGACCCACGGAGTTCATTATAATTAAGGAGAAAAGGTAGATCTTGGACTTTATCTCCAAATCCAACTGCATAAGATAGCAACGTCAGGACACTATTCCATCTCTCAGTGGTCAGGGATGTATGACCACAATAATACGACAAAACCTTACTTTTTAGGTTTTATCCTGTAATTAATTAATCTAAAGAATTCGAATAATAATTTATTAATCTTTGTTTTGTTGGATAAATATTATCACACAAACTTGGTCAATTACCCCAATAACGACAATTCCTGGATGAAAAAGACATGTAGAATTTGATCATCATTTAAATGGATTTAAAATGTAAAAATAAATTTGGATGTAAATGAGTTTTCATCCTACCCATTTTTAAATATTTTTTTATTTTTAATTTACATCATGATGCATCCAGGTTTCATCCTCGCTTTTTTTTTAAGTTTAAGTTCTGGGATTTAATCCAGGTTTCATTCTTGCTTTATTTTTTTCTTTGTTCATTTCACCCATATTAATTTTTACTCGTCCATTAAACCATGTTTTAAAAATATTTGGCCGATGACCCATTTTCCGATATTATTATTACAAGAAACTAATTGGGCTCAATGTTTGGAAAGCTCCAAACAACGTACTACTACATTAGTTGAACATGGTGTGGTACTTCTACTATAATTTATTTAATTTTTATTATTTTATTATTACGGACATCATTTTGCCTTTTTACCAAACGTTGACAGTCTTTCCAATCTAAGGAGGGAATTGTTTGTCAGCACATCTGTGTAGTCTGGCCTTTGGTTATGTAGTTGTTAGTTGTTGCATTTTTATTTTGGCCGATATCCATTGAGTTGTTACATACACTGTTTGGTCTTTTCTCTGTATGTCATTTCTTCATAAAGAAATTAATTGTGTGAAGATAATTTGTTGAAATTAATTGTGTGAAGATAATTTGTTGATACAACGACGTATGATGTCTGCAACAATAGGAGTAGTCATGCATGTATTTGGATTTATATACTATAATTGGCTTTAGGTTCATGTGTTCTTAGTGAGCACTTGCATCAGCATATTCAGCAGGTCTCCTCTGTTGACACGGTAGTAGACTAGTAGTATATAGAGGAAGCCACTTGTCACAAGTGCCGTTCTTGGGTTGCTTGTTTATGGTTCATTGATCAAGCTAATTTCTGATATATCGATTAATAGGCGAGCAGAGAAACTGTGTTTCGGCTGCCGCTATTGAGAACATACGGCTTAGGATATGCACAAAGAATCTCATATATTCTATTGAAAATATACCTACATTCAAAGAATCCAAACAAGTCAAAACTAAGCCATGGAAATCCTCGAGCAATAATCAATGGAGAAATACGTAGTTCACAGTCGCACCTAATCCAACACCGAAAGTAGCTACTGGCTAGCTAGCTAGAATATATTTATTTTTTATACTTTCTTAAATATTCATATGCGTCAAGTAGTTTTTAAGCTCGGTAACTCTCCAGCAATAACTCAAGTTTTGAACTTCCGGTGAAAAGAGCATGAGTATTAACAACCTTCTCCACCTTTATATTGGAGACGGAGGTGATTGTCCCAGACTCCCAAAGGTCAGAGAGATAAGAGCAAGTGAGTTCAGTTGATTCCACCTGTCTAAGAGTTAATTACACCTTTACGTATAGAATCCCCTATATTAGGCGTTTCACTCGTTTTTTTTAGCCCCAATACAATGGGATTTAAAATAAGAACGTCATGGTCATGGATAGTAGACTTTCCCCATCAGTTATTGAGATCATTCATAAGATTATCTACGGTATCTCTCTTCCTTGAGTGAAGAATTATCGTGAAACTTTTACTTTCCAGATAAATACCACTATTAAGTCTTAATCAAAACTCTCCTTTCTCATCTTTAAATAGACATATCCCATTAACCATCACAACTATCAAAAACCACCACATCTCTCTTCACTTATTCCCGAAAGTTCTCTTCAACCTTCTTTCTATTCAAACATGGTAGCAGTGCTACAACTAACCCATTCAGCAGCCATGAACGCAAGAATCATAGGTTCAGGTGAAGATACCATAATTTTTGCTCATGGTTTTGGAACTGATCAATCCATTTGGGATACGACTATACCTTTTTTCACTAAACGCTATAAAGTTTTACTCTTCGACTGGTGTTTCTCGGGTTCGATAGAAGAACCAAATCATTTATTTGATCCGGTGAAACATTCGTCGTTCGATGGTTTCGCTGATGATCTAATTGATCTTTTGGATGAAATTGGCTTGAAATCATCAGTGTTTGTTGGACACTCTATGTCGGGTATGATCGGATGTTTGGCCTCGATTCGAAGACCTGATTTGTTCAAGAGGCTCGTACTTCTTGGCGCTTCTCCTAGGTATATTACTAATCTTGCCATGCTTCTTGTTTTTACTCATATAATTTTTTGTTCCAAAATTACACTTATTCTTGAACTCTACTTGCCGTATCTTCTTGTTAATTCATATCTCCGGAGAACGGTTAATCCTGTTGTTCATCAATATAAAGAACAAGTTGATTTTTTTTTTTTTTTTTTTTTTCCACTTTGGAAAAATAAGTTTACAACGTGATTGAAATCTTTGGTTTTTCTCCCGCGGAACCTCTTTTAAGGACACAGCTTTAAATTATTTGTGTAAGCCGTCTAAGAGACTAATAACGACCAAACAGACAATGGCTAGATTTCAACAGATTGATTATAGTCATGCACAAATTGATTAATTTTGATTAGATTTACGCAAGTTGGCCTTTAGTTGATTCAATCATAGGGGGAGTAAGGATTACGCAAATTGTCCCGACCATTTCCTCAACAATCTGCAGATGATTTCTTGCTAGGCTGTAACGCTGTTTGCAGTTGGGGATACATCTAATACTATTCTATCCAAAGAAATTTAGTACTGATTCATGGTTCGTACCAGTAGCAGCGTCAAAATGATTAACGTTTTTAACCAAAAAAAAAAAAAATGGTTTAAATTTCTGTTAAAAAAAGAAAGTGCTAGAAAATCACAGCTCCCAGCATCTCCTGTATGGGATGCCAATGTCGGAGCGTTATTATGTAAGTGTAAGTTGGATGTTCATCATCGACACACATAAATAAACAAGTGGTCTTTACATATCGTAGAGGGCCTAGCGGCAATAATTAATTGTTGGTTGTTTATTCGTTTTTACTCCCAAAAGAATCATGATTAGTCCCCATCGTTTTGCTCTAGAATTTTTAGGGCCATGCAAAAACAAAAATCATATAATAACGTTTTCTTCCCAAAAAAACATTTTTGTCCCTTGTACTCATTAGTCAAAGGTGAACCATTGACTTGATTGTAAAAAGAGCTTCCTTCGAGCAAAAATTACCGTTAATTGTGTTTAAAGGTCTTCTGATAATGTACAAAGCAAATGTCAACTTGTTGAAAGGTAACTTGGTAAAATAGCGTCCTCGTTAGCTTTTTGATCAGTCCAAAAGAATCATAACATACACGACTTATTTGCTTGTTCATTTAGGTACATTAACTGTGAAGATTATGAAGGAGGGTTCGAGGAATCACAAATCGAAGACATCTTCGTAAACATTGAGTCGAATTTTCATGGATGGGCTTCATATTTCGCAACAGTGGTGGTAGATGCAAATGATCCAATTTCAGTAGACAAATTTGAGAAATGCCTAGTGAGTAGCAAGCCTGAAATTATACTTTCACTTGCCAAAACAGTTTTCTTAAGTGATCATAGAGATATACTTGAGAAAGTTGATCAAGTTCCATGCACAATAATTCAAATGACAAATGACATCGTTGTACCGATGTCAGTCGCCTACCATATGCAAAAGCAAATCAAAGCGGAATCAACAGTTGAAGTCATTGAAGCTGACGGACATTTCCCTCAACTTACTCATACTAAGTTGTTTGTTGATACTCTTGATAGAGTCTTGGAACCTAATGATGAATCATCGGATAGTGACGAGGTGATTACTTTGGACAGTGAAATGGTTAATGTTGTTGCTTAATTAGGTTCATTGAATTACATGTACGTACAACCTAGTGTGTCTGATGTTATAGGGAAAGTCGGTATATGTTGTTTGGTCGGAATATACTCCAGTTTGTGTTTGGTTTGTTTTAAGGTGTCTTAAAGGTTTGCTTTGGTTTGTGTTGTAACTACTACTAGTACTTCTTCAAACTATCATGTCTTTGTCAATACTAAACCGAATAATGTATGAAATGATGATTCCCCGTTGCGACGACTGATTGGATCGAATAATTATGAAAATTCATATATGCATCATTTCTTTGTCTTAGGGAGCCGCAATAAACTGAGAATAAGCTATTTGTTCTTTCAATTGTCGCAGGGCTTCTATTCGGAGGCTTCCCAACAAAACTCATGTTTCATAAGGTTTCTTACTGTGAGCCTATGTTGTATTAGGCGTACTAGAAAAAGGAAATCAACCTATGCAAAGAAATAAACCAAGCAACTAAGAAAGGAAAACCAATATTAAGAAGCATACTAGCACTAGGAAATAAAGAACTCATGTCTGGAATGTTCTAAAAACCAATACATGTAAGATGCACTAATAAGGTAATATTTCCTTTTTTTTTTGTGATTTATATTTTGCTCGAACTCTGGTTTGGAAGTCGCGAAGTTCTATAAATATGTACAAAAATCTCATAACTGGACACATACAAAAAAAGATCATACAACTTCATCTTCCTTCTCCCGCTGCTCTGGTATTCTAATTAACCATGGTGAAACGAAAGACTGATGTTATCATACAGTGTCTAGAAGAACAGAACCCCCCACCCCCAGAACAAACAATTGAAAACAAAACAGGGTATATTCAAATCAACGTAACGAAGAATCTGAAGCATACTATACGTTATCCAGGTGATCCAGATGATGTAGAACCACAAACCATCCATGGAGACCCTGAATTCGATAGCGCTCTAGAGGATGATAAAATCAAAAAATTGTGTTTGCGTGACAATGCATTAAGCCTAGTATCTGATATGCTTTGTGGGTTGGATGTTCCTTCAGACAGCGTCGTCCGAAAGAAGATTTCACGGTTTGTTGTTGAGACTGCTAAGGAAGCTATTACAAGTACTGAACCTATGAAATGGTTTTACGTTTATGCAGAGCTAGAAGTTAATACTGAAGAATTTATTACCCAGGATAGTGATGGTAACGACGTTGATAATGGGGATGATACAACAAGTGAAGACGAAGATGCGGACACGACAAGTGACGAAGAGACAACAAGTGATGGCGAAGACATGCCCAGTGACGGAGAATGGAGAAATAATAAGCGACGCCGAAGGAATTGACAGGCCAAGGGACGGAGAAATAATACGTGATGAACAAATGATGATGTAGAGCCGTCTTATGATGTAGAGCCTCAGATTACTGGGGGCCCAATGCTAATTTTTTGTTTTCTTTTTATTTACTATTATGGTCCATTGCGGTACTTATAAATGTTAGTCAAGCGTTTTGCGACTGTAATTCACTTCACATAAAATTGTGGCAGTTATAAATGTGACTAAATACCATCTAACACCTATAAGGGCCACTAATCTCTTAATTTTTAGAAATTGATAACTCATTTTGGGGGTATTTTATGACAAATTACATGCTTATAGCCCAAAATTTAATCAAAAAATTTGAAAAAATTTGGGCGGCCATCGGCCACATAGCTAGGTTCTCAATTATCAATTTATTGATTTATCTCCTCTAAACTAAATTTTTTTCCTGAATTGGTGACCCACAAAAAAGTCTCATATTTTCGAACCGTCTAAGGCGCCCCAATCGTAAATTTGGTAGTTGCGTACGAAAATCAAAAAGTTGGTGCATCAAGGTCAGCAATCGATGGATTAAAACGAAACAATTATTCTTATGAGAGCGGTGGTGATGATTATACAAATAGCAATGTTGATATTGCCGATACTAATACTTGTGTTATTTCCCAAATAAGGCTAGTAAGAGACTAATAAGACCAAACAGATAATGGATTGATTTCAACATATTGATTATAGTCATACAAACATTGCTTAATTTTGATTAGATTTACGCAAGTTAGCTTCAAGTTTATTCAATTTTGGGAGAGTAAGGATTACACAAATAGTCCTGGCCGTTTCCTCAACAATTTGCAAATGACTACCTATTTCTTGCTATGGGGGATAATATCAGTCTCCTTTTAATTGTCTAATGCTTCTCTATCCAAATAAATTTACTCTGATTCATGGTTCGTAATCAGTGATGTCAAAATTATTAACGTTTTCAACAAAAACTATACATTTTTACTCCCAAAAGAATCATGATAATTCCCCATCGTTTTGCTTTAGAATTTTTAGGGCCATGCAAAAACAAAATCATATAATAACGTTTTCTTTCCAGAAAAATGAATCTTTTTGTCCCTTGTACTCAATAGCCAAAGGTGAACCATTGACTTGATCGTAAAAAGAGCTTCCTTCGAGAAAAAAATATCATTAATTGTTTTTAAAGGTCTGATAATATACAAAGCAAATGTGAACTTGTTGAAAGGTGACTTGATAAAATAACATCCTTCTTTGCTTTTAGATCAGTAACAAAAAAAATCAAAATATTGAAGATTCCATGCCAGATCATGCGTAGATATTAACATTCAACGACTTATTATCATGTTACACATACATCAGAAGACTAATAGTTTTTATTGGTTCATGTAGAAAATATGATATCAAAAACTTAAAAGAAAAATAATTCGAATAAGAATTCTATTACTAAAATGTGAGTTCTCTCTGTTGTAAATTTTCTCATGGCTTAACAGCCTATTTAAATATGCAGAGAAACTTGATTACCAAGTAAAGCAACTTCCTAATAAAACTTAAACTCCTAATATAAATTTATTCTAGAATATTCGACAAACTCTAACAAAGCAGCCTAAACAGAAAACTCTAAACAAAGAACATGCTTCTCGATATAACTCAAATTACCAAACTCAGCGTTTTGGTTTGTTTTATCTTCCAACATACTCCCTCAAACCAAGACTTTGTTGGCTTATCATTCCTAATTTTCCACGCAGATTAATGAAAATGTTAGACTTTGATGGCTTTGTGAAGATATCATCTATTTGTTCTTCACTCTCACAATACTCCACAACTATTTCCTTTTTGCTGACAAGCTGTCGAATATAATGATACTTAATACCAATGTTGTTAGAGCATTACTCGGTCGAACTCACAAGTGTAGCTATCTCAAGCTTGTTGTCAAATTTAGTTGTCAAAACTATATCTTGATTTCTAGTCTACAATTAGTTACGTCTCGTACATAGAAATATAGTTGAGAAATAGTGGATCACGGCAGTCATCATTTCTTTCTACCGTTTGAAGGCGAAGATCAACCGAAGCTTTTGGAGAACTTCGTCAACAAAAGGTGAGTGAAGACTCAACCACTTATATCTCAAGTTACATTCAAATTTATATCATTTGAGACAATGTCACATTACTAATTAGACTATTATGCATAAACAAGAATTTGGAGTCAAGTTTATCTTGATGATTAGTTCTCGAAATATAATGACTAAGCTTAATGAACATTTGTTCATACATGATGAATTTCGGTTAGTAAAATTTATTGTCCGGAATCAAAATCATGATTTAAGTTTTATCGTTTGAAAATAGCCTGGAACATTTAGAATCGATTTAGAGAGAAATATAGAACTAATATAGATTCAGATACAAGTTAGTGTTATCAGTCTTACAAACTGGGAAAACTGTTATATGTCTGAAACCGTATTACATCTACTCGTACACGTAGCGGAGTAGATATATATCGACTTACAGATTTGTGGTATGCATATTTTTATGCACATCATGTGAAAATATGTTAAACTCGTGAACCGGATCGGTATGCATACTCATATGCAAACCATTTTGGAACTGTGGTTACGGAACCAGGATGAGTACCCCAACCGGTACGCAAACTAAAACAGTTATGTGTTCCCGAACTCAGTTTAGTACCCAAACGGGTGCGCAAACTACAAAATTTTTGTGAACTCCGGAAAAGGTAATAGTCTTAAGGTTTCCAAACCGATATGCGAACCTAAATAGTTATGTTAACTCCGGAACTTGGTTTGGTTAAATGTTTACAAACCGGTACACGTACTGTGACTGAACCGATTCACGAACGGCAATGTTATTTGTACCTTGTACACCTACTAACCATGTCGGTTTTATTTTCAAGTGCGATTAAATTATTTCTACGAGATAATTTGCATTTGATTAATTCTCTAAAAACACTACTTATTTGATCACATGATTCTGCCTCAGAGATAATGTCTTATGTGTTCTTGAAAATGAATATTAAGCTTTTAAGTTCAAACCGGATAGTTTCGGCTAACCATATTGAACATAGTCTTTGTACATGGTTCGGTTATGCTTTCACCTAACTAGAGTGTATATCTTGTTTATGCGAATCAGATTCAAAGATTCATTTAACGTTGGATATTGTTTGCTTGGTTCCAAAGCTACTTTAGCTTAAACCTAAAGCAACCTGTGCTTTGAATGTCTATAAAAGGGGAGCTTCAAGCAACTAGGATCTTTAAATCCCAACATTACTTTTTGGTGTGTCCTAATTGTATCTAGAGTCGTCATCTTCCTAACCATTTTAGGGTTTGACTACAAAGTCTTCATAGGGATTCGTGAAGCCAAGTCCAGTTATCTTTCCTTCATAACTAGTGTATCCTGATCTTGATCGATTGTTGAGCTACTCACTTGATCAAGATAGATAGTAATCATCAAAGATCTATTCGTCTCAAACTTTTTTGATTCCATGGGTTTTATACTTATGAGGTGAATAATAATCTAAGTTGCACTTCGGGTTGCATAAGTACGGATTTTGAGGTTAGCTAGACTTTGTCTATTGCTATCGATTTCCACACCTTTGATCAAACTATTTGATTGTAAAAGGAAATCATATAAAGGCTTAATATATGGGAGGCAGATTTGGTTCAAAAACTTCAATTAAGTTGAAGAAACTCTTAGTTGGTATGACGTCAACTAAGGGAATCAATTTCGTGGAGTCCTGCTGGGATTCAAGATGCGTAAGGAGCGCGACTGTACCTTAATCGCTGGGATACCTTTTAGGGCTCAACTACATTCCAGTACGAAGTTAATTAGTAGTAGGCTAGTGTCTGTAGCGGTTTAATACAGTTTGGTGTTCAATCTGGACTATGTCCTGGGGTTTTTCTGCATTTGCGGTTTCCTCGTTAACAAAAATTCTAGTGTCTGTATTATTTGTTTTTTTCACATTATGTTGTTTATCTTTATAATTGAAATATCACAGGTTGTGCGTTGATAAATCATAGTAGATACATCCGACCTAGTTTGTTGGATACGACTTGCTTGATTCTTGTACATGGTCTTTAGTACCGTCCAAGTTATCTCTTTGTGATTAGGTTCACGGATTTGTTTCTGTAAACGTTCTAATCGCAAGAGAGAGATATAACTCTGTTGATGGTGGTTTTTAGCTTAGGGTTTAAATCGTAAAACCTTACATCTGATGTGACGTCACTCTGTAAAGGAAATGGTGACGTGATTGCTAACCTCTCCACCGGCATATTTATTGAGCCGTTCAATATACTTACATGAAATTTATCCAGACTGGCGAATGTAGCAACCATCCCAGATATTTTGTAAATTTCGGCGCCTCGCCTATATTCAATTAATATAAGTTCCTTTGAATGCCTTATATGCTATTTTCTCCGGCTGAACCCTTAATGTTGATATGGCATGACGATTTGTGTTCACTCGCAGTAGAGTAGCACGAATTTCCAAGTATCAAGGATAAGGTCTTTTCATAAGGTATTCAATCAGAAAAAGCATGATGCTCTCTAGAAATGAACTTAAAAGAACTCTATGTCAACACATAGAATTCAATCAATTGACCTGACTAACTTGCAGAAGTTAGGGTTTTGCGCCTCGCGCAGTATATCATACCTTGCTTGTCGAAATTAAACCTAGGTGTTTGAGGGTGAAAACGGTTTCTGCTGATTTTGGTAATTTCGTGTATGTGGGTGAGAAACGAGTCTAAACCCTAAACAATGTACTGCACAGGAGTACTTTGATTCGAGAGATCAATCTGTACAAATCCGGCCTAAACCAAGAAATGGATGTTCCAGGCTTGCCTCGGTCACAAAGTGAAAGAGAAGGGTTGGTCTTAGGGAGGGAATCGAAGAGAGTGTTGAAGCCATAATAGTTAATTCTGGAAGAGTGGTTGTATTACGACTCGTATCAGAAGGTGAAACGCTAGCAATGTTGAAAGCTAACAGGTGATTCTGAGTGTTGTATTTTCCTGACCAAAACGTGTTGTTTGGTGGAAATATGTGAAACCTTTTTATACAAGTCGTAATAAAACGTACCCTGGCTTCGTAAGAAGTGGAAGCGGTTGAGTGGTGGAAGAAACTGGTAGCGGGTAACGCCTGGCATTGATGTTTCCATAATGAGGATACGTTTCACCACTTATTTCTTGCCATTACTAACCGCCTCACTTTTATGACACTTTCTTGTAACGTGCGTATTGCACGCCGCACGCTGTAAACCGCCAGACCAATACCCTGATGAGCATCCCCCAGTTTGTGACATGTTTTGATGTCTCGAGTGTTTTCATGGAAAACGTGTAGCATGTTTCTAGCGTATAACAAGTTAAGATTGAGAGGTTTTCCGACTCAGTGGCGACCTTCGACTGCTGAGATCTGCATCTCGGGAGGAAGGGTAGCCGTTGATCGTGGCTACCTTCCGTTTGGCAGCCAGCGGCATGGTGGCATGACCAGCATGATCGTGCATACTTTAGGCGTGGCCAAATTAGGGTTTTGGAATAAACCGTGGAATTTGGCATTGCGACCTAAAGTTGCCACAAGTTTGGTGGCAAACTTGTACGGCTGAGATCTGAATCTCAGGAGGAAGGGTAGCCGTTGATCGTGGCTACCTTTCGTTTGGTGGCCAGCGACATGGTGGCATGGCATGCTCGTGCATATTTTAGGTGCGACCACATTCGATTTTGGCATAAACTGTGGAATTTGGCATTGCGACCAAAAGTTTCCACAAGTTTGGTGGCAAGCTTGTACGGCTGAGATCTGCATCTCCGGAGAAAGGGTAGCCGTTGATCGTGACTACCTTTCGTTTGCATAGCAGTATTGGCAACATGTTGGTGGTATGGTGCCATGCTAGTAGCTGCGACATAGCGGTATGCCAGTTGCGACATGGCCAAAGCTAAAATTGGCGTTGTGGAAGAATTAGGTAGCAACTTGCCCAAATTAGGGTTTGGCGTGTCGAAACCCTAATTAATGCGTGTAGTATGCGCGTGCGGCATGTTGGTGCGTGTTTTGGGAAGCTAGATTAGTATAGCGACCTCTTTTGAGGCCGTGGCAGGTTTGGATCAACCTGATTGGTCGACGGGAAGTGGGGCCAACATGCTAGGGCGTGGCCATACTTCCAACGCGCGGTGGAGGATTTGAAGACACCTGATTGGTCGATGGAAAGAGGGCCAGCATGCTAGGGCGCGACCGCACTTTTAGTGCATTGTGGCGGATTTGGTTGCCTAGCTTGGTTAAGCACGGTTTCGACCAACGGGGACTAGTATACTGCGCGAGGCGCGAAACCATAATTTTGCAAACTAGTCGGGTTTATGAGTTCTTTGTGAGTCATCGCAATAATTGGCTGGATTTTGTATACTGCCACACAAAATCTTTATCTACAGAATGCAGTGTGCTTTCTGTCTGAGTATTTCGTGCAATGGCCTTAACTTTGGTACTTGGAGGTTCATGCTACTCCGCTGCGAGTGAACATAAATCCGTCATGCCATACCGATTTAAGGGTTCTGCTGGGGAACATAGCACAGGAAAGTACTCAGTGAGTCTAGTATTGCCGAGGTGCCAGAATTTACAGAGTGATATGGATAGAAGTATATTGAGCGGCTCAATAAATGTGTCGGTGGAGAGGTTAGTACTCGCAACACCGCTTCCTTGCAGAGTGACGTCACATCTGATGCAAGGTTTTACGATTTTAACCCTAAGCTAAAAACTACCATCAACATTAAGTACTTTATCACTTAACAGTGGCATTGTTGCGGGGTAAGCATGAGATGGTGACAGGCGAGAGTAAAGATCGAGAGAGCAATATGTGAAGAGATTGTCAAGGAAATTCAACTAACCTTTAGTGGAAGGCATGAGAAATACGTGATCCTCGTGCTGGCGGATTTTGTATAGATTCATCTTGGCCATGGGCCGTTGGTACCGCTAGCTTGAAGTAGCGTATGGGCGGCTAGCCAAAGTATAGGATGGTGTGGCTAACTTGGCATGGCCGTGGAGCGTTGGCGTAGTGCTAGCTTGACTCAGACGCCGAAGACTTGGGCGCGACTTTGACGCGGAGATGGCTCGTCTTAGAGCCATTGGCTTGGCGCGGAGATGGCTTGGGAGCGACGCGGAGATGGCTCGGCTTGGAGCCATTGGCTTGGCGCAGAGATGGCTCGGCTTGGGCCATTGGCTTGGACGGCTCGGCTTGGCGCTTGAGCGGAAGGCTTGGACGCGACTTGGCTTGGCTTGGGCGGAAGGCTTGGGTGCGGAGATGGTGGCATTGTCTTGGTCGCGGATTGGTGGCGCCATGGAGCGTTGCCTCCGTGGGCCCAGTTGCCTTTTCCGTGCATAGTTCAAATGAGAAACCTTCTTCCATCCTAATCCCAAAAGTGTTGCGCTTATAAAAGGAAACCTTCTTCTACCCAAACTCCAAAAGTAATATGTATATAAAGGGTGTCGCGCCTCTTTTATTTTTGTAACATTGGCTTTGTTTCCACATCTCCGCGTTTGCAGCTAAGCAGAGAAATAGGCGAGCATGCTCTAGGTATGTGTTCCAACGTTTCTTCTTTCCCTTTTTTTTTTGTCGGTGCAAACCCTAGCCATAGACATATTCTCCATAAACCCGTAGAAATACTTTTGTATGGATGATTCTTCCTTGCTAGCAGTATCGTAGTAATATTAGCCGTCACACCGATAGTAAGAAGACCAATTATTATGCAAAATAGGCGTGCGTGAATAGGTGGCCGCAATTAGTTTTTTTTCTCGCGAAAACCTAGCTTCGGGGTTTCCTTTCCTTCTTTGTGGCCATGTGCATAGTTTCTGTGATAAAAACATTCCCCTTTTGGCCGCGAGCATATTTCCATGACCAAACGCAACTTGGCCTGGGTTGTACTTTCCGCGACTTCGCATGCTTCCCGCGGCATTGTCTAGTTTCGGCCAAGAGCGCACTTCCCGCGATATCACGTGCACCCCGTTGAGCGAGCATCAGTCCCCATTCCTTTAGTCGTGAATGCCATGACATGTGGCCAAAGAGAAATTTCCGTAGCAAATGTGTTGTTGTTCATAACCGATTTTGATAAGACTTTATGTATGCTTTTCCCCAGAGTAGTAATTCTTCGTTTTGCTTCGTTGTAGTTACTTTCATAAGCATAAGGGATTTTGTTAAGATGTCACCTGAGAAAAGTCTTGCCACCGCATCGAAGAACTTTGGCAACTCCAAGCCAAACACGGATGATGAATTTTTTTACAAAGTCTTCTTCACCTAGGAAAACCCATCCCAAGTACGTGGCGATTCTTCTGACCGGTTTAGAAAATGAAGGAGAGGTACAGTCGGTTCGGCCGGGGCATAATGCGATTTTTCATGCAGAGGAAAGAGTATCCTGCTTCTCCCATCGACTTCAGAATCTGTCAGAGTCTGTTGCATTCTTTTGATAAGTGGATGCAATTCATGATAAGTCAAGACTGTGCGAGGGCCAATTTGACCAAGGTGCAAATCATTGGAGCTGTCATGGCTTCTGCAACACTTCAAATTATGAAAGACATCCCAGGCTTGATCACATTTGTCTCCAGATGGTGTCCAGATACTCATACCGCCATATGTAGGTGGGGTGTGTTTATGGGTGAAAACTACTCCTGTAGAATTTGGTAATTTGGGGTGTGGATGAGGAATGAATTTAAACCTTAAACAAATGCACTGCGCGGTGAGTGCTTGTAGATTCGAGAGATCAATCTGTGCAAGTCCGGCCTAAACCAAGAAATGGCCGTTCCAGACTTGTTTCGGTCACAAAGTGAAGGAGATGGGGTTGATCTTAGGGAGGGAAGCGAAGAAGGTGTTGAGATTGTGAAGGTGTTGGCTTGCTTATGACTTGTAACAGAAAGGTGAACAGGCTTGCGGTTGATGCAAGTAGGCTCTGGGTGTTTGAATACGATTTTTGTATTAACACTTGGTTTTCTGTCTCGTCTGAACTTGTGTTGTTGTTTGAAATAGGGCGGAGAACCTATTTATACAAGTCATTGAGCCTCATTCACGTATCTCGTGGGAAGTGGAGGAAGTGGAGTGATGGAGTAGTGTAGTTGTGCGTCGACCCGCCTTGCCCACTTCTCCTGTTCATCTCTAACCGTCCATGACTTCGACACGTTCTTGTGATGGCGCGTTGCACTGCCGCACGCTGAAACCGCCGCACCAATACCCCGCATATGTATCCCCCGGTTTGTTACATGATTGATGTCTGGAATGTGTTGATCGTGGATCCACGAAAGATAGCATGTAATGCTGAATTGAATAACTGTGTTATTCGAGAAAGTCGATACTTGTGAAGTATCATGTGTATTTTGTGCGGAGTGCTTGCATTATGGTGTGGTAAAGTGATGGGTAATGACGCCTCACTAACCAAATAACTTCGACCGAGGTTGTATAACCAAGTCAGGTGAAGTTGGATGGATGAGATGATCTTTGAGACACTCATCTGCGACCGTTAATGAATATTAGGTTTTTTTGAAGAGGAGCGCAAGCATGACTCTTCGACTTGGTCGAAACCAAGTAATGGAAGAATTTTGGAGAGGACCGACCGGACGTGTATGTAGATGGCATCTTTGGTGTACACGTCCATGTCTTACCGTCCCATGAAGGTGCGATCTAGGCCACTCAATTTAACCGGTAAAGTTGAGTGGTTGAGATCGGTTTCTTGGCAAAACCGTTGCCGCAAAGGAGTTGGAAACCGGCGTGAGATCCCTAGTTCGGCACGCGTTTCAAGACGACACATCTTGGTCGGTCTTGGTCGATGGGTTTGACGGGAAGATGGCGGTGGTGATCATGCCTATACCTGACTATCCCATGAAAACGTGATCTAAGCCATTCAAATCATCCGGTGAAGTTGAGTGGTCGAGATCAATTTGCAATTTGGGAAGTGTAACCACGCATGTTTGGGAGGGCGTTTTGGATTAGCCGGGCATGGGATGCCTTGGCCGATCGCATGAGAAGGTAGATGAGCCCACGGTGGTCATGCTGGTATGACCGGCCCTTGCTTAATCTAATATGTGACCCTCCATTCGTGCCGGAGAATATGGACGCGCGTGATGATTTGAAACCCTAATTTTGGCTTTCAAAAGCCGTGCGCCACTCCTTGTTTGGGTGATGATTTTGTTACGGCCAAACATTGTTGGTCTTGACCGATTGGTCAAGTGTGTAGGCGGTCCCACGGTGATCGTGTTGACATGCTCACGGGCCCTTTAAGTCTAAATCTACACCCTCCATCTATACCTGCGAAGATGGATGGTTGAGACTGTTTTGCGACACATGTAATATGCCGCAAACCCTTATTTAGGGTTTTCCGTCCATAATGCTTGGTATGAACGTCTTTTGGAAAGCAAGGCCAATGGCCGACCATGCGGGGTCGGCCGTGGGTATTCCATACCTGCTTGGGGATGATGGAATTGATCTGGGGTCATCCAATCATGCTTATGGAGTTGGATGACTGCGATCAGATCATATCCGGACTGATATGGTCAGTCCGGATGCTCAATCGGGCTAGTATAACACACCGAGAGGGGCTCAATCGGGCTAGTATAACACACCGAGAGGGCTCGGGCTAGTATAACACACCGAGAATCAGCCATGCGGGAATTTCGTACATGGTTTCATTATAGTGCTTGGAGGTTCGTGTTATTCTGTAAGAGTAACACTCGATCGTCATGCCACACCGATAATGAGTACTTGGAAATACAAGGCTGATATGAAATTCACGGGAAGGGATTGTTGCTACATGCTCCAACCTGGAGGAATTTCATGTATTCACGGAATGGGATTGTTGCTACATGCTCCATTCTTGGTGAATTAAGTGAGGGAGTATCCAACACTTATAAATGGCTTTATCTTTTACAAGATGTCAGCGCATGATTTTTATGGTTTTTTACAAATTTAACCTTAAACGAAAATCCACCATCAACGGGGTGAAATGACCATCTCTTTGGAGAGCGTAGCTGTCTTGCTGAACCTTCCCATAACAGGGAATCTTGATATCACGTTGTCCGACGATGAAGAAGAAATATGTGCCAGTCTGGTCGAGAAGTCAAAAGATTCGTTCGGAAGGATTACGAGATGAAGTGCTTCTACAGCTGGTGGGAGTCTGAGTGGTTCCCTGATGAGCCGGAGTCGGATCTAGCACTAGATGATACACTCCACGTTGCCGCGTTTTTAGCTCTGTGGGTGTCCAGAGATATTTTTGATGACGGCTCTGGTAAGAAGGAGATAAGACAAGGGCTTATTAAATTTGCCATCAAACTGGCTAAAGGCGTCGTTCTTCCTATTGGTGGCTTATTTCTTGGTTCTTTGTACACCCATTTGGATCATCTGGTCGCGAACATGTACGCTTCAAATGGTTATATGAAAGTGGACTCGTATGTTCACGTCGCTTTTCTCCAAGCATGGTTGTGGGAGCATTTTGCAAAATATGCTCCTAAATCGTTGGTTCCACTTCCTGAGTCTTGTGGCGGCTCCAGAATACTGTGCTGGTCGAATAAGAGCCCAAAATCTGGAGCGAAGCTCATCGATTTTCTTGACAATTCCTATGCCGTTAGTTTTCGTCCCTGGGCTCCAGTCCATGCGTCTATAGTTCAGCCGAACACTTTCGCCGCTGCTCCGAACTTGACTTTGCTTTCCGCTGTAGAGAATATGAGCGTTGGAGAGGTCGTATTTATGCGGAGTTGTATCCCTGGACACGTGCCATCTTTTTTCCGAGGATGTTTCAAGGCGGTCCCTTATAATATTGACAGGGCGGCTCGGCATATGGGTTTTGACCAAGGGGTTCCATTTATTCGTCGGCCGGTTGCTCCGGAAGAGTTGTTTCCATCTGTTCTCAATGCCAGTGTTCTCGCGCCAGGTAGAAGCCTTCCTTTCTTTCTCCCAGAATGAAGTCCAGTGACAACCCCTAGGTATAACAAGTTCTGGCAGGATGAGTTTCTTGTTATCCACGGATTTGTGAGTGATGTTGTGGAAAATACTCGTGGGAAGCATTCCTCTGTGATTTTAGCGGAACATCCACTGTTGAGGGAGCCTTCTACTGCTAAGCAAAAATCTCCCAGCCTGGATGTGGGCAGTTCCCAGAAAAAGGAGCGAAGGTCTAAAACCCGTGCAGGTGGTTTTCAGTCAGATACGGAAATTCCCGTGACCTTAAATTCTTCTAACATGCGGGTATGTATGACTCCTTGTTAACTTGACTGGTTTACACAAGTCTTTTGTTTTGTTGCTAAACATCTTTTCTTCTTTCATAACTCAGGGTCTTGACAGCACAAACGCCTTTGCCAGGCTTGCACAAAAATCGACAACTAAGTTTCCTGAAGATGATGAAGAATCCGAAGAAGAGGAAAGTTCGGGATCCAGTGACGACGATGAAAGCGCTTCTGAAATGAGTTGGTAAGTTTCCGCATTCTTTTCCTCCTTCTTTATTTTGCTTTTGAAACAAAACTAAGTCGTAATGTCGCAGGGACAAATTGTTTCCGAGGATGGTCTTGAGGTGGGGGCGCGTCACGATGAAGGTCCAACTGTGGAAACCGCGCCTGCTGGCGATTTGGAAATAGATGTTGACAATACCGCAACCCAGATGCTGGAAAGTACTCCTGCGATCGTTGGCGTAATCGTAGTCGGGAATCCTCTGCCGGTCACAGATTCAGTTGCGGGCGCCATTTTCGCTCCTACATATTTGGCTCCCCATGAAGACCACGTGTTGATCGGAGGCTTCAGTGTACCAGTCAAGCATGAGGAGTTGTATACCAAAATATGGGAGAAGTACTGACATATCGTAATGACCAAGAAGATTACTATCCGTTTCGCGTTGGTTAAGAGGGTGGAGGAAATATTATCTTCAATTCACGATATGTGCAAAGTGACTGGCCATACTGTTTCTCGAGACATGATCTCAAACTGGGAGTTACACCGGGATTTGTGCGTAGACTTTGAGTTTAATGCTTCCTGGTTCTGTGAGGGATTCTCCGAGATTCAAAAGTTACAGGCTGAAGCGGTTGATGGCCCTTCCGCGGATTTGATTAATCAATAGGCGGCAGAAGTCGAGAAGTTGTCCCAGGAGTTAAAGCTGAAGCAGGCGGCTCTTCAGAGCATGATGGATATTTTCTCCAAGAAGAACGAGCCATTGTTAAGCAATTTTCCTTGAATACTTTTACTTTCTGAACTCCTTTTCTTAGTTTTTTTCTTTTTTTTTGAAAGGCAAACGAAACGTCTAGTTATGGTTTGATTTCTTCCTGGATTTTTGGATTGATATAGAATTGTTACTCGTGAGGGTTTTGGATTGTTCTTTGGAATGAATTTTGGAATAATGCCGTTTTGATTATGACTGTTAGTAGCATAAATATTCCAGGAGAGTCATGGAACCGTGAACGTTGTATGATAGTAGAAAGTATGGGATGAGGTTTTTTGGGGATAACATAGTTGTCGGTTTCTGATCGCTGTCGTAGGCGTCAAAAATAATTACACTTTCTTACTACTCAAAATATATTATGAAGCAAGGGCAAGAAAGGATCGTTCCCACAGAGAGGTCTTGGGTTGTCAATATATTATGGTTTCCTATAGGTAACAAGGGGGGGATTTTCTGATTTTTATGTATCTAATATAAAATAAACAAAACAATAAAAAGTAAACACGCAAATCAATGAGGTGAAAATATTGGATAAAGGTTTCATCTTCAATTGTAAACAAGTTCTTGAATATATGAATAGAATTCGTATTTAATCTCGCTATCATCAAAAGCCCTAGAATACCTTATTGCAAGAATACTCTGTAAATTTCCTAAGTCATTAACACACACATTAGAGCTGTGTATGTGAATTCTACCTAAAGAATAACCTAACGCCTTGCGCTAATTAAGTTCAATTCCTAGGAGCATTAAGTTTCAGATATAGGCTAATCAATGTAATTGTCACACATTGTGCATGACAATTCGGACAAAGGTCAAACTCTACATATGATTACAAGAGTGTATCACTACAAACCGTAATCATATCATGCTACTCGTATTCAAGGTTATCGCTCGATGATAAACCCTAAAATAGCTATAGATATGGATGTAAGTTCAATCAATTCTATACTTAACTAAACAAACATTCAATCATATTGCAATACGTCAATCATGCAATTATTATACGCAGTAGAAATCAAACGATAATATTGAGAGAAAACTAATTCATAAAATCAATAACTTGGTTGCAAAATCCAACTACATCTTTAACCAATAATAAAAACTTAGTTACTTGTGTCTTTGGAAATCATCATAGAAAACAAAGAAGAAAACTATCATGTGAAAACCTAGAAAACAAGTAGGAGCCTCCCTAATGGAGATATAGAATAGAATCCTCCCTTTTTATACTTTCTCTGACTTCATCTTCAATAAGTCACGTCCAAAAGTCAGTTGTTGAACCAGCCTATGAGTGAAGCCCAACAGGTTCAAGTACATCTGAGTTAGCTACCGGATCGGCGAGTTAACTCGTCGATTCCGATTCAGGCAGAATTCTACTTGTATTTTGGTATATTTCCAGGCCATTGTTCTGCACACAGTTTACCCATTAAATCATAACATTCATCTAGTTTCACAACTCCTTCATTCCACCATTCACAGTCAAGCATTCATTCTTAAACCATCATCAACATCTCGCCAAATTCAATCCAAACTGTCCACATAACCCACTGTGCCTTAGCCTAGAAGACTCTTCCTTAAATCTCCACCATCAATACCAGCTGCAACCAGCCACTGCTTCATTCTCCATATCCCTGCACAGTTCCAGCATTTATCTATAATCCTGCACAATTCCATTACCACACAGCAGCATCACCTGTTCTTCTCAAAGTCAGCTCTGCAACACCCTAGCCTGACTACCACCAACAGCACGACAGCTTCAGTTGCAACTCTTCTGACAAACCTGCATTGCACTTGTTGTTCGCAACTGCATACAGATCCATCTGTAGCTGCACTCGTTCAGCACCACTGCCTCACCAATTCCATTTCTGTACCCCTTCATTGTAGCTGTAATATCTTCTTTCGTTGTCCAACTCCAACACAGGCAGCGGCTTCTTGTTCTTCTCAGCATAAGCGAACCCGAATACTAGCAAACCCATTTCATTTATTTTCCAGGTTTCAATTCTTTGTTGTTTCACCTGCACTTTGAGTGGCAGCACAATTCTCTGCACTTCACAGCTCAGGCTGAACTCCAATCAACACCAAGCAGACTGTCATTTAAACCAATAATGTAGCAAGGCTTTCATCCATCTGCAACACGGCTAACCTTCTTTCCCTGTATACAACCATTACAGCCAACATCAGTCCCTGGTAAACAAACCCATCGATCTCTTCTTCACTTAGCCTGTAAATCATTCACAACTCCATAATCTCCTTCTTTTCAGCCATGAAACCCTTGAAATTCAACTCGACAGCAGCAGCAACAATGGAGAATTCTTCTCTTCTCATAGATCAAATCCATTTCACTCGAACCCTGATTTCCTTGTAATCTTGTCCTCAAACCCTTGAATCTCTTCACCCGAGTCATCAATAAATTACAGCAAATCCCATTTACAATCTCTTTCACCCAGATCATTTCTTCTTAGCTTCAGAACTATCTCAGCTTCCAACTTCAATGTCCCATCTATCCTCAATTCCTTCTTCTGGTTCCTGCAAGCTTGAAATAGGCAAGAACCCATTAATCTCAAACCAACCCATCACCTGCAGTTCAATTCTTCATACCACCTGCATCACTTCAAGGCATCATTCACCAATTCTTCATTCCAGATTTGAACCAACAGCACTCGATGTTCTTTTTTAATCAGCAGAAACCCTAACTTCTCTATCACAAATTTGATCTAATTACCATTGCAAATTCGAAATCTAACTCAAACCCAACAGCAAACTCGGTTATTCTTTGTTGAATCCTCCACAACAGTACCAGATTCATTTCGTCACCCAAACCTTCTAGAAATCAAGCATACAGACCCATATCTTCTCTTTGACAGCAACATCATCTCCTTACTCCTTTAGCTTCAGATCCATAAAAGCAAACCCCAATTTCCATTCATTTCCAGAGAACCCTAACTTCAATTTCTGTTGAATCTGAACCAAACCCATCTTTAAATCTTCACTCATTCTTCGCATCCAAACTCCAGCTACAGCCTCAACTTAATTTTCTCGAATCTCTGAAGCTCCCTTCCTCTCTGAATAACGCTGCCACCATCAGACACAGATTGTAATTATAAGAGGAATAATTTCCTCTCTGAATTTTAAGTTGTATGTAGGAAGCCTGATTTTTACTCTAGACACCCACTTAATGGATAAGGGATAACCAGTACATAAATGACTTGTCGGTTCCAGAGAAGTGACAATTCATTCTTCACTCTCTTTTTTTTTCACAACATAGCCTGCTCCAAACGTAACTTGCTTCTGATTTGATCTTTTTGCCCTTTACGCTCCAAATGGATAATTTCTCCTTCTTTCGCTTCAAACGACTCCATTGTACCTAATAGACTAAAAAGCAAACATAAGATACATAATTTGTAAGAAAACTCGCAAAGAAAGCATAAATACTAGATAATAATTAAGGTGTTTACAACACCTATCAGTTTCCAATGTGAAAACCTGAAGTAGTAGATTGTGTACTCTGTTTAATAAGACTTACTCGCTTTTAGGGTTTCCAAAAAAAATTGATCTTCCGGCGTATGTCTGAGCTCCATGAGCGACGCCGTTGTGTTTGTGAGAAGTCCCCAGTCACTCCTCATCGTGTGATAACTGACAACTAAGCCATTGAACCCAACGTAATCGTTTGCTTCTACCATCTTGATGTCTGGGTTGAAAAATGAAACTTGGAATTGGAAATTGATATTGTAACCGAGAGATTAATCTCCCAATGTGGTCGCCAATTGTTTGAGGGTGAAAACGGTTTCTGCTGATTTTGGTAATTTTGTGTGTGTGGGTGAGAAACGAGTCTAAACCCTAAATAATGTAATGCACGAGAGTACTTTGATTCGAGAGATCAATCTGTACAAATCTGGCCTAAACCAAGAAATGGTCGTTCCAGGCTTGCTTCGGTTACAATGTGAAGGAGAAGGGTTGGTCTTAGGAAGGGAAGCGAAGAGAGTGTTGAAGCCAGAATAGTTGATTCTGGATGAGTGGTTGTATTACGACTCGTATCAGAAGGTGAAACGCTAGCAATGTCGAAAGCTAACAGGTGATTTCTGAGTGTTGTATTCTCCTGACCAAAACGTGTTGTTTGGTGGAAATAGGTGAAACCTATTTATATAAGTCGTGATAAAACGTACCCTGGCTTCCTAAGAAGTGGAAGCGGTTGAGTGGTGGAAGAAGTGGTAACGGGTAACGCCTGTAATTGATGTTTCCATAATGAGGATACGTTTCACCACTTATTTCTTGCCATTACTAACCGCCTCACTTTTATGACACTTTCTTGTAACAGGCGTATTGCACGCCGCACGTTGTAAACCGCCAGACCAATACCCTGATGAGCATCGCCCAGTTTGTGACATGTTTTGATGTCTCGAGTGTTTTCATGGAAAACGTGTAGCATGTTGCTATAGTATGGCAAGTTAAGATTGAGAGGTTTTCCGACTCAGTGGCGACCTTCAACGGATGAGATCTGCATCTCGGGATGAAGGGTAGCCGTTGATCGTGGCTACCTTCCGTTTGGCAGCCAGCGGCATGGTGGCATGGCCAGCATGCTCGTGCATACTTTAGGCGTGGCCAAATTAGGGTTTTGGCATAAACCGTGGAATTTGGCATTGCGACCTAAAGTTGCCACAAGTTTGGTGGCAAACTTGTACGACTGAGATCTACATCTCAGGAGGAAGGGTAGCCGTTGATCGTGGCTACCTTTCGTTTGGTGGCCAGCGACATGGTGGCATGGCATGCTCGTGCATACTTTAGGCGCAACCACATTAGGTTTTGGCACAAATCGTGGAATTTGGTATTGCGACAAAAAGTTGCCACAAGTTTGGTGGCAAGCTTATACGGATGAAATTTGCATCTCAGGAGGAAGGGTAGCAGTTGATCGTGGCTACCTTTCGTTTGCATAGCGGTATTGGCAACATGTTGGTGGTATGGTGCCATGCTAGTAGCCGCGGCATAGCGGTATGCCAGTTGCGACATGGCCAAAGCTAAAATTTGCGTTGTGGAAGAATTAGGTAGCAACTTTCCCAAATTAGGGTTTGGCGTGTCGAAACCCTAATTAGTGCGTGTAGTATGCGCGTGCGGCATGTTGGCGTGTGTTTTGGGAAGCAAGCTTAGTATAGCGACCTCTTTTGAGGCCGTGGCAGGTTTGGAGCAACCTGATTGATCGACAGGAAGTGGGGCCAGCATGCTAGGGCGTGGCCACACTTCCAACGCGTGGTGGCGGATTTGAAGCGACCTGATTGGTCGATGGAAAGAGGGCCGACATGCTAGGGCGCGGCCGCACTTTTAGTGCGTTGTGGAGGATTTGGTTGCCTAGCTTGGTTAAGCACGGTTTCGACCAACGGGGTCTAGTATACTGCGCGAGGCGCGAAACCCTAATTTTGCAAACTAGTCGGGTTTATGAGTTCTTTGTGAGTCATCACAATAATTGGCTGGATTTTGTATTCTGCCACACAAAATCTTTATCTACAGAATGCAGTGTGCTTTCTGTCTGAGTATTTCGTGCAATGGCCTTAACTTTGGTACTTGGAGGTTCATGCTACTCCGCTGCGAGTGAACATAAATCCGTCATGCCATACCGATTTAAGGGTTCTGCTGGGGAACATAGCACAGGAAAGTACTCAGTGAGTCTAGTATTGGCGAGGTGCCAGAATTTACAGAGTGTTATGGATATAAGTATATTGAGCGGCTCAATAAATATGTCGGTGGTGAGGTTAGTACTCGCAGCACCGCTTCCTTGCAGAATGATGTCACATCTGATGTAAGGTTTTACGATTTTAACCCTAAGCTAAAAATCACCATCAACACTAGGCAAACTAGGTAATTAATCCGCCATGGATTAGCATGTGCAAAACCTTTCTCAGAATCGAAAAACAGGAGGCGTGGGAGGCGTGGCCACGCCTTAGGCCAACTGGCTCCACTTGCCATTGGCCACACCTCATCCTAAAACGGCCATATTTCTCTCGACCAATCGTGTCGCCTCAAATTAGCCACGCGCACATAAGTTGTGGCTGGGCCCATACTTGCCGGCCACACTTGCCATCGACCAATCAGGTCGCTCTAAAGCCGCCACACTCTCACCAGAAGTGTAGCCACGCCCATGCTTGGCCGGCCCTCTTTTAATAGACCAATCAGGTCGCTCTAAAGCCGCCACACTCTCACAAGAAGTGTAAACATGCCCATGCTTGGCTGGCCCTCTTTTAATCGACCAATCAGGTCGCTCTAAAGCCGCCACACTCTTACCAGATGTGTGGCCGCGCCTTATGTTTGGCCGGCCCCTTTCCTCGGCTAATCCGGCCGCTCCAAAATTGCCACCATACATTAAAGGCCAAACGCACCCTGCCGCGCCACCATACTAGCTGGCAAGCCAAACACACCTTACCACAACAACATATTGATCGGCATGCCAACATGCCACTCTGCCGCGGTAGCATGCCACTTTAGCCTTGGCCACGCCGCCAAGCCCTAATTCTTACCACGACGCCAAATCCTAGCCTTGGCCACGCCAACAAGCCTAATTCTTACCACGGCGCCAAAACCTAGCCTTGGCCACGCCGCCAAGCCCTAATTCTTAACATGACGCCAAATCCTAGCCTTGGCCACGCCGCCAAGCCCTAATTCTTACCACGGCGCCAAATCCAAGCTTTGGCCACGCCGCCAAGCCCTAATTCTTACCACGACGCCAAATCCTAGCCTTGGCCACGCCGCCAAGCCCTAATTCTTACCACGGCGCCAAATCCTAGCTTTGGCCAAGCTACAACGCCACAGGCGTGGCCATACCACAACGCCACTGGCATGCCGCCATGACACGGTTACTAGTATGCCGTTATGCCACGCCACTGGCATGCCGCTCCACTGGCATGCCGCTATGCCACGCCACTGGCATGCCGCTATGCCACGCCATTGGCATGCCGATATGCCATGGATCCACCAAGTGCTACTATGCCAATGGCGCCACTTCGCTATACAACAAGATGCGGCCATAATCAATGGACACTCTTCCTCATGAGATGTAATTTCATCCATCCAAGTTCGCCACTGAACTGACGGACTTGCGGCAAGTCCCATGCAACCCGCTACGCCACGGCTACGCTAGGCGCCACTATGCTAATGGCGCCACTTTGTTACACAACAAAGATGTGGCCATAATCAACGGCTACCCTTCTTCATGAGATGTAATCTCAGCCATTCAAGTTCGCCACCAAACTGACGGACTTGTGGCAAGTTTTAGGCGGCCGACCAAGGCAATCCTAATAGCATCATGTGCTATTTTCCTATGGCAAAGTCTCTTGAATTTGAATTGCCACACATAGCAAACTACTACACATTTTCCACGAAAACACTCGAGACATCAAACATGTCACAAACTGGGGGATACTCATCGGGTATTGGTCTAGCGGTTTACAGCGTGCGGCGTGCAATGCGCCCGTTACAAAAAAGTGTCATGAAGTAGGACAATTAGTGGTGGTGAATAGTAACGGTGTAAACAATTCATTTCCTTCATCATGGAAGCGTAATAACTGGCGGTTACATGAATTCACTTCCCTCATCATGGAAGCATAACGTTTGACGGTTACACGTTACTCTATTCTTCCACCACTCAATCGTTTCCACTTCATACAAGATCAGGGTACGTTTCAATATGACTTGTATAAATAGGCTTCACCTATTTTTCACCAAACAACAAGTTTTTGGTCGGCAATAATACAGTATCTAGAAATCACCTGGTAGTTCTACTTTCAGATACAAGTCATAAACAACCACACCTTTCAGATACAAGTCATAAACAAGCCTGGAACGGCCATTTCTTGGTTTAGGCCAGAATTTTACAGATTGATCTCTCGAATCAAAAGTACTCCCGTGCAATACATTGTTTAGGGTTTAGATTCGTTTCTCACCCACACACCCGAAATTACCAAAATCAGCAAAAACAGTTTTCACCCACAAATAATTGGCGACCACAATGGGAGATTAATCTCTCGGATGCAAATTCGACTCTCGTTTCCATCATCCTACCAGTAAATTCCATGCTTTGAAGCGCATCGTCCAATAAAAGATAGGTTCAGGAGAATTGCGTCTGGGGACTAGAGATTCTCCACCTTACCACGGATCGACAAAAAGATGTTCCACCGACAATAAAGAATGAATGGGGACTTTTCGCGGCAAGGAGGGCGTCACGTAAAGACTTGGATTTACTCCCTGAAGATTCAGTTTTGGTGAAAGGCTCTAAAGCGAGTAAGTTTTGCCAGACAATGTTTACACGATCTATTGTTTGGGTTTTCACATCTACAATGGAAGCCAATAACCCAATCATCCCAAGATTTCATATCTTTCCCTTTCTCACACAACATTCACGGTTCCGCAATTTTCCCGAATGATTTTGCTACTTACATTCGCAAGTCAGATTTTGACATATTGATTGATCTAAAGGCAATTATTCCAAAATAATCCAAAAACTCTTGTAAGAAGCAATCATCTATCAATCCAAAAACCAGAAAACCAAACCATAAACTAGGCGTTTCTTTTGCCTTTCAAAAAAAAAAAAAAAAAAAAAGTCCCTAACCTCGAACCTCACGCCGATGACGCTTACCAAGTATGCGTCTGCGAGTTCATGGACCTTGACTTAAACCAAACAGTACGCATACGGGTATGCATACCATGGTTCCCGGACTTGGATTACACATATGCAAGTACGCACATTGTGCTTATACCTAATTGTTCTAAACTCTCATTTCAACCATTGAAGCATTCTCGGAAGATGGGATTATCTGTCTCACACAAACTATTAGATTCAAAGAATTTTCAAGTGATTGAATGATCAATACGAAACATTCTGAGTCTACATCAAATGACGATCTCACACAAATCATGTAAGATGTTACCAAGCGATTTTCACATGATCATCTTTTGAGTTTCATCAAGAATATAAGATGAACTTGGTTAAAGCGAAAGCTTACCAACACATATTTCGAGAAATATCTAAGCGAGTTAAACTCAGCTCGAAATATCAAATGTGTATAATTGAAGTATATATAGCTATACGACTTTTGTCTCAAATAGGAGATAGAGTAGATAGACTTTTGAGTGATAGATGAGTTCAAGTCTTCACATACCTTTTGTTGATGAAGTTTCGCACGCTCCCCTTAGTAGTTCTTCGTCTTCAATCGATGAACGTCGTGAAGTCTAATGCTCAACTACTCTTTTTATCATAATCCGAGACTTAGCTATAAGTAGACTAGAAATCAAGACTTATAGTTTTAGCAACTAACCTTGAAAACAAGCTTGAGATAGCAACGCTTGCGAGTTCGACCTAACAATCTCCCCCTTTGTCAATTTTAGTGACAAAACTATCAATACATATGGAATACAAAATAAATAATCTTTGTAGCTCTTATTCCAAATGCTTGATTTCCTTGGTTCTTCAACATTACTCGAAATCTTCGTCACTTCCAAGTACTCCAGTGATTCTGAATGTTCAACTCAGCATCATAGTTTTTGAAGATACGTAGCCATAACAATGAGAAAACAGAAGCTCTCAATCATTGTTATACAGTGTCATAGTATTATTACACAACATCAAAGTCCAATTGTATCACAACTTTGACAACAATACTATGGTGATATGTATCACTCCCCCTTAGTCAATACTTCATCTCACATGAAAACCACTCCCCCTTACATAATGATCCGTAACCATATGTATTTGTAGTGTGAACTACACATTAATTCTCCCCCTTTTTGTCAATAAAAATTGGCAAAGGTACGAAAACTAGTGGGATCCTAATGAAATTTCCATAGACATACTTCATGACCAAAAGAGAACATATCAACTTTGTTTAGATGTAATTATATAGCCGAAATTAGATGCATTCATCAAGGAATTAATAAAGATACAAGAAAACTCCTACAATATTCCACAGCCGCACTCCCCACAAATAAGGTAATTAAGCACAAGTTCAAATAAGAACTCTCTCCCATAAAATGGTATTCCCGAAAGAACAACAAGAGCGACCTTACTTTCACAAGAAAATAAGGATTTTTTTGGACAAAATACATGAAACATGAATTTGTATCCAAAATACTCAATTAAATTAACCACAAGAGAACCCATGATTAATTTAATCGGAAATGCTCACATAAGAAAACTTACGGAGCCGCACAGTATTTACACAAAGATGTGGATCAGGAAAACACCAATACTGCGGAACATTCAAAGATTCATTATATTTTCCATCAATATTTGCATAGAGATGTGTAATAGACTTAATCTTTTTAGACAAAAGTTCATCCTATATTCCATCAATATTTGCATAATGACATAATAGGCTTAACTTTTGTTGTCAAAAGCTCATTCAATCTTTTATCAATATGTATTTGCATAATGACATATGAAAGACTTAACTTTTGACAAATATGGGATAATCATAGTTCACGGACGCAAATACACATATCCCATAACAAGTTGCAATATATATTAATACTGCAAAATCATCTTCCAAATAAACTTTAGAATTTAAATAAATTAATCTAAAAACATTGCAAGATGAAAATCGTAGGAAATCGCTATGTGTACTCACAATAATATCTATTCCAAACCCTAATTATCCTTCTTAAAACACAAGAATAAATTCTCATAAGAAGTTTCCTAGACAAAATTAAAAATCAAGTTTCTTTGATAACTTACCTTTGAAAGGGTTCATCATAACAGGTATTGTAGATGGTGGATTTTCGACAAAGGCTAAAATCGTAAACCCATAATTATATATATTCCTGATCCAGCAATCAGACGAGTATTGAGACTCATGTCTCTCGACGAAAGCATGAAATCTCGTGCAACAAGAATTTCTGACTGAGACTACTATCTCTCAGAGAATATGCGGATGTGCAGTCTCTCAGATGAGGCACGGCATATCTCGTAAATACTGAGCAAGTTCAGAAATTATTTTTATATATGATCGAAAGATTGGACGGCTTATAGACAGCTTGCCTGCTAGTATAAAGCAATAACGTCTTCAGGATGTAAAAATATTTTCCCTAACTATATAAAAGAAATATGACGCTTCAACAAGCTCATATCATTCGACTCATGAACAATTAATGCTCCTAGATGATCGTACTAGTATAGAGCCATCAATTAATTATTCCTAAATCACTAGATTCATTCACTGAATCCCTGAAAGATATTCTACATTTTTCATAATATTTCGTTACTTCAATTCATGGTCCTTCCCAGCAGAATTCCACGGGTTAGTAATAAATATCTAACACACGGGCATTTGATCATTATCGAGTAAGCCCCGACTAAAATGGTGCAAGTGTATCCAATGCACTAACGAGCACCTGAATGCACGAATGAATATTTCAAAATACGACGAGACGATGAACCTATGCAAAATAGGAAAGAAAATAATAAAATATTAGCCAAAGCGCTGGGGACTGGACCCACCGGCCGACCGGTCGTGCCATGACCAGTCCCACACCCAGTTTTATATTTTATCATATTTTTGTTATTTTCCTTAATCTTGTGAAGATCCTTTCATTTGAACAAATATCCTTTGTTTTGAAGGAACTCCTCAGTTTCATGGTGTTTCCTTCGCATCAAGGAAATAATATAAAATTGGGAAAAATGTCGTGGGATCGTGTTTATTAGCCAACCGGCTATGCCTTGATCCTGGCCGGTCCCACACCTCATGATTCCTCATTATTTTATTATTATTTCCCTAATCTCATGAAAACTCCTTAATCTCATGGTATTTCCATAAAACCATGAAAAAATAATAAAAAATTAGGGAAATTCGTGGGACCGGGCCCAGCCGGCCGGTCATGCCCTAACCAGTCCCACACGCCCCTTATTTTATTATTATTATTTTTTATGTTATTTCCTTGATCCCATGGAATTCCTTGATTTCATGGTATTTCTTTCAAATTATGAAAATTCCTTCAAATCATGAAAATAATACATAAAATTATATAAAATTAAGGAAAACTCACAGGACCGGGCCTAGCCGGCCGACCATGCCCAAGCCGGTCCCACACCCTTATTTTATTATTATTATCTCATGGAAACTCCTTCACTTCATGGAAACTCCTTGATTTCAACAAAACTCCTTAGTTTCAACAAACTCCTTGATTTTATGATATTTCCATAAAATCATGAAAAAATATAACAAAAATTAAGGAAATGCTATGGTACTGGACCCATTGGTCGGTCGGTCATGCCTTGGCCATAGCCGGTCCCACACTTCCTGATTCCTTCATTTTGTTGTTATTTTCCTTCATCTCATGAAGTTTCCTCAGTTTCAGCAAAAATCCCCGATTTCTTCATATTTTCCCAAATGATTGCTCAAACGCACATCCGAAAATATCAAAATTCTTGGGACTGAGACGCGAACACTTTGGTGACATGAGCATATTACCTTGACCGACCAGGGTTGGCTCTTTGGCTTGCAAGAGGCCGGTCCCTCATATTTTCATCATTTGACCTAATTTGTTCATATTCGGTTCAAACTCTTCCGAACAATTTTGGAATTTCATGAAACGATCGTCATTCGATCCCGTGATCACCCAGGGTCGGTTTCATGACCCCTTGGTCGGTCCCTAATCTCTTCATAATTAATTATATTTTATCACCTAAGGCTCGGACAGCATTATTTTAATAAATGATTAAACCAAAGATTTAATCATTCTTTCATCAACAAATCAACAAGTCTTCAAGAGACCTTGGTATTTGCTCACTTGAGAATCTGGGCGCTACATGGTCGACCCATGATCCCATGTAGTCGGTCCCTCCTTCACTCCGTGGTTAATTTTCAATAAGCCATCAATTGATCGAATTAGGGTTTTGAGTCCAAGGTTCATAATTCCAGATTCAAACGCTAATAATTTTACGATGATCTCATGGTCAACATTTTATTAATTATACTTGGTTCAGTTGCCAGTATTTAAATTAATATTTTATTTAGTCATGCTACCAATAATTCATCAAATGAGCAACATTTGCTCAGATGGGCAGTATTTGCTCAAACCAAGGAAGATTGCTTCAACCATCAATATTCAACAGTTCATCGAATGAGCAATATTTACTCACGTTAACTATGTTTATTCATACATTATACCTCTGTCTCAACAGACATGTTCAATTCATGAATATCATAACATTTTCAAATCATGTTCGACTCAACAATACTTGGACTCATCGTCCCATGAAGTCATGAAGTCAGCAACTGACTAACTAATCACGAGACATCAATCGTGTCACATGGTGGGATATTAACTAGGGTATTGGTCTGGCGGTCTACGACACATGTTTTCATACACACGATGAGAATGTGAGCAAGTCGTGCAATCAGTTTAAGGAGTTAACAAAGTAGTGGGTGGAAAATCGACCAAGTCTCCGCACGTTGAGCAACTGGTTTTAACACGATTTCCACTTCTCCACTCTTTGATTCCATCAACTATCACACTTCAGGGGATCATGGTGTTTACAATTCTAGCAATATAAATAAGTCTCTGAATGCTGATTGAAGACAAGAAAATCTCACGTCAAACAGACAACACGAGATTAACAACTCAATATTTGAGCAATTACTCTCAACAGAGCAAATTCAATCATTCAGAACTTATTTTATTTTCAGAATACACAACACACCTACAATCTTCGATCACCATTGATCTCACACATTTCTCAGCTTCCCTCCTACAGATCGACCCATCCTCTCTTGTGACCGAATTTACTCTGGAACAGCCATTGTCTTGGTTTAGGCCGGAGTACTACAGATTGATCTCTCGAATTCAAAGCACTCCCTTCTTGCAGTGCATCTGTGTGAGGTTTGACAGTTCGCTCGGTTCAAGGAGTTTCCTCCGCACGGTCATCTCCTTAATTCCGTAAAAACCAGCAACTCGTTTTGCCCCATCAACAGATTGGCGACCACAGTGGGAGATCATTCTCTTGGTTGCAATCTCACTTCTCACAAACATGGTCGGTCTTAGGTCTGGTTCAGTTACCAACCCGGATTTAACTAATATTTCAAGCTCTAGTGGTACCGCCAACACCACTCCTCCGGCGCAACCTACCACCACTACTCCTCCGGCGCAACCTGCCACTACCACTCCTCCGGCGCAGCCTACCACTACTATCCCTCCGAGCACTGGTACTCCAGTGATCACCCCTGCAAGTGACGGCGCCGGAGCCATCAACAATCCACTCTTCGGCCGGTCTCCTGAAGAAATCAGAGAAAATCCACCTACCATAGGTGATATTATGAAGGTGCAAGAAACTCTTGCCAAGAATCAGACTGACATGGCTGCCACTCAGAAGGAACTATTCAACTATCTCAAGACTCTTACAGACAAGATGTTAGAGAAAACTCAGGAGAAAGGAAAAGCTAAAGAAACGTCTTCAGACGCTGATCCCGAGGTCACTCCGATCCATGTAGTAGACGATGAGGAAGTTCCTAAGGCTGCAGATAATCCACCAGCAAAAGAACCATCCAGTTTCATCACTCGTGAAGACCTGGAACGTCTTTTGGAAGATCGTGGAAAAGATAAAACACCCTTTGTCCATCGTCACCAACCTCCATACCCTGCTGATACGCAAAGAACTCCTGTACCAAAAGGTTATACCTCTCCAACCTTCACACTTTATGATGGAACATGCAATGCTCGAGAACATGTTTCTCGATTTCTGGAAGCACTGGGTGAACATGAGCACAACCATACTATCCGTTTGAAAGAATTTTCGAAGTCTCTAAAAGGCAAGGCATATACCTGGTACAACAACATCGCACCAGGAAGCATCAAAAGCTGGGGAGAGATGGTCAATGCTTTTTACAGAAAGTATTTCTTTGTTTCAGAGCAAATCACCCTCTCTGATCTCGGAAGGATGTTTCAAAGGAGCAACGAACATCCTAACGATTATGTGAAAAGGTTCAGAGTTCAAGCTTTGGACTGCCATGATCCAAATGTCACAGAGCAACAACTCGTGGACTTGTGCATCAATGGAATGATTCCAGTCTACAGAGCCTTATTAGAAAATCTCAGGTTTCAGACTTTCTCAGAACTTCATGAAGAATCTAAGAGATCGGCAACTAATGTACCTGCTTTATTGGAGAGAGATAAGACTACAAAAGCTGAAGAATCACGAGAAACTCGAGGAAGCAGACGTTTAATCAACAAACAATACAACCTCCAACCTTCCACAAATGTTGTTGCAGAAGGGAGCAAACGGAAAGCCGAGCCACAGCGCAAACATACTTCCTCAACTCCTTCAAAGGCGCAAAAGAAGGATAATACGCAAGTTCCTGCTCAACACACAGAAGCTGATCCATAAGCACCTGATTTCCCCTGCTCCATTGAAGAAGTTATTGAACTTCTAGACGCCTGGATTCAAGACGGTGCAATCAAACTGCCATATGTCAAAAAAGAACCAACTGAAGAAGCCATGGAAAATCCTCGTTACTGTCGCTTTCATAGGTTCGTCAACCATCCCACAAGTGATTGTAGAACTTTGAAGCGCATATTCAAAGAAAAAATCGAATCAGGAGAACTCAACTTGGGGACTGAAGGAGTACACAGAGATCCTCTCCCAGTCAGAACCTTCACCCTTTCTGAACCGCCTGTCAAGGAAGCAGTCTAGTCCTTAATCGATCATGTCTGCAAATTGCTATACTTATCAAAGTCTCAAAGGGGAGACATGTTTGCTGCACTGAATCACATCGTATCATGGAAGCGTTTGTCGATTCAAGAGCCTTCAACAACAGACGAAGAAATGCACGACTAGGGACTTCTCACCACAGTCCATCTCAAGGGAAACGAGTTCAAACGAGCATTGATTGAAGTTGGCACTGCTTTCAATGTTATCCCTCTTAAAACTCTCAAAGCCGCTGGTGTCACACGACAAAAAGCCATCCATGATCCAGTAACAATCACAAATCATGAAGGAACACCCAGAGACGCTTATGGCCACATTACTCTCAAGGTGAACATAAACTCATCATGGACAGAAACAAAATTTTACATAATCCGAGAAGATCTAGGATATGATATGATTCTTGGACGCACGTGGATTCATGCTAGAAAGGTAACACCAACACCTTCAATTGCACACTTCTCTGTCGAAGAAACCTCTGATTCAGAGGAAGAAAAAGAGGATGTTTCACCGTTCGAGTATCTGGAGGAGGTCAAAGCCTTGACAGAGCTGACACAAAATCCTGAGGAAAATGCAAACGCTTTTGTCAAAAGATTCCGTACTCAGGCAAGTATTATTCCCCATCATGTGTCCATATCATCAGTTTTCAAATATGCTTATCTGGTCCGAGGGATTCATTCCACCAACAACTTAGCTATTGCAAAATGCTATGAGTGGATAATCTCACCTCAGCAATATTTCACCAAGTGGCTGGATGCAGAACCTCTCCGAATCGAACACCTCACTAATACAGTCATTTCCGAAATAATGGCTGAGTTCGACAAACAGTATCCCAAATACTCTCCTTTGCACGAATGTCCACATGTGCCACAAAGTTGGAAGACTTCAACAACAGGGAATTCCACTGCACGAAGAATTCCAAATCAGCAGAAAATATTCAGGGCACGGATGATCAAATCTAACAACTTCCAGGAAGGAGATTTAGTTCTCAAAGCAACTAAGCGTAACTTTCATTCTGCAAAGAACTCCAACTGGGAAGGACCTTTTATGATCTCTAAGTCCGTTGCCGGTGGCTACTACAAGTTGATCAACATGGACAACAAGGAGACTTTGGCCGTGATACATGAGAATTGGCTCAAGGCCTTTGACGTTTAAGGTTTTGGATATTCGAGGCATAGGATGCTCAAGGCATGAACACCTTAAACATTTGGTGTTTAGAATTTTATTTCATTGTATTTCAATTCCTCCAAAATGTTTGCAATACTTGCATTCAGAAATTTATCAAAATTCAGTTTACTTAAAGAAAATCTCTATCAAACCCAAAGAAAATCCTCAATCATCTACTTATCCAAAACCAATCAAAACCAGAAACCAAACCTCACATCTCTTAGAAGTTCGAAGTTCAAGAGATTATGAAAATAAATCAAAGAAAATCAAAGCAAAGAAAGACTTTTGCTCCTCTCGCATCTTTCAAGACTTGTAAGGCCGCCTTCTCCATGTTCAGCTCTTCAGTCAGCCTAGCAATCTTGTCTTCCTTCTCCATCACAGCATCAATTGGAAAGGGTATGTTCTTCTCACATAATTTCTTAATAGCATTTATCTTCTTACGAAGCCACTTCACGTTGAAGCCAAGTCTCTCAGAATTCTCCAAGTTGAACTCCCAATCAAAGAGTACATCTGGAGTCACATCATTTCTGGCCCTAGTGCATATATCACTTACAACATGCAAGATAACACTTACTTGCATGGTTAAGGAATAAGCACGCTTTGGGTCTCTAGTAACGACGGTATGACCAAATTTCTTCCATATTTTCTCGTACAAGTTGGCATATCCTATGGGAACGCTGAATCCACCAACTAGTTCGTGATATGGGAGTGATGCGTCAAAAGGAAGATCAAAAGCAACTCCTGTACTTGGGTATTCATGCACCACCATACATTTTTCAATTACTGGAGCAATCTCTACAACAAATAGTTTCTTCGATCTCTTCTACTTGCGTCGCTTCCTTTCATCACCAAGCAACAACAATCAAAGTCTCGATCTCCTTAATTGCTTCAACGACAACACTCTCACGGCCTTGAAGTGCAGAGATGGTTGGGTCTTTGTCAATAACCCCAGGGTTGCTCGTCTCATCATTATTGACTCCTTCATTCTCAACTTCAGTATTTTGCACCTAATACGAAGATTACATGAGATTAGGATAATCCAAGCATGAAACCAAAAGAAATCATAAACCACAGCATATTAGTGGTCTAACATCATCAAGGTTCTTCATTCTACATGCTAGATGTCAACAAATAACGTGAAAGTCACAAAAAACACGTTTTACAACAAGCTCGCCTGAGAAGACTTTACACTGTCCTATACAAAATGATGAACTGGGATCAATTGGTGAAGAATCAAGGGTTTAGTTATATACCATTATCTTTGTATGGATGTTATCTACAGCATATCAAAATTTCATAGCAATCGGATAAACGAGCAAAAAGATGTGGTTGAAATATCCGACTACATGACAGCTGAAGACCTCCTGAAAGTCTCCTGGATGTTTACTGTTTCTTCGATTTAGACCCCTAAACGTGCTCAAACTTAAAAATATTCTTTGAAAAAGCTTGGAAATTTCCTGGGCATAAAGATACATATGCGTATCGCGAAAATCTGATATCGGACGAAGATTTTACGGCGTTTTTGCTAAAAGGCTGAGTTCTGAAATTTCTGGTGACGTATTTTCGGCAAAGCTTTTCATATATTCACATACATTCTCATTCATTCACTCATGAATCAACATTTTATGCTCCTATGGATAAAATTCAAAGGAAATACTTACTTGGGTGGTCTTTGAAGCATTCGAAGAACTAGAATTCCTCGCATTGACATCGATAACACCATTACTTTCATTCGGTTTCAAGCTATGGGAGTTTCCTTTATCACCATCCTCCAAACGAGCATCATCAGTACTCTCCACTTCCATGGAGACATTCTCCTGGACATATTCACAACAATTAGCATTTTTTATCTACAAAGCATCATGGTTCGTTATAGGGAGAAACACTTACAGCCTCTTCTTCATCATTCAAATCAGAAGTTGTTTGCCCAGTAGCAGAGAACTGAAGACCGTCAATACTCGATGGAGTAAAATTCTGTAACAAAATAACAAATATTGGTTTTTACGATCCTAATTACATGGATGAGAAGAAGTCATGGTAAAAAAAAGTATCGATGACTCACCAAACGAATCACTGGGGACTTTATGGTGTTAGGTAACATCTTATAATTCTTGTTCCTGCCTTCTCCACCATGAATAGTTGCTTCAGTTTCTGAGAAGTCTACATCGATTCGAGGTCTTACGTTATGACCGTCATGTGGAAAGTTTTGATGCAATAATTAAAAGACAGTTATCATAATCTTATAAAGACTTCGTAAAGAATACTTACTTGTAAACATCCTGGAGATGTTTTCCGTTTATCACTACCAGGGAAATACTTCAATCTTGGTCGAGTAGCAATCATCTCAGTAGAAGGAGGCTCCTTCACTAAAGGTTGATCAACTCGCACGAAATCAAGTAAACGCTTGAGTTTTTGATCCCAAAAGTTTTTGATCCCAAAGGAGTTACATATGTGACTCTCTCAGAGCTGGGGAACCAGAATTCACTTCCTTCCACATGTGTGCGGTCCAGACGGGTCATGAGCTGTTCAACTGAGGGTTTCCTTCTTTGAAAAGTCGGAACACACTCATCCATACCCATTTTCCGAGCCGCCTTATCAATATTGTATTCTTTCACCAAGAATTCTCTATGTATTATGGATATCAGATAACCGGGAGTACAACTTAACATAAAAGACCTCTCGCCGTCATTCAAATCAGCACCAGATTTCAAAGTCATACTCCCTTCGGTATTAAAAGTTGTCAACTGAGAGATGTAAGGGGGAACTGACACCCATGGGCGGAAGTTGAACTCAGATTCACGGTCTAAGACATCAACTAAGAGAGTCTTGAGTCGAGGTTGTTTTGTAGACCGGCATGATCCAGGCATTGGCCTTCTCAGAGAAAACATGGCGAGCATCAGTGTTCAATCCTTGCAAAATGGTACATGGAATGGGTGTGTAATTATTGAAATGCTCACACATCAGAGCTTGAAGAAACATTGTATTGGCATAACATTCAATCTTCATAAAACCATTTGAGATGCCGGAGTCTATAATCAAGGAGTCCAAGTTAGAGTACAAAGAACCAAGGAACAAACTGCTTATTGGGAGCTGCTCACCCTGAGCCATATTAATTGCAAAGGGAATCACAAACGGCTTCAACAAATTTCCAGCATCTTCAAATACATCTCTGGACAGCCATAAACACAAAAAAGCAGCAATAGATAACGTACCGTAAACAGGCCACTCCAGAGGAGTATCTCTTGGCCACCAGTGTATTAACCAATGAGGATAGCAACCTTTGCTACCAGATGCCTTATTAATCTCCTCCATTGTGGTTGTCAAGGTGTTAGAGATTACGATTTCCTCTGATGAAGAAAGACCTTCAGGAAGATTACCCGTGATTGGAAGATGCAACAAAGCAACTACATCTTCTAGAGTAATGGTAAACTCTCCCCATCTGCATATGAAAGAGTGAGTTGGAATACACCAGCGAGCAAGTAGAGCTACTATACCTCGCGCATCATGAAAAATGAACAAATCTCCCGAAGCTTGAATAGCCCGTATTACTTGTGCATCATGCAACTTGGCTCGAACACGAGGAAAACCTAACATGTACCTTACCCATCCAGAAAACTTTTCCAAGGGCCGTCGAGAAAGCTATAATTCGATGATTGATGCAGAAAAATATCCTCGTTCAAGACAGAACCGAATGGCTGATGATTATTTTCAATGATGTCGTAGTAAAAGGTTCGTTGAGACTTGTGAAAGCAGATTTTTAGACTTAGTTTTTAAAGCAAAAATATAAAAAACTCAAAATACAAAATGTTGTGAAAATTATGGAGAGGCTGGAGCTAGGATTTCACCATTCATCAATACTTATGTGGTTTTAAATTAATTTATATCATGCAATTTAAACAATTGATTTGATTCTAAAGTATTTCCAAAATCATATTTCCAAAATATCAAATGTTAGTCGCAAGCATAACACATCAAGAGTCTAAAACTAAGCATGCATCATCAAGAGAAAACACATTTGATTAATAAAAATCATTTAATTCATTTTTATCAATGCAATTAATCATATAAAAATATTGCATAAATTAATAAAGTAAATATTACCACATAATTCTTGATAGAATGGCTTCCTCCGTCGCCCCGGAGGATGGGTTTAGCTCATCATGTTGGAAACACGCTCAAAAGTTGATTTCATTGCTCAAAAATGGTTCACAAATGATGAAATGGGAGAAAAACAATAAAAACCGGGTTTGTAACACTTATATTTGTTACAAACCAGCTATTACAGAGAACGATAATGATGAACTGTTGCTGTTGATGTAGCTCTGTGACCCACGCTTGGCATTCGTTTCCACTGTAGCATGAACGACTGTCTACTGTGCGTCTTATGTTGTTCGTGTTCTTGGTGCAGCAGCAGCAGAAAATAATTATGTAACTTGATTTTCTCGATCTGTTGATGCTCTTTACCTCTCCCTAACTCTCCGTAGCCTGTATATACTTCCCCAGCACTATATATAGACTCTCAGGACCAAGAATAATGTCTCATAACTCCACAAAATCTCCCATAACTCGACAGCAGAGAAAATTATTCTCGGGAATATTTTATTCCCTAATTTATCTCCTCGCGCGTTGATTTTACACCAGCACACTCTAAACAGGTTCATACACGTTCCATAAGAAGTGTAACAAGCTTTATACTCGTGCAAACTTTCCGTAACAACATCACAGAGCATCCGAGTATCCTCTCGCCTCTGTTTTGCCTCACTCGAAAATACAGTCAATTCTAATCGAAGCAAGCAACCATAAAACGCCTGTTAAGCTCAATCAAGTTATCCCAATTGTAGTAGCAGGAAATCCCACACTACACCCCTCACAAGAATTCACACAATCAAGTCATTTTAAGATGAACAATTATAGTCTTTATTGATTAAACTCACGAATGTTACAAGATGGAAAGGAAATAAGCTAAAGAATTTACAACCGCTCTAAACTTTATCTCTCTTAATAACTTGCCCAACACTCGAAAAAGATCTCCCTTCTCTTAAGATTGTTCGGCTCTTTATATAGGACATTACATAGTGGATGACAGCTAAGTTGTCCTTTATTTTTGGATCTGACTTGCGACATTCTCGCGAGTGTACAAATGTTAAATCTCGTAGCACTCCTATATCTCGCTAGGTCTTCACATCTTTCTCGTGTTCAGGTTGTCGTCATCTGTTGCGTCATTTATATTACTTATCTGCGATATCTTCGCAATGTGTCGTTTATGGATTTCGCAAGGGTCTTGGTGTTGCGATATTATGATCCTACATCTTGCCTCTTCTCATATCTTGTCTGCGAAGGAGAGAATGTCATGAGAATTAGTACTTTCCAAATGCCGTAGCTGTTCATTTTTTCCTATTTTCCTGTATTGACATGATTTTGTACTTTTACGCAGAATTTATTACACGTATTTCTTCCTCCATCTATTTCTTGACACGTCTTTTTCAACTGTTTTTTCTCAACCGTTCATTCTACTCTTCGCATTAAATGTGTTTTCCTTTTCGAGAAACCTTCTCTCTATATATACTTTTCTTACTCCTCTCTTCTTCTTTTTTACTTTCCTTCTTGCTTTTTTCTGCAACGTTTCTTTAATCTCTCTCTGTAACTTTCGCTTCTGCTACTATAAATCTTCTTCTTTTTATTTGTTTTGATCTTTCATCTTTTCTTCATTCCCATACTGAAAATGGCTCCAGTTGGTCGCAGATATGAAAGTCTTCTGGAAAAAGTTCAGAAAGATTTTGAAGAGAAAGGTTTCATATTATCCACCATTCCCAATCAAGAATCTAAATCCATTTTGTCTGCCAAACTGTTTGTTGATCATCATTGTAATGATCAGGAAATCATAATTTCGCTAGGTCAGATTCTCGCTGGCCTTCCCATTCCTCTCTATGACCCTGATCTTCCCTTGTTTTATGAAATTCTTGCGCATGCGAAATTCTCGCGAGCCTTCTACCAATTAAGCGGGGATTGTATCCGCTTAATGCTTGAATTCGCCAACCGAGGTGCTGGTAATGGGTCTCTTTACCCAAAAGAAGTCATGGATCCTAAATTTGTGGACTTAGAGATATGCACTGAAAAATATACAGTAGAGAGTTTCTTCGAAAACTATGAGGTAATAAACATGAAGAATGATAGAACTCGTTGGGGTGCTCGTTTGAAGATAAAAAAAAAATGTTGCCAGCGATAAAATGCTTATGCAAGACATCGATTGGCATTCTGGCAAAAACAATATTCCCCGCCATTCTAAAGACGATAAGTGGTGCGTCTTTCCGCTAGCTTTGAAAGGACCTTACATTTCAGGTTCAAATGTGGTCCCTGCGAATCTCTCCAATTATCAGCCTTGGGTTTTTAACTGGCCTGAGAAATCAAAAGAGGTATGTTTCCTAAATTTCGCTCAGTTTATAATCTTCATTCCTTTTTATACCTATTAATCTTGCGAAATTTTCTGATTATCAAGTTGAGAAGAAGCTACAAAAGAAATGCTAAGGCAAGTACCCTAGAAGCACTCCGTTCGATCACGGATGAAGTAAGAAATACTTTTCTTTATTATTTTTAACAATATTTTTGCCTCTGTTTCTTATCTTCATTCGTGTGCGAAGGTTGGTGCTGAAGTTGTTGAAGAAGAAGAAAATCTTGATATTGCGAAGGCCAAGAGCAAGAGTAAGGGTCTTCTTCGCAAGGGGAAGTCCGCTGCCCCACCTTCAAAGAAACGAAAGATTCATTCCCCTTCTCCTTCAAGTCCTCAATCCAGCGAAAGCTCTGATGATGAAGATAATGATGATGTTGATATTTCTCTCGCAAAGGATAATTCTCCAACTGAATTTTCTATGGCGCAACTATCCAGCATCTTCTCTGACTCCATGCAAGGAATTGGAGATGATCGTCTCTCTAGCACGTGCAAAGCTCTCGTGAGTATCTGTGATGCTCCTTTACTAGAGGGTGATGATTCTCTTCATGGGGTCTCCAGATCAGTGACCCCCAGCTTTCTAAATTCGCTTGGTGTCTTGGTATGTCTTTGTTCCCTTATTTCTTCATAATTTCGATTTTAAGTTATATCTTGATAATTTCTTTACTTTCCTTTATAGTCCGGGAGAGCTTTCTTCGTTGTTGCCTCATATCTTGAGAAAAGGCGCAGTATTCTTGAAAACAAGAATCTTCAACTTCGCAAGAAAAATGAAGAATTGGAAATTGAAGTTGTTGCTCTTCGCAAGAGAAATGAAGAGTTTGAAACTGAAGCTGCTACTCTTCGCGACAAGACCAAGCAACTAGAAATTGATTCTTCCACTCAGAAGAATAAGATATCTAGTCTTCAAAGCGCCAACCAACAACTTTATGGTATGAGACTCTTCTCTTTTCCTTTGTTTTGTTCTCTCATTATCTTCCCTTATCTGACTTACCATTTTCGCAGACGTTTATAACCTTTCTGATGAAGCCATTCTTCTTCACTCATTCCCTGATCCTATGGATAACGATGCTCTTCTTGATCACCTCAACGATTTTTTGAATAATTTTTCAAATAACAAGATTAAATCTCTTCCTCTAAACGAACTTCAATCCAACTTCCGCCTTTTAGAAATTGATCATAGATCTAGTTTAGGCTTAGCCAACCAATTTAAACGTCTATATCTTAGTTCTAAAGAGAAAATTAATACTTTAAGGAAGAAAATCAGTGATCTCATAGATGACAAAGATCGCATTGCTAGTCAAGGTGCTCAAGCATTAGCGAAATTCCAAAAAACTCTTCTTGAGTTTCAAATTGAACGGGATGAATCCATCTGCAAAAATGCTATTCTTAGTGAAAGAGATAATCAAATTCGCTCCCTCCTTCTCATAAACAATGATGATGAATTCGCTTGGGCTGCGAAGGTTCTAGATGAAGCCAGAAATAATTTAGGTGTTAACGTTAGTCTTCAAGTTGAGCATACGGCCTTGATTAGGGATATGATTTTTGACAAAGAAGGTTGTTAATCATTCTTCTTTATTTAACTGTTTGTTTTTTATGAAATTGTTATTGAGTTGCTGATTCATTGTCATATGTTCGCAGAGGCTGAGGAGAGATTTCGCAAAAAAATTGAAGAACTTGAATCTGAGAAAGAACAGCTCGCAAAGGACTTTTCTTCTCGAGATGACAAATATTCTAAATTGAAGAAGCAACTACAAATTACTGTTGCGAATTTCAAGAATGATGATATTATTTTTCTTAATCAGACTATTAAGATGGTCTGTGACGACAACAGCATTCCTCATTCTTCATACCCTTGCCTCCTTGATGAAATCCCTAAGAATGTGCCTTCTTTGGATATCTCTGACAGCGATGTGATCGCTGTCGTAAGCGTCAAAAATAAATTACACTTTCTTACTACTCAAAATATATAATGAAGCAAGGGCAAGAAAGGATCGATCCCACAGAGAGGTCTAGGTTGTCAAATTGTTTCAGTTCCCTATAAATAACACCGGGATTTTGTGATTATAATAAACTAAATAAAAGCAAATAAAGAAAAGCAAACAAATCGAATCAAATTACGGATGAGAAAGTATTGGTCATGGATTTCGTTTTCAGTCACAAACATGTTTTCAACACAATAACTAGATTTGATATTTTAATCTCAACTTTTATCAAAGACCCTAGAATACCTTGATCGCAAGAATATCCCGCTAATCTCCTATTGTCATCAACAAACACATTAAAAGATGCGAATATGAATTCTACCTAAAGGAACAACCTAATGTGTAAAAGCACTAATCAAGTTTAATTCCCTAGATGCATTAAGTTCTATGAAATCAGGCCAATCAAAGCAATCGAACGAGGAAAGCGCACTAATCCGATTTAACAAAGGTTATGGTTCACATGTGATTACTAAGATGTATCACTACAAGCAATAATCACAATTATGCTACTTGTAATCAGGAATCTATCACTTTTGCGTATAATAAATCCTAATCTAGCAAGAGAGATGAAAACAAACTCAATCGATTCGCGACTCGACTAAACAAGCATTCAAATCATGTAACAATATTGATGGTGAATCATAAACGATAATATGAGAGAAAACTAATTTATTGAATTAAAACCCATGTTTGGAAATCCAACTTATTCCATAACCAATAATAAAACTCTAGCTCATATTCATGGAGTTCATAACAAGAAGAAAGAGAAGTTTCATGTTTCTAAACCCTAGAACAAAAGTAGAGGCCAAAAAGAATAATAAAAAGATTAAAGATTAAAGATATTCCTCCAAAGTTGTAGAAACTTTCTCATTTATAGCTCTTCTTGTTCCAAAATTAGGTCAAGCCCCAAGGGTCCAAAAGATAGAAGTCCACCAAGCCCATAAGAGGGAGAAACCCATGTAGAAATTATGTCCCAAAAGTGGTCGCCGGAAAACTGGGATTATGGCCGGAACTTGGCCGGAAAGGTCGTCGGAAAGCATCTCAGGTGACCGGCAAAGTCCGCCCAGTCACCGGTTCAGCGAGTCAACTCGGTCGGGTCAACGGGTCAGCTCGGCTGGGTCAACTTGGTCAGACCACTGAGTCAAACCGGGTCAAACAAGTAGCTAGATGACTCAACTCAGAAATCAGACCTGAGTCAGGGTCTAGTCAGCCGAGCCAGCTGTCAGAATGAGCTGCCATTGCACAGTCCAGTGTTGCACAATCTTGGTGCATTACCAATTGCAATTCCAGCCAAGAAGGCTGTGCATTCAATACCTCCATGTAAACCTGATTAGCCACCAATTCATGCTATCTCTTCCCTGCAATCTCAGACCTGTATTTCACCTCCATTCCTCGGCATTGCAACTTCATTCTCACCCTGGCTCACTGCACACAACCAGCTTGCACCTCATATCCAGTTCAGCTCAGTGCCAACATCAAATACCACACTGACTTCTTCATCTTACAAACAATTTGCACCTGCAATTCATATGAATGTAAAGTAACCCATTCATTCGAAGCTCTAAAATATGTTCAGCACAACATAATGGCAACAAGCCTTCTTGACTGAATCTCAGTCATTTCCAGTGACAGAACATACAGATCCTTCCATTCTCCAGCTTCCACCAGGCCTGCAATTATATCTCAATCCATTCCACCAGTCATAGCAGCAATCATACAACCTTGAGCTGCACCTGCATTGCCATTTAGCTCACCATACTCAACTTGCAATAACCCCAGTGCCATGAGCCTCTGCCTGCATCTTTAATCCACCAATTCTACCTGCAATTCAGTTCAGGCCATGATACACAGCAACACGGCCTTCATTTGAAGCTCATTTTCTTAACCAATACCTGAGTTCAACAGCATCAACAACCTTCTGCTTATGCAAGTCCTCCATCTCTGTCACTCGACTCCATTCCATCACCGATTCCATCATGCAGTCTCCACAGTCTCGGCAACCCACTGTCAAAAGCCTTATACGTCATTAGCAATTATTCACAGCACCATTGATCAAATGCATCTTCTCCAGCTCTGACATCGTCATCGCCGCTTCGGGCTCAACTGCCATTCTCTTCGCGTCACCACTGTCAACACCAACTTCCAGTACTTCACAAGCAACAAAATCCACTAGTAACTTCAACATCATCCCAGAGACATTCTCAGATTCTAACCAAGTCCCTGCAATCGAAACCAAACATCACAGTGTTACCAGCACTACCAGACTCTCCTCTTCTCAGTTGTTGTAGCTTCAAAACCACCAGTGCTGCAACTTCTCCGCTTCTCGAACCACATCACCAAATTCGTCTCCATTACATCTCAGTTCAACCCCAGCTGCATTACTTGCATTTCCTGTAATAACCCATTACCAAGACATTAGATCATCACCTACCATTCCATCTCAGTTTAGCCACCTGCTTGCAATCGTTGCAACCATTCACTGCTAAGCTCCAGCTCTACAACTCTTGGTCTCAATTCCGTCACCAGAATCATCTCAGTTAACATCCAGTTGCCATCAATTCTTTGTTCTCCTTTCCATTTCAGGCACTCAACACCACAAAATCATCTTCTCCCATGTTTGAATCAACAGCAGCCACCCATGAATATCTCCACAAATTCCTTCCAACAGCCACATCTTGTTCTTGACAGCAAACCCATTTCAGAATCTCCATCAAAACCCATTATTTCCTGTTCAACATCAAACCCTAGATTCAATTGGCAGAAAGTTCACCAACTATGACTCAAACTCTGCCCAATTTCTTCCCTCTTAAACCTCCAGTTCCAGCTAATAACCAGTCACAATTCCAACAACACCATAATCTCTCATTTCACCACCTGAGCTTCCATCACCAGCTCTGCCTCAAGATCATTACAGCATCTTCTCGATTCAAAACCCTGAGCTATTATCACCACCAACTGCCGTCCGCTCCATCAGTTTCTAACTCAACAGATATCTTCTTTTATTCTTGGTTCAAACACAGATTCAAGGAAGAACCCCAACTCTTCAATCAATAGAGAACCCCTCTCTAGATCTTAAATTACATTCTCTGATTTCTACATCTCATCTGTGCTTGAATTCATCTTCACAAATCGAACCATCTTGCTGCCAAACCTTCAATTCATGGTAGCAATCTGATTTCTTCTCTTCATTTAATCATCTCATTGATTCATGAATCTCATCTGTAGCTATTTGAACTTGAAGAAAAGAGGGGATGTGTTGTCTGAAACAACGCCACCAATTCGACCTAGTTAGGTCTAACAATCTGGGACAGCTATTAACACCCATGGGTGCTTTTAGTGAGACTCCACTGGTTGTCCCTTATCCTTTGACTGGGCTCCAGGTATCAATATCCTGCGAAATGACTAAATGGCCCTTCTTGTTCAAAACGGCTGGTTTCTCCTTCTTTTGCATCGTATGACTCCAAAACACCTAATAACTCAAAAACACGCATAAGATACATAATTCACACGAAAAATAGCAAAGAAAGCATAAATACTAGATATTAAATAAGGTGTATTCTACACCTATCACGATGCTAGCGAAGAAGAGGAATCTGATGAAGATGAAGAAGTAGAAGGATCTGATGAAGATGAAGAAAATGAAGAGGAAGAATCTAACAAGAAATAGTTCTGTTTTCTTCTTTCTCTTTTTGTAATATCTATACATATTCTTTTAATCTTCTACTTTTGTAATCTTTTGCTGCGGGTTTCTTGGATCTTCAGATACAAGCTCTACCTTTGTTGTTCCTTTCTGCACATGTTAAAAGAACAATTTTTTTTTTGCAAGACAGTTAATCAATATATTATCAACCTTTCATTTTATGAGCGCGTAAATCTATCATATGAAGACAAATAACATGTTTTTATTCTATACATTCCCATACTTGCCTCTGTTATTTGCATTCAAATGAGAGATTAAGCAAGTTACTTTCGAATAGTGATATGTGTTCATGCCTCAATCTCGCAGTTGTTGCTGCTGAATTTTCGCGAGTAAGGAAATCTTGGTTTCTTCCAAGAATTCCTTTTTTTTTTCTTTTTCTCTTATGTGGTCTTATTTTGCCTTCCTAGTTAAAGGTCTTACTGTGCCACCCCTTGTCATTGCGACAAAATCGCAGGACGTCTTTACACTTTCATGTAATGACCCATTGATCTTGCCTTATCATTTCTTTAGTATTGTTGCCTCTGCATGATATTTTTGTTGCGACAATATGACAGGCCTAAAAATTCTTGCGAATATAAAGTCCCATGACATTGTCGTCTTGCGACGAAATCGCAGGACGTCCTTACACTTTCATGTACTGACCCATTGATCTCGTCTTATCTTTGTCTTTTGTATTATTGCCTCTTCAGGATTGTCCCACAAATATGACAAGCCTAAATTTCCTTGCGAAAATAAAGCCTCATGACATTTGCTTCTTAAGACACTTATCAGCTCCCTAATGGAGGGTGCCGCCCTATCTTCCCCCTGGTTGCCCCTTCAAGGAAACGTACTTCTGCCATACAAGGCTAGCTCCTCCCATCCGGTCTTGACAACAACCAGTTGTTTTCGCAGCCTCTTATCCCTTTTTCCTATAGGGCTTATGGTTACGAGACTGCACCCTAAGTAGAGTTTTCTTCGGGCCGAGTGCAACATAAGCCAAGACTTGCCAAGAATGGCCGAGACACTTCAAATGCCCCAGGCACTCTTGGCTCAACCGTGTACCTCGGCGCCTTGGTCAAATGCTGACTCCTTAGAAGAGACCCTCGGTCGTCCAATCTAAGTCATAAGCTTAGATTGAAAATCCAAGGTACCTCCCCTGGATAGGCTTTATTGACCCCAATTCTCCATGACTCAGGTTCCAGGGGCGGTGTAACCTTTTCCCTGAGCCATGCAATAGGTACCCCCTTATATGACGCACTTTAGGTCTTACATTTGCCTCTTGCGAAATTTTGATTTCGCGAACTAGGGTGTACGCCATAGTTGGTTCGCCTCTGTCTGATTAATTTGTTGATTCTTCTGCATATAAATTCTTTTATAATTTCACAATCGCATCCTTATATTTCATAAAATATATTCTCTTCTTCCGCATATCAATTTCCTTTCGCAACCTCATCTCTGCATATCAACTTCTGCAGATTTTTTTTTTTTTTTTTTTTTTTAAGAACAAACCCATCATACATTTTTCTTTCACCTTCCATTTTCTTCTTCGGCAGTCAACAAGTACATTCGTTCTTTAAGTCTCTTATTTCTGCTACTCTCTGCCTCTGCATTTTTGAATTTTCCTGTCATTTTTTTGTCTGTTGCGATGCCTTCGCCACTTCTTATCTTCATCATATATTGGTTTCGCAGCATTTCTTCCTCTCTCTGTTCTATTACATCTACCATCAATCTTTCACCTTTTTGTTTTTCTTTGATGTTGTGTTTCCAATTATTCTTCTTCGCAACTCTTTCTTCGCAAGATTCTATATCAATTTCATAACACTTCTTTCCTTCAACCTAATCTCCCTTTATGATGCCAACACCAGTGGGATGAGGGAAATTGATACATTGATGGAAAGTCGATGCCACGCCTAAAATCTCATGTAACCAAGGTCGTCCAATCAGTGCGTTGTATGGTGACTCTACATCAACTGCACAGAATAAAATTTCAGAAGATAATCCTTTCAGTGGAATTCGCATATGAACTTCTCCTTTTGGCTTATTTGCAGTACAGTTAAAACCATAGATTTTGTACGTTGAAGGTATTAGATCTTCATCTTTCCCTCCCATAGTTTTATAAGTATGATAAAAAAGAATATTCACAGAACTTCCAGTATCGATCAAAATTCTGTTGATTGCCCATGAATTCTAGGCTTCATCATCTTCATCCTCGCTAGGTTTTGGGTTAATCTCTAATCTTACCACCAATGGGTTGTCATGCATTCCTCCACCCTCTGGTACTTCTTCTGCGGTAAAAGAGATAGTCTGCTTTTGCCATTCTTCCAGTGGCGATGTCTTCGCAATGTTCATTATTTATCTATCATCGGCATCTCTTGCGAAAACCCTGCTGAGAGTGTTATCGTGAATATCTTCAATCGTCTTTGTTGATGGTGGTTTTTAAACAAAGGGTAAAATCGTAAAACCCCAAATAACCTAATGTCACCAGTGACACATTTATTAGGACATTTAATGCATGTAGTCAGTAATTAATAGGGGGTATTTTTTTCAAATTAGGGTTACAACGAACAAAACCCTAATTCCCCTCCGTGCCAATGGCAAATCATGCCAACCATACCAAACGCGCCAAAGCATGCCAACCATGCTAGCCGCACCTCCGTGCCAATGGAAAATCATGCCAGCCACACCTAGCCCAAGCTAGCCGCACCTCTATGCCAATGGCAAATCATGCCAGCCATACCAAACGCGCCAAAGCATGCCAACCATGCTAGCCGCACATCTATGCCAATGGCAAATCATGCCAGCCATACCAAACGCGCCGAAGCATGCCAACCATGCTAGCCGCACCTCCGTGCCAATGGCAAATCATGCCAGCCACACCTAGCCTAAGCTAGCCGCACCTCTATACCAATGGCAAATCATGCCAACCATACCAAACGCGCCAAAGCATGCCAACCATGCTAGCCGCACCTCCGTGCCAATGGAAAATCATGCCAGCCACACCTAGCCCAAGCTAGCCGCACCTCTATGCCAATGGCAAATCATGCCAGCCATACCAAACGCGCCAAAGCATGCCAACCATGCTAGCCGCACCTCCGTGCCAATGGCAAATCATGCCAGCCACACTTAGCCCGAGCTAGCCGCGCCATGCCAAACACACTCTGCCTTGGCCCTAGCTATGCTGGCCACGCCACGCCAAGCCAAACACCCTTACCTTGGCCCTACCCGCGCCATGCCAAAGTAGCGCCCGCACCTAGGCTTGCAAACCATGCAACCTAGGCCAAATTGGCCACGCATGCCATTGGCACATGCCAACACGCTCGCTGGTAGCTTTTTCTACCAGGGCACGACCCAAATTGGCCACGCATGCCATTGGCACATGCCAACACGCTCGTTGGTAGCTTTTTCTACCAGGGCGCGACCCAAATTGGCCACGCATGCCATTGGCACATGCCAACACGCTCGCTGGTAGCTTTTTCTACCAGGGCGCGACCCAAATTGGCCACGCATGCCATTGGCACATGCCAACATGCTCGCTAGTAGCTTTTTCTACCAAGGCGCGACCCAAATTGGCCACGCATGCCATTGGCACATGCCAACGCGCCGCCGGGTAGCTTTTTCTACCGTGGCGCGACCCAAATTGGCCACGCATGCCATTGGCACATGCCAACACGCTCGCGGTAGCTTTTTCTACCAGGGGCGCGACCCAAATTGGCCACGCATGCCATTGGCACATGCCAACACACTCGCCGTAGCTTTTTCTACCAGGGCGCGACCCAAATTGGCCACGCATGCCATTGGCACATGCCAACACGCTCGCCGGTAGCTTTTTCTACCAAGGCGCGACCCAAATTGGCCACGCATGCCATTGGCACATGCCAACACGCTCGCCGGTAGCCTTTTCTACCAAGGCGCGACCCAAATTGGCCACGCATGCCATTGGCACATGCCAACACGCTCGCTGGTAGCTTTTTCTACCAGGGGCACGACCCAAGTTGGCCACGCATGCCATTGGCACATGCCAACACGCTCGCTGGTAGCTTTTTCTACCAAGGCGCGACCCAAATTGGCCACGCATGCCATTGGCACATGCCAACACGCCGGTAGCTTTTTCTACGCTGGCGCGGCCCAAATTGGCCACGCATGCCATTGGCACATGCCAACACGCTCATTTGGTAGCTTTTTCTACCAGGGCGCAACCCAAGTTGGCCACGCATGCCATTGGCACATGCCAACACGCACCGCCGGTAGCTTTTCCTACCAGGCGCAACCCAAGTTGGCCACACATGCCATTGGCACATGCCAACACGCATCGCTGGTAGCTTTTCTTACTAGGCCACATCCCTAATGGCCAAACACGCCATTGGCACTTGCCACACACGTCACCTAGCAAGGCATTCCGCATTGCCACTTACACTCAACACTCAACGTACAACCTACCACCAAGGCATTCCGCACATGCCATTGGCACATGCCACACACGCCACTAGCAGCTCTGGCATTGCCACTTGCACTCAAGATGCAACCCGCAACAAAGGCGTTCCGCACATGCCACACGCGCCACTAGCAGCGCCACTTGCACTCAAGGTGCAACCAACACTCGAGATATCAACACAAACTGGGGGATGCTTTCCAGGGTTTTGGTTTGGCGGTCACAGCTTGCAGTGTACACTACGCTCACATTAAGAAAGCGTGAAAAGGAATAAAGCGGTCAAATAAATGAGGAAATAATGGTGAAAACATTTTCACCCATAAACACCATGCGGTTACCACCTCCTCCCATTATTTCACCCTTTACTCTCTTCCTTCATGAGGCCAGGGTACGTTTCAATCTCGACTTGTATAAATAGGTCTTACCTATTTCCACCAGACAACAAGTCTCGGTCAGGAGAAAAATACAATACTCTTAGAAAAGGCAACTTTGCAAGATATCCAAAAAGCTTTCATCTCTTGCAAGCTTCCTAAGCTTTCACTTTCGATATAAGTCGAGACACTACTCTCCCCACTATTCTCGCCTCACACCTTTCTTTGATTCCCTCCCCAAATCAACCCTTCTCCTCCACTTTGTGACCGAAGCAAGTCCGGGAATGGCCATTTCTTGGTTTAGGCCGGACTTGTACAGATTGATCTCTCGAATCTATAAAGTGCTCACGTGCACACATTTGTTTAGGGTTTAAACCAGTTTCTCACTCACCTACCGAATTTACCGAAATCGGCGGAAACGATTTTCCCTTATAAACAATTGGCGACCACAAATGGGAGGATTGATCTATCGGCTACAATGTCGATCAAGTCGATCTCGTTCTTCGACCCGTATGTCAAGATGGTAGGGAAGGCGACTCAACTGCCAGAAACCGGTTACAAATTGTAAAAACTACACCTCGAAAACGGGGACTCGTCAAGATGCTACCCGCGATTGGGGACTTGCGACTCAATCCGACTCAACTGCGCGACAACTTGTTACCAGTTGTTAAAACTACACCGAAAACTGGGGACTCGGCGCCAAGATGCTACCGATTGGGGACTTGTTTGGCGATGCTACCAACAAGGCCGCCTTTTACATGGAGAGGGGCGTGTTCGCAAAAAACCTATGGAGTGAGTAAATTTAGACCGGGCAAGATATACGATCTGTTTTTAGGTTCTTAATAAAACCGTCATACTACTGCGTCTTGTGCCTATTGCTAGCACACACTTTCACAAAATCAATATTCCTTTCACAAAACATAATCAGAGTTATATTATCAAAACCATTCATCCCAAAAAAAAAAAAATCCAATATCCTCAAAAGCTACCAAATTGTCTATCAAAACCTAATAAACTTTGAACCCGACATCCAAGATGTTTTTCAAAAAAAAAAGAGAAGAAGAACCTAAATGAAAGTTTGACAGAGAAAAATTCAAGAAAAATCATCCAACAGAGGTCTGCTCTTCTTGGAGAAAGTCAACTTTGCATCTTCAAGAGCCGCTCTCTTCATAGTTAACATCTTGGAAAGCTTTTCGAGTTCTACCTCCCCGTCGTGCAATCTCCTCTGCGAGAAAGGCTTTCGATCGCTGCATCTTTCAACTTCGGATCTCAGAAGGCCTTCGACAAACCACGAAGCGTTGAACTCCTTTTCTACGCACACGTCGCGATGGTGCTCCCGATCGGCAATAACGTCTTCGAAAACGGTGTGACCAGTCACCTCACGCATATCCTCGATGGAAGATAAAGCCTCTTCCACACGCTTAGCCAGCGCAAATCGACTAGTGACCTTCTTGGTTGTGGCCATATGTCCGTACTTCTCCCAGATTCCGGTGTACAACGCCTCATACTTAGCCAGCACGCTGAAACCGCCAACCAGCACATGACCTGGATAAGGAACCAAGTATGGGGGATCAAAAATGGTGCCTGCAACTGGCCTCACGGCTCGCAAAGGGTCTTCTTCCATGTCTACGGCAGCAACCATCAGAGAATCATCCACCTTTTGAACCACATCTGTGCCCGGAAATTGGCTAACTCCCATCTCCAAGTCACCGGCGGTGGTCACCAAAGGCAAGTTTTCGTGTGGCTCCACCCCAGAATCGTCCTCCGAACCAGATTCCTCCTGCGAACTTGAGTTAGACATTTTTCAAAAGAAGAAACGGAAGAAGAAAGAAAAAGAAGCGCGAAACTCACCGAACCACTTCCCCGAAAAAGAACCGGTCTTTGCCCCGAGGAATCACTCTCACTTGTCGAACTTTCTTCTTTCTCGACTCATCATCGCTATGAGGAGGCTCGGTCTGTGCCGGAATTTTTCGAAGAAATTGTCGTCTCTGACAACGTGCAAGGGCAGCGAAAGCATTAACACTACCGAAGCCCCGGGAAGAAACAAGACGCATGTTTTCAAAAGAAATTCACGTGTGTTGAGACAAACCAACAAGGAGGCGACACGTACACAGTTATTGGAAGAATCGAAAGACACGAGAGCTGCGGGAGGATCTTGTGAAACCGCCTTAGGAACCCGCCAACACGATTCTTCGTTCTCTGTTCCTTTGCCTCGGGACTTTCAGAATTACCCAGTGCAACTTTCGCTGGGATCTCTCAACATTGGATACTTTTTCAAAACTGGCGGGGAAGGTTTACAATGAACATTCTCCACCACGTGATTTACAAAATCTTGGATCATAATAAACTCATCGCGCGTAACTCATTATAGCCAAAAGTCGTCGAAGTCACTCTTCCCGTTTGAAAGAAGGGAAGGCGGATACCCGCTCAAAGGCACCGGCATTGAGGGCGGCATGCAATGAATCTTTAGGAACCACCAGCTGGTAAGCAAGAGGTACCCTTGATCGAAACCCATGTGACGAGCAAAGGTCAATATTGTGCGATTATTCGGAAAGACCCCATGAAGAAAGACGGCATATAGCCGGACATGCGGCTTTGAATAAACAAGTTTTCACCAACACTCAAGTTGCCGTCGGAAGACAAAGACATGTTCGGAGTAGAAGCAAAGGTGTCAATTTGAGTCACCGACCTATGGACCTGGCTCCCATGGGCGAAAATCGATTTCATGCGACTTATCGAGAAGACTAACCAAGCTCACGCCAACTCTTGGGCGCTTTGTTCACCCATCGAAGAATTCGAGAGCTGCCCCAACTCGCGGGAATCGAAGGCATCGGTTTGAGCATACTTCTCAAAGTGCTCCCATAGCCGGACTTGCGAGAAAATCAACGTGCACATATGAATCCACTTTCATGAAACCATTCGAAACTCGCATGTTCGCAACTAGGTGATCCGGATGCACATACAGTGGAACCGAGGAATAGCTTGCCAATGGGAAGAACTTCACCTTTTGCTAACTTCACAGCAATCACTAGCAACCACGGGTCTTATTTCCTTCTTGCCGTAACTGGTCATCAAAAATGTCTCTAGACAACCAGAGAGCCAAAAATGCTTTGCGACATGAAGATCACTGCTTTTACGTTTAGGTTCCACTCGTCCGGAAACCATTGAGATATCCACCATCTATAAAAGCACCTTTCATCCTCTTTCCCACAGAATCCTTCGACTTCGCAAAGGAGTCTTTCCGAGCGTAATCTCCCAACTTAGCGGCAAGGTCTTCCCGCATCTTTTCCTCACCTTCGAGACAATCGGATATTAAGATTCCTGATTCCTAAGATTCAAAGAAGAGAGCCACACTCTCCAAAGAGAAAGTTATTTCACCCCATCTACATATGATCGTATGGGTGTCCGAACACCATCTGGAGATGAAAGCAACCAACTGATAGGTGTAGAATACACCGTATTTACTATATAGTAGTTTATGCTTTCTTTGCTATTTTTCGTGTAAATTATGTATTTTACGCTTGTTTTGAGTTTTGTAGCTACTTTGGAGTCACACGGAGGAAAAGAAGAAGAAATCACCCAATTTGAGCAAAAAGGGCAAAAGGTCATTTCACCAAGGAGGGAGCACTATATGGAGCCCGGCCAAGGTTAAGGGGAGGTCAAAGAGTTGTCCCTTATCCAAAAGAAGGAAGTGAGAATAGCACTTCCGGGGTGGTTCCTATTTGGGGTGCAAGCAGTACCGTCTCAATTTAAAGCCCTAGGCAATTCGAAAATCGGTTTCTTCCCAAATCATTTTCACCTTGTCTCGAAATCGAGAGAAACCGGTAATGCTGGCGATGAAAATCGAAGTGAGATATAAAAATCGGAGAATGAGACGAGAGATGGTGAGAACAATGGCACCGCAAGATTGAGAGGACCTGGCGATGTTGGAAGGACTCAGTGGGTTTGATGCGGATCTCAAACAGGGGTGTGATTGAAACGAGAAGAGAAATCGAGAGAAATTGGGAGCAAGAGATGAAGAACATAGAGAGGAGATCGAGAAGCTGCTATTGATGGTGATTTACTAGGGTTTCTGTGACAATTGAAGCTGAGCGAGATAGAGGCTGTGTATTAAGTCTGAAACAGATCGAGAAATTGCCGTTGTATCTGTGATGAGATTGTGAAGATGAATTGAATGAAGCAGAAAAGAAGAGATTGAAATTAATGATAGGGTTCGGACTGAGTTGGTGCTGTTGAAAGTAAGCTAGAGGAGAAGAAGTCTGGGTTGGATCTGTACCGTAGTCGAATCAGAGGAGGATTGACACTGAATTGAGAATTGAGGCGAGAAAGAGTTGCGGCCGTTGTTAGCATATCCAAGATTGAAACAAAGAAGACAAGAAAGAAGAATTAGCGATATCGAGCGTTGCGGTAGCGGGGAGTTACTTAGGGAGAAGATGAATCGAGAGGAGGATTGAGAGAGATTAGAGCAATGAATTTACGGTGAAGAATTCGAGAGATTGAAGGGGTTGAATTGAAATTAGAGATGACATTGAAAAGGGGTATTGCTTAGGTTTCGGAGATGGAAATATTGAAGCGGCTCTCCGTAATGAGATGAGGTTCGGATGATGAAGCAAATGGCGATTTGGGAAGCAGATTGAAGGGGTCTGCAGAATTAAGAAGCGTGTTTGAAATTGTTGTGATCTTTGTGCAAGATATATGAGAAGATGGTGGCGGTGACTGGTGGATTAATATTGAGATGAAGATCGGGTGGTGCAGTTGGGGATGCAAGAGCATTGCAATGATGCCATGAAAGGGTTAAGACACAGGGAAGGATGGAATGAAGTGAAGCTATTGAACACAGTAGATGTATGTTAGGTTTCTTTACAGGGAATGAAGCTAAAGATCGGCCGGATATGGCCTGGGAAGTCCTGTAATGAACGGGAACTCGGCGGTTTTCTGTGCTGGCGGCGAGTCAACTCGGAGCGGCGGTGACCGATCCGAGCGAGTCCGATGACCGATCCGTCCATATGACTCGATTGATTAAGCCGATCTCGGACGATCGGATGTCTAATCCCGGCTCGGCTAACTCCCCGCCTCGACCCGATTGACTAACGGAGACCGTTATCCCGACCGTTATCTCGACGGCATCGTAACAGAATATTCCTCCGGTGACCGGCGGGAATTTTCGGTGGCGGCGGTGGCGTTTTTTCGGCCAAATTCGGCCATAATCCCAGTTTTCCGGCGACCAAAAATTCCAGAATTTTCTATGGATTTCTCTCATGGGTGTGAAGACTTGGGTTAGGAATTGGATGGAGAATTGGACTCAAATTTGGAAAGAGAAGGTGGAAGAGAAGAGAAAGACTTGGATTTGGAAATTGAATTGCAAAAGAATAAGGATTCTATTCCTTGGAAGAATTGGAGAATATTGAAGCTTATAAATAGAGAAGTTTTCTACAACTTCTACACACATCTCTACACACACAATTCTTTTCTTTTCTTATTCTTTGTGTGAACTCTTTAACATGAGTAGTTAATTTTATTGATTGAGGATGAATTCCTAGTTCTTAACATATGATTTGAGTTTTTGTTTTCAATTCTATCTTGAGATTTTTTTCACATGATTATCGTTTGTTTTTACTAATAGGAGTGATCTTAAAGACATTCATGATTGATTGATAGATTGTTTGGAGTGCACGCTAAATTGATTTGTTAATTTGATCTAAAGCTAGTGAAAGTTAGGAGATAAGTAATCGTTTCTTGACTCTTTACATAAGTAGCAAACACGAGACCTTGCGGAGGGATTCCGTGGAGCAATTGTGTGTAGAAACAACGTTAGCAAGTAGACCTTGAGCTAAGAGTCTAACTACTAATATCAACCTAAGAAATTCACAAAACTTAATGCATGAGCTAAGTTACATCTAGGTTGAGCTAATTCTAGGTGGCTTGGTAATTAGAATCCGGTAGTCGAGAACTTCCGTGTCCGGTGATACAAGGGATTTAGGGGTTTAGCACTGAGCTAGCTGCTTTACCTACGGTTGGTGATAATCTGTGACTAATAACAAGTGGAAGAGAACATAACTTGATTCATTGTTTCGTAACGAAGAAGGATTCCTTGATCTCGTCTCTCTTATTGCTTTCAACTTTATCTTTTAATTGTTTTGTTTATTTTCTTTTGCTTTTTACACCCCCCTTTCGTGACAACTTTTACAACTAGAATCTCGTGCTCCTCGTGGGATCGACCTTGACTACCCTATATTACTAGTTAATTAGGTAGTAAAGTATTAATTAATTTGTTGTGGTTACGACACGCATCAAATTTTGGCGCCGTTCTTGGGGAGCAACGGATGATTTTAGTTGTTTTTATTTTTCTTTTTGCTTTATTCTTGCTTTGTTAGATTCTATACCATATCTAACTTAAGTTTTTGAATCTTATTTCAGGTATCGGTTTTCCATGTACGGTGGACAAGAGCGAGCATATTACAACAATCAATACGGTTTTCAACCTCAACATTATGGCAATTTCCAACCATCCATAGGATACAATCAAAACCAATCTTTTGGCTATGATCAAATTCCTACGGAACATTATGGATATTCTCATACATATCAACAACCTTATGATGGGTATGTAGGTGGACAATCACAAGGATGGGAGGATAATTTTGTTTATGATCAGAAAATCTCTAGTTTTGCGGATAAGATTTTGGCGCCGTTGGCCATGATTGGGGATCTTCAACGAAAGATGCAAGAATCACATCGAGAAATTCAAAGGAATTCGGAGAAAATATACGAACTAATTAACAAACCTTTGGAGACTTTTGATGACGCTAGTGTAGATTACTCGAGCCTTGATCTTAATAATGATCAATCACCTATTCAAAAGGAAGAGCTTGAGGAAGATGCATTTATTGCTTGGCAAAACTTTCTTAAGGAAAGATGGGAGTCCGCGGAAGTGTATGAATGTTCCGACAATGAGGAAGTTATTCCAACTCCGGATCATAATAACGATCCTTCACCTATTCAAAAGGAGGAGATTGGGTGTGACTTACCTATTGTTGTAAACGAAGTAACACCCGCACAAGAAGATCTTACAATCTATATCGATGAGAATCATTTTAGTGAATGGCCCGATTCCGATGATGAGAATGTTGAAGAGATGATTATAGAGGATGAAACCACATTCATTGATTTTGTGGAAGACCCAATTGAACTTGCTAATGATTATGATGATACCGAGACTATGGTTAAGGTAGAAAACGACGAAGAATGGTTGCAAGGTTTAATAGAGGACCACGATATACAAGAGGTAAGTAATTCACTTGAATTTTTTAAGGATGAAGAGGATTCTATAATACAAGAATTTTTGAAAGGTTTGTCTAACCCTTTGCCTATTGATTCTTCTCCTTTACCTCTTATTGGTTTGAATGTATGTGCTTCGAAAGTATTTTTGGATGATTTTGTTTCTAAATATCCACCATTGGAAACACTTGATGCTAACACTATGCAGGTTTGCCAAGAGGAATACATGGAAGTTCCCGAATTCTATATTCTTTATACACTTCCGAGTGTGGACGAGAATAAGTGTGGGGGAAATTTCTATCGAGCGATAATTTCACTATTATTTTCTTGTGCTAATATTTGTATGGAGTTATTGTTTGCAAAACAGGTATTATGGGTGGATCCTCAAATTTTCCGATTGTTAGTATATGGGGAATGAATCTTACAAGAGCTAAGTCGGGCCGTCGACTTTAAAACAAGCGCTTAATGGGAGGCAACCCATCGGTTTTGTATTTCTTATCTTTTGATTTTTGTTATTTCTTTTTCTTGTTTCTTATCATGTTAAAATTTCCCACCTTGACTTTACTAGGAGGATTCAATTACATTGAGGACAATGTAAGGTTTAAGTGTGGGGGAGTGGTTAAGCATGTTTTTAAAACAAAATTACAAAAAAAAATTAAAAATTTTGAAAAAAAAAAAGTTTTACTTAAAACTCCAACTTTTAAAGATTTTAGAGTCACTAGCATATTTCTAGGTATGTTTACATAGAGTTTTTGACCGACATAATTGAACTTGGAAATGTTAGAGAACTACATTCGGATTTCTTGTTTGTTTGAGTGTTAAATAATGGATTTAATCATGCCGGTGATGCGAATTTGGTGCAGGGAGAAGTGCGTTATTAGAGTTGCTGATCAATCATTAGTGGAGACTACCCATATTCATATCATGAGAGGCACCGACCAGAATTCTTCCATTTACTAAAGAGCTTCTTTTGAGTGTGTGTCACCGTAAGTTAATTCCGGGTAGAATGGTGAGCTACCCAACCTCCCACCAATAGAAGCACTACTCTTTGATCTCTTGAGTGCTAATTTTGTCAATCATGAGGTGACGTCCATGGATGAAAGCTTCCTTCTTGTAGTTCGATTTGTAGTTAGCACCATTTTCTCTCGACAACAACGGATCCATAGAAACACATTCATCATCAACAAGGAGCGACATCAAAATCTACAAGGAAAGTTGGAAAAGTTTAAGGTTTACAAGCAACGGAACGAGAAAAAAAAAAGAGCAAATTTCAAATACAAGTAAAGCAACATACAAAGAGCGGATTTTTACATATATGTTGAAGACTTACAATACAATGAGGTAATTTTATATCCAAGTATGAAGACTTATTCATGAAAGCGAAGAAAAGTAAAAGGTGAGAATTTTTGAAGTTTATGATTTCAAGACGATACAAGTTGTGAAGAATCAAGTGGTAAAATACTTCTCCCACGGCCATGGTTTATTTTTTTGTATTTTATTTCTCTTGTGTTCAAAAAAAAAAAAAAAAAAAAAAAAAATTGATTGAAAAAAAAAAAAAAAAAAAAAAAAAAAAAGAAAAAGAAAAACACAAGAGAAATATTTGTTCTTTTTATTAGCCGTGGGAAGGAAAATATATAAGGAAGTTTCAAGCGACAAGGATTTCAAGGTACAAGAGTTACAAAAGGATTTATGAAATTCAAGGGTTTATCATCAATAGTTGAAACCGAAGACGAGAAGATAAAGATAAGGAGCGGAAGACGTTTCTATTGGATTCCGTGAGAGTGGTGTTATCATAATTGGCGATCGGATGTGAAGGTAAGTAAGTAATCCCATCCTCAATAAAAATGGTTGATTTCCTTTCTTAGAGATCGTCAGAAAAATGGTTTTTCAAAATATTAAAAGATGTGGGTTTTTAAAAATATTTCGGAAGTTGTCCTTCCCACCATTCAATGTGTCGCAGAATTCTCTCTTCATTCCTACCTGCACATGTGAGAACCATAAAAAAAGTATGTCTTTTTGAGTGCAATTATCATAAAATCTTATTTGGTGAGGCAGAAGTCGAGGCGAAATGCTTATTGATCGTTTCTCAAACACGCGTTCTCTCATTATGGTGTGGTTATTTCTCACTCAACATTTAAGAATAAGAATATGTTCTTTGGTATTTCTAACTTCTTATTACTAGCATGCAGAAACTCTATGTCCTCATAGCTCTTTGGATGCTTGTGACGCTTGAACGCTTTGAAGTTGTGAGTTTTTAGTTTGATTTGCTCGAGGACTAGCAAAGTCTAAGTGTGGGGGAATTTGATAGGTGTAGAATACACCGTATTTACTATATAGTAGTTTATGCTTTCTTTGCTATTTTTCGTGTAAATTATGTATTTTACGCTTGTTTTGAGTTTTGTAGCTACTTTGGAGTCACACGGAGGAAAAGAAGAAGAAATCACCCAATTTGAGCAAAAAGGGCAAAAGGTCATTTCACCAAGGAGGGAGCACTATATGGAGCCCAGCCAAGGTTAAGGGGAGGTCAAAGAGTTGTCCCTTATCCAAAAGAAGGAAGTGAGAATAGCACTTCTGGGGTGGTTCCTATTTGGGGTGCAAACAGCCGTCTCAATTTAAAGCCCTAGCTGAATTCGAGAAATCAGTTTCTTCCCAAATCATTTTCACCTTGTCTGAAATCGAGAGAAACCAGCGGCTGCTGCTGATGAAAATCGAAGTGAGATATAAAAATCGGAGAATGAGACTGAGAGATGGTGAGAACAATGGCACCGCAAGATTGAGAGGACCTCAAATGTTGGAAGGACTCGGTGGGTTTGATGCAGATCCGAAACGGGGGTGTGATTGAAAAACGAGAAGAGAAATCGAGAGAAATTGGGAGCGAGAGATGAAGAACATAGAGAGGAGATCGAGAAGTTTGCTATTGATGGTGATTTACTAGGGTTTCTGTGACAATTGAAGCTGAGCGAGATAGAGGCTGTGTATTAAGTCTGAAACAGATCGAGAAATTGCCGTTGTATCTGTGATGAGATTGTGAAGATGAATTGAATGAAGCAGAAAAGAAGAGATTGAAATTAATGATAGGGTTCGGACTGAGTTGGTGCTGTTGAAAGTAAGCTAGAGGAGAAGAAGTCTGGGTTGGATCTGTACCGTAGTCGAATCAGAGGAGGATTGACACTGAATTGAGAATTGAGGCAGAAAGAGTTGCAGCGAGTTGTTAGCATATCCAAGATTGAAACAAAGAAGACAAGAAAGAAGAATTGCTGATATCGAGCGTTGCAGTAGCAGGAGTTACTCAGGGAGAAGATGAATCAGAGGAGGATTGAGAGAGATTAGAGCAATGAATTTCTGGTGAAGAATTCAGATTGAAGGGTTGAATTGAAATTAGAGATGACATTGAAAAGGGGTATTGCCGGTTTCGAGAGATGGAAATATTGAAGCGGCTACTGGTAATGAGATGAGGGTTCGAGATGATGAAGCAAATGGCGGTTTGGGAAGCAGATTGAAGGGGTCTGTGAATTAAGAAGCAGAAGCTGAAATTGTTGTGATGCTGTGCAAGATATATGAGAAGATGGTGGCAGTGACCTGGTGGATTAATATTGAGATGAAGATAAGGTGGTGCAGGCTGGGGATGCAAGAGCATTGCAATGATGCCATGAAAGGGTTAAGACACAGGGAAGGATGGAATGAAGTGAAGCTATTGAACACAGTAGATGTATGTTAGGTTTCTTTACAGGGAATGAAGCTAAAGATCGGCCGGATATGGCCTGGGAAGTCCTGTAATTGAACGGAACTCGGCCGGTTTTCTGTACCGGCGAGTCAACTCGGAGCCGGCGGTGACCGATCCAGAGCGAGTCCGATGACCGATCCGTCCATATGACTCAGTTGATTAAGCCGATTCAGACCAGTCAGATGTCTAACTGACTCGGCTAACTCCCCTGCCTCTGACCCGATTGACTAACGGAGACCGTTATCCTGACCGTTATCTCTGACGGCATCGTAACAGAATATTCCTCCAGTGACCGGCAGAATTTTCAGGTGGCCGGCGGTGACGTTTTCCGGCCAAATTCCGGCCATAATCCCAGTTTTCCGGCGACCAAAAATTCCAGAATTTTCTATGGATTTCTCTCATGGGTGTGAAGACTTGGGTTAGGAATTGGATGGAGAATTGGACTCAAATTTGGAAAGAGAAGGTGGAAGAGAAGAGAAAGACTTGGATTTGGAAATTGAATTGCAAAAGAATAAGGATTCTATTCCTTGGAAGAATTGGAGAATATTGAAGCTTATAAATAGAGAAGTTTTCTACAACTTCTACACACATCTCTACACACACAATTCTTTTCTTTTCTTATTCTTTGTGTGAACTCTTTAACATGAGTAGTTAATTTTATTGATTGAGGATGAATTCCTAGTTCTTAACATATGATTTGAGTTTTTGTTTTCAATTCTATCTTGAGATTTTTTTCACATGATTATCGTTTGTTTTTACTAATAGGAGTGATCTTAAAGACATTCATGATTGATTGATAGATTGTTTGGAGTGCACGCTAAATTGATTTGTTAATTTGATCTAAAGCTAGTGAAAGTTAGGAGATAAGTAATCGTTTCTTGACTCTTTACATAAGTAGCAAACACGAGACCTTGCGGAGGGATTCCGTGGAGCAATTGTGTGTAGAAACAACGTTAGCAAGTAGACCTTGAGCTAAGAGTCTAACTACTAATATCAACCTAAGAAATTCACAAAACTTAATGCATGAGCTAAGTTACATCTAGGTTGAGCTAATTCTAGGTGGCTTGGTAATTAGAATCCGGTAGTCGAGAACTTCCGTGTCCTGTGATACAAGGGATTTAGGGGTTTAGCAGAGCTAGGCCGCTTTACCTACGGTTGGTGATAATCTGTGACTAATAACAAGTGGAAGAGAACATAACTTGATTCATTGTTTCGTAACGAAGAAGGATTCCTTGATCTCGTCTCTCTTATTGCTTTCAACTTTATCTTTTAATTGTTTTGTTTATTTTCTTTTGCTTTTTACACCCCCTTTCGCATCACCAACCCGGGATATCCTTCCTAATCTGGAGATTTACTCAAGCTCGACAAAGATCAATAATCTGCGCTCGAGTCAAGTTGGTATTTATGTGCTCCCTACTCACCATGAACTCAACCCATCTATCAAAAGAACGCAATGGGCTTTGACACATCCTGAAATCAATGTTGGAAGAAGAGTATACCCCTTTATGAAGACAGAACCGTATGATGTTCTCTTTTCATGTTCTCTTTTCATCTTCACCACCGGTTAACAAAATTGGCACAAAACCCGGGTGATTCTTCCGAGCGGGCGAGGGTCTAGCAAAGAATTCATCATCCGTGTTTGGTTTGGAATTATGAACATCCTTCGATGAGGCGAAATTTTGTTCAGGTAACATCTTGTCGGATTTCTTCATAACAGTTTAGTAACGAGATATCTGCACACGAAGAAAGACGAAATTATCTCCTTGACACATAATCACACCCAACAAAAGAAAAAAAAAAGAGGGGAGAGGGTGTATTCTCTAAGGGTTCAAAACTGCACACGCATTATTTTCTTCAGGGTTCAAAATTATACACAGTATTTTATACGGGCTCAAGTGCGTCTGCAGTATCCTTCAACCTCTTTCAAAAAATATATATGAAGCAAAATGTTGACTGATGAAGAATAAGGAAAAAACGAGTTTACAAAAAAAAAAAGGGGGGACACCAGGGGAACTAAAGCAGCTAACAGGAATAACAAAAGGGAAGAACTAGCCCTCGAAGGACGGAGTACAAGTCCCCTCGGGTAAGACTATCTTCAAGCACTTCCCCCAGCAATCCCTCGGGCAACAAAGGTTCCATTCAACGGTGTTAGCAGCAGCAACCTCAACATCCCATCCCGAAATGGCCACAGCGGCAGCAGTGTCCTCACCAACGACCGGTCCAGCATACGCCACCATGACCCCTCCGGTATCACCAACGACACCTTTGGCATCAACTTCAGAAGAGTCAAGAATCATGGCGCTCTCCTCCAATACCACCACACGTTCACTTTTCCGTCGTTTCAACCTAGAAACGGTCCGATCCGCCCCATACCCGGATCGAGGAAAGGCTTTGCCACACTGAAACCTCTCAACATTCCAAGACTCTTCCTTGTTATCTCGCCCCTCCTCCATGCTCACTGAGCCCAAGAAAGTCCGAACACGCACCTGTTCTTTATGGGGATAGATGGAAGGGAGGTCCTTAATGATTCCACTAGCTTCGTGGAATGGAGATTCAATCCCAACCAATGCCTCCTCAAGAGAAGAAGATCGATCTCCGCCAAGTATGAAGCCCTTCTCCGAAGATTTAAAGGCGCAGCCATCCCTAGAGGGTCCCATCATACGCTGCAAAAAGATGGGGAAAATGATCCAGTTCCATCATATCTATACACATATAAAAAGAGGATAACACAAACGGAGAAGAAGAAGAAAACATACCGGTATGATCTTCTTAGCCCGAATAACCCTAGTCGGGGTGCTTTTGCAAGAGTCAGACCTCGCGCCTTCACCTGGAGAATCTGGCTGGTTAGAAGGTGATTCGTCTCTGTGCGACATGACGAAGAGGGGAAAATTCAACAAGAAGAACCCTTTCTCAAAAGAGGGAGATGATGCAATTACGTTGGGTATGAATATGGAAACTTAAAGAAGGAAAGGAAGTAATGATGGGCGTAACGCTTCCAGATTTTTGGCATGGGTGATGCCCTGATTGAAGCCGCGCGTGAAGGAAGGCAAAATAAGGAAACTTTGCTATCTGTAAGAAACACTTACTCCCTCCTTGTTTTCACCGACCCTATCAAGTTGCACCGGTCCCACCAATTGCGCCAACTTCCCAAGGACCGCCCACGTCGCGCCCGGCAAGCTGCACGCGTAGCCTTTCCCCACCTTACGCCTGGTCCCACCAGCTAGCACGCTCTGTTCCCAACTCACGCCAACTTCCCAATGACCGCCCAAGCCACGCCAGCAAGCACGTTCAGCTTCCCCACCTTGCGCCGGTCCCACCAGCTAGCATGCTCAGTTTCCCAACTCGCAACAACTTCTCAATGCCGCCCAAGTTGCACCGGTCCCACCAATTGCGCCCAACTTCCCAATACCGCCCAAGTTGCACCGGTCCCACCAATTGCGCCAACTTCCCAATGACCGCCCAAGCCACGCCAAAAGCACGCACACTTCCCTACCTTGCACCGGTCCCACCGCCTAGCACGCTCGGTTCCCAACTCGCAACAACTTCTCAATGCCGCCCGCCACTCTTCCCCTCTCACGACGCTAACTTCCCAATTGTGCCGACCTCCCGATTTGCGCAAATCGCCCAGTCAAGGATTCCAAATCCTATTTATAAAAAGGTCAGACGAGCCTCCTCAATTCTCTTTATAGTTTGTTGTTGATAGTTTGTCACCATCTTATGCTTACCTCGCAACAAAGCTCCTATTCCGAGCTAAGGAGGGGACTTAATGTTGATGGTGGTTTTCAAACAAAGGGTAAAATTGTAAAACCCTAAATAACCTAATGTCACCAAAGTGACACATTTATTAGGACATTTAATGCATGTAGTCGTAATTAATAGGGGGTATTTTTTCAAATTAGGGTTACAACGAACAAAACCTAATTCCCCTCGTGCCAATGGCAAATCATGCCAACCATACCAAACGCGCCAAAGCATGCCAACCATGCTAGCCGCACCTCCGTGCCAATGGCAAATCATGCCAGCCCACACCTAGCCCAAGCTAGCCGCACCTCTATGCCAATGGCAAATCATGCCCGACCATACCAAACGCGCCAAGCATGCCAACCATGCTAGCCGCACCTCTATGCCAATGGCAAATCATGCCCGACCATACCAAACGCTACCAAGCATGCCAACCATGCTAGCCGCACCTCCGTGCCAATAGCAAATCATGCCAGCCACACCTAGCCCAAGCTAGCCTCACCTCTATACCAATGGCAAATCATGCCAACCATACCAAACGCGCCAAAACATGCCAACCATGCTAGCCGCACCTCCGTGCCAATGGAAAATCATGCCAGCCAAACCTAGCCCAAGCTAGCCGCACCTCTATGCCAATGGCAAATCATGCCAGCCATACCAAACGCGCCAAAGCATGCCAACCATGCTAGCCGCACCTCCATGCCAATGGCAAATCATGCCAGCCACACTTAACCCGAGCTAGCCGCGCCATGCCAAACACACTCTGCCTTGGCCCTAGCTACGCTGGCCACGCCACGCCAAGCCAACCACCCTTACCTTGGCCCTACCTGCGCCATGCCAAAGTAGCGCCCGCACCTAGGCTTGCAAACCATGCAACCTAGGCCAAATTGGCCACGCATGCCATTGGCACATGCCAACACGCTCGCTGGTAGCTTTTTCTACCAGGGCGCGACCCAAATTAGCCACGCATGCCATTGGCACATGCCAACACGCTCGCCGTAGCTTTTTCTACCCGGGCGCGACCCAAATTGGCCACGCATGCCATTGGCACATGCCAACACGCTCGTTGGTAGCTTTTTCTACCAAGGCGCGACCCAAATTGGCCACGCATGCCATTGGCACATGCCAACACGCTCGGTAGCTTTTTCTACCAGGCGCGACCCAAATTGGCATGCCATTGGCACATGCCAACACGGTCGTTGGTAGATTTTTCTACCAAGGCGCGACCCATATTGGCCACGCATGCCATTGGCACATGCCAACACGCTCGCTGGTAGCTTTTTCTACCAGGGCGCGACCCAAATTGGCCACGCATGCCATTGGCACATGCCAACACGCTCGCTGGTAGCTTTTTCTACCAGGGCGTGACCCAAATTGGCCACGCATGCCATTGGCACATGCCAACACGCTCATTGGTAGCTTTTTCTACCAGGCGCGACCCAAATTGGCCACGCATGCCATTGGCACATGCCAACACGCTCGCTGGTAGCTTTTTCTACCAAGGCGCGACCCAAATTGGCCACGCATGCCATTGGCACATGCCAACACGCTCGCTGGTAGCTTTTTCTACCAGGGCACGACCCAAGTTGGCCACGCATGCCATTGGCACATGCCAACACGCTCGTTGGTAGATTTTTCTACCAGGGAACGACCCAAGTTGGCCACGCATGCCATTGGCACATGCCAACACGCTCGCTGGTAGATTTTTCTACCAAGGCGCGACCCAAATTGGCCATGCATCCCATTGGCACATGCCAACACGCTCGCTGGTAGCTTTTTCTACCAGGGCGCGGCCCAAATTGGCCACGCATGCCATTGGCACATTCCAACACGCTCGCTGGTAGCTTTTTCTACCAGGGCGCAACCCAAGTTGGCCACGCATGCCATTGGCACATGCCAACACGCACCGATGGTAGCTTTTCCTACCAGGGCACAACCCAAGTTGGCCACACATGCCATTGGCACATGCCAACACGCATCACTGGTAGCTTTTCTTACCAGGCCACAGCCCTAATGGCCAAACACGCCATTGGCACTTGCCACACACGTCACTAGCAGGCATTGCCACTTACACTCAACGTACAACCTACCACCAAGGCATTCTGCACATTCCATTGGCACATGCCACACACGCCACTAGCAGCTCTAGCATTGCCACTTGCACTCAAGATGCAACCCGCAACAAAGGCATTCCGCACATGCCAATGGCACATGCCACACGCGCCACTAGCAGCGCCACTTGCACTCAAGGTGCAACCAACACTCGAGATATCAACAAAAACTGGGGGATGCTTTCCAGGGTTTTGGTTTGGCGGTCACAGCTTGAAGCGTACACTACGCTCACATTAATAAAGCGTGAAAAGGAATAAAGCGGTCAAATAAATGAGGAAATAATGGTGAAAACGTTTTCACCCATAAACACCATGCGGTTACCACCTCCTCTCATTATTTCACGCTTTACTCTCTTCCTTCATGAGGCCAGGGTACGTTTCAATCTCGACTTGTATAAATAGGTCTTACCTATTTCCACCAGACAACAAGTCTCGGTCAGGAGAAAAATACAATACTCTCATAAAAGGCAACTTTGCAAGCTATCCAAAAAAGCTTTCATCTCTTGCAAGCTTCCTAAGCTTTCACTTTCTGATACAAGTCGAGACACTACTCTCCCAGAATTATTCTGGCCTCAAACCTTTCTTTGCTTCCCTCCCCAAATCAACCCTTCTCCTCCACTTTGTGACCGAAGCAAGTCTGGAACGGCCATTTCTTGGTTTAGGCCGGACTTGTACCGATTGATCTCTCGAATCTATAAAGTGCTCACGTGCAGCACATTTGTTTAGGGTTTAAACCAGTTTCTCACTCACCTACCGAATTTACCGAAATCGGCGGAAACGATTTTCACTTATAAACAGTCTTGTATGAGTGTACAATAGAGTTACAAAACAGATTCTTTGCCTTTGCGCCAACTTCAATCACAAATGTTTCTCTTTCTTTTGCTGTGTTTGGCTTGTGAATATCTGGAGGAGGTGGTAATGCTTGAGTTTGAGTTTTTCCTACTAGAAAGTGATTTAATTTTCCCTGATCTATCATCCTGAGAATGATTCTCTTTATATTTATGCAGTCATTTGTTGTATGTCCATGGAAATGATGATAAGAGCAAAATTCATTACTTCTGTAGCTTGGAGGTGGTTCACTCCCCATGTTCCATGGTGCGGGTATGTTTTCCATTAGGATTATAGCTTCCCATATCTTTTCCACACTAGCATTCAAAGGTGGCATTTTGATTTCTTCCCATATTATCTTATGGCTTCGTTGTCCTCTGTGATAGTTTTGCCTCTAACCTCCATAAGTTCCTTGCGGCTGACGACCTCCATAAGTTTCTTGCGGATGATCAAGTCTTTGGATTTTGTTATTTCCACCACGGCTATAGAAGTTTCTCTCTCTCTCGAATTCTTCTTGATCACGACTCCCCATAGCTACTAGCTTTTGCTGACTATCTCCCATTATCCTCTCGTGTTGCCCTTGCGAGGTGCTCGCCACTGTATTTATTAACTTGGGTAACAAGCTTGCATTCGCTGCTCTTGAACTTGTGTTCGCCATAGGATCAAAGTAATCGAAATCATTCCTCGGTCCTACTCGGTTGGGGAGCGAGGAGCGAGGAGCAATAAGTTCGGACTTGGAAATCGCCAAAACTCGGACTAATACTCGGAATCTATTTATTAAAAATTTATATATTGATGCTCATAAGTCATGATTTGTACCTAATTAATAAAATTTTAACACTACCAGGTAATTAAGTTTGTAATATTGTTGTATTTAACGTATTTATCAAGTGTTTAGAGGTTTTTCTATTTGAGAACTCCCATCTGAGGGGTTAAAAAAAATTTCCTTTCTTATTTTAGTGCTTGCAAGGCCAACTCGGAAAAATTGTTAGCTCATTTTGCTCAAAAATCTGTCCAAATCGACCGCCTTAATCACTAAAAATAGGAAATGGCTTGGAATCGGAAATCGCCTCGGTCATATAGCCTGTAGCGATTACTCGGCGAGTAATCGGCCTTGGAGAGCGATTTTGACTACACTGCATAGGATATGATTCCATATCATTTTTCTTTTCCTCAAGAGTAATATATTCCTCCTGAAGTTCTCGCAACTCAGTCATTGTGATTGTATTCTTGATTCTGAAAATTTGAATGTATAACAGGTTGGTTGCGAACATAGCATTGATGAATGACAGAATGAGATATCTTTCGTCCACACGACCAGCCATATCACTACACATTGTCTTCCACCTCACAGTTAGATGCTTCAAACTTTCGCCAACCCTTTGCTTCAACCCAAATACATCTTCAATGCCAGGTCGCGAGGAATTGTTACTTATATATGCCCCTAAAAATATAGCTTGCAAGTGGTTGAAAGATGTTATAGTATTCTTTGGAAAACCTTCAAACCATTTTAACGCCTCTCCTGTTAAACTTGATGCGAAATATTTGCATAATATTGTATCATGGTTCTCCCATTGTAGCATACATCTCACATAAGCTTTGATGTGTTGGATCGCACAAGTTGTTCCATCAAAAATGTTTGGTTAACGCAGTAAATTGCATTTTGGGGGTATTCCTCCTAATTGTACTTCTTGTGTGAATGGAGTTTTCATGACTTCCTCTATGGCTTCATCCAATTGTCTCTTACCTCCTCCTCTTTTATTATTTATCATTCCTCTCATTTCCGCTAACTCTCTCAAAATTTGTTCATTTATACCAGAATTTGGATCCATTGGTCTTTTCAACTCCGCCTCTCTTCTCCTGCGTTCATCTCTATTTTGAATTTCTTGTTCATCATTTTCCTCTCGTCTTTCTCTGCGATCTTCTCTTTCACTTCTTTCATTAATTCGCACACCGTTATATCTCTCATTTTCTCCTCTTTGCCGCCTTTCAGTTCTCCTTTGTACTCTATCATATTCTTCATTGATATTAGCATTATTGCGATTTCGCTCACGCCTCCTTTCTCGATTATCATGGTTATTCTATCGAATTGCCTCTTGTAGATCTTGTTATTCCACTTCTGCTCTTAGTCTTTCCCTCTCGCGAGCTAGATGTGCTTGTTCAGTATAATGTCTTTCAATTTCATCTTCAATTACTCGTTCATTTCTTTGTATTTCTCTCCCATGTAATATTCTCCTTCCTTCTTCCTGATTTTCTTCGCCATCTTGATTATTTCGCCCCTGACGGTGTTTATTTCCCTGATTTCTATCATTTTGTCCGTTTTGAAGAGTTTCAGCATGTTGGATATAACGATCTTCCATTATTTCTCTTCCTTCGCGACGTTCTTCACCTGGATTTTGTATTCCCTCTCGAGTTTCTTCATTAGCATTTTCCATGGGCAAATTTTGTCTTATTTCTTCTCTAACTGATCTTGAACTTGATCTTGTAGTGCTTCTTGACCTTCTATTTTGTAATCTCATATTTTCCATCCTCAATTCATGATTTTGCCTTGTCAAATTCGCACGTTCTTCTGCTTCTAACCGCTTTTCTTCATGTATTGTTTGCCTCAATGCCTCTAATGCTTCAATCTCTTCATTTTCATGAATTATTCCTCCAATTACTTCTTGGTATCTCTCCTCTTGTCCATTGCCTCCTAATTGATGCTCTTCTCCCATTTCATCTACAGAATCTGATCGCCAAGTATGTATACTCACCCTGTCATAATCCATAGCTCTATTTTGTATTGGTGGTGTACGTTGAATTGGCGATTGAATTTGATTTTCTCTATTGTTCCTTGTATTCATTCTTGAAGATTCCCCCATCTCGTCTCTCCTTTCTCCAGCAAGTCTCCTACTCCTTCTAACAGTTATTGGTTGTTTTGATGCATGTCTTCTTCTAGCCATTTTTCAATCTTAATGAATTGTTGAAAATTATATGAAGTTCCTTCCCTATTACTCCAAATTCTTTCAAATCACAACATCAATCTTCAATCAGTCCCTGTTTCTGGCGCCATATGTAGTAGCATGAAATCTCACACTACACCCCTCACAAGAATTCACACAATCAAGTCATTTTAAGATAAACAATTATAGTCTTTATTGATTAAACTCACGAATGTTACAAGATGGAAAGGAAATAAGCTAAAGAATTTACAACCGCTCTAAACTTTCTCTCTCTTAATAACTTGCCCAACACTCGAAAAAGATCTCCCTTCTCTTAAGCCTGTTCGGCTCTTTATATAGGACATTACATAGTGGATGACAGCTAAGCTGTCCTTTATTTTTGGATCTGACTTGCGACATTCTCGCGAGTGTACAAATGTTAAATCTCGCAACACTCCTAAATCTCGCTAGGTCTTCACATCTTTCTCGTGTTCAGGATGTCGTCATCCGTTGCGTCATTTATATTACTTATCTGCGATATCTTCGCAGTGTGTCGTTTATGGATTTCGCAACGATCTTGGTGTTGCGATATTCTGATCCTACACCAATCAATCTCGTCCATTAAGTCTCTCTCAAACACCTCCAAAACTCGATCCAAAGTTGTGTTCTTCCGCTGCTACTATTTCCCGCCAAAATTGATTTTTGAAACGATGAAGATAATGTCCCCCTAACCAAACTGGGGGTGCGAATAGTAGGTACCCGACTGAGATGCCCCTTATCCAAAGTGATGGTGCCTTTAGTACTTTTCTCCGGGGGTCCAAATAGCACTTTTTGAGCAACTTTTTCCACACAAGTGTATTTCTCCAAAAACACCTACACAAACATAAAAACACCATAATAAGTACAAAATCAAGCACTAACAATATATAGTATTGAGATCAAATTAGACACAAAAATGTGTCTATCAATGGCTGCCTGAGGAGTCACCAATTTTTTCTGAGTAACCTCTCTGGGATTTATCAGAAGACGAAATGCTGGAGTTTTGAGACGCTTTTCAGTCCCTTGATCTATGAAGAATGCATCCTCTATGTTTGGAACGTTCTTAATTCCAGGAGTTTCATCTTCACCAATGGAAGTCTCATCCGTGCATGAATCATCCTTAGAAGCATCATTATCTATGTATGAATCTTCCCTGGAGGCATCATTATTCACACGCATATCATCTCTGGAAGCATCATTGGCTTAGGAATCAGACATCCTTGCAAAGTTGCTATGACATGCAAACAATGCTCCGCTTCAGCATATCATTCATATAAGATGCAAACATCAATGGAATGAAGTAATTGGAAAAATGCTCACGCAAGCATCTACAAAATAGTAATTCTCAACTCTTACCTTTTTTACGATTCCACTAACAGTAGTGATTGCAACGTAAGAGTTAACACTTCAAAACTTGCTTGTTTCTTCGAATCTATAAAAGATGAGCAAAAACTCAGATTTTCATAAAATCATGAATATTTCTACTATGTGATCATTCACCATGAAATTATAAAAATTAAAACATTATTTCATCATAAATAATTGTTTACTTCTAATGATTACACAAAATTCAAGTCTTGATTTTTTATATATATTCATATATATAAATAATAAAAACGTGAATTATTCACGTAAATAAAAAAAAACTTTTGATGTGAGCAAAGCTCACGTAAATAAAATTTTGTGGATATTTCATGGTTTCATAAAAAAAAATCCATGAACAGGCCATGGTTTCATAAAAAAAAAAAAAAATCTTTTTCCTTCGCATCATCATCTTTCTTTAAAACGAGGGTTTATTTCGGTTTTGTGAAAAGTTCACATCTTTTAAGGTAAAGTTTTGGTTTTCATGAAAACCGAAAAAAAAATTATCACTGGACACAAGTCTATATGTATAAATAAAAAAAAATCCCTCCTAAGTCAGGGATTATTGCTAGTTTCTTAAACTAACGATCAAACGAACATATGTTTTCCAAAAAAAAAAAAAACAAGGGTTTTCTACAAAACTCACACTCATATATGCACATGTATATAACTTCAACATGATCAAAGTATGAACAACTCATGAAATCAGCAAACAAAACAAAAAAAAAAAATACCTGGTCAGCGCCGGCCGGAAGTTTGCCGGACGGTGAATGCTCCAGTCGGACAGCGGTGGCGCTCCGGTGAGTTTTTTTTTCCCTTCTTCTCCTGTTGACGTGAATGAGATGGTGAGTTGATGAAGGTGGTAGTCGTGTAGGTGAAATAAAAAAAAAAGGGGGGATTCATTCCTTTTATATCAAATTTTATTTCCAAAACCTAAGTTCACAAGGATTTCCTTTTCGGGCCCGGCCCATGAATCCTAAACCGACCAAGGTTCCATCACCAAATCAGCAGTTAAACACCAATTTATGCTCATAAGATGATGCTCTATCGTGCCACTGGGATCTTGGATCTTCGTCCAAGCCGTGGATCACTCGCGCAATCGAAAATCCGGTAACATCTTATCTTACGACTAAGTTCAATTACTTGTTTCGTTCGTATGTTGGAAAATCACCATTTAGTACTGACTGAGGAACATGACTGTCCCTCACTAAGCAGGGGACTTAATTTAGATGGTGGATTTTCGACAAAGGCTAAAATCGTAAACCCATAATTATATATATTCCTGATCCAACAATCAGACGAGTATTGAGACTCATGTCTCTCGACGAAAGCATGAAATCTCGTGCCACAAGCATTTCTGACTGAGACGACTATCTCTCAGAGAATATGCGGATGTACAGTCTCTCAGCTGAGGCACGGCATATCTCGTAAATACTGAGCAAGTTCAGTAATTATTTTTATATAGGATCGAAAGATTAGACGGCTCCTAGACAGCTTGCCTGCTAGTATAGAGCAATAACGTCTTCAGGATGTAACAATATTTTCCATGACTATATAAAAGAAATATGACGCTTCAACAAGCTCATATCATTCGACTCATGAACAATTAATGCTCTTAGATGATCTTACTAGTATAGAGCCATCAATTAATTATTCCTAAATCACTAGATTCATTCACTGAATCCCTGAAAGATATTCTACATTTTTCATAATATTTCGTTACTTGAATTCATGGTCCTTCCCAGCAGAATTCCACGGGTTAGTAATAAATATCTAACACACGGGCATCTGAGCATTATCGAGTAAGCCCCGACTAAAATGGTGCAAGTGTATTCAATGCAGTAACGAGCACCTGAATGCACGAATGAATATTTCAAAATACAACGAGACGATGAACCTATGCAAAATAGGAAAGAAAATAATAAAATATAAAATATAAGCCAAAGCGCTGGGGACTGGACCCACCGGCTGGCCGGTCGTGCCGTGACCAGTCCCTCACCCAGTTTTATATTTTATCATATTTTTGTTATTTTCCTTAATCTTGTGAAGATCCTTTCATTTGAACAAATATCCTTTATTTTAAAGGAACTCCTCAGTTTCATGGTGTTTCCTTCGCATCAAGGAAATAATATAAAATTGGGAAAAATGTCGTGGGACCGTGTTTATTAGCCAACCGGCTATGCCTTGATCCTGGCCGGTCCCACACCTCAGGATTCCTCATTATTTTATTATTATTTCCCTAATCTCATGAAAACTCCTTAATCTCATGGTATTTCCATAAAACCATGAAAAAATAATATAAAAAAAAAAAGAAATTCGTGGGACCCGGCCCAGCCGGCCGGTCATGCCCTAGCCGGTCCCACACGCCCCTTATTTTATTATTATTATTTTTATGTTGTTTCCTTGATCCCATGGAATTCCTTGATTTCATGGTATTTCTTTCAAATTATGAAAATTCCTTCAAATCATGGAAATAATACATAAAATTATATAAAATTAAGGAAAACTCACGGGACCGGGCCTAGCCGGCCGACCATGCCCAAGTCGGTCCCACACCCCTATTTTATTATTATTATCTCATGGAAACTCCTTCACTTCAAGGAAACTCCTTGATTTCAACAAAACTCCTTAGTTTCAACTCCTTGATTTTATGATATTTCCATAAAATCATGAAAAAATATAACAAAAAATAAGAAAATGCTATGGGACCGGACCCATTGGCCGGTCGGCCATGCCTTGGCCATAGCCGGTCCCACACTTCATGATTCCTTCATTTTATTGTTATTTTCCTTCATCTCATGAAGTTTCCTCAGTTTCAGCAAAAATCCTTGATTTCTTCATATTTTCCCAAATGATTGCTCAAACGCACATTAGAAAATATCAAAATTCTCAAGACTGAGACGCGAACACTTTGGTGACATGAGCATATTACCTTGACCGACCATGGTTGGCTCTTTTGCTTGAAAGAGGCCGGTCCCTCATATTTTCATCATTTGACCTAATTTGTTCATATTAGGTTCAAACTCTTCCGAACAATTTTTGGAATTTCATAAAACGATCGTCATTCGATACCGTGATCACCTAGGGCAGGTTTCATGACCCCTTGGTCGGTCCCTAATCTCTTCATAATTAATTAGGTTTTATCACCTAAGGCTCAGACGAGCATTATTTTAATAAATGATTAAACCAGCATTTAATCATTCTTTCATCAACAAATCAACAAGTCTTCAAGAGACCTTGGTATTTGCTCACTTGAGCATCTGGGCGCTACATGGTCGACCCATGATCCCATGTAGCCGGTCCCTCCTTCACTCCGTGGTTAATTTTCAATAAACCATCAATTGATCGAATTAGGGTTTTGAGTCCAAGGTTCATAATTCCAGATTCAAACGCTAATAATTTTACGATGATCTCATGGTCAACATTTTATTAATTATACTTGGTTCAGTTGCCAGTATTTAAATTAATACTTTATTTAGTCATGCTACCAATAATTCATCAAATAAGCAACATTTGCTCAGATGGGCAATATTTGCTCAAACCAAGGAACATTGGGTCAACTATCAATATTCAACAGTTCATCGAATGAGCAATATTTACTCGCGTTAACTATGTTTATTCATACATTATAACTCTGTCTCAACAGACATGTTCAATTCATGAATCTCAGAACATTTTCAAATCATGTTCGACTCAACAATACATGGACTCATCTTCCCATGAAGTCAGCAACTGAATAATTAATCACGAGACATCAATCGTGTCACATGGGGGGATATTAACTAGGGTTTTGATCTGGCGGTCTACGGCACGTGTGTTCATACACACGATGAGAATGTGAGCAAGTCGTGCAATCAGTTAAAAGAAAAAAACAAAATAGTGGGTGGAAAATCGACCAAGTCTCCGCACGTTGAGCAACTGGTTTTAACACGATTTCCTCTTCTCCACTCTTTGATTCCATCAACTGTCACACTTCATGGGATCATGGTGTTTACAATTCTAGCAATATAAATAAGTCTCCGAATGATGATTGAAAACAGGATAATCTCACGTCAAACAGAAAACACGAGATCAACAACTCAACATTTGAGCAATTACTCTCAACAGAGCAAATTCAATCATTCAGAACTTATCTTATTTTCATAATACACAACACACCTACAATCTTCGATCACCATTGATCTCACACATTTCTCAGCTTCCCTCCTACCGATCGACCCATCCTCTCTTGCGACCGAATTTACTCTGGAATGGCCATTTTCTTGGTTTAGGCAGGAGTACTACATATTGATCTCTCGAATTCAAAGCATTCCCTTCTTGCAGTGCATCTGTGTGAGGTTTGACAGTTCGCTCGGTTCAAGGAGTTTCCTCCGCACGGTCGTCGCCTCAATTCCTTAAAAACCAACAAATCGTTTTTCCCCATCTACAGGTATCACTGATATCCTTGATTCTTTTGAACGTAGAGACACCATGTTCACGAGTTGGAACATTAACTTTCCGATCAACAATGCGGGCAAGATGCTTAGCTTTGACACAGTCCATGATGAGTTTCTTCTGATTCCTGATCAAGATCTTTTGATTATCAAGGATTTTGGTCTGACTATTAATAAGCTGATTTATTTGCAATCGAAGATTTACAATTTCGACCCTAGAGTTATTCTGAAAAAGAATTAAATCCTTGACAGATTTTTCAAAACAAGTTCTTAAACCAAATCGCATCCTTTAACGTCTTCTTCCATCTCAAGATTCACCACTTATTGAGGTCTTGAGGAGTTCTCCATTCCTTTTTTTTATTAGGGAAGGCAAAACCATAAAATATATATATATATATATATATATATATATATGTTTAAGAACAAGAGAAGGACACCCTTGTTGTGGAAACTCTAAAACTCCCAAGAATCACACGGACGTTCATGGACTAGGTGAGAAAGACTAATAGATCATAAAAGTTCCAACAAGAAATACTTTCTGTTTTCAAGTATCTCTTATATCATGGCCCAATAACTAAAAGACTTAATCATAGCATATACAAGAGATACATAAGTTACAAGGAGTTAAGAATTGACTCAACCTTCACATAAGGGGAAAACAACTCAATCAAACATAAGACAAATGGTAACCAACAGTAGACTTGAGCATCTCGCAAATATCATCCTTGCAACTCTCAAGTTAGATACAAGGATGAAATTACCTAGAGCTAGGTATCCAAGTGAGATGTAATCCCACCATGAGTATTGAGATATGAGCTATGAATACCATCTGAGAGTTTGAACCTTATCTTCCTTCGGTTATTTCTTATTCTAGAAGAATTCGACATAACCTTTTTAGAAAATCCATTAGAGGGAATTTTCAAAGGATTAAGTCTAGGACCTCTAGAAATCGGTTCAAGAGGATTAAAGGAGTGAGGTCTCAATCTTCTAGACTTAGATCTACCAGACTTATTCTCATAAATACTGGGCATGCATATTTTGTGGTGTAAGAGTTTGCACTATGAGGAGAAACACGATCCATGTAGAGATTTGGAAATGAGTGACCATTGAAGTCCCTTTTATGAGAGTTCTGGCTTTCTGCAGGAAGGAAATCCATTGCAGAAGTCGTCAGACAATTTACTTTGTTGACTGTAAAAAGAAGTAGATTTTGAAGATCATAAATATGTTTCTTTCTAGCAAAACAATGTTGAGCATAATGATTCTTTTTCCCACAGAAAGAACAGGTTTGTGGAAGAGAAACAATGGAAGGAACCTGTAAGCTCATACCCCTATTATAAGACTGCAAATTATGTAAACACTTCTTAGCAGGAACTTCCTTTGGTGAACTTTTCTTCGTGTACAGTAATTCTGACAGAGAATTAAAGATTGGTACAGAAGATTTTCTCATTAACGCAAAGTTTTCCTTTTTCAAGGATTTACACTGTCCCTAGGCTAGAAGAAGGGAAGCAACCAATTTCTCTTTTTCAACACGAAAGTTTTTCAGATCAGATGAATGAGTCTCGATCAAACGTTTTTCTCTGATTGAATCTTCTTTAACAATATCCTCAAGAGTACTAATCTTTTCACGTTGTAGAGTAGTTTCTTGAACAAGTTTTTCGATATTGTTAGAGAAGGACTCTATGATGCTATAGAGTTATCGTTCTCGACCGAGAGACTTCTCAAGTTCATCAATAAGCTGATCATGTTTCTCTTCAAGAGATCTTATCTTAGCATCTTGAAAAACAATAGTCTCCGCTGTAATTTTTTTTATTTTTGGTGAGTTCCATTTCAATTTTAGACATGGAGCTAAATGTCTCATCAGAAGGAATGTTATCAGAATTTGATAGAAAACAATTCCTGCCTCGACATTCAGATGAATCAACAAAGAATTTATCCTTGGAGGTAAGCCCAAGACATTTGGCATAATTAAAACTTTTAGAACTCATTTCTACGGGTGCGAGTTTGAGATACACAACTATCCACACAAATAAAATTTCCACAAACACTGACTTATAAGGTCTTAAACATGTTTTCCTGCTCTAATACCAATTGAAAAGGCTTGGGTCTAACAACCACACCCAATATTTCTCTTAGAAATCTGTATAGACAAACTCCAATATAATTCCAAGGGAATCAACTAGACATTCAGACTCAATCAATGGAAATATATCCAAGAGTTGTATCTCTGTTTCACAATGTAATAAGCAAATCAAACAGATAGAAATCCGCGAGCCTGATTATTATGTGAAACAACTTAAACGGTACCAAAGAACAATGTTCAAGTGTCAATCAATATAATCAACAACCAAAGGTTGGATTCACAATTGATTGAACTTAAACACAACCTGTGATATTTCAATTACATAAACAAATATAATGTGAAAAATAAATAACACAAACACCAGAAGTTTTGTTAACGAGGAAACCAAAAATGCAGAAAAACCTCGGGGACCTAGTCCATATTTGAACACCACACAGTATTAAGCCGCTACATACACTAGCCTACTCCAAGTTAACTTCGGACTGGAACGTAGTTGAGCCCTAACCAATCTCATACTGATCAAGGTATAGTTGCGCTCCTTACGTCTCTGCATCCCAGTAAGACTCCACGCACTTGATTCCCTTAGCTGATCTTACCCACAACTAAGAGTTGATATGACCCAAAGTCGAAGACTTGATAAACCAATCTGTCTCACACAGAAAATTCTATTGAATAGATAAATATGTCTCTCACAGATAAACCTGCGAGTTTTATTTCGTCTTTTGATAAATCAAGGTGAGCAGGAACCAATTGATATACCGGACTTATATTCCCGAAGAACATCCTAGAAATATCAATCACTTGCAATAATCTTAATCGTATGGTAGCGAAACAAGATATTGTGGAATCACAAACGATGATTAAATCGTTTTATCTTGCCTATCGGAGATTAAATCTCGATCCAATCTTAGAGAAGATAGTACTCAATCACGATAGAAAGTAGCAAGATCAGATCACGTAACTACAGATAAAATAGTTGGGTCTGGCTTCACAATCCCAAAGAAGTCTTCAAGTCGTTAACCTACATGGTTTTAGAAAAACCTAAGGTCAAAGAAGAATCGACTATAGTCGCAACTAGTATCACATAGGAGGTGTGGGGATTAGGTTTCCCAGTTGATAGATTTCTCCTTTATATAGTCTTCAAATCAGGGTTTGCAATCAATGTTACCTTGGTAACAAAGCATTCAATATTCACCATTAGATGAAAACCTGATTAGACTCAAGCTAATATCTTTCAACCGTTAGATCGAACTTAGCTTGTTACACACAAATGAAAAGTGGTTTCATTTAGATATGAGTAATCGTACCTATACATGTACACCTTTATTGGCTCAACAATAGTTAACCGAATTTAGCCATATGAACGCTTTCATATCAACCTTATTCATCTTAACCATAACTAGTTCAAATGACTCAAATGGAACTAGTTCTAGAGTTGTTCAATTATTTATATTCTCATAGAAGTATACATGACACAATTAAGCAAAATCGATTTTGATTCACTCGAATCAAGTCATGAACATTATAGCCACGGTTTTCAAAAGATTGCATTCCTAATATGTAAATGTATTAGTTCATGAACAAACCGATTTTAGAACATTATACACTCAAGTATGCAAATATGTACGCATACCTTAGTGGCCGGACTGAGTTTGGATTCGCCAGTACGCGAGCTGGTACGTATACCACAAACTCGGTAAAGTCACGGAACCTGAACCTCACGCCAGTACACGTACCAGTATGCATACTGAGTTCCCGGACCTTGACTTAAACCAAACAGTACGCGTACGGGTATGCATACCATGGTTCCCGGACTTGGATTACACATATGCAAGTACGCATACTGTGCTTATATCCAATTGTTCTAAACTCTCATTTCAACCATTGAAACATTTTCGGAAGACGGGAATAGCTGTCTCACACAAACTATTAGCTTCAAAGCAATTTTCAAGTGATTGAATGATCAATACGAAACATTAAGATTCTACATCAAATGACTGTCTCACACAAATCATGTAAGATGTTACCAGACGATTTGCAAATGATCATCTTTTGACATTCGTCAAGAATATAAGATGAACTTGGTTAAAGCGAAAGCTTACCAACACATATTTCCAGAAATATGTAAGCGAGATAAACTCATATCGAAATATCAAAGGTGTATAATTGAAGTCTATATAGCTATATAACTTTTGTCTCAAAAAGGAGGTAGAGTAGATAGACTTTTGAGTGATAGATGAGTTCAAATCTATAAATACCTTTTGTTGATGAAGTTCCACAAGCTCCCATTAGTAGTTCTTCGTCTTCAATCGATGAACGTCGTAAAGTCTAATGCTCAACTACACTTTATATCCTAATCCGAGACTTAGCTATAAGTAGACTAGAAATCAAGACTTATAGTTTTGGCAACTAAACTTGACAACAAGCTTGAGATAGCAACGCTTACGAGTTCGACCGAGCAGTGCTCTAACGGTGTATTTTGGTACCCTCGCGTTTTCAATTGGTATCAGAGCAAGCAAACACGTTAATACCTAATAAGTTTGTGTTTGAAGCAGTCTGAATATATGGACATGAGTGCAATCTCGATAAACGTATCGCCAGCATTTGATGGCTCAAATTACTTATGGTGGAAAATTATTATGCGTTCATTTTTACAAGACCGTGACTCTAAGACATGGAAACTTGTAGTTATTGGATACGATGCGCCAACAGTTATTAGACACGGAAATACTGTTCTGAAGCGATTAGGTCAATATAGTTAATCTGAGATAAGTGCTGCAAAACATAATTCTGATGGGTTAAATGTTATTATCCACGCCATAAGCCCAGATCTTCAACATCATGTGACATCGTTCACTACGTCTAAAGATGCTTGGGATATCTTAGAAACCGTATTTGAAGGAGATACCTTAGAGAAAGAAGCTAGGCTTCAAAACCTAAATTCTGATTAGGAAAATCTTCGTATGTATGATGAAGATTCGTTTGATGAATTTAATCAAAAAATTTCTGGAATTGTTAATGCATCTTATGCGTCAGGGAAGATCATTCCCCAAAAGGACATTATGATGAAAATTCTCCGATCTTTACCAGCAAGATACGAATCTAAGAAACATGTCATCATGGAAGGGAATAACCTTGGAACTCTTTCCAGAAACAGTCTCGTTAGAAAGTTAAAGATCTTCGATCAGGAGCATAGTGTGGCTAAAGATAGATCTTCTGCACTTAAAATACACGATAAACTTACTAGCTTTTTATTTGATTTCTGGCATCCTAAGGGTAGGTTGTGTGATTGGGTTCCTATTCCTATAATTCATGCCGTGAATCAATATATTGTATGCATCGTGTTGCTGATTTTATCATTGAGTCAGGTTGGACTTTTCCTAATTACTGTGGTTTTGAAGAGAATATTTGTGATCAGATTCGCTTAGTAGAAGTCAATTTTTACGAAGAAGATTTAAAAATCTGGAAAGCTACTAATCACAAGTGTTGTTCTCTCAAGCTTGTTGCCAAATTTAGTTGTCAAAACTATATCTTGATTTATAGTCTACATTTAGTCAGTCTCGGATTAGGATAGAAGTGTGTAGTTGAAAATCGGATATCACTGCGTTCTACCATTTGAAGTCGAAGATCAACAGGAGCTTTGGAGAACTTCAACATCAAAAGTTAAGTGAAGACCGAACCACCTATTTCTCAAAGTTTTCACCTTTTTATCTATGACACATTGTCGCATAACTAAATTAGACAATACATGCATAACAGAAATTTCGAGTCAACTTTATCGTAAATATTGTTCTCGAAATATGACTACTTATACTTACGAACATTTGTTCGTACTTGATGAATTTGTTTAAGAGCAATTTATTGTTCATGACTTATATTATGATTCAATATTTAATCATCTGAAAATAGCCTGGAACGGTGATATGTGTCATTGATGTTATTTGGGAATGTTTCAAATCGATTATTAGAGAGATATAGAACTACTGTTAATATGGATACATGACAGTATGCATACCAGTTCACATTTTGGGAGAACTGTTATAAGTCTGGAGCCGACTTTGTGGTACGCATACTCGGTATCTATACCACAAAAAGTATGTGACTCGTGAACCAGGAATTGTACGCATACTCGGTATGCAAACCATAAAAGATCCATGAGTTCCTGAACTTGTTTGTTGTCTTACCCATACCCGGTACACGTACCATGACAAAGACATTCAAAAACAGGTACAATACACGTACCAGGTACACTTACTTACCCTGTCGAATATTTTTAGATGCATCAAAATTATTTCTATGAGATAATCGGCATTTGATCAACTCTCTACAAACACTATCTAGACATTTTTGATCATATGTGTGATTCATGAAAAGTCTTAAAGTGTTATATGAAGAAGTCATTGCTAGTAGTAAGGACTTGTTACGATCTATTGGTTCATATAGAATCCATGTCCTAGGTGTATCAAAAAATATTCTTTGTATTCGATTAAGAAAGCTTGTGTGAGTCAGAGAATAATTAATGAAATGCTACTTTCTAAGGCCACTGCTAAGTCAAGTAGTAACTCTCTATTGATCAACATTCAATTTTTATGGTATCCAGTGGAGCAGGGTAGTCGCTTCACCATTGTTTTTCCTAAAAGCACTTTATATATTCTCTGAATGAACCTAATTCAAGTTTAAGAGGTTTTATCCGCTAACGCTTTGTTCCAGGCCCAGGCGCCTACTTCCTTGACGGTCCATATCCGACGCCAAACGCCTGAAAATTCTCTATGCAATCTTCGTGGCACTGATCCCCGCAAACATTTTTCATCTCTTGATTTCTAGTGAATCCTATGAAAATGGTTAAGTATATAGTTTAATTGGATAGTTTCGGCTAACCTACATGAACAGGTCATTATACATGGTTCGGTTACGGTCCATCCTAACCAGAGTGCATATTCTGCTATGTTAATCTAAAGTCAAGTGTTTCATCTAACGATGATTATCGATTTCTTGGTTCCAAAGCTATCTTAGCTTAAACCTAAAGCAACATTGATCTTGAAATTCTGTAAAAGGAGAACCTCTAACAACTGGGATCTTTGAATCCCCGACACTATTCATGTGTGTCCTAGTTGTAAACTTGAGTCGTCCTCTCCTTTAAACCCTTCTAGGTTTAGCGACTAAAAATACTTCACCTGGGGATTCGTGAAGCCAAGTCCAACTATATATATCTTGATAGCTCGTGTATCCTGATCTTGTTTTCATCGTTAGGTTTCTCACTCAAATAAGATGGATAGAAATCACAAAGTATCTTTATCTCAGACTTTTGTGATTCCACAAGTTTCGACTTGTGAGGTGAATAATAGTCTAGGTTGCTCTTCGGGAGTCATAAGACCGGATGTTGAGGTTTGCTAGACTTTGTATATCGCAATTGATTTTCTACCTCACATTGATATTTGATCAGAACAGAAATCACAAATAGGCTTATCTGTGGGAGGCAGATTGGTTTAAAGTCTTCAATTGAGTTGAACCAACTCTTAGGCTATAAAGGACATTATATAAGGGAATCATTTGGAGTCCGTTGGGATTCAAGAGGCGTAAGGAGCGCGACTATAACTGAATTGTTGTGACAGTTTATTTCGGTCTCAACTAAATTCCAATTCGAAGTTCTTATAGTAGGCTAGTGTGTGTAGTTGTTTAATACAGTTTGGTGTTCAAGTCTGGACTAGGTTCCAAGGTTTTTATGGATTTGTGGTTTCCTTGTTAACAAAATTCTGGTGTTTGTGTCATTTCTTTTTTCGCATTATATTGTTTATCTTTATAATTGAAATATCACAGGTTGTACGTTAATCAATCAAACTAAATACATCTATCCTTGTTTGTTGGATACGACTTGATTGGTTCTTGGATATTGATCTTTGGAATCGTCCAAGTAACCTCACACATAATCAGGTTCACGGATTTGGTTCTGTAAACTTTTTGATTGTGAGAGAAAGAGATATAAGCTCTTCGTATAATTCCTTGATTGAGATTCATTAAGTTGAACTCTCGGAATTTTATTCGAGTTTAGTCCATACAGGTTGCCTAAAAAAAAGTTGGTGGTGTATTATGGTACCCCCACGTTTTCAAGTACTTCTGGAAATTTTTCCATGAAACACACCTATGATGTTATTACTACTTCTAGACTTGACATGGTGGCATAAATTAGTTTGGTTCAAAATTCGTATTCCACTGAATTCGTTTATTGGTTGGCTTGTTATGCATAAGAAACTTAAGACTAGATGTAAACTTTTTAACTAGGGTGTTATTACGGATGATTATTGCTTGCTCTGTCATGCTTCTCATGAGGATGTAGACCATTTATTTTGTAAGTGTCCTTTTTCCTCTATCATTTGGAAAGGATTATTGGCTAAGATGGGTTTTCATCGTGCTTGTTTGTTGACTTGGGATTCTGAACTCAAATGGTGCATTGATAATTTCATTGGGGAATGAGAGGTTAATTCTATAAGGAAGATTGCCTTGAATAGTTTCATATATCACATTTGGAAAGAAAGGAACAAGCAATTTCATACTGATAAGGCTAAGACTGTTGATTCTGTCAGTTTTCTCATGGTGAATGATGTTCGATTAAAAGTAGAATCAGGAAATTTCTCTGATACTGGTTCTCCTTCAGTGAAATCTTTTCTGCACCGGTGGGGAATTTCTTCCATTCTTAAATAGAAGAAACTTATTCCCTGCAGATGGCAAATTCCTTCTTCTGATGAAGTTACGTTCAATATAGATGGTTCTGAAGGAGAAAGTTCTGGTGGTTTTGCTGCTCTTATGAGAGATAGCAATGGCAATCCTCTTTCAGCTGCTATTGGTGGCTCTGGTTCTTCCTCGGTGGTCTCCCTTGAACTGCAAGGGGCTGAACTCGTAATGAAATGTGCCATCTTGAAAAACCAAAGTAAAATTCGTATTAATACAGATTTTATGACAGTTTGTAACCTCTTGAACAGAAAACCATGTCCTGGTTGGGAAGTGCTACATATTTGGAGAAGGATTTCCAATTGTGCAGGTAGTTTCATAGAATTAGAGATGGTCACATTTACAGAGAAACTAACCGTGCAGCAGATGCCTTGGCAGCTATTCACCCTGATCAGTCTTATGTGGAGTTGGATATTGAGGAATTTAGTCCCGGCTTGAAGCTTATCATTGAAGAAGATAGAAGTTTGAAGACTTTCCTTTAGGAAGTAGTTTTTTTTTTTTGTTTTTTTTTTCTTGTTCGGTTTGGGTCTCCTTAACCCAGCGGAAGGTTTAAAAGAAAAAAGAAAGTTCGAGGAGCAACTTTCATGGGCCTAATAAGGTAATATTTCAGTAAGCCCATTAATACCTTGCTAATCCTTTTCCTTCTATTTTTGCGATTAATATTTTCCTTGACATGCTCGAACACTGGTTTGCAAATTGCGAACTACAAATTCCTCTATAAACATGTACAGAAATATCATAACTGGATACATATAAAAATAAGATCCTATCATACAACTCCATCCCCCTTCTTCTTTCCTCCCTCTCATCTGGTATTCTAATTAATTAACCATGGTGCGAACGAATGTTTGTCGAGATACAGTGTCTAGAGGTACAGAACCCACCTCCAGAACAAAGAATTGAACACAAAGCATGGCTTATTCAAATCAACGTAATGAAGAATCTGAAGAAAATTATCCGTTTTCCAGATGATTCAGAACTACCCATCAATGAACCAAACCCTCAATTTACTAATGGTCAAGACGCTGATAAAATCAAAAATTTGTGTTTGCGTGACCGTATATTCGGCTTAGTATCTTGTATGCTTTCTGAGTTGCAAGTTCCTGCAGACAGAGGCGTGCAAGAGAGGATTACGCGGTTTGTTGTTGAGACTGCTGAAGGAGCTATTAGAGGTAGTGAACAACGTATGAAATCGTTTTTAGTTTATGTAGAGCTGGAAGTTAATATTGAAGAAGTTATTAATAGTGAGGATAGTAATGATCCCGACTTTGACGATGGGGATGACATATTAAGTGACAACGAAGATGTGGACTTTAGTGACGGAGAAATAATAAGTGACGGCGAAGATATGCACATGCAGGGACGGAGCTAGATTTTTTGGTTAGGGGGACAAATTTATATATTGATAGTCATGATAAAAATCTGGCTAGGCGGCAAGGCCGCAATATTTTTTTTCCAACTTTACTAACTATATTTACAGCCGTAAGTATATGAATTTGCAAAAACTCCATGAGTCGACGGTATAACGAACATGCTATTAAAGGGTTTACCTTTTTTTATGTTTTGTTTTTGAATTAGGTTACTGATTTCATATTAGCATATTGCTAGTAATACAAGGACCTTCATCAAGTATCAATCACCCATTTAATCTTCTTTTTTCTTTGCTAAGAAATACTAACGACAATTAAGGAAGCATACACAGTCATTTTTGTAAAACCAATTTTCAGTTGTTCCCCCGTGAATTTATTCTCCTTAGCAAACTACTAAACGATTACAGTTGAAATTACAAAATCCAGTGGGGACTACTGTCCCCACTAGACCCTTGATAGCTCCGTGCTTGCGGCACATGCCAAGTGACGGAGAAATATTACGTGATGAACAAATAACAAGCGATGAAGAAATAATAAGTGACGAAGAATTTACAAGTCACGATAATGAATTAGTCAACATGATTGCAGACTTGTCGCTATATGCGTTTGAAAATCAAAAAGTTGGTGCATCAAGGTCTGCTATTGAAGGATTAAAACGAGAAAGATATTCTTATGAAAGTGGCGGAGATAATCCTGCGAAGAACAGTTCTGATGCTAATGCTTGTGTTATTTGTATGGACAAGTTTGAAGCTGGAACGCTGGTTACATACATGCCGTGCTCACATATCTTTCATGAAGCTTGTCTTGTCCCTTGGCTGCAGGAAAACTACTTTTGTCCGCTATGTCGCTTAGAGCAACCGCAGTGGGTGACTAAACTCAAATATTTGGGTTGAGAACGAGACGTAATGGGACGTACTATCGACCAAATCCCAGACTAAACCCAAATCCCAGACTATATTTGGTCGGGGACCAAAGACTAAACCCAAATTATAGTCGAGCGAACGTATAGTGTACGCCCCACACCAGGCGAACGTATAGCCTCCGCCCCAATTTTTTTTTTTTTTTTTTTTTTTAAAAAAAATTTTGTGTGGGGCGAGGTTTATACCTCCGCCCCATTCTTTTTTTACACTCTTTATAGTGGGGCGAACTTTATACCTTCGCCCTTTTTTTTTTTTTTTTTTTTTATTTCATTTTTGGAATCTCCCCTGATCGGGCGAACGTATATTCTACGCCCCACACCAGGCGAACGTATAGTGTACGCTCCACCAAATTTAGTCTTCCACCCGTAACGTCACACACCATCACACACCAGACTAAACCCAAATTTTGGTCTTTTTTTCCCTTTTTGGTCTTTGGTTATACTCGCACCACTGCAGTTGCTAGTAATACAAGGACCTTCATCAAGTATCAATCACCCATTTAATCTTCTTTTTTCTTTGCTAAGAAATACTAACGACAATTAAGGAAGCATACACAGTCATTTTTGAAAAACCAATTTTCAGTTGTTCCCCCGTGAATTTATTCTCCTTAGCAAACTACTAAACGATTACAGTTGAAATTACAAAATCCAGTGGGGACTACTGTCCCCACTAGACCCTTGATAGCTCCGTGCTTGCGGCACATGCCAAGTGACGGAGAAATATTACGTGATGAACAAATAACAAGCGATGAAGAAATAATAAGTGACGAAGAATTTACAAGTCACGATAATGAATTAGTCAACATGATTGCAGACTTGTCGCTATATGCGTTTGAAAATCAAAAAGTTGGTGCATCAAGGTCTGCTATTGAAGGATTAAAACGAGAAAGATATTCTTATGAAAGTGGTGGAGATAATCCTGCGAAGAACAGTTCTGATGCTAATGCTTGTGTTATTTGTATGGACAAGTTTGAAGCTGGAACGCTGGTTACATACATGCCGTGCTCACATATCTTTCATGAAGCTTGTCTTGTCCCTTGGCTGCAGGAAAACTACTTTTGTCCGCTATGTCGCTTAGAGCAACCGCAGTGGGCGACTAAACTCAAATATTTGGGTTGAGAACGAGACGTAATGGGACGTACTATCGACCAAATCCCAGACTAAACCCAAATCCCAGACTATATTTGGTCGGGGACCAAAGACTAAACCCAAATTATAGTCGAGCGAACGTATAGTGTACGCCCCACACCAGGCGAACGTATAGCCTCCGCCCCAAATTTTTTTTTTTTTTTTTTTTTTTTAATTTTGTGTGGGGCGAGGTTTATACCTCCGCCGCATTCTTTTTTTTACACTCTTTATAGTGGGGCGAACTTTATACCTTCGCCCTTTTTTTTTTTTTTTTTATTTCATTTTTGGAATCTCCCCTGATCGGGCGAACGTATATTCTACGCCCCACACCAGGCGAACGTATAGTGTACGCTCCACCAAATTTAGTCTTCCACCCGTAACGTCACACACCATCACACACCAGACTAAACCCAAATTTTGGTCTTTTTTTCCCTCTTTGGTCTTTGGTTATACTCGCACCACTGCAGTTGCTCTTAGAGATTCAAAATTTAATTCAGTTTCTATTTGTTTAATTCAGTTTCTATTCGTAAGTTGTAACTATTGTTTAAAGATTGAATTTATTATTCTATGAATGAATGAAAATTTGGTGTCATAATAAGATCTTATGGAAACTATTGTCTTTTTTTTTTTTTTTTTTTTTATTACTCACAGAATCATGAAGGGATAGTTTTGATAGGCAAGAATTGGTGGAAATACTATAACTTGAATGACTTTTGTATGATCTTGAAAAATTTGTGTAAGGTTTACGATTACCTAAATCGACATTATCAATATATCATATGAGGCTTGCCTCTTTTTCGAAAAAAAAAAAAAAAAAAAAACAAGTCCGCGCATGGGAAAGAGCCGCACCTCGCACATCAGCCCAAGTAGTGTTAATTGTTCCCTAAATAGTCCTTGAAACTAATCCCATTGCTGCACCCTTGATTGCTTTCATCATTGTAGGCGCATCATCCTACAAATACATTGTTCTGAAATTCTGAAAAGTATTCATAGAATTGGACGAGTAAGCGACTGTATGAGTCCAGCTAAAAGGTTCTGGTATGATGAAAATTATTGCTACCGTCTCTCATTATATCGGCCGCCATGAAATTGCTTATCTTACGGCTCTAGAGATTTGTCAAACAACCAACTCAGGTGAGCTTCTTTTTCTTTCTTTAATTTTTTGTGGATCGGTCAGTGAAATAAGATGCTGACAGATCTCAAATTCATATGAAAAACATCATCACATAAAACACCAGGATTGAATGAATTCCCACATTTTTCCCATATTTAAGGATAATCAGAAATAGTGCAATTAAGCAGCTAAACTAGGTTCCAAGGAACATGTTTCGTGGGCCTAATAATGTAATATTTCAATAGGCCCATTGATAAGTTGCCTAATTTTTGCCTCCCTTTTTGTGATTTCTATTTCCTTGCACCTCTCCTCAAAACTCTGGTTTCCAAATTGCGAACTACAAACTCTGATTTCCAAATTGCGAACTACAAACGCTTATAAATATGTAGACAAGTCTCTTAACCAGACACATACAAAAATATTTTATATCATACAACTTCATCTTTTTACTCTCCTCACGTTCTCTCTCTGGAATTCTGATTAATTAATCATGGCGGAAAGGATTTCTAGGCCTGTCAACATACGTTTTGAACAACGGAACCCACCTCCAGAACTTGAAAACAGAACAGGGCTTATTCAAATCAATGTTACAAAGCGTTTGCCTGATAATTCACTACTACCCATCCATGAAGATTCGCCTCAGTACACTTGTGATAAAATCGAAAATTTGAGTTTGCTTTGTGACAATATGAGCCGAATATGGCGTATGTTTCTTAAGTTGCAAGTTCCTGGAGGAGACTATTCAAATGACGCGTGTGAGTCGATTTCGAAGCATGTTGCTGATACTGCTAAAAGAGTTGACGGAGGTAGTGCAAATATGAAGCGATTTTTTGTTTATGTACATCTGGAAGTTGATATTATTGAGGATAATAATGATCACGGTGACGTTGATGATGGGGATGAAAGAATAATTAACGACGAAGATACGGATATGGAAAGTGAAGAAGAATATACAAGTGATGAAGAATTTACAAGTGGCAATAATGATATGAACACGGTTGTGGCGTTGTCGCTAGATGGGTATGAAAATAAAAAGGTTGGTGCCTCAAGGTCTGCTATTGAAGGATTAAAACGAGAAAGATATTCTTATGGAAGTGGTGGAGATAAGCCTGCGAAGAACAGTTCTGATGCTAATGCTTGTGTTATTTGTATGGACAAGTTTGAAGCTGGAACAGTGGTTAGATACATGCCGTGCTCACATATCTTTCATGAAGTTTGTCTTGTCCCTTGGCTTCAGGAGAACAATTCTTGTCCGCTTTGCCGCTTAGAGATTCAAAGTTGTTCATCACATCAACCTGCTGTTTAAGTTTTCAGTTTCCGTTCATAAGTTGCAATTATTGTTTAAAGATTGTATTGATTATTCTGTGAATGAATGAACTATTAATGTTTATAAGATTCTTGTGGAAACTGTTGTTTTTTTTTTTCTTTTTTGGCGAGGGAGGACCTTTATATGGCCACTTTTTTATAAAATCTAAGTGATCAATTACCACAAAAAGATTGAAAATGGTTAGGGCCGAAAAACCAAAAATGTCCCTCCCTTTTAGTCCAATTACTATAACTCCTTATGTATCCTATCTTTTCGGGGTATAATTGGCAACCAAACTTTAATATAACATATCTAAAAATCCGTGCCTTGGAATTTTACAAATTTTATCTCGTTGGAAAGGTTATAAAAACTCTACGCAACGAGTACAAACAACAATATTAAATTTAAAGTTTTTTGCGAAAAATTCGGAGGTATTTATCATTTTAAGCACAATTTTAGAAAATTAAATGTATATCCATTATGCAAACCACCACAAAGGATACATAATACTTTATGTGGCAAAATTTTGGTTTATGCATCAACTAATTTTCCGTTGAAATTAATAAAACGATGTACTCCCTCCGTTTCAAGAAAAATGATACTTTCATTTTAGGCACAATTCTAGAAAATTGAATGCATAGCCATTATGCAAACCACCACAAAGGATGCATAACACATCATGCAACCATATTTTGATTTATGGATCGACTAATTTTCCGTTTCAGAAAAAGTGATACTTTCATATCCCGTTTCAGAAAAAGTGATACTTTCACTCCGTTTCGGGAAAAGTGATACTTTCGCTCCGTTTCGGAAAAATGAAACTTTCGTTCTGTTTCACAAAAAGTATCACTTTTTCTGAAACGGGGCGAAAGTATCACTTTTTCCGAAACGGGGAGAAAGTGTCACTTTTTCGGAAACGGGGCGAAAGTATCACTTTTTCTGAAACGGGGTGAAAATATCACTTTTTCTGAAACGGGACGAAAGTAATCGTACACAAACCCCATCTTCAAATTCTTCTTCGGTCGGCCTTTCCACCGTGGTAACGGTCGTACTAGTTTAACACCATATACTTACAAATTCATGAACAAAAATCTATCTGAATGATTTATTTGTGCAGGATCTTAGCTCAACAATGATTTCAACCCATATGAAATCTAAACTTGTTTCTTCTATTAGAAAAATCTACAAACAACTTAAGTTCACAAATCCGGAACTAAAATTCACCAACCATAGAAAGAAAATGTATGTATAAAATTTGTGAATCATGTGCTAACCTTGCTGGCTCAGTATGCAATTTAGAGTTGAACGAAGTTTGTTACGTTATCAGGAGTGTCGTCGTCGGCAATCTCCGGTGGAATAAAGAAAGAAGAAACGGTGGGGAATTTCGAGTACTAAGTTAAAATCGATGATACTTTGTATTAAGCGGCGGATTTCGAGTACACTCAATTTTGTTTGGAAGAGTACTTGTAACGTTTGAACCCTCTCACTTTCTTTGAAAAATCAATTAACCCCCTAAATTTCTTTGGAAACTAACTTTCACTCTCGTTATAGAATTTTGTTTGTGAAAACCTTGCTAGTAAGATCGTGTACGAGACTTTGTTATTTGAGGTACAATGTATATATCTGGAATTCAAAAATAATTTTCCACTGTTTTAAAAACATACCCTTTTTTTCTTGTTTTCATTTTCTAAAAATTGTTTGGTAAACTGTTTTTGAAAACAAGGAAAATTAACTAAATCAGATCAAATGTAAAGATCCGTCTAAGAGATAGTGATATTAGCCATGACTCACTTGCAATCATTCCCCCGATCTCTTACTTTGTTCTGAAAATAAAAAAAAACAAAGAAAATAAAAGAAAAAAAAAAACACGAAAAAAAAAACATTTTTCTAAAATGTCACCAAACGCCGTTTCCTCCTATTTTTGTTTTCTTTTTTAAATAATAATTTGTTGTTTTCATTTTTTGATGTTTTGTTCAAAAACAAAAACGGAAAACTAGAAAACATTTTTCTAAAAATGTCCCTACCAAACGCTGCTTTTTCCTATTTTTTTTTTTTTTAAAAGTTTTTTTAAATTTAAAAATCTCATATCTTTTAAAACACGTGATTTTTTTTAAAAAAGCTATACCAAACAGGATATCAAATTTTGACCTTAAGTCCCCCACTGTTAATCAGGTTGATTTGATGATTTTGTTCTCAAATGTATATCGTGATAATTGTGCGATGGAAGGTTACACTAGTTATTCATGGGATGAAAGAAAATGGGTGCAAGTAGGGTCGGCAGACCCACTTGTTTTTGAAATTTAGCTAGATGGGCATGTATTTTCGCAACTTATGGTACCTTTGGATGGAGGCATATATAGTTCATCATCATTTGATAAATTTGTTCTCTGGGTCAAAGTCCTAGAGGTTTAGCGAAATTAAGACTTGGTATTACTATTTTAGTATATCAAAAGTATCGTCAGACGAAATTTTCACTAGAATGAAACTAGACGAAGAATAGAATATAAAGTTTGTGTCTTGTGACGTTTTGATCAATGATGAAAGACCGATTACGTAGATGATAAGAGTTTATATGATTAATTGGAGCTTTCGTATTACAGTAAGCTGCTGCATTATGGATAGAAAAAAATTGAGGAATATCCAGATTTTTTTTTCCCATAACAAAAATGTCATGGCTCCGTCAAACATCAAAAAAAATAATGGAAAATCCGACATTCGTTTCCGAAAGTTCGACATCCTATAGGATTTAATCCGATTTATCGGATTTCGGAACCAGATATGTTATCGGATATTTCCTCTTAACCTTAACCTTATCGGATGAGGCTGATAAGCACGTAGGTGCTACATTTTATACCCATATTTATATTAGCTAGAATTCGATTTTTAGACTAATATTACTATTTTAGTGCTTTTGTAGAAAGTACAAGCGAAATGGATCATATGGAGGAAAACGAAACTTAACTACCAACTAAACGGTGTTTGCAACAAAAAAGAATCCATGTTGTTACCGGCGGCACCAAAAGAGTTGAATTATTTATGGCTCTGCTCATGTATGCTCGTTTGGCACCACCTAACCATATCACGCCCAGAACGAGAAGTGGGGACGACAAAGCCAGGGGAGCTGCGGTTATAGAGCCGAAAGCCGGAGAAGAAGAGAGGCGGCACAAAGCCGTGAACAGAGAAGAGGGTTTAGTCTTCCCATTTTGGTTTTCTATTAGCAAGAGTGGTTTTGATTTTAATTTGTTTTATGGCTTTTGTGAAAGCCATGTCTATCTAGAGCCATGTTAGGGTTTAGATTGAAACCAAATTATTTATATAAACTCTACGATGATATTTCTAATAATGATTTGATTGAGCAGTAATATCTCTTCATATAGCTTGGTGTTTAATCGTTTATGTGATTTTCTTGATTATGTGTGTTTTTCAATTGATATTTCGTGCTTTGGTTAAATCCCTTGAAGTGATATGCTTTATGACTGATATGTAATGCTTTAGAATCACTACCCATGAAGCGAAGGATGTTGCAGCGGAGAAACTTTATTTTAGAATTTAACATGCCATCTCCCGAGACATGAGATTGATTTCAAAATTTGTCTTGAGTAATAAATAGAGATTAATAGAAGTTTTATAATTTAATTGGTGGAAATCGAAAATCCTAATAACCATTTCTCATTTTGGTTACGTTTTTGTTATTTATTATTTCATTTTGTCCGAATTTCTGAAAACTCTCAAAAACATCATATTGTTGATTACTTAGTTTTTGGTATTAGTTGGTAGAGTATTTCACACTCCTCGTGGGAACGACCTGTACTTTCCATTGTCTACTAGTTAGACGTTGTGCACTTGCAATATTTTATTGTAGGTTTCCAGACCCATCAAGTTTTTGGCGCCGCTGCCGGGGAGTGGTTGCATAATACTCTTTGATTGATATCTTTTTGTACATAATTTTATTTTGTTTTTCTTTTAGATTTCTTTTGGTTGTTTTTACGCATTTTATCGGATTTTTTTTTAGGTACCTTAGCCTGAAGTGTTGTGGGCGAAAAGAAAGTATGCACTCGCAAGGATTTTGCAAGAGCCACTTGGAAGATCCATTAGAGGTTTGCTTAGCTCATTTTGGGTATGATTTTGATGATGATAGTGTATTTGTCAAGTCAATGCATTATTAGACTCCACACCACTGTTAGACACTAATAAATGGAAGTGTTAGAGCATAGCTCGGTTGAACCCACCGAGCGTTGGTATGTCAAGTTTGGTTGTCATATTTAATGAACCAAAACTCATTTAAAGAGTCGCTTGATTATGTACTAGAGTCAACTTCGTATATGTTAGCTTGAAAGTATTAGGATATGAGACATTACAAGTATTACGAAGACTTGAAGAAGTGAAAAAGTAAGGAGCTACAACGACAACATCATCCTTCCGCTTGAGGTTAGTGATATTTGACTTGAACTGTTTCATCCCCTAACGTATCTTTTAAGTCGTGCATATTGGAAACATAATTGTGAATCATGAATGATTATACTATAGTTAAACGTAGTATTAAGGAATACAATACGAAGTATAACGCTTATCTTTTGAACTTCGTATATAAGACATCGACATAATCGTTTGAATGCTATTGTGATTATGTATGGGTATGAGGTGAAGATTTCATCCTACGAAACAATGTTTTACATCCGTTTAAAGGAAATAAATTCATGAACTTGTTTAGTGAATCGAAAGGGAAATTGCTAGGCTTATTGGTATTGTTATTCATTGCATATCTTTTGAACTACCAATATGTGTGATTAGTATAACCACTCGTGACTTGTTTATGTTCTTGGTAAAACTATTCACAAGGCCTGACTTTTGTATTGGTATGACTTTTATTAGTGAAACCGATCTTAGGTAATCACCTGAGATGGTATGATCGATTTAGTGTTATTGGTATGACCAACTCTAGGCAAAGGAGAAACGATCCTAGTAAGAGGTGCAACCGATCACAAGAGGGGAATCGATCATTGTAAAGAGGTGCAACACGTTTCTAGATATTGGGGACCGATCCTATGAACATGTGCAACACGTTTTTAGATATTGGGAACCGATCCTATGGACATGTGCAACAAATATAAGTTAGATATTGTATATATGTGGGAACCGATCCTAGTACCTAGTCAACCGAATTTTGGAAAGCTAATGTGAATAAATCCAGTACTCACATGGAGGTAGAACCGAAACTTGTTTTGGTAGAACCATGAAACCCATGATTGGTGATTGGTGTGTTCTTGATCAATCACATAGTTCTTGGAAGTTAGATGAACCAATTCTAAACTTGTTTGGAAGTGTGGCAAATCGATTCCAAAATAGTAAATATGAAAGATGATTTACTAAGTTAAGATGTCGACATACTTTGAACATGTGCAGTAAAGCTTATCTTTTATTGTTCAAATATATTCCTTAATAGCTAAAGGAAAAATCCTGAATCGACAAATAAATTGAGAATCTTATAATTAAGGTTTTTAATTTTATTTTTGGAAAATGAAAATTAGTAATGTCCATTTACTAGTTGGAGATTTTTTAAGAGATTTTCGGACAATGTTTGGACAAAGCATTTCCAGGAATTATGGAAACCGAATTTGGAAATATATTGCATGTCTTGAGAATATTTTTGGTTTTGGAAATTTCTTGGCGTCCAAACTTCCTTGGTCTATAAATATCAAAGTTCGCATTTCGAGCAAACTAATCCTCAGAGCCAGCAAAACTACCTAGTTGTGTTGTTACTGGTGGAGCCGCCTATTCGGAGAGGAAAGTAACCTAATTAGGCGAAATCTCTTACGGCCGCTCGATTTAAAGACTTCTTTGGGATTGAGAAGCTATATTAGTACCGTTGGTCGGAAACTAGATAATTGCGGTTTATTATTAGTTTTCAATTGATTTGATTGACTAACGGTTGTTGAACTTTGATTGCACCTAGTTTGTTTATGCTTGAGAATCTTCTCTTCCGATAAAAGATTCGCTCACACTAGATCGAAGTTTCGACGGGGATCTTTAGACTGTTTGTAGATCTAAATACATCTTGTGATAATCCATTATTAACAGACTCCGTTTTGTGTGTGATTGATCACAAGAGATTCAAGTTGATTGTGTGCAGGTGTTTATTGAAGATCTAAGAAGATTTGAAGACAAAGAAGACTTTGAAGATTTCTGGTTTGGGTTCATAATCTTTGGTGTGCACAATACTTGTTTCGGTTAAAAAGGATCCAACTATAATTGGTTTATCCTTGTGGTAGATTGGATTGATTAGTTGAGTAGATCGGCATCAATACAATTCTTTGGGATTCAAAGTATTGATTGAAAAATCTAGACAATTACTTTGGTTGTTGTTATTAGATAGATCTAAGGACCTGACAAATGAGTTTATTGGGATAAACGGAAGAGCCTTGTGTCAAACTCACATCACTTGGTTGAAAAGAGTTTCTACCAAACATATTTGTTGTTCCTTTACTGTTTGGAATACGAACCAATGGAATTTTTCCAAGTACGTGAATTATTACAAGTTGGAGGCGTGGGAATACAGACGGAACTAGGTGAACTATAGGTTTAGTTGCTTGGTCTCAACTATACGAAGTTGGTTTGATTTTGTATAGTGGCTTAATCCTAAGAGTATTCAATTCTGGACAAGGTCCCTGGGTTTTTCTGCATTTGCGGTTTCCTCGTTAACAAAATCTTGTTGTGTCTTTTAATTTTCTATTTCCGCAATTATAATTGTTTTTATTATAATTATAAGTAAAATACACAAACGTTAATACCTATTTACTTGATAGTAATCATATTGTGTTTGGTTAAGTCTGAACCATTTATCAAGTAAACATACTTTGTTGTTGCATTGTCTCGATCTTGTATCCATAGTCAATCACACAAGTTATCTTGTTGTCGTATTGTCTCGATCTCGTATCCATAGACAATCACACGAAGTGTGAACCAATTAGTTGTATTGTCTCGACTCATTCCATAGACAATCATTTTCGGAGAAAGGACTTATAGGTGGAAAAGTTTTAAATGGAGGTATATTTGTGTACCCTCGTCTTTTCAATTGGTATCAGAGCGGGCAAACACGAAAAGATCTAACAATATGTGTTTGGTGCGATCCAACCTATAAGAAAATGAATCTAATGAGTGATTCAGTTAACGTAAGTCAATATGAAAAATCAGCACTTGAGGATAATATCTTCTGTGAATCTACTGAACAGGCTGACCCCTATAACGTAAACTCTGGTGATTGGCAAACTTGCCTTGAAAAACAACTTGATGAAATTTCTGAAGATGGTGACTCAGAAATCGATCAAGATGTTGAAGATGATATATCAGAATTCACTTCTATTCTAAGTGCTCTCTCTACAAGAAAACTTTCTACCGCAGATGTGATTGAGTTCATTGATCCTCTCAGTAGAGAAAATAGGAAACTAAGAAAGATTTTCTCTGGTTTCTTCTGTGGAAATCATAATTCCATATATCTCCTTAAAAACTACAAAGATAGTCTACACTCAAAAACTCTTGAGTTTGATAATCTCAACATGAAACATTACTTTTTGAATAAGAAGCTTGTTGAGACAGAAGCAAGGATTAGTTCTCAACAATCAACAAGTAAGGAACAAAATGAGTCTGATATCTAAAATCCTCTTGAGGATCAACTAGCTGAAGCTCTTGAAAGAATCAAGGTCTTAGAAGAGGAAGCTATAAGGCTAAGAAGACTCAATAATAGCACAATCAATTTATCTTCCATGTTGGATGCAGGAAGAAGTCATGGCGACAAACGTGGATTAGGATATGATGGAATTGATACTTTGTCAATCAACAAGGAAGTAAAATTTGTAAAAGTTGTTGGCCCTTCCACTCCAGAAGATCCACCACCCAAGTGCTCAATTGAGATTGCGACGGAAACCATCTCCGGAAGCAGTCAGAGGAAGACTCCAACTAAGGATCAGCATAATGGCAGAACGTCTCATAAAGGTAAATCTAAAAACTTTATTCCTTTCAATAAGCATTGTTATTATTGTTGAGACAAAGGTCATATGCCAAAGGATTGTAAAATTCGAAAGATGCAAAACGCTCTATCATTTGTATCTAAAGAATTGAACAGATTCATTCCCAAAAACCTCTCAGATCATCATTGTCATGTGAGACAAACGAATTATTACAAAAATTCAAAATTATATCTTAAAAGGAAAAATGATAGAAAGGGTAACACCTTCATCAATGGGGATATGAGATTTGATGTTTCAAAGTGGAGAGATGCAATGTCTCTAGAGATGAAGAACCTTCATTCAAAATCCACCTACAAGTGGATACTGAAATCTGAGAAGGTTTCCAAAAAGAAGTCATCTAAAACAAATTCTAAGAAAAACAATCATGTTGTAATCTTAGACAAAGATGACTATGAATGTCTAGTGCTTAGACTCAAGAAGGATCTAGAGATATCCAGTGATATCAATGTGCAAACATCTTTCGATGATCTACTACACTGTAGAAAAACAAAAAGGGAGTTAACCAGGACTCTATGACTTTCCAAAGCTTGCGACTTTTTGTATGTTTAGAGTAAGTTTCAGTTTTTGTGTAGAAAAGCCTTCTTAAATTAAGCTGCTGCCTTAAAAAAAAAAAAAAAAAAAAAAAAAAAAAAAACAAGGGACTATAAATTGGTCTGATTATGCTCTTACGTTATCACAATTTTGTGATACAATGCTTTCTTCTTATAAAGGTAGTAAGGAAGAGTTAACTGAAGAACAGAGAACCAATCTCATTATGATTGTTCAGCATCGAGACTGGCTCAAAGAAAGAATTGTACAAACAAAAGGTGTTCTTGCTGAACTCAGGATCCTTGTTGAAGAACTTGAAAAACAAGAAGTGGTTGCAGACAAGTCTCTTGAGACATGCTTCAAAAGTTTGAATACTGAAGAAAACTCAGTGAATAACAAGAGCACTACTAGAGATTAAGTTATATGCTGTAATACTTAATCCAGAATAATAGACACCAATTTTTGATTTCTTTCAATGATTGTATTAGGTCTATTATGAATAAAACTATCTTATTATGAATAAAATTATTTGATTTATAATTTTTCTTGTGATAGTTTTTGATTTACATAGCATGTGCTTGAATACTTTATCTTATTGCTATGTATGTGTATGGGATGTTTGATTTCGGTTTTCTGACCTTGATATTCGATCTCATATGTTGTGAACCCTTATGGTTTGGGTGACTTTTTGGTTTAGCAGGATTAAGTTCTAGCCCATGTTGGTAGGCTTTATCAAAGGATCATGATGGGTTCTGATTGAAACAATATGTGAAAAAGTCACAATATGTTGAATCGTTTGGTTTAGCATAAAAGCATATGTGTATCGGGGTTTTCAACTTTTGCTTGCAATAGTTAAAACCGGTTTTCAACCTTTCTATGGTAAAGGTTGGTTGTTGTTATTATTTTTTGTCTTGCATAAGGATGACAACATAATGATATTTCCGTATCAATTCTCCCTGGAAAGAAGATGCAAACATATTGGAGAAGTGGATGCGAAATTTGAGGTAACGACTTTGTTAGTTAATCGTTTTCCTGTTTAAGAAAAGCCTGATTTTATTGTGTATATTTATTGCTTTTGCTTGACAAAATTTCGGTACAATTGATGTTTTATTCCATTATTTGTGTATGGATGTGTGTGTGATTCAATTGTTTCCGGTTAAGAAAACTATTGTTATCTTGCTTTATTGTTCGGTATCAATCGTTTAGGCTTACAAAATTTCGGTGCAATTGCGGTGCTTTAATGTCTATGTTGTTTCAATTGCTTCCGGTTGAGGTGAATAATTATGCAAGTTGATTTATTTGGTTTGTATGAATTTTTTATGGCTTAACGAAAGAAAAGGTTTTCGGGATGAATTGTTTAGTCCAATTCGATTCCGGATAAGAGAAACTAAGTTAATTCTGATCTTAGTTAGACTTATCAAAGTAGAGGTTTCGGTTATTCAAGTCTAATCGAATGCCTTAACAAGAAATGCTAGTTAACTAACCTAGTACTTGTCTTATTTAAAAGTGAAAGGTCTAAGTTATATGGATAATTAGAACCTGATGAGAAAAATAGAGTTATTTTTATTTTGGTCTTATCGAACAAGCGATTGTATTTGTACAATCGGTTTAGCAAAGGAACTAAGGTGCTTAGTCGATTTTTGGTTTGCTAAACTATTAGGGAAAATTGCTTCGGTAACTTTATAGGTTGCAAGTCTTGTGATATTTGTAAGATCCTTTCGGTTTGTCCTTTATTTGCTCGTACCTTTGTCATTTTGTGAAAAAAAGGGGAGAAATATATGGAGTAAACAAGTGATATTGGTATTGATTTATATTGATTGGTATCACTAAGGGAAAGGACATTGGTGCTTAAACGTTTTATCTAACGAAAGAGTAAAGCATAGACTAAGGGGGAGTAGCATATCATATTGATAACGGAATAACAAAGACGTGCGGATTGATAAAATCTACCTATCTTAACTTTAGGGGGAGTATTATCTTTGTTATTATAATGTCAACAGCGGCATTTATGGATTGAATGTATACAGGTTATTGTGTTGTTGAATTTGGGAATCAAGCGCATGTGTAATAAATTCTTGTAATTTGTTTATCCATATGATGTAAGAGTTTTGTCACTAAAATTGGCAAAGGGGGAGATTGTTAGAGCATAGCTCGGTTGAACCCACCAAGCGTTGGTATGTCAAGTTTGGTTGTCATATTTTAGTGAACCAAAACTCATTTAAAGAGTCGCTTGATTATGTACTAGAGTCAACTTCGTATAGGTTATCTTGAAAGTATTAGGATATGAGACATTACAAATATTACGAAGACTTGAAGAAGTGAAGAAGTAAGGAGCTACAACGATAACATCATCCTTCCACTTGAGGTTAGTGATATTTGACTTGAACTGTTTCATTCCCTAACGTATCTTTCAAGTCGTGCATATTGAAAACATAATTGTGAAGCATGAATGATTATACTCTAGTTAGACGTAGTATTAAGGAATACAATACGAAGTATAACGCTTATCTTCTGAACTTCGTATATAACACATCGACATAATCATTTGAATGCTATTGTGATTATGTATGGGTATGAGGTGAAGATTTCATCCTAGGAAACAATGTTTTACATTCGTTTAAAGGAAGTAAATTCATGAACTTGTTTTGTGAATCGAAAGGGAAATCACTAGGCTTATTGGTATTGTTATTCATTGCATATATTTTGAACTACCAATATGTGTGATTAGTATAACCGCTCATGACTTGTTTATGTTCTTGGTAAAACTATTCACAAGGCCTGACTTTTGTATTGGTATGACTTTTATTAGTGAAATCGATCTTAAGTAATCACCTGAGGTGGTATGATCGATTTAGTGTTATTGGTATGACCAACTCTAGGCAAAGGGGAACCGATCCTAGTAAGAGGTGCAACCGATCACAAGAGGGGAATCGATCATTGTAAAGAGGTGCAACACGTTTCTAGATATTGGGAACCGATCCTATGAACATGTGCAACACGTTTTTAGATATTGGGAACCGATCATATGGACATGTGCAACAAATACAAGTTAGATACCATACATATGTGGGAACCGATCCTAGTACCTAGTCAACCGAATTTTTGAAAGCTAGTGTGACTAAATCCAGTACTCACATGGAGGTAGAACCGAAACTTGTTTTGGTAGAACCGTGAAACCCATGATTGGTGATTGAGTGTTCTTGATCAATCACATAGTTCTTGGAAGTCAGATGAACCAATTCTAAACTTGTTTGGAAGTGTGGCAAATCGATTCCAAGATAGTGAATATGAAAGATGATTTACTAAGTTAAGATGTCGACATACTTTGAACATGTGCAGTAACGCTTATCTTTTATTGTTCAAAGATATTCCTTAATAGCTAAAGGAAAAATCCCGGATCGAAAAATAAATTGAACATCTTTTAATTAAGGTTTTTAATTTTATTTTTGGAAAATGAAAATTAGTAATGTGCATTTACTAGTTGGAGATTTTCTAAGATATTTTCGGTCAATGTTTGGACAAAGCATTTCCAGGAATTATGGAAACCGAATTTGTCAATATATGGCATATCTTGAGAATATTTTCGATTTGGAAATTCCTTGGTGTCCAAACTTTCTTGGTCTATAAATATCAAAGTCTGCATTTCGAGCAAACTAATCCTCAGAGCTAGAAAAACTACCTAGTTGTGTTGTTACTGGTGGAGCCGCCTATTCGGAGAGGAAAGTAACTAATTAGGTGAAATCTCTTACGGCCGCTCGGTTTAAAGACTTCTTTGGGATTGAGAAGCTCTATTAGTACCGTTGGTGAGAAACTAGATAATTGCGGTTTATTATTAGTTTTCAAATGATTTGATTGACTAACGGTTTTTGAACTTTGATTGCACCTAGTTTTTTTATGCATAAGAATCTTCTCTTCTGATATAAGATTCACTCAAACTAGATCGAAGTTTCGACGGGGATCTTCAGACTGTTTGTAGATCTAAAGACATCTTGTGATAATCCATTGTTAATAGACTCCGTTCTGTGCGTGATTGATCACAAGAGATTCAAGTTGATTGTGTGCAGGTGTTTATTGAAGATATAAGAAGATTTGAAGACAAAGAAGACTTTGAAGATTTCTGATTTGGGTTCATAATCTTTGGTGTGCACTATACTTGTTTTGGTTAAAAAGGATCCAACTATAATAGGTTTATCCTTGTGGTAGATTGGATTGATTAGTTGAGTAGATCGGCATCAATACAATTCTTTGTGATTCAAAGTATTGATTGCAAAATCTAGACAATTACTTTGGTAGTTGTTATTAGATAGATCTAAGAACGTGACAAAGGAGTTTATTGGGATAAACGGAAGAGCCTTGTGTCAAACTCACATCACTTGGTTGAAAAGAGTTGCTACCAAACAGATTTGTTATTCCTTTACTGTTTGGAATACGAACCAAAGGAATTATTCCAAGTACGTGACTTATTACAAGTTGGAGGCGTGGGAATACATACGGAACTAGGTGAACTATAGGTTTAGTTGCTTGGTCTCAACTATACGAAGTTGGTTTGATTTTGTATAGTGGCTTAATCCTAAGAGTATTCAATTCTGGACAAGGTCCCTGGTTTTTCTGCCATTTGCGGTTTCCTCGTTAACAAAATCTTGTTGTGTCTTTTACTTTTCTATTTCCGTAATTATAATTGTTTTTATTATAATTAGAAGTAAAATACACAAACGTTAATTCCTATTTACTTGATAGTAATCTTATTGTGTTTGGTTAAGTCTTAACCATTTATCAAGTAAACATACTTCGTTGTTGCATTGTCTCAATCTAGTATCCATATTCAATCACACAAGTTATCTTGTTGTCGTACTGTCTCAATCTCGTATCCATAGACAATCACACGAAGTGTGAACCGATTAGTTGTATTGTCTCGACTCGGTCCATAGACAATCACTTTCGGAGAAAGGACTTATAGGTGGAAAACTTTTAGATTGAGGTATATTTGGGTACCCTCGTCTTTTCAGGAAGCCCAATCTAGAACCTCTAATTCTGCCCGAGTCTCGAGTAGTTTTATCAGTCGATGAAGCTCCGATCTTGACCCTTAAGCCATTGTTTGACCTATCAAGTTCTGATTTTTTTCATCTTAATGATATTCATAATGAAACCTTTATAGATGATAGTGGGTCTACGAGTCGTGATATTATTGCTCGAGTGAGACCTTGTTCAGCGAGTGAATTTGAACTAATATCTGCCGAGCAAGTTATCTCCTCGGACTTAGAACCTGATTTAGGGAGTACAACAACTGTTCAATTCTTTAAACGATTTTTACTAATTATCTGCGAACCTGATTTACTTCATATTCAAGGTTCAAATTATGTTTTGAATAAGATTGAATCCAGTTTTAGCTCTCTGGGCACTAATCATTCTTGCTGCAAGATCATCTTTTCAACTGACCGGATTAGTTGGGTTGATCCCCAACTTTTCAGATTATATATATATATATATGATTGGAAGCTTACTTTGGTGAATCAGCACCTTGTTTGAGATTCTTTACTAGCAAGCAGGGAAACAAATACATTTCGCTTCATGGGAGTCAACCCATCATATTTGTTCCCTTTTCTCTATCTTTTTTTTTTATTATTTATTTATTTTGCATATCAGAATTTCCCATCTTAATTTTTGCGTTGGATGACTCAATTACATTGAGGACAATGTAATGTTTAAGTGTGGGGGAGTGGTTATGCGTTTTGATTTTTATAGGTTCTCACTTTTGTTAGAAATTTTCTGGAAAAAAATTTGCATATTATGACCAGCTGTTTAGCGGGTCTTACAAAAAAAAAAATGACCAGTTGTTTAGCGGGTCTACATAAAAAAAAAATTAGAGTATTTTTTCTATAACCAGTTGATTAGCGGATCCGTCTCGCTATTTAGTGGACATCTCTTGATCTTGTTGTTTAGCGATCCGTCTCGTTGTTTAGCAGACAACACTCTTCTTATCCAGCTGTGTAGCGGATATATTATTTGTTTTCCTCGAGGACTAGCAAAATATAAGTGTGGGGGTGTTGATAAGCATGTAGGTGCTACATTTTATACCCATATTTATATTAGCTAGGATTCGATTTTCTGACTAATATCACTATTTTAGTGCTTTTGTAGAAAGTACAAGCGAAATGGATCATATGGAGGAAAACGAAACTTAACTACCAACTAAACGGTGTTTGCAACAAAAAAGAATCCATGTTGTTACCGGCGGCACCAAAAGAGTTGAATTATTTATGGCTCTGCTCATGTATGCTCGTTTGGCACCACTTAACCATATCATGCCCAGAACGAGAAGTGGGGACGAAAAATCCAAGGGAGCTGCGACTACAGAGCCGAAAGCCGGAGAAGAAGAGAGGCGGCACAAAGCCGTGAACATAGAATAGGGTTTAGTTTGACTCTTCCCATTTTCGTTTTCTATTAGCTAGAGTGGTTTTGATTTTAATTTGTTTAAGGCTTTTGTGAAAGCCATGTCTAGCTAGAGCCATGTTAGGTTCTAGATTGAAACCAATTTATTTATATAAACTCTACGATGATATTTCTAATAATGATTTGATTGACTAGTAATTTCTCTTCATATAGCTTGGTGTTTAATTGTTTATGTGATTTTCTTGATTATGTGTGCTTTTCGATTGATATTTCATGCTTTGGTTAAATCCCTTGACGTGATATGCTTTAGGACTGATATGTAATGCTTTAGAATCACTACCCATGAAGCGAAGGAAGTTGCAGCGGAGAAATTGTATTTTAGAATTTAACATGACATCTCCCGAGACATGAGATTGATTTCAAAATTTGTCTTGAGTAATAAATAGAGATTAGTAGAAGTTTTATAATTTAATTGGTGGAAATAGAAAATCCTAATAACCATTTCTCATTTTGGTTACGTTTTTGTTATTTATTATTTCATTTTGTCCGAATTTGTGAAAACTCTCAAAAACATTATATTGTTGATTACTTAGTTTTTGGTATTAGTTGGTAGAGTATTTCACACTCCTCGTGGGAACGACCTGTACTTGCCATTGTCTACTAGTTAGACGTTGTGCACTTGCAGTATTTTATTGTAGGTTTCCAGACCCATCAGAGGCGCATTGCGTTAGGCTAATATCCGACATCCGATAGACTGGGGGTGTACTTGTAATTTCTCCCCCAGATATTAGATGTCAAGAATTCACCTGCTAACCACAGTAAGAGATCGAGAGATCAAGAAACTAAGGAAGTTAGCCAGTTAGATCGAGAGAGATCTATATAGAGATCGATAGAGTCATAGAGAGGGTTTGATCGGAAGTTAGAGACTAAGAGAAAGATTGAATCGTGATTCGTGAGTTAGATCTATAGATGGTGATGCTTTGATTTTGGTCAGAGATTCTCAGAGAATATTAGTTTTCATTCAGAAACAAGTAAGTTATCAAAACCCTTTGTTTGTTTTTGTTAAAATCAACTCATGATTGATGCTTATGAAATTAGGGTTTGTGGATATCTGAAATTGAGAATTTCAAAATTAGGTTTTGATTTTTTTTCACAAATCCATTGCAGCTTGCCTGGTGTTTGATTGTTATTGTTATTATTGTTGTTAAGCATGAAATTATTATGTAGATTTTGTGTTTCATGTTTGATGCAAGCAAGGGAAAGTTGGATTTAACAATTTGAGAAATGGGTTTATCAAATGGAGTAGTTGTTTTCTTTGTACTTTGAAATTAGGGTGTTACTGTTATCAATTTCAAATTGATAACAGTAATTGACAATTTGGTTGCTTGAGTATTGGTTTCTTCCTTGGTTGATTTTTTTGTGGCTTTGGGTTCTTTGAATTTTTTTTGTTGGGAAATAATAGAGGTTGTAAGTTAAAAAAAAATAGTATCTTTGTTTGTCTTGTATAAATACCTCATAGCTTCATCATGGCAACTGTATGCGGTACTATTTATCTGTGTGCATGTTTTTGTTACCACACTTGTTCCTACTCTATATAAAACATTGTAGTTGAGACTCATATTATCCTTAATTAGTTTTTATGTAGAATCTTTAGCAGTATTTATATATTCCTGTAGTGATGATTGATGATCTATGGCTGGTGGCCTATAAATTTTACTATTCTGGATGAATTTCTCAATTACAGTTGTGGATTGTTTTAATGTTTTTCCCAGAAGTGCATTGCCATGTATCAATAACTGTTAGAATAACAAACAGTACCTAGGTCTTCGCAGAGCAAGAATACAAGTCTTTGGCATTTTTTTCAGCTGAAATTTTGTCGCTCTCCTATATCTCTATGCACCTTGTTACCCATGTGAATTTTTAGATTGCATATGTTTTGCTTGGTTAGCCTGTGGATATGTGTTGCTTATAGTGGTGAAAGCTTTGAGGTACTGAATTTTTGAATGTCAGACATTCTTGCGCACATGATGATTTAGATGAGCTTCAGGTTTAGCTGAAAGCTTTTCATATCAAATTTTCTGATGCAACATTGGCCGAAGCTTCCACTGTAAATTATGTGATCAACTGTTGCCTTGAACTGCTTGTGAATTATTTTTTTGTTTCTTGAATTTTCTTATCAAGTGATTCTTTGTGAATGCAGATATGGAAATCATGGACTGAAGTGAAGTTGATACAATGATGCAACATGCAACCAGGCAGCCAAGCAAGATCACACTACTCACTAGCCTATTGACATTGTGAGCCTCTGTTAGACATTGTTTTTTCTTTTTTGGCTTTGTTGTAGCCTGTTGTGTACTTTCTTTTGCATTCACTAGACTGGGAGTAAACTCTAAACATTGTGCTTGTGTGGGTTTGTACTTTTCACTGAACATTTTGAACTCAAAAAGACAAAGACTCTGTTATCGGGAAAAAATCCGATATCCGATAACTTAACCTTATCGGATTGGGATTTTTGAATTCCGACGGATGTTATCGGATATCGGATTTCCGATAATCCTTAACCTTAACCTTATCGGTATGGTCAAAATCCGACTGATTTTTATCCGTTGCCAGAAAAGCATAGGTTTCTGTTTTGTTTATTGAAATAAAGATAATATTGTTAGATCAAAGGATAAGAACTGCATATGGTTTGAAAAGAAAAAAGCTATTGAGATTATACCAAAAAAGAAATTCAAAATTTGTTTCCTTCTGTTACCAATACAACTCATATTGTCAGTTTAACTAAACCAATGACTTAAAAGGCATTAAGTTGGCTATGAAACGAGTCAACAACTTGGTGACCCAAAGCTCCTAATCCCGACGGACCTTGGAGTTGTTTCTTTGCTAAATATGGGAACCAAGTTATTCCAAGTGTATTGAGATGGTTAATATTTTTTTTTCAGCAAGGATTTGGACCCTAGACTCAATGGAACTTTGATTGCTCTCATTTCAAAGAAGATTTTTTATATTTATGCAGTGACGGATGCATGGGGTGGCTGAGTGGTGCTTCAACCCACCCCAAAACGTGTAAAACCTCATCTGATTTGTACTAATTGTCGAGAAAAAATAAAATAGCCCAGGTAGAATTTTGAATTAGCCCATTGGGAACTAAAACTCACTCTTCCGCTCCCTGAGTTCTTTTGATGAATGGAAATATGTCAACACATTAATTGGTGATTAAAAGTAAGAGTTACAAATTTTTACATCAAAAACAATAAGATCGGTTGATATTGGAAACGTAATTAACAAAATAATAAACATAAATGAGAACATATAGAATTTAGGCTTGCAAATCCTTTCAGCTAGGGCAAAAATGGGTGGACTTAGAATAATTGGGGATGGGAATTATGGGGGATTGGAAATAGGAAAAATGGGGATGGAAAATAAGGAAAACCTTTATTAATTATTAGAGAATTGTGTCCATTTGCTTCACGTGAACGAAAGTAGTAAAGGTGGTGGTGGATTGTTTGTAGAGAAACATAAAGTTGGAGATAAAAGGGGATGTCAAGTTTAAAAGGGAACTAAAAACTAGGGGTTGGTTATTAGGATTGAGATGGGTTTAGAAAGAAAAGAGAGTTTTAATTTGTGGAAAGGTTAAAGAGGATGACGATGTTATGTAATAAATAAAGATTAATTATGAGAAGAGATTATTTGAGGAGGGATTTTATTTAGCTAGAGTGAGTGAATTAGATAAAGAGTGATTAAGAAAGAAAGGGTTTAACATGAAATCGGTAGAAAGACAAAAAGTGTTTATGGTGTTCTTAATTGGGTTTGATGATGAAGTTGATGAAAATGATAGGAATAATGATGTTTATAGATGATGATGAGAACATCCCTAAATAATCAAGTTAGTCTTTATTAACAACGAATGATCCACATGATGAACCAACGGATCGAGGATCTCAAGGTAGGCGAGACTTGTCATCAAAACTGGTGGGAACTTTGTAACCTTCTTGTAATCATTAAATTTATTTTATTCGCAAGCATGATGAAACCTTGTTATCTGTGAGCATGTTTGAATGTAAATGGATGAGTATGTTGTGTTATATGTGTTGTGTGGTTTCCCGGCGAGGAGTGTCTGTGATTCTCCACGGCTCCTTGCTAAGTTTGTTGTAGGTCGGGGTCAGTCGATCGAATATTATTTTATGTAGGTCGGGGTCAGTCGGTTGAATATTATTTTATTTAATGTATTGTCTTAAGATGGTAATGCAGATACCCTTTCGTTTTTCTTAGAGCACTGCTCGGTCGAACTCGCAAGCGTTGCTATCTCAAGCTTGTTTGTCAAGTTTAGTTGCCAAAACTATAAGTCTTGATTTCTAGTCTACTTATAGCTAAGTCTCAGATTAGGATAGAAAGTGTAGTCGAGCTTTAGACTTCATGGCGTTCATCGATTGAAGACAAAGAACTACTAAGGGGAGCTTGTGGAACTCCATCAACAAAAGGTGTGTGGAGATTTGAACTCATCTATCACTCAAAAGTCTATCTACTCTATCTCCTATTTGAGACAAAAGTCGTATAGATATATAGACTTCAATTATACACATTTGATATTTCGAGCTGAGTTTAACTCGCTTACATATTTATCAAAATATGTGTTGGTAAGCTTTCGCTTTAGCCAAGTTCATCTTATACTTGACGAAAGTCAAAAGATGGTCATGTAAAAATCGCCTAGTAACATCTTATATGATTTGTGTGAGATAGTCATTTGGTGTAGACTCTCGTATTGATCATTCGATCACTTGAAAATTGCTTTGAAGCTAATAGTTTGTGTGAGACAATTATTCCCGTCTTGTAAGTATGTTTCAATGATTGAAATGGGAGTTTAGAACAATTAACCATGATTGGATATAGCACAGTATGCGTACTTGTATGCTAACTGTTGCAAGTTATTCCAAGACCGGAAACCATTGTGTGCATACCCATATGCGTACTGGTTGGTTTAATGAAAGTCTGGGAACTTAGTATGCATACTCGTATGCGTACTGGCGTAAGTTCAAATTCGGGAATTCAACTGAGTTTGGAGAAATGTTTTAATAACCGAACCGGACATCTACCCAGTAAAGTCATTGGGTCAGGGTTAACCGGGTCAACCAGTGGTTCAACCGATGGGTCACTGGGTTATTTTTATATAATGTAATTAAATAATTTCATGGAACGGATCTAAAAGTAATAAAATATCCTAATACTAGGGGTACTGGCACGTGCAAGTGAGGGTTAAAAGGGACTTATCAGGTGACGACTAAAGAGGGATTTGCCTCTCATGTTTAGTTATTTACATTTTCCCCATCTTCCCCAAATAAGCCATAATCTCCTATTCTTCCACAACCCGCCTCTCTTCTTAACTCTCTGTTTCCGTCTCTCTCAATGATGCGTGTCGTAGGTGCAATCAAATTAATATCTTATTTCCACTCAATTAAAAAAAATAATATAATGGAAGTCAAGTTCGTTCCCACGAGGAGCAAGAGATTCTAGTTGTAAAAATTGTCACAAAAGGGGGTATGTATAAAGCAAAAGAAAATAAACAAAGCAATTAAAAGATAAAGTTGAAATCAATAAGAGAGACAAGATCAAGGAATCCTTCTTTGTTGCAAAACAATGATTCAAGTTATGCTTTTCATCCACATGTTATTAGTCACAGATTATCACCAACCGTAGGATAGCAGGTTCGCTTAGCTAGCCCCAAAATCCCTTATTTCACTGAGTAACAAGTCCGCTTAGTTATCAGATTCTATTCAAAAGAACCACCTTGAGGTTCGCTTACAAGATTTAATTCCCTGAATGCATTAAGATCTATGAATTTAGGTTTAGTACTAGTAGTGAAACTCGGTTCGCTTGGTCTACTTTCTAGCGTTGTTTTTACACACAATCGCTCCACGGAATCCCTCCGCAAGGTCTCGTGTTTTCTACTTGTGTAAAGTGTCGAGAACGATTACTTATTCCCTAACTTATACTAGATTTAGATTAAACTAACAAATCAATTTAGCGTGCACTCTAAACAATCTATCAATCAATCATGAATGAATAAACATTCCTATTAGTAAAAACAAACGATAATCATGTGAAAAACTTCAAGATAAAATTGAAACAAAACTCAAATCATGTATTAAGAACTAGGAATTCATCCTCAATCAATAAGAAAATTAGCTACTCATGTTTTTGAAATTCACACAAAATAATTAAAAGGAGAATTTTCAAGTTCACACAAATAATTAAAAAGAAGAATTTTGAAAACAAAAACACAAGTGTTGTGTGTGTAGAGAGGTGTGTAAAAGATGTAGAAAACTTCTCTATTTATAGGCTTCAATATTCTCCAAATCTTCCAAGGAATAGAATCCTCATTCCATAGTAATTCAATTTCCAAATTCAAGTCTTTCTCATCTTCCATCTTCTCTTTCCAAATTTGAGCCAAATTCTCCATCCAATTCCAAGTCCAAGTCTTCACACCCATGAGAGAAGTCCACAGAAAATTCTGGATTTTTTGGTCGCCGGAAAGCTGGTATTATGGCCGGAATCCGGCCGGAATAGTCATCGCCGGTCACCTGAATTCTTCGCCATCACTGGTATATTCGACGGAATATTCCGTCAGTCCATCGTTAGAGATAACGGTCAAACGGGTCAACCGTTAGTCAACCGGGTCAAGGGAAGGAGGAGTCAGACACTGAGTCAGCAGCGAGTCAGCTGATTAGTCTAACTGGATTGTCTTACTCAGCCGAGTTGGATCGGCTCTGGATCGGTCATCGCCGAGTTGACTCGCCGGTGCAGAAAACCGGCCGAGTTTCGGCTGTTTAGGACTTCCCGGCCAAATTCAGGCCTCTCTTTAGTGTCTTCTCCTGTTAAGAATCCTACACATACATCTAAGAAATTCTTCCATTCTTGCAACAAAGCTTCAGCTGTATTTACTCAAGTCAGCACCAACACAGATCCTCCATCTTAATTCCCTGCTACCACAACCATCACCAGCTTCACTCTGCTCCTTTTTCTCAGACCTGTAACACCATTCCATCAATGTTGCCTTCTTATTCCACCAACAGACTCAACACTGTATCTGTAATTTCTCTTCAATACCCTCTCCATCTTGTCAGTCCGCTGCAGCCAACCACCATCGTTCTGGTCATCTCTCAAATGATGCCGAACTCCAATCAAGCGCGAAACAGCATCACTCTCATCTTCTCTGCTTCCAAAATAGCAGCAACTCAACTCTTTGATTCCACAGCAGCCATTAATCACTCGAATCCATATGTAGCAACATCAATTTCTCAAACCCATTCTCTTCACTTTCTTCTTCATCAATTCTCCCTGAGCTTCAATTATAGCGACCAACAACATCAATCCCCTGAGAGTTTTCTCGATTCAAACCCCCAATTCTTCGATTTTAATTCAGTGTCAAGCCCTAATCTCTTCGAACTTCATCACCATCTTGAGATTCAACCACAAACCCTCATATCCATTACCCGATTCGATTACAGCCAAACTGGTTCTCAATCACAGACCCAAAACAAAGCTTGTCTCACAGCGATTAACCATACTCATATCGAATCGTCTTCTTCTTTCCATTCAATAGCAGCATCACTCTTGGATCAAATTCTTCACCACAGCAAACCCTCTCTTAATCTCGATCTGTTGAACAGCGACACACCAATTCCATCTCACCCTTAACAATCTCTATTCACTGGCCTCACCCTCATCGCTCCTTCTCTTCGATTTAGTTCTCTCGATTAACAGCAGCAGCCATGGCTGCTTCTCACTTTCAGGTGTAGGAAAAAAAAAACGAGTAAATGAGACTGATTGAGAAAGAGAACTTTCTTCTCGATTTAGGGTTAGATATATTTGGATAATGACACCCGGTAACCCTTGATAAGGGATAACCAATTTACAGCCCCTTAACCTTGGCTAGACTGCAGATAGTGTTCGCCCCTGAAATGACAATTTTGCCCTTTTGGCTCAAATTGGGTGATTTCTTCTTCTTTTCGTTCGTGCGACTCCATAGTAGCTATAAAACTCAAAACAAGCGTAAAATACATAATTTACAAGAAAAATAGCAAAGAAAGCATAAACAATAGATAGTAAATAGGATGTATTCTACACCCTATCAAATTCCCCCACACTTAGACTTTGCTAGTCCTCGAGCAAATCAAACTAAAACTCACAACTTCAAAGCGTTCAAGCGTCCCAAGCATCCAAGGAGTTATGAGGACATAGAGTTTCTGCATTCTAGTAATAAGAAGTTAGAAATACTAAAGAACATATTCTCATTCTTAAATGTTGAGTGAGAAATAACCACACCATAATGAGAGAACGCGTGTTTGAGAAACGATCAATAAGCATTTCGCCTCGACTTCTGCCTCACCAAAAAGGATTTTATGATAATTGCACTCAAAAAGACGGCTTTTTTATGGTTCTCACATGTGTGCAGGTAGGAATGAAGAGAGAAATCCTGCAACACGTTGAATGGTGGGAAGGACAACTTCCGAAATATTTTAAAAAACCACATCTTTTAATATTTTGAAAAACCATTTTTCTGACGATCTCTAAGAAAGGAAATCAACCACTATCGAGGATGAGATTACTTACTCACCTTCACATCCGATCGCCAATTATGATAACACCACTCTCACGGCATCCAATAGAAACGTCTTCCGCTCCTCGTCTCTATCTTCTTGGTCTTCGTCTTCGGCTTCAACTATTGATGATAAACTCTCGAATTTCATAATTCCTTAACAATTTGTAACTCTTTTACCTTAAAAATCCTTGTCGCTTGAAACTTCCTTACATATTTTCCTTCCCCACGGCTTATTAAATAAAAAACAAAACAATATTTCTCTTATTTTTTTCTTTCTTTTTTTTTTTTTTTTTTTTTTTTTTTATAAACAAGAGAAATAGAAAAAACCGTGGCCGTGGGAGAAGTATTTTACCGCTTGATTCTTCACAACTTGTATCGTCTTGAAATCATAAACTTCAAAAATTCTCACCTTTTTAATTTTCTTCGCTCTTGTGAATAAGTCTTTATACTTGAATATAAAATTACCTCATTGTATTGTAAGTCCTCAACATATATGTAAAAATCTGCTCTTTGTATGTTGCTTTACTTGAATATGAAATTTGCTCTTTTTTCTTGTTCCGTTGCTTGTAAACCTTGAACTTTTCCAACTTTCCTTGTAGATTTTGATGTCGCTCCTTGTTGATGATGATTGTGTTTCTATGGATCCGTTGTTGTTGCGAGAGAGAATGGTGCTAACTGCAAATCGAACTACAAGAAGGAGGCTTTCATCTATAGACGTCACCCTCATGATTGACAAAATTAGCACTCAAGAGATCAAAGAGTAGTGCTTCTATTGGTGGGAGGTTGGGTAGCTCACCATTCTACCCGGAATTGACGTACGGTGACACACGCTCAAAAGAAAGCTCTTTAGTTAGATGGAAAAATTTCTGGTCGGTGCCTCACATGATATGAATACGGGTAGTCTCCACTAATGATTGATCAGCAACTCTAATAATGCATTTCTCCCTGCACCAAATTCGCATCACCGGCATGATTAAATCCATTATTTAACACTCAAACAAGCAAGAAATCCGAATATAGTTCTCTAACATTTCCAAGTTCAATTATGTCGGTCAGAATCTCTATGTAAACATACCTAGAAGTATGCTAGTAACTCTAAAATCTCTAAAAGTTGGAGGTTTTATGTAAAACTTTTTTTTTTTTTTTTTTTTTTTTAAAATACATGCTTAACCACTCCCCCACACTTAAACCTTACATTGTCCTCAATGTAATTGAATCGTCCTAGTAAAGTTAAGGTGGGAAATTTTAACATGATATGGAACAAGAAAAAGAAATAACAAAAATAAAAAACAAAAGGATAAGAAATACAAAACTTATGGGTTGCCTCCCATTAAGCGCTTGTTTTAAAGTCGACGGCCCGACTTAGCCCTTGCTAGATTCATTAGCCCGCATATACTAACAATCGGAAAATTTGGGGATCAACCCATAATACCTGTTTTGAAAACAATAACTCCATACAAATATTAGCACAAGAAAACAATAGTGAAATTATCGCCGATAGAAATTTCCCCACACTTATTCTCGTCCACACTTGGAAGTGTATAAAGAACATAGAATTTGGGAACTTCCATGTATTCTTCTTGGCAAACCCGCATAGTGTTAGCATCAAGTGTTTCCAATGGTGGATATTTAGAAACAAAATCATCCAAAAATACTTTCAAGCACATACATTCAAACCAATAGGAGGTAAAGGAGAAGAATCAATATGCAAAGGGTTAGACAAACCTTGCACAATCTCTTGTTTTGCGAAATCCTCTTCATCCTTAGAGAATTCATATGAATTACTTACCTCTTGTATATCGTGGTCCTCTATCGAATCTTGCAACCAATCGTCGGTATTTCCTACCTTAACCAAAGTCTCGGCATCATTAAAATCATTGGCAAGTTCAATTGGGTCTTCCATGAAATCAATCAATTTGGTTTCATCCTCTAGCATCATCTCTTCAACATTCTCATCATCGGAATCGGGCCATTCACTAAAATGATTTTCATCGGTATAGATTGTAAGATCTTCATGTGCGGGTGTTACACCGTTTATAACAATAGGTAAGTCACACTCAATCTCCTCCTTTTGAATAGGCGAAGGATCGTTATTATGATCCGGAGTTGGAATAACTTCCTCATTGTTGCAACGCTCATACACTTCCGCGGACTCATATATTTCCCTAAGAAATTTTTTCCAAGCACTAATTGCATCTTCCTCAAGCTCTACCTTTTGAATAGGTGCTTGATCATTATTAAGATCAAGGCTCGAGTAAGCTACACTAGCATCCTCAAAAGTATCCAAAGGTTGGCCTTTTCCAGCATAATCATCGATCAAATATTCACTACACACCATAGGCACATTAGAATAGTTATTGCTTTGATAGCAAAATTCTTCTTTATCCCTATCCTCCTTGTATTGATCCATGTCTCTTCGTTCTTTAGCAATGCCGCCTCGACGTGGTTCCTCCCAAACATAGGGTTGCCGGTCTTGTAGTGATTCTTGCAACTTTTGTTGAAGATCCCCAATCATGGCAAACATCTTATCTCGCAAAACTAGAGAATTTCGATGATAAACAAAACTATCCTCCCATCCTTGTGATTGTCCACTTACATACCCGTCATAAGGTTGTTGATATGTATGAGAATATCCATAAGGTTCTCAGAGGAATTTGATCATAGCCAAAAGATTGGTTTTGATTGTATCCTAAGGATGGTTGGAAGTTGCCATAATGTTGAAGTTGAAAACTGTATTGATTGTTGTAATATGCTTGCTCTTGTCCACCATACATGGAAAACCGATACCTGAAATACGATTCTCAAAACCTAAGTTAGATACGATATAGAATCCAACAAAGCAAGAATAAAACAAAAAGAAAAATAAAAACAACTAAAATCATCCGCTCGCTCCCTAAGAACGGCGCCAAAATTTGATGCGTGTCGTAGGTGCAATCAAATTAATATCTTATTTCCACTCAATTAAAAAAAAAAATATAATGGAAGTCAAGTTCGTTCCCACGAGGAGCAAGAGATTCTAGTTGTAAAAATTGTCACAAAAGGGGGGATGTATAAAGCAAAAGAAAATAAACAAAGCAATTAAAAGATAAAGTTGAAATCAATAAGAGAGACAAGATCAAGGAATCCTTCTTTGTTGCAAAACAATGATTCAAGTTATGCTTTTCATCCACATGTTATTAGTCACAGATTATCACCAACCGTAGGATAGCAGGTTCCGCTTAGCTAGCCCCAAAATCCCTTATTTCACCGAGTAACAAGTCCGCTTAGTTATCGATTCTATTCAAAAGAACCACCTTGAGGTTCGCTTTACAAGATGTAATTCCCGAATGCATTAAGATCTATGAATTTAGGTTTAGTACTAGTAGTTAAACTCGGTTCGCTTGGTCTACTTTCTAGCGTTGTTTTTACACACAATCTCTCCACGGAATCCCTCCGCAAGGTCTCGTGTTTTCTACTTGTGTAAAGTGTCGAGAACGATTACTTATTCCCTAACTTATACTAGATTTAGATTAAACTAACAAATCAATTTAGCGTGCACTCTAAACAATCTATCAATCAATCATGAATGAATAAACATTCCTATTAGTAAAAACAAACGATAATCATGTGAAAAACTTCAAGATAGAATTGAAACAAAACTCAAATCATGTATTAAGAACTAGGAATTCATCCTCAATCAATAAGAAAATTAGCTACTCATGTTTTTGAAATTCACACAAAATAATTAAAAGGAGAATTTTCAAGTTCACACAAATAATTAAAAAGAAGAATTTTGAAAACAAAAACACAAGTGTTGTGTGTGTAGAGAGGTGTGTAAAAGATGTAGAAAACTTCTCTATTTATAGGCTTCAATATTCTCCAAATCTTCCAAGGAATTGAATCCTCATTCCATAGTAATTCAATTTCCAAATTCAAGTCTTTCTCATCTTCCATCTTCTCTTTCCAAATTTGAGCCAAATTCTCCATCCAATTCCAAGTCCAAGTCTTCACACCCATGAGAGAAGTCCACAGAAAAATTCTGAATTTTTGGTCGCCGGAAAAGCTGGTATTATGGCCTAATCCTAGGAATAGTCACCACCCGGTCACCTGAATTCTTCGCCGTCACTGGTATATTCGACGGAATATTCCGTCAGTCCATCGTTAGAGATAACGGTCAAACGGGTCAACCGTTAGTCAACCGGGTCAAGGGAAGGAGGAGTCAGACACTGAGTCAGCAGCGAGTCAGCTGATTAGTCTAACTGGATTGTCTTACTCAACCGAGTTGGATCGGCTCTGGATCGGTCATCGCCGAGTTGACTCGCCGGTGCAGAAAACCGGCCGAGTTTCGGCTGTTTAGGACTTCCCGGCCAAATTCAAGCCTCTCTTTAGTGTCTTCTCCTGTTAAGAATCCTACACATACATCTAAGAAATTCTTCCATTCTTGCAACAAAGCTTCAGCTGTATTTACTCAAGTCAGCACCAACACAGATCCTCCATCTTAATTCCCTGCTACCACAACCATCACCAGCTTCACTCTGCTCCTTTTTCTCAGACCTGTAACACCATTCCATCAATGTTGCCTTCTTATTCCACCAACAGACTCAACACTGTATCTGCAATTTCTCTTCAATACCCTCTACATCTTGTCAGTCCGCTGCAGCCAACCACCATCGTTCTGGTCATCTCTCAAATGATGCTGAACTCCAATCAAGCGCGAAACAGCATCACTCTCATCTTCTCTGCTTCCAAAATAGCAGCAGCTCAACTCTTTGATTCCACAGCAGCCATTAATCACTCGAATCCATATGTAGCAACATCAATTTCTCAAACCCATTCTCTTCACTTTCTTCTTCATCAATTCTCCCTGAGCTTCAATTATAGCGACCAACATCATCAATCCCCTGAGAGTTTTCTCGATTCAAACCCCCAATTCTTCGATTTCAATTCAGTGTCAAGCCCTAATCTCTTCGAACTTCATCACCATCTTGAGATTCAACCTCAAACCCTCATATCCATTACCCGATTCGATTACAGCCAAACTGGTTCTCAACCACAGACCCAAAACAAAGCTTGTCTCACAGCGATTAACCATACTCATATCGAATCCGTCTTCTTCTTTCCATTCAATAGCAGCATCACTCTTGGATCAAATTCTTCACCACAGCAAATCCTCTCTTAATCTCGATCTGTTGAACAGCGACACACCAATTCCATCTCACCCTTAACAATCTCTATTCACCGGCCTCACCCTCATCGCTCCTTCTCTTCGATTTAGTTCTCTCGATTAACAGCAGCAGCCATGGCTGCTTCTCACTTTCAGGTGTAGGAAAAAAAAAAACGAGTAAATGAGACTGATTGAGAAAGAGAACTTTCTTCTCGATTTAGGGTTAGATATATTTGGATAATGACACCCGGTAACCCTTGATAAGGGATAACCAATTTACAGCCCCTTAACCTTGGCTAGACTGCAGATAGTGTTCGCCCCTGAAATGATAATTTTGCCCTTTTGGCTCAAATTGGGTGATTTCTTCTTCTTTTCGTTCGTGCGACTCCATAGTAGCTATAAAACTCAAAACAAGCGTAAAATACATAATTTACAAGAAAAATAGCAAAGAAAGCATAAACAATAGATAGTAAATAGGATGTATTCTACACCCTATCACTCAAGGATAGTCGTAGCTTTAATTGCAATAAACATTTACAACAAGAAAGTTAAAGATTTATTCTATCGAAGGTTTATTTGAATTTTAAGTTGTAACATTAATTTCTGTCGATCTTAGCTTATATCTCACCTATAGATTTTTTTTTGTTTTATAATCTAATTCAATGATTTTTAAAACTAATGGTCTCTCTTTATAAATTCGAGTGATATGTAAACAGAGCGATGGGGTTAGATTAAATCTTTTTTTTTTCTCTTGATACAAATTTTTCTTCGTTTGTTTTTTTATTATGTCTGGTTCAAACCAGTATTAGACCGGACTGGGTCTTACGGGTTACTGGTCCAACCACCTGGTTCAAGTGGTTCACTGGTTTTTTTTTTGACATGTTAGTGGGTTGGTGTTGAATCAGACCATTTTTCTTACCGGTTCACTGGTTTAAAGGTCTAACCGGCCGGTCCGATTTTTAAAACACTGGTTTGCAGGTATTCGTACCCGTTCGCATACTGGCGAACCCAAACTAAGTTCGGCCACTTAGATATGCGTACCCGTTTGCATACTATGTTCTAAAATCGGTTTGTTCATGAACTAATACATTTATATATTAAGGAATGCAATCTTTTGCAAACCGTGACTATAATGTTCATGAATTGATTCGAGTGAATCAAAATCGATTTTTCTTCAATTTTGTCTTGTATACTTGTATGAGAATATAAACAATTGAACAACTCTAGAACTAGTTTCATTTGAGTCATTTGAACTAGTTGTGATTGAGATGAACAAGGTTGATATGAAAGTGTTCATATGGCTAACTTCGGTTAACTATTGTTGATCCAACAAGGTGCACACGTTTAGGTACGGTTACTCATATCTAAATGAAGTCACTTTTCATTTGTGTGTAACAAGCTAAGTTCGATCTAACGGTTGAAATATATTAGCTTGAGTCTAATCAGGTTTTCATCTAACGGTGAATATTGAATGCTTTGTTACCAAGGTAGCATTGATTGCAAACCCTGATTTGAAGACTATATAAGGGAGAACTCTAGCGACTGGGAAACCTAATCCCCACACCTCCTGTGTGATACTAGTTGCGACTAGAGTCGATTCTCCTTTAACCTAGGTTTTTCCTAAAACCATTATAGGTTAACGACTTGAATACTTCATTGGGATTGTGAAGCCAGACCAAACTATTTTCTCTGTAGTTGCGTAATCTGATCTTGCTTTATTCTATCGTATTGAGTACTATCTTCTCTGAGATTTGCTCGAGATTTAATCTCCGATAGGCAAGATAAAAAGTAGTCGCAAACATCTTCGTCTCATCGTTTGTGATTTCACAATATCTTGTTTCACTACCATATGATTAAGATTATTGTGAGGTTATTGATTTTACTTGGCTGTTCTTCGGAAATATAAGTCTGGTGTATCAATTGGTTCCTGTTCACCTTGATTTTTATCAAAAGACGGAACAAAACTCATACGTATTTCTGTGGGAGACAGATCTATCTATTCAATAGACTTTTTTGTGTTATACAGATTTGTTTATCAAGTCTTCGACTTTAGGCCCGTAGCAACTCTTAGTTGTGAGTGAGATCAGCTAAGGGAATCAAGTGCGCAGAATCCGGCGTGGTTATAGAGGCGTAAGGAACGCGACTGTCCCTTTATCAGTGTGAGATTGGTTAGGGCTCAAATACATTCCAGTCCGAAGTTAACTTGGAGTAGACTAGTGTCTGTAGCGGCCTAATATAGTGTGGTGTTCAAATCTGGACTAGGTCCGGTTTTTCTGCATTTGCGGTTTCCTTGTTAACAAAATTTCTGGTGTCTGTGTTATTTTTTTTCCGCATTATATTTTATATATAATTGAAATATCACAGGTTGTGCGTAGTTCAATCAATTAGATAATCCAACCTTTGGTTGCTGATATAAATTGATTGACACTTGAACATTGGTCTTTGGTACCGTTCAAGTTGTTTCACATGATAATCAGGCTCGCGGATTTCTATTTGTTTGATTTACTGATTACATTGTGAAACATAGATACGACTCTTGGATATATTTCCATTGATTGAGTCTTACTGTCTAGTTAATTCTCTTGGAATTATATTGGAGTTTGTCCATACAAATTGCCTTAACGAAAAAGATTGGTGTGGTTGTTAGACCCCCGGTTTTTCAATTGGTATATTAGAGCAGGCAAACACATTTAAGACATCATAAGTCTGTTTTTGTAGCAATCTGACTATATGGATGAGTCTATCTCTAAACACGTACTAGTTCAGAAATTACCAGATGATTTTCAAAGCTTGGATTCACCTGAGAGAACTGTCACATCTAATTCAATATCTAAACATTCTCTTGATGTATAAACTGTTGATAACTGGGAAACACACCAAGAAGAACAGTTGGATGAACTTTCTGATGAGGGTGATTCAGATATTGATAGAGATGTTGATGAGGAAGTCTCAGAGTATGTGAAGGTTTTGAATTCGTTGGAAAAGAAGAAGATGACAACTTCTCATGTCACACATCTTCTGATTCCTCTCTGTCGAGAAATCAAGAAATTGAAAAGGATTTACGGAGGTCTGTATGTTTGGAATCGCTCTTGCAAATCAATCCTCAAATACTCTGAGGAAACCTAAGTAGAAAGTCCATTGAATGTGATAATGTTTATAAAAAATACTTCTTGTTAGAAGAGAAACTTGCAGCAACTGAAGCAAGGATTAACTCTCAGCAAGCAAGTTTTGATGACTGAGAAAGCGCTTATCTCGCTCGAGAAAAACGCCGTGAGGCTGATTTAGTTGCTGCTCTTGATAAAATCAAGATGTTGAAAGATGACTTGAAAAAGTTCAACACTAGTTCAAGCAAATTAACCACTATGCTAGGAGCAAGTAAAAATCATCGTGATACACGAGGATTGGGCTATAAGGGAATAGATGCTCCAAGCATTAGCAAAGAGGTAAAATTTGTCAAGGCTAGTGACTTTTCTCAACAAAAGGTTTCCACTGATGGAAAAAGTGAAATACCTTCACCGGCAGTTATGGTTCGAAAGAGCAAAGTATATCAACCTCCAAAGTCAGCACACACGGATCGAGGTAAGAACATTCCATATGTTTGCCACTTTTGCGGAAATAAAGGTCACCTGGAAAGGAGATGTCGTTTCCGTATAAGGAATGAGAAACTTCATGATGTTCTTGTTTGGGCATCATAAGAAGTTGTGAAACCAAGATCATATGTTAAGACTAATCCCCTTAACATTACAGGTTGTAACTGTCCAACCTTTAGGCAAAGGAATCAGTGCTGTGATAAACCTAGATTTGCATATAAACGTCATACAAATCCTTTTCACAATTGTAATGGTTATCAAAAGGATGACATCGTAAAGACGAAGAAAAGATCTGATGTTCCCAATTGGAGAAAGACTAACTTGAAAAAGAATAGTCAATCCAATTCTCTTCCGAGAAATCTAGAAGAGAGTAATGGAAAGAAGGTTCATATTGTTCCTAAACGCACTCAAATGTGGGTACCAAAGAAAGCCAATGATGCTTTGAGTGTGAAAAGGAATGATCTCCCAAAAAATTCCATGACTATGGAGAAGGCAGTATCCATGATGTTGGAACTTAAAAGGTTCTTTGGAAAAATGGATTTGGATGTGAAATTAAGGTTCTAAAAGTGATCTCTTTCATGATAATCCAAAAGTGAAACTAAATAAGCCAAAAACTATAAATGATGAAAAATCCATAGTTACGAAAAAGTCAGTTTCAGTCACTTGTGGTGTGCAAGACATTGTTCACCTCAACACAAATTGATTGTGTTGTAAGTGCATCCTCACCAAGAAATGCCCTGTTAAGTATACGGTGAGGGAAGCACGAGAATTGAGGCGCTGTGTTAGGTATGATATTGAGTATTTGGTTTAAGTCGTGGGATTCACGACACGATCCTTCTAAAAGGTATGTCTATAAACTTGAGCAAGATTTGTATTTTTATCATTTGCTTAGAGTACTTATAACGATCCATGTACCTTGCGTATCGTTCATTTCTACCTAACTTGATTTGTGTTTAAGGTTCTTAAATGTTTAGGTTTGAAAATAGTAGTTCGGGATGTTTGGACTTCACCATCATTTAAAATCAAAATCCAGGGATTTTAGTTCGCAAACCCGTTTGCATACTACTCCAGGTCACGAAAATTCGTTTGCAAACCGGTATGCATACTGGCCTATAGACGTCGATATTCGGTAAACTTGTTTTGGCCGTATCTTCTTCGTACGAACTCGGAATGACCTCATTCTTTTTGCATTCTCTTCCTATTTGAATTCTATTCAAAATGGAGATGATAATTTATGAATTTGGATGAGTTAAGAGTGGTCTTTTTCCCGTCTCTTGTTTTTGAGTGTTTTATTCCGTTTCGTCGCACTTGTTCTAGTTTTCTTGGACTTGGGCACTTGGATTCTTGGAGTACTTCTCTTCTAAGCTCATTTGTAGCTTTTAAAAGAATGATGTTGGTGAATCACAAAGAAGGAAGTTCAAGAATGGGCAGTAGTACGCATTGCTATGAGATTCTTAAATGTTCACAATCATCTTATGTGAACTATGGTGCATGGTCGTTAATGACTTTATATGTTCTTATTTGTTAAGAAACTCTTTTTATACACCTTTGGTAGCTATTCTTGGTGTAGATCCCTGTTGTTGACGGTGGTTTTTAGCTTAGGGTTAAAATTGTAAAACCTTGCATCTGATGTGACGTCACTCTGCGAGGAAACGGAGCCGTGAGTGTTAACCTCTCCACTGGCATATTTATTGAGCCATTAAATATATTTAAATGAAATTTATCCAGGCTAGCGCATGTAGCAACCATCCCAGATGTTCTGTAAATTTCGGCGCCTTGCCTATACTCACTCAGTATAAGTTTCTTTGAATACTTTCTATGCTATGTTCCCCGGCTGAACCCTTAAGGTTGGTATGGCATGAAAATTTGTGTTCACTGCAAATGAGTAGCACGAATTTCCAAATATCAAGGATAAGGTCTTTGCATAAGGTATTCAATCAGAAAGCATGTTGCTCTCTGGCAATGAACTTAAAGGAACTCTGTGTCAACACATAGAATTCAATCGATTACCCTGGCTAACTTGCAAAAGTTAGGGTTTTGCGCCTTGCGCAGTATATCAGACCTTGCTTGTCGAAATTTAATCCTAGGAAAACTAGGTAATAATCCACCATGGATTAGCAGATACAAAATCTTGCCCATAATCAGAAAACAGGGAGCCACAGGATAAGAGCAGCAGAAAGGGAGGCGTGGGCATGCCAGCCGGCGCCATTTGCCATTGGCCACGCCCCATCCTAAACCGGCCATATTTCCCTCGACCAATCAGGTCGCCTTAAACTCGCCATGCGCACATAAGTTGTGGCTGGGCCCATACTTGCCGGCCCCTTTTTCCATCGACCAATCAGGTCGCTCTAAAGCCGCCACACTCACACCAGAAGTGTAGCCACGCCCATGCGTGGCCGTCCCCTCTCCTTCCTACCGACCAATTAGGTCACTTTAAATGCGCCACAAGCACTAGAGGTGCGGGCGCGCCTCATGTTTGGCCGGCCCCTTTTCTTGACCAATCAAGTCGCTCTAAAATCACCACCATACATTAAAGGCCAAACGCACCCTGTCGCGCCACCATTCTAACTGGCAAGCCAAACGCGCCCTGCCACAACAACATGTCAATTGATGTGCATACATGCCACTCTGCCGCAGTAACATGCCACGATGCACTTTAGCCTTGGCCACGTCGCCAAGCCCTAACTTTGGCCACGGCGCCAAAACCTAGCCTTGGCCACGCCGCCAAGCCCTAGCTTTGGCCACGGCGCCAAATCCAAGCCTTGGTCGCGCCTCCAAGCCCTAACTTGGGCCACGGCGCCAAATCCTAGCCTTGGCCATGCTGCCAAGCCTTATCTTTGGCCACGGCGTCAAATCTTAGCCTTGGCCACGCCGCCAATATTTAACTTTGGCCACGACGCCAAATCCTAGCCTTGGCCACGCCGCCAGCCCTAACTTTGGCCACGACGCCAAATCCTAGCCTTGGCCACGCCGCCAAACCCTAACTTTGGCCATGGAGTCAAGTCCTAGCTTTGGCCATGCCACAACGCCACAGGTGTGGCCATGCCACAATGCCACCATGCCGCAGCCATGCCACACGCACTAATTAGGGTTTCGACATGCCAAACCCTAATTTGGGCAAAATTGCTACGCCAACCAAGCCAAATAACGTTTCCCAGAGCATTGGGATCGATGCCAATGTTGCCAGAGCCATATTTGGGTCTAACACCAATATGCCAAAATAGCTGTCACGGCTACGCCACTGGCATGCCGCTATGCCATGGCTACGCCGCTAGCATGCCGCTATGCCACGGCTACGCCAGGCGCCACTATGCTAATGGCGCCACTTTGCTACACAACAAAGATATGGTCATAATCAACGGCTACCCTTCCTCATGAGATGCAATCTCAACCATCCAAGTTAGCCACTGAACTGACGGACTTGTGGCAAGTTTTAGGCGGCCGGCCAAGGCAAGCCTAATAGCATCACATATTATTTTCCTATGGAAAGTCTCTTGACTTTGAGTTGCCACACATAGCAACCTGCTACACGTTTTCCACGTAAACACTCGAGACATCAAACGTGTCACAAACTGGGGGATACTCATCAGGGTATTGGTCTGGCGGTTTACAGCGTGCGGCGTGCAATACGACCGTTATAAGAAAGTGTCATGAAGTGGGACAATTAGTGGTGATGAAAGTAACGGTGTAAACTTCACTTCCTTCATCATGGAAGCATAATGCATGACGGTTACACGTTACTTTATTCTTCCCCCACTCAATCGTTTCCATTTCCTACGAGACCATGGTACGTTTCAATATGACTTGCATAAATAGGTTTCACCTATTTACCACGAAACAAGAAGTTTTGGGTCAAAAAACAACACAGTATCCAGAAATCACCAAAGAACTGATAGCTTCCATTCTGCAAGCCAGTTCCACTTTCTGATACAAGTCATTAAACAGCCACACCTTCGGAATTAACCATTCTGGTCTCAACACTTTCTTCGCTTCCCTCCCTAAGACCAACCCTTGTCCTTCACTTTGTGACCGAAGCAAGCCTGGAACGGCCATTTCTTGGTTTAGGCCAGTATTGTACAGATTGATCTCTCGAATCAAAAGTACTCCCGTGCAATGCATTGTTTAGGGTTTAGATTTGTTTCTCATCCACACACCCAAAATTACCAAAATCAGCAGAAACAATTTTTACCCACAAACAATTGGCGACCACGGTGGGAGATTAATCTCTTGGTTGCAATACTAATTTCGAATTTCATTTTTCAATCCCAATTTTAAGATGGTAGATCTCAGGTCCGGGTCAGCAGCAAACCCTGATGCCACCAGCGCTGAAAACGCCATTGATATCAACGTTCTTCCAGTGGAATCAATGTACCACTTGTCAGCATGATCAACACCCGCGGCGCCGCAGACTCTACCACCAACACCAGCGATGTAGGAAACGTTCCCTCAGGCGTTACACCTCCGATCACCATAGCCAGAGCCGCTGCCGCCACCCCCATTATTTCTTCAAGTGTGACGCTCTCAGTCGTCCCAGAGCTGTTGTCACTCCACCATCAGGATGAGGAGCCAGAGGAAGCCAACCCCTATTACCATTGCTGATTTGATGGAAATACAAGAAGTTTTTGCTAAGGCTCATACGGACATGGCCACAACTCAAAAGGAGCGAAACAATGGACATCCGAATGATTAGTTAAGGGATCCAGCATTCGGGCGTTAGATTGTCATAAGCCAAATATGACCGAACATCAATTGGTGGAGTTGTGCATTAATGTATTCTGAGGACTTTGTTCACAAAACCATGAGCCGCTTCAACTTTTCGCTCCAGAAGCCGCTCCGTTTCTACGTTTCACTCCAGGAGCCGCTTCAACGTTCTCCCCAGAAGCCGCTCCGCTTCAACGCTTCACTCCAGGAGCCGCTTCAATGTCTCACCTCCAGAAGCCACTCCTCTTCAACGTTTCGCTCCAGAAGCCGCTTCAACGTTCTCTCCAGAAGCTGCTCCTCTTCAACGTTTCGCTCCAGAAGCCGCTCCGCTTCCACGTTTCACTCAAGGAGTCGCTTCAACGTTCTCCCCAGAAGCCGCTCCGCTTCAACGTTTCGCCCGTAAGCCGCTTCAACGCCTCACCTTCGTAAGCCGCTCCTCTTCAACGCTTTCGCTCCGTGGCCGCTCCGCTTCCACGTTTCACTCCGTGAGACGCTTCAACGTTATCCCTGAACCGCTCCGCTTCAACGCTTCTCTCGAGTCGCCCAACGCGTCTCACCTCCGTAGCCGCTCCTCTTCAACGTTCGCTCCAGAAGCCGCTTCAACGTTCTCTCCAGAAGCCTCCACTCCTTCCTACCAAGGTTCATTCCCGTAGCCGCCACTCCTCCCTGTCAAGGATAGTGATCGCAGCGGGCAAATCTCTTCTGATCACAGCTGCTGCCAAGAACCACTGCTGCTCGTTTGAGCTTCACCATAACAGCAACCACTACAAATAATATTTCGTCCATATGATGTTCCAAGCATCCCATCCAGGAAAGTACGATAAACTTGTATCAAATCACAGAGGGGTGGATTCAAGGTGGTACAATCAAAGTAAGTTACACTTGGGGACTGAAGCCTCCTTCAGGTTTAGAAGTTTAAAAACAGTCACCGCCTTACCAGCGAATGCAATGGAAGCACATTTTCCACGAGGAAATAAGCTCAGGATAATTACACATGGGGACTTTTTCCACGCTGCTTACTCACGGGAAAGCCTGATATACCTAAAGCCCAGTCATGCGCGAAGGACGTGCCTAGCGGAGACAGAGCTAAGTAACTATCCTTAAACTAATGTTTTATATCTATTAGGCATGTCAAATAAGTTTTAAATCTCTTAGTGTTGAGACGTGTAAATTCCTTAACACTCATTCATATGTTGCTAGTCATGCTTCCTCAACACATCCTTTCTCTTAGTGTTGAGACGTGTAAATTCCTCAAAACTCACTACTGTGTTGCCAGGCATGCTGCCACAACACACCTTTCCTCTTAGTGTTGAGACGTGTAAGTTCCTCAACACTCACTACTGTGTTGCCAGGCATGCTGCCACAACACACCTTTCCTCTTAGTGTTGAGACGTGTAAATTCCTCAACACTCACTACTGTGTTGCTAGGCATGCTTCCTCGACACATCCTTTTCTCTTAGTGTTGAGATGTGCATATTCCTCAACACTCACCACTGTGTTGCTAGGCGTGCTTCCTCAACACATCCTTTTCTCTTAGTGTTGAGACGTACAAATTCCTCAACACTCACCACTATGTTGCTAGGCGTGATTCCTCAACACATTCTTTTATCTTAGTGTTGAGACGTACAAATTCCTCAACACTCACCACTGTGTTGCCGGGCATCAACACAATATCCTTTTCTCTTAGTGTTGAGACATACAAATTCCTCAACACTCACCATTGTGTTACCGGGAATCAACACATCCTTTTCTCTTAGTGTTGAGACGTACAAATTCCTCAACACTCACCACTGTGTTGCCGAGCATCAACACATCCTTTTCTCTTAGTGTTGAGACGTACAAATTCCTCAACACTCACCATTGTGTTGCCAAGCATCAACACATCCTTTTCTCTTAGTGTTGAGACGTACAAATTCCTCAACACTCACCACTGTGTTGCCGAGCATCAACACATCCTTTTCTCTTAGTATTGAGACGTACAAATTCCTCAACACTCACCACTGTGTTGCTAGGCGTGCTTCCTCAACACATCCTTTTCTCTTAGTGTTGAGACGTATAAATTCCTCAACACTCACCACTGTGTTGCCGGGCATCAACACATCCTTTTCTCTTAGTGTTGAGACATACAAATTCCTCAACACTCACCACCGTGTTGCTGAGCATCAAATATCCTTTTCTCTTAGTGTTGAGACGTACAAATTCCTCAACACTCACCACTGTGTTGCCGAGCATCAACACATCCTTTTCTCTTAGTGTTGAGATGTACAAATTCCTCAACACTCACCACTGTGTTGCCGAGCATCAACACATCCTTTTCTCTTAGTGTTAAGACGTACAAATTCCTCAACACTCACCACTGTGTTGCTAGGCGTGCTTCCTCAACACATCCTTTTCTCTTAGTGTTGAGACATATAAATTCCTCAACACTTACCACTGTGTTGCCGAGCATCAACACATCCTTTTCTCTTAGTGTTGAGATGTACAAATTCCTCAACACTCACCACTGTGTTGCCGAGCATCAACACATTGTTAAGTGCATATTTTGCATATATTTTGTGTCGAATCCATGCTAGTATTTGCTATATTTTCTTGCAAATTATTGTATATTACGTTTGTTTTCTCTTATTTGTGTTTTGCTAGGTGAATCATCCAAAAGAAGTGAATTGGCACTTAATTGTGCAATAAAAGAAGTTAGCCGAAAGCGGAGAAGGACCAAAGACCAAGTGGAACTCGTTTGAATCCATGAGTCCTTTATATCATCTTGAAGAGGACGAAAGACGAAGCGAAAGGCGAAAGAACGAGTTCATTCCGACGTCATATGAGAAAGTTATGGGAGAAACGACAAGTTAAGCTTGTCGGTTATCCAGAACCGATAGTCTAACAAGAATGTGGCAGATTGTTAAAGGAACCCGTTCACTTGCTAAGGGCAGCTACGCACTGGTTATGAGGACTCCGCCAGTTTTACTAAGGGGACGTCATCTCTTCATCTCAGAGTTACAGCTCTGATGATTTCCGACGATGGAAGTAAGAAATGCTCGAGTCTCAACGCAGTCAGGGAAGCAAAGAGCTGTAAGAATAGGTTGCTGCTGTGATTGATGGCAGTAAATGGTGATGGCTTTCATGAAGGGGTCTCGACGATGATTAGCAGATAAGGATATGGAGAACAGCTCGAGTAAAATAAATACAGGGAAGAATGATATATGCTACCATCGCTGCCATTATGAAGTGGTGATGATTCAGGGAGACTGAACTCGTGGGATTGACGCTGGCTGACGAGATGGAGTTGTATTTAGAAGACCGAGGGAGAAAGCAGTGAGAAGTGGTTGTTGTCACACGATCGATAAGGAGGAATTAATGCATGTGGTTTGCACGGTAGTCGATGGAGTTCGGCCTAAGTCGCGAGAGTTTGAAGACAAAACAGAGGAGAGTTCGGCTTAGGTAGAGAAGAAGGAGAAGAAGTAATGGCAAGTGCACGCCCGCTGACAAATCTCATGTATTTTATGATGATGCAGTTACCAAAGATGGAGCTTGGACCGATAGAACATATTGAAGCCGGAGATGGGTTTAGCCGAGCAAATGGAAGTGTGGATCGGACATGGGAGAAAGCCAGGGACGTTGTGGTGCAGAGAAGGAGTCTTGGTAGTCGATAGTGATTGAGCAGTAATACGGAGCTTGAGGTTGCTGTGGTCGATGGCAATGAGCTTGAGTTCGAAATGGAAAACTCGAGTGGAGTTTATTAGGTTTGTGCTGTTCGAGTTGGCTGTTAATGGTTGGCGTCGATGGAGTTGATAATGAATAGAAGCATTGGAAGTAGACGATGAGAGGTGTTACTATGGCCGGATTGTGAGGTCTGTGATCGAGTGGGCAGAGTTGGACAAGCAAGGGAACGCGAGTACCGACCGTAGAAACTAAAAATCCAGCAGAAATTATCGCCCACGAAGGAGAAGTGACCGTGAGTTGTCACTTGGGAAAGAGAAAATCCATATGTTTTCAAAATTCACGGTGGGAGTACTGTCCGTGTCTGGAAGAAGCAAGGATATTTGGGCCAGACTTCTACTTATCCTACGAGCCCATTTGGTCGTTTAGCCGGTTCTCGCACTGACTAAGGCATAAAGGGAGTTTCCTAAGACTATTTTGGCTAGATTTTGGCAACCATTGCACGGGATTCGGCGCACGGGCACTTCTACAACTTGAAGACTATAAAAGATAACTTCTTAACCTAATTTTAAAGATCATAATATCTACACATCTCATAATACACTTTTTTTGTTCTTCATAAAATATTTTAGGGTTTACCCCTTTAGGGGGAAACCGAGAAACGGTGTAAACATGAGAGGCTAAACTTTTGTTGATTGAGGATGAATTCAATGTTCTAGCGTGAAGCTCTATTATTATACAAGTTTGTTCGGAGTTTTAATCATCTTATCGTTTGTTTTCACTACATCTAATTTTATGAGTGATTCTTAGATTGATTTGGGATGCATACTAGATTAGTCTATTAATTGTTCTATTGCTAGTATTGGGTTAGAGATAAGTAATCGTCGAATAATTCATACACAAGTAGAAATCGCAAGACCTTGCAAGGAGGGATTTGGAGCAATTGCAAGTGAAGATAACACCAAAGAAGTGAACCTTGAGCTAAGAGTTTAACTCTACCGGGATCAACCTAATTCACAAAGCCTAAGCGTTCGATCGGATTACACCTTGAGTGAGCTAATACTTGGTGGTTCGTTTGGATAGATGCAGAATCGATATTGGAGAGCTTCCGTATCCGTGGTAAAAGAAGTTTTGAGGTTAGCACCGAGAATCTAGCTCAATTAGTCGTGTTTCCTACTACGGTTGGTGATGAATGGTTCTAATGAAGATAGATAGTATACTAATCCAGTTATCGCTTGGTAACGGCGAAGGATTCCTAGATCATCTCTTTCTTTTATTTGTTATTATTTCTATTTGACTTTTAACCAACCCCCATTTCACTTTGTTTTGCTATCTAAATAACATATCAATTACACAGCTCTCTGTGGGAACGATCCTTACTACCGCTATATTACTAGTTAATTAGTGGGAAATATATTGATTAATTTGTTGTGGTTACGACACGCATCACACATCCTTTTCTCTTAGTGTTGAGACGTACAAATTCCTCAACACTCACCACTGTGTTGCCAGGCATCAACACATCCTTTTATCTTAGTGTTGAGACGTACAAATTCCTCAACACTCACCACTGTGTTGTCGGGCATCAACACATCCTTTTCTCTTAGTGTTGAGACGTGCAAATTCCTCAACACTCACTACTGTGTTGCCAGGAAAACTGCCTCAACACATCCTTTTCTCTTAGTGTTGAGACGTTCAAATTCCTCAACACTCATTACTGTGTTGCCAGGAGAACTGCCTCAACACTTCTGTCATTTTAGTGTTGAGACGTACAAATTCCTCAACACTCACTACTATGTTGTCATGCATACTGCCCCAATACATTATAGTGTTGACGGCTCCACCACCTCAACACTCATCTTTGTATTCAAGGCTCGCTGCACAAACAATACATGGCACCAGTACTCCGTAGCCAAGATAGAAGTGCGCCAGCACAAAGATTGCAGACTGCTCATGCCTCTTGCCAAAGGTCAATCGAATTTTCCTGGTAATCTTCTCATGTCTTGCCCTTTCGATTTTTTATCCTTTTCTGTCACCATCTCATGCTTACCCCGCAAAAATGTTACGGTTACGTGCTAAGCATGGGACTTAATGTTGATGGTGGTTTTTAGCTTAGGGTTAAAATTGTAGAACTTGCATCTGATGTGACGTCATTCTGCGAGGAAACGGAGCCGTGAGTGTTAACCTCTCCACTGGCATATTTATTGACCCATTCAATATATTTACATGAAATTTATCTAGGCTGGCGCATGTAGCAACCATCTCAGATGTTCTGTAAATTTTGGCGCCTTGCCTATACTCACTCAATATAAGTTTCTTTGAATTCTTTCTATGCTATGTTCCCCGGCTGAACCCTTAAGGTTGGTATGGCATGACAATTTGTGTTCACTCGCAGAAGAGTAGCACGAATTTCCAAATATCAAGGATAAGGTCTTTCCATAAGGTATTCAATTAGAAAGCATGTTGCTCTCTGGCAATGAACTTAAAGGAACTATGTGTCAACACATATAATTCAATCGATTACCATGGCTAACTTGCAAAAGTTAGGGTTTTGCGCAGTATATCAGACCTTTCCTGTCAAAATTTAAGCCTATGCAAACTAGGTAATTAATCCACCATGGATTAGTAGATGCAAAATCTTGCGCAGAATCAGAAAACAGGGAGCCGCGGGATAGGAGCAGCAGAAAGGGAGGCGTGGCCATGCCTTAGGACAGCCGGCGCCATTTTCCATTGGCCACGCCCCATCCTAAACCGGCCCTATTTCCCTCGACCAATCAGGTCGCCTTAAACTCGACACGCGAACATAAGTTGTGGTTGGGCCCATTCTTGCCGGCCCCTTTTTCCATCGACCAATCAGGTCGCTCTAAAGCCGCCACACTCACACCAGAAGTGTAGCCACGCCCATGCTTGGCCGGCCCCTCTCCTTCCTACCGACCAATTAGGTCACTTTAAATGCGCCATGAACACTATAGGTGCGGCCGCGCCTCATTAAAGGCCAAACGCACCCTGCCGCGCCACCATACTAACTGGCAAGCCAAACGCGCCCTGCCACAACAACATGTTAATTGATTTGCCAACATGACACTCTGTCGTAGTAACATGCCACGAGCCACTTTAGCCTTGGCCACACCGCCAAGCCATAACTTCGGCCATGGCGCCAAAACCTAGCCTTGGCCACGCCGCCAAGCCCTAGCTTTGGCCACGGCGCCAAATACAAGCCTTGGCCGCGCCGCCAAGCCCTAAATTGGGCCACGACGCCAAATCCTAGCCTTGGCCACGTCGCCAAGCCCTAGCTTTGGCCATGGCGCCAAATCATAGCCTTGGCCACGTCGCCAAGCCCTAACTTGGGCCACGACGCCAAATCCTAGCCTTTTCCACGCCGCCAAGCCATAGCTTTGGCCACGATGCCAAATCCTAGCGTTGGCCACGCCGCCAAGCCGCCAAATCCTAGCTTTGGCCACGACGCCAAATCCTAGCCTTGGCCACGACGCCAAGCCCTAACTTTGGCCACGGCGCCAAATCCTAGCCTTGGCCACGCCGCCAAAACCTAACTTTGGCCACGGAGTCAAGTCCTAGCTTTGGCCATGCCACAACGCCACCATGCCGCAGCCATGCCACGCGCACTAATTAGGGTTTCGACATGCCAAACCCTAATTTGGGCAAAATTGCTACGCCAACCAAGCCAAATAACGTTTCCCAGAGCGTTGGGATCGATGCCAATATTGCCAGAGCCATATTTGGGTCTAACACCAATATGCCAAAACATCTTCCACGGCTACGCCAGGCGCCACTATGCTAATGGCACCACTTTGCTACACAACAAAGATATGGCCATAATCAACGGCTACCCTTCCTCATGAGATGCTATCTCAGCCATCCAAGTTCTCCACTGAACTGACGGACTTGTGGCAATTTTTAGGCGGCCGGCCAAGGCAAGTCTAATAGCATCACATGCTATTTTCCTATGGCAAGTCTCTTGACTTTGACTTGACACACATAGCAACCCGCTACACGTTTTCCACGAAAACACTCGAGACATCAAACATGTCACAAACTGGGGGATACTCATCAGGGTATTGGTCTGGCGGTTTACAGCGTGCGGTGTGCAATACGCCCGTTATAAGAAAGTGTCATGAAGTGGGACAATTAGTGGTGTTGAAAGTAACGGTGTAAACTAATTCACTTCCTTCATCATGGAAGCATAATGCATGACAGTTACACGTTATTCTATTCTTCCACCACTCAATCGTTTCCATTTCCTACGAGACCATGGTACGTTTCAATATGACTTGCATAAATAGGTTTCACCTATTTACCACGAAACAAGAAGTTTTGGGTCAAAAAACAACACAGTATCCAGAAATCACCAAAGAACTGATAACTTCCATTCTGCAAGCCAGTTCCACTTTCTGATACAAGTCATAAAACAGTCACACCTTCGGAATTAACCATTCTGGTCTCAACACTTTCTTCGCTTCCCTCCCTAAGACCAATCCTTCTCATTCACTTTTTGACCGAAGCAAGCCTGGAACGGCCATTTCATTGTTTAGGCCAGGATTGTACAGATTGATTTCTCGAATCAAAAGTACTCACGTGCAGTGCATTGTTTAGGGTTTAGATTTGTTTCTCATCCACACACCCAAAATTACCAAAACCAGGAGAAACAGTTTTTACCCACAAACACCTGCGAAAAAGATTGATTCTACTATCTAAGGACAAATCATCTTATATGTGCATTATGAGTTTGTCTTTTTGTTTAGGAAACTTCTTATGAGAATTTATTCTTTTGTTTTAAGAAGGATAACTAGGGTTTGGAATAGCAATTATTGTGACTACACATAGCTATTGCCAATGATTTTCATCTTGCAATGTTTTTAGATTTATTTATTTAAATTCTAAAGTTGATTTGAAAGATGATTTTGCAGTATTAATCTTTATTGGTTTCATATATTGCAAATAATGTTATGTGATATGTATGTTTGCGTCCGTGAACTATGATTGTCCCATATATGTCAAAAGTTAAGTCTATTATATGTCTTTATGCAAATATTGACGGAAGATAGAATGAACTTTTGATAACAAAGATTAAGTCTATGATATCATTATGCAAATATTGATGAAAATAGAATGAATCTTTATTTATTCCGCAGTATTGATCTTTCCCTAATCCACTTTTATGTGAAAGTATTGTGTGGCTCCGTAAGTTCTCTTATGTTGAGCATTTCCGATTAAATTGATCATGGGTTCTCTTGTGGTTAATTTAATTGAGTTTTCATGATACAAATTCATGTTTCATGTAATTTGTGAATGTCCAAATAAATTCTTCTTTTCTTGTAAAAGTAAGGTCGCTCTTATTGTTCTTTCGGGAATGACATTTTATGGGGGAGAGTTCTTAATTGAACTTGTGCTTAATTGCCAAATCTTTGTGGGGAGTGTGGCTGTGGAATATTATAGGAGTTATCTTGTATCTTTATAAACTCATTGATGAATACACTAAGTTTCGACTATGTGAAATCATCGAAACAAAGTTGATATGTTCTCTTTTAGTCATGAAGTATCTCTATGAGAATTTCATTATGATCTCGCTAGTTTTCGTACCTTTGCCAATTTATATTGACAAAAAGGGGGAGAATTATTGTGTAGTTCACACTACAAATACATATGGTTTACGGATCATTATGTAAGGGGGAGTGGTTTTCACTGTGAGATGAAGTATTGGCTAATGGGGAGTGATACATATCACCATAGTATTGTTGTCAAAAGTTGTGATGCAATTAGACTTTAATGTTGTGTAATAATACTATGACATTGTATAACAATGATTGAGAGCTACTGTTTTCTCATTGTTATAGCTATGGATCTTCAACAACTATGATGCTGAGTTGAACACGTTCAGAATCACTTGAGTACTTGGAAGTGACGAATATTTCGAGTAATGTTGAAGAACCAAGAAAATCAAGCATTTGGATGAGAAGCTTCAAAGTTTATTTATTTTGTAATCCATATGTATCGATAGTTTTGTCATTAAAATTGACAAAGGGGGAGATTGGTAGAGCACTACTAGCTCGGTCGAAATCGCAAGCTTTGCTATCTCAAGCTTGTTTGTCAAGTTTAGTTGCCAAAACTAGAAGTCTTGATTTCTAGTCTACTTATAGCTAAGTCTCATATTAGGATAGAAAGTGTAGTTAAGCTTTAGACTTCACGGCGTTCATCGATTGAAGACGAAGAACTACTAAGGGGAGCTTGTGGAACTTCATCAACAAAAGGTATGTGGAGACTTGAACTCATCTATCACTCAAAAGTCTATCTACTCTATCTCTTATTTGAGACAAAAGTTGTATATCTATATAGACTTCAATTATACACATTTGATATTTCGAACTGAGTTTAACTCGCTTACATATTTATCGAAATATGTGTTAGTAAGCTTTCGCTTTAGCCAAGTTCATTTTATATTCTTGACGAAAGTCAAAAGATGGTCATGTGAAAATCGCCTGGTAACATCTTATATGATTTTTGTGAGACAGTCATTTGGTATAGATTCAGAATGTTTCGTATTGATCATTCGATCACTTGAAAATTTCTTTGAAGCTAATAGTTTGTGTGAGACAGTTATTCTCGTCTTGTAAGAATATTTCAATGATTGAAATGGGAGTTTAGAACAATTAACCATGATTGGATATAGCATAGTATGTGTACTTGTATGCTAACTGTTGTAAGTAATTCCAAGACCGGGAACCATAATGTGCATACACGTATGCATACTGGTTGGTTTAATGAAAGTCTAAGAACTTAGTATGCATACTCGTATGCGTACTGGCGTAAGTTCAAGTCCCGGAATTCAATTAAGTTTGGAGGTATGTGTACACGTTCGCATACTGGCGGACCCAAACTAAGTCCGGCCACTTAGGTATGCGTACACGTTTGCATACTTGAGTAGGTTATGTTCTAAAATCGGTTTGTTCATGAAATAATACATTTATATATTAAGGAATGCAATCTTTTGCAAACCGTGGCTATAATGTTCATGAATTGATTCGAGTGAATCAAAATCGATTTTGCTTCAATTGTGTCTTGTATACTTTTATGAGAATATAAACAATTGAACAACTCTACAACTAGTTTCATTTGAGTCATTTGAACTAGTTTTGATTGAGATGAATAAGGTTGGTATGAAAGTGTTCATATGGCTAACTTCGGTTAACTATTGTTAAGCCAACAAGGTGTACATGTTTAGGTACGGTTTCTCATATCTAAATGAAGTCACTTTTCATTTGTGTGTAACAATCTAAGTTCGATCTAACAGTTGAAAGATATTAGCTTGATTCTAATCAGGTTTTCATCTAACGGTGAATATTGAATGCTTTGTTACCAAGGTAGCATTGATTGCAAACCCTGATTTGAAGACTATATAAGGGAGCACTCTAGCGACTGGGAAACCTAATCCCCATACCTCCTGTGTGATACTAGTTGCGACTAGAGTCGATTCTCCTTTAACCTAGGTTTTTCCTAAAACCATTATAGGTTAACGACTCAAAGACTTCATTGGGATTGTGAAGCCAAACCCAACTATTTTCTCTGTAGTTGTGTTTTCTGATCCTGCTTTATTCTATCGTATTGAGTACTATCTTCTCTAAGATTAGCTCGAGATTTAATCTCTGATAGGCAAGATAAAAAGTAGTCACAAACATCTTCGTCTCATCGTTTGTGATTCCACAATATCTTGTTTCGCTACCATACGATTAAGATTATTGTGAGGTGATTGATATTACTTGGTTGTTCTTCGGTAATATAAGTCTGGTGTATCAATTGGTTCATGTTCACCTTGATTTATCAAAAGACGGAACAAAACTCATAGGTATTTCTGTGGGAGACAGATTTATCTATTCAATATAGACTTTTCTGTGTGATACAGATTTGTTTATCAAGTCTTCGACTTTGGGTCGTTGCAACTCTTAAATGTGGGTGAGATCAGCTAAGGGAATCTAGTGCGCAGAATCCGGCGTGGTTCTAGAGGCGTAAGGAACGCGACTGTACCTTGATCAGTGTGAGATTGGTTAGGGCGCAATTATATTCCAGTCTGAAGTTAACTTGGAGTAGGCTAGTGTTTGTAGCGGCTTAATACAGTGTGGTGTTCAAATCTGGACTAGGTCCCGGGGTTTTTCTGCATTTGCGGTTTCCTCGTTAACAAAATTTCTGGTGTTTGTGTTATTTCTTTTCCGCATTATATTTGCTATATAATTGAAATATCACAAGTTGTGCGTAGTTCAATCAATTAGATAATCCAACCTTTGGTTGTTGATATAAATTGATTGACAATTGAACATTGGTCTTTGGTACCGTTCAAGTTGTTTCACATAATAATCAGGCTCGCGAATTTCTATCTGTTTGATTTGATGATTACATTGTGAAACAGAGATACAACTCTTGGATATATTTCCTTTGATTTGAGTCTGACTGTCTAGTTGATTCTCTTGGAATTATATTGGAGTTTTTCCATACAGATTGCCTAAACCAAATATTGGGTGTGGTTGTTAGACCCCCGCTTTTTCAGTTTTAATTAAATATATCTTTTTATTTGGGGGAAACAACTCGTATGCATATTATACTTGATTGTAAAACCTTCGAGACTTATGATGGTAATTTCCGAAATCATGGTCTATATGGGCATTCTGTGTGGATGGCGCTATTATTAGAGTTTGGAGTTATGTTGTTGTCGTCTTCTCCAATGAGCTTGGCGAGGTCTGGGTGACATATTTTTGGTTATTCTAGTTTCACTTTTGTGGATCATCGGGTGGTGGTCTTTTACGGATATTGTTATTATAGTACACAGTATCTTAGGAGGTGGGTTATTATGACTTGCTTTCATGAATGCCAAATTTTCTATGTTATGGTAAGTGTTGGGTGTAAAAGTGTTATCTGTTTTCTTCTTTTGTTGTGTTTTAATTTATTATCTTTTAAAAGTGAAAAGCATGCCGGTGATTATTTGGCTGGGCACCCCTTTCTGGTTGATGTTCTCACCTATTCCCACTTCAGTTTTTCAGTTATCAGAAGAAATGGTGCACGTGAAGATATTTGTTTTCGTAGTTTAAAACGTTACCGAACTAAGTTATGTTTATGTATTATTTTTTTTACTTAGATGTATTCTTTATTTATTGTAAAACAACACGCTAGTATGATTCGGAGTGTTTGGGTTTGGTTTTAGTCACTTTATGTAATTATGATTCTTATAATCGTTGATCTGGAATCGATGCTACAATTAGGTTGTAATCTTATTAGCTAAGCAAACTTAATATTTGGGGCGTCCAACTAAAATATGTACTCTACTTTCTTTATTTTTTTTTATTTTTTTTTATTTTTTTATTTTTGAGAAAGATAACTGAAAGTCAAAATTCAAGTGATATCTCAATTCTCACCTAGCTCTTCGGTATTTAAATCAATACTGATAAAGAAACAAAACCTTACATGACGAATTGACCGCCGCCACACCCACAGGTAAGACAATCTCAGCAGGCTTGGCAAAATTGTCGGTAATAAGGAAAAAAAGTCAGCCTTAGTCATAGCTGTGGCCGTTTATCTGACCTCAAACCTTTGATGTCCCGTAGCACTTGATATTCATTGAACTTTTTACTTGCAGTAGTAAAACAAGTTATGCCTCTATATTTCACAACACAAATCAAGGATTTGGATGTCACGGGACAAGCAAGGGCCCTTTGCAACGTGAAGGACTCAAATCAGTAGGTAAGAAAGTAACATCTTAACTCACTGTCCAGTCCACCTCCATCTCCATGTGTGAGTTTTACTATTTTGAATAAAGAAAATCTTCAACCATAATAACTGCTGACTACAGTACAGACTTCCTTTTCCATTTAACCATTTCTATAATTGATTCTCTCATTTATGCTAACAGTACCACTATCTATTATTCAAGCTTAAAAGATTACCACATTTATGGAGTCAACAGTTTCATAGTAAAAAATTACAGTGAGAGTGGACATTTTTATACTACTACTACTACTACTTCATTAAATGGCAAGTGGCAACTTTGTGGAGCTCAATGTAGAAAAGTAGTAGGTTAGTTTAAGTAGAACCGGATGTACGTTAGCGAATTGATTTTTTAAGTCAAATTGTTTGTTAAGAAGTTAACAACAATTTATGTCGTTCTGTTTCGCTTCGGTAATTGGAGAAAAATGTCGGCACAAACGAGGGGTGATTTAGTGTAGCACTTACTCATCAGATGATTGGTATCTTGTTCTCTTGATCTTCACCGTAGACTATAAGATCAAAATCTAAAATCTGTCCGATCATTGGTCAAGATCGAACGCAGGGGGAATGTGGCTTACTTACTCTACGTTTCTATTATAGTGTGATAATAGATAATGTCAATACGTGATTAAAATTGGGATTCACTACTATTTCCATTATGTCTTCTTCAAGTATTATTATTTATTTTACGTCTCATTTATAAAATTACAGTATTTTCTTGATTATGTCACGGACATTCAAATTTGATAAAGATAATGGACAATTTTTTCTTACTAAGCACAATAATAAAAAAAAAATAAAAATGAATGCAATTATATTTGAGACGATGTTTCTTCTCTCTTCCTTCTCTTCCTCTTCCTCTCCCGTTTCTCAGGAAAAAAAAAAACCTAAAGCCGTCTTGCTCAGATCTGGTCCTTTTGGACGAGATCTGAGCAAGGATTCGTTTTTTTTTCTAAGTTTTTGGTAGTAGGTAATTGAATAAGATGTTTTTACATCGTTTTTGGTGTTTTTTGACATATTTCTTCGTCGTTGTGGGGTGAGTTCTTCAAATTTTAATGGCTGGTTCGTGGCTTGCTATTCTTGATTCAAAAACATCGACGATTCATCGCGACATCGCTTTGAATCGGCATCCGTGTTCGTGTGGATCGACAAATTTATGGGCAAAGTACTCCTTTGTATTAAGAGCATCTCTTATCGAAGAAGAAGAATACAATCAGATTAAATGGTCGGATTTTATTTCCGGATATACCATCATCTCTCCCTTATACATAAAATTCTTTTGGATATCTTTGTTGTTTATCGCTCTTTCTCTTCGCGGTCTACTTGTAATTGATATCCATATTTGTATTAGGGTTTTGATTATTTTGTACTTTGATGTTTTTGTTATTCTTGTAAGCAAACATGTAATCACGATTTTGATTTGAATGAATTGAAATATGTTGATTGTCCAAAATAAAATAAGATTATATTTGAGACAATGTTATTATATAGAGCGATTTTATAACGCTTCAATCTCATCTAAAAAAGAATATACTTCGTAATTCTATAGTTATCCAGTGAGAGACAAGATTCTAGAAACCAAAAGTATCGAGGCGTTACAACTTATTTAATTCAGCCACTAGACTGAGCCTTTAGGCTGCGTCTAGTGGTCATTCACGATGTGCATCCAAATTTAAAAACTGTAGCTTATTCTCTTAATTCAAAGGTCATTCAAGATGTGCATTGAGCTTCAGAAACCGTGGTTTATACTCCTGATTGAAATTGTGGTTTAAGGAGAAGTTCAAGTAAGACCTTGAACCTGCAGAAACTTTATACTTTTACGCGAAATCATTTGTAATCATTGATCGTTCACTGTTCGAAATTAACTGCTAAATTTTTTGCATTAAGTCATTTACTTGCCAACCATCAAGTGGTCAGACAGTTAGCAACTTAGCATGCTCCCTTCCACTGCGGAAATAAGGGTCAAACCCGGTAATCACCTGAAATCACTTCAAGAGTTAAAAATGTAGTCTAATACCACTGCTCCGAACCATAAAAAAAATACCACTCCTTTGCCAAAACCATTTAGCAAAATTACTTTGATCCCGTTAAAATCGCTCTCTTTCAAGGTGATATGGATCAAGACTCAACCTTAAGATTGTGCACAAAACCGAATTATTTTTACCTGGTGAAGCAACGCTACACACGATCAATTTAATATGCACGTGCTAAATCACACGGATGATACTCTTTTTCCATTTCTTTTTCTCCATGAAATTTTTCAGACAGAAAAACAGAAAAGACTTTCTCCCTTTCTTTCTGTTTCAAAAACTTCCCACACAAAAAAATTCACAAATTCTTTGTTTACACATAAAATCTCTTTCTCTCCCAACCTCAAGTTGCCATTAAAGAATCCATCAAGATTCAATCACTTCTCTCCCTCTCGCTCTCTATCACAACTTAAAAAGAAGAAGCAGAAAAAGTCTGCTCGGATTTTTCTCTGATACATCAATTTCTTTGATTTTAGAATTCAAGAAACTTAAATTCATTCAGAAAAATCACTCAAACCTGTATTAGACAAGATCAGGATCTTGAATTTTTTTCATTCGGAGTGAGCGAATAGCGAGAACAACAACTTCAGGAGGTGCAGCAGCTAAACTAGTGTGTGTTTTAAGATCGAAATTTCGGTGAGTGATCTTCATTTCTTGAATCAAGGGATGATAAACTGTTCTTTGAGTTTTCTTCTTGATCAAATGTAGTTCGATTTGATCTTCTAGATTCTGTTTTAGTAGCTTAAAATCATTAGATAGAATTTTATCAAATTTTAGTGTTAATTTTTCAGTAATCTGATCTTGTTTTATAGAATTTTGTATCTTGTTTTTACAATATTGTAGGAATTTAGCTAGTATGTTTAAAGAAACTTGACTAGAGTTTTTTTTTTTTTTTTTTTTTTTTTTAAATTCTTGGTTTTGTGTGAATAGGGGAAGGAGGAGATTTATTAGATTGGGCACATTGTGAGATCTGAACTATGTGGATTATTAGTTAAATTTTTTTGTACAAATGGAAGAAAGAAGACCATCATCACTACGTCCAAGTGGGAGTATTAAGCAGACATTATCAGGAAAATCAACTCCTAGAGGTTCACCATCGTTTCGGAGACTACATTCGAGTCGCACGCCGAGAAGAGGAGATGGTAGAGGTGAACGTTTTCAGTGGTTTAGAAGTAATAGATTGTTGTTTTGGTTATTGTTGATTACACTATGGGCGTACCTAGGGTTTTATGTACAATCTAAGTGGGCTCATGCTGATAATAATGATGGTAAAAATGATTTGATTGGTTATAGAAGTAAACCGAGCACGACTACTGGTAATGCAAGTACAGATCAGAGTTTGCCACCAGCATTAGTCAAGAATGAGAAACTTGTGGTTGCTAACCAGAATTCTACTGATGGGGGAAGCAAAAATGAGTCCAAGGTCACAGATGCAAGTCTGGCACCAAAAACAAGTGGGACATTGGTGCATAAAAACTCTCCCAGGAATCCAAGGAAGGTTAAGAGGACGCCTTTATCACGTAAGTTGCGGAGTAAGAACCGTAAGAAAGAAAAGATTGCTGATGAGGGTGAAAACACTAATTTGGTGGAGCAGGAAGAGGAGATTCCTAAAAGAAATACTTCATATGGGTTGCTTGTTGGTCCTTTTGGTACAACCGAGGACAGAATTTTGGAATGGAGTGCTGAGAAGAGATCTGGAACCTGCAACCGGAAGGGTGAATTCGCGCGTATAGTCTGGTCTAGAAAATTTGTGTTGGTATTCCACGAGCTTTCAATGACAGGGGCCCCACTTTCAATGATGGAATTGGCAACAGAGCTTTTGAGTTGTGGCGCTACAGTGTCTGCTGTAGTTCTTAGCAGAAGAGGTGGCTTAATGGGAGAACTTAACAGGCGAAAGATCAAAGTGGTTGAGGACAAGGCTGCACTCAGCTTCAAGACCGCCATGAAAGCTGATCTTGTCATTGCAGGATCTGCTATCTGTTCTGATTGGATTGGTAAGCATTTAAATTAAGTGTTGTTGATATAAATTGTCTCAAGCACTTCAAAAGAAGGAGAAAAAATCTCACAGTATTCGTCTTTGACCTTTGAAATATGCCTTCGTACTGCATTGTTAACCTGTATGTCTTTGTGGTATATATATGCACATTGCCTTAGAATGTCATAGTCATCCTTGATTCTTGATGTCACCAAATGTATGTACAGTTACTCATCAGTGTAATTGTATTATCATCATTATGGTTCCTTCAGTCGTACTAGATAATATTTCTTTGGTCAAGTATCCTGAAAACGACCAATGCCTAGCACTCATTCTAAATAAGAATTGATATTATGCCTATGATGAATACATCCTAGAATCCTTGTCAGAGTCTAATGCTAGCTTTGTATATTATGTCATAAGCACGATTTTTTGTATTAAATGGAGATTGAGTCAGATTAGCACCTATAGTTTGCTAAAGATTGCAAACTCTTAGTCTCCTCTATTAAATGGATGGATGGGAGGCATGTTTTTTGTATTCGCAGTTTTCGCTTATTATCCAGCATTGCTGGAAATATCTGCTGCTGCCTTTTGTATTAAATCACTAGATCAACCCAGATAGGATGTAAAACAAATAAACATTAAGATATCCTGTCTTTAATTTCTGAATAGGACATTATATAATTTCTTAGCATTAGGGGCATCGGCTAACAAAATTCAATTTTTGTTTCAGAGAAATATCTTGAACATAATAAAGCTGGTTCTAATCAGATTGCTTGGTGGATTATGGAGAACCGGAGGGAGTACTTCGATCGAGCAAAACCCATGCTTAATCGAGTCAAGTTGTTGATATATCTTTCTGAAACACAGTCTAAACAATGGTCAGCCTGGTGCGAAGAGGAAGGAATAAAGCTAAATTCCCCGCCCGCGCTAATGCCGCTATCGGTTAACGACGAATTGGCTTTTGTAGGCATTCCTTGTTCCCTAAATACTCCCTCATTTTCTGTTGAGGCGATGTTGGAGAGAAGGCGTGCTTTGCGAGATGCAGTTAGAAAAGAAATGGGATTGACTGACAAAGACATGCTCGTGATTTCTTTGAGTAGTATCAACCCTGGAAAGGGTCAGCTGTTTCTTCTTGAATCAGCACGTTTAACCATTGATGAGGAAAATGGTATAGTGAGAGAAGGAAATGTATCTGACAATCAGCATTCAAGAGTTTTGTTTCAGAATTTGCACCTTCATGGATCTCCAGATGAGCTGTCATCTGGTAATCAGGAAAAGAAAGAACTAGCGCTTAAAGTCTTAATTGGTTCTGTCGGGTCCAAGAGTAACAAAGTTCCTTATGTGAAAGGACTTCTCAGATTTTTATCCCAACACCCATTGTTGTCAAAGTTAGTTTTATGGACTCCATCAACCACGCGTGTAGCCTCACTCTACTCTGCAGCAGATGCTTACGTCATAAATGCTCAGGTGAATAGTTTTGTTCGTTTCTTATCTCTGTTGATAATCACAAATATATCTAGTAGAAATGATGGATGACATAGTAAGTTCTGCTCTTAATATAAAACTGTTTATTCATGTACAGGGTGTTGGGGAAACATTTGGGAGAGTGACAATTGAAGCAATGGCATTTGGTCTTCCGGTAATTAGAATCAGACTACCTTTTCATTTACTTTTCCTCTTTTGCTGTTTTAAAATGGGTTGTTTGGAAAGCATGCCCGTGGTTGTATACTTGCTCAGAAGACTTTAACTCAGGATGATAAACTCATCATGGATGCCGCCCTTTTCAAACCTAAGCCTTGTCAAAACTAATCCAGTCTAGAATGTTGTGCGAAATAATAGATTGGTGTTCCCTGCGACTTGTCAAGATGATCTCAATACAAGACTTACCCCCTAAGAAAATGTGTTTCGTAAATAACTCTTTTGTGGATGGTCAAGTATGGTGTTTGTTTCCACAAAGACAAATCATGGATCCTAAGAATGATTTTTTCCATTAGTGCAGTGTTTAATTTGACCAGCCTCAACTGTTTAACTTTTTTTATTTTGCAGGTGCTTGGGACCGAAGCAGGAGGAACATTAGAGATAGTGGAGCACAATATAACAGGTCTTCTTCATCCAGTCGGTCGTCCAGGGACTAAAGTTCTCGCTAAAAATCTCTTGTATTTGCTGAACAATCCGTCCGAAAGGGAGAAGATGGGAATGAGAGGGAAAAGCAAAGTAGAGAGGATGTACTTGAAAACACAGATGTATGAGAAATTCGCCTTTGTCCTCTTTAAGTGCATGAGACTCAAATAAGAACATTAGTCAATTTCACTTCCCACCTGTACGAGAATACAAGATCCTTTAGGAGTTGGTCAAAATGATTTTCTTTTCTTGATTAGGCAACTTGGCATAAATCTGTTCCTACAACAGCGGCTGAGATTTTTGTCTACTGTCACAAGTTGTGGTCATGTGAGATTTTGAAAATAGTTTACATCCTAATATAGACAATAATTCATTGTAGTATTGTAGTTTTTGATGTCAAAAACACAACTAATTGAAAGAAGCACTGTAATTGATTCTTCATCTTTCACTTCTAGGTCAACAATATGAGACTACACTTAACTTTTTTCCCTTGACAGCAGCGATGTTACAGACCGAGAGGATACGACCCTTATGAGGAGAGAATTTGAGCTTTGTTCCAAAAGTAGGAAAAGGTGAAATTTATATTTCTGTATAGATTTTGTATTTTGAAACTTCGGCTAAGCACATGATATACCACAAAATAAATAATTAATAACCACTAACCACACTTCTAAGGGAGCTGAACCATTATTACGGGCACATGAGAGATAAAAAGATATAAGGTTCTACTCTTTGTTAAGATGTTTCACAGATAATACTTACAGAACTTCTCAAAACAGAAACGAGCATTCGGTACAAACCATCATCAAGGTTCTGGGAACAAGGATAATTTTGTTCGAAATTTCAGGTGTATTCAACCATTCAGAGTAAATGCTTCTTCAGTGGCACACTTTGTAAGTGGATTTAATTGATAGACGCGGAATAAAACTGGCTAAAAATTCTGTACAAAGATGAGAAACCAAAATTCTACACATGCTTTCTCTGGGAGCATCAAATGCTTCCCCTCCATCTAAAGGAGAAAACCCGTAGGCCTTCTTTTGCTGCAGGTCAGCCAAGGATATCTGCTTTTTCTCTCCAACTGCAGACCTAAATATTCAGCTAGAACAATATGCCAAATCTATACATACGCAAAAATATCTTGGCGCGAATTGTCCTACTACTACCTGAAGTAGCTTTTGCTGAATCTTATGTCATGTGATCATCTAAGCAATCTGTTAAAATCTTCTATTCACCATAGTCTGTCGATTCCTTCTCAGATGAGGCTTTCATTGCCTCAGCAATCATAAGAGCAACAGAAGCCTTGTGAATTGCAAGATCTGCCCGATAAAGTAATCTCTGAGCTTTTTCACGCTTTAGCTTAGCCATATTTGATGCATGTTTTGCTGCCCCTGATGCATCTCGCAACCTAAACTCATCAACATCAGAATCATCTAATTGTTCAACTTTGACCCTTTGAAATCCATCCGACTGGTTGTAGTAATGTCTCCGGTTATTAGGCCATTCTGATAAACCCATATTCCACTGAGACATTCCATTTCTTTTTGTTGTTCTCTGATTATAAGACATTGTCATCATCTGAGAATCCACTGGAGATGAAAATGTCCTCATCTTTCTCGATTTGTTTCCATGAATAGTCTGATGATGACTCCTCTCAGACCCATCACTGCTCATCGATAGGTACCCACTGCCAATGGCATCCCGTGGTGACATAGTCCTCGTGGATGTTTGAAGCCAAGGAGAAGCATCTGAATAATCGTAGTTCTGGCCAAGATGAATACCCCTCTCTTCATACCCGTTAGATTTTCTACCTGTTGCAGCAATGAATGTAAAGAGAACTTATTAGTCAACAATCAAGAAAGTTCTATTTAACTACTATCAACAATGGTCCAATAATATGTATTCTATAAGGAGCATTTCTATGTTTATTTCTTATTTCTTGTTTCTTGCCTCCAATGCATGCAGAGCATACTATAGCAAAGAGTATGTAAAAATTACCAAGAACATGAAGCTCATCCTGATCTCTAGGATAAATGTAGTTGTTTCCACCAGCCGAGAGCTTCCTATGTGACCTTTGTTTAGAAAACTTGTTGGTGACGCCTAACCCTCGTGGTTTTAGACAGAAAGCGAACATTGCTGGCTTCTCCGGGACACCATGCAAGTTGCCACCATTCGTGAAGATGTTAGGGTTGGCGGCTTCCCACTCTTTCACTTGCTGCTGGTACCTTTCGTATAATGGAGGCTGAAAAGCGAACAAAGATAAATAAATAAAAAAACAAATAAAAAAAAACTGAGGTGTGGTAGCAAAAGGTGGTTGAGAAAGGTCAAAAGTGAACAACACGACTATAAATGTCCTAGAATATGCAAGAAAAAAGAGGGATGGGTGAATTCAAATAGGCACGTCAAAAATTACCTGCAACTGCCGGATCAAAGGCCATCTTGACCTCTGCCTCTTCTGCTGCCAGTGCTCATAGATGGCTTCAATCGCATCAAATGGCCCGATGTCAGCAATGATCTCGTCTATTTCGTCAAGTGTAAAGTCATCACTTTCTTCAGCAAATGCAACTCTCTCGAATATGTCCATCGTCCTCTCGAACAAGTCCACGGAAATCTCTGATCGATTATTTTTGCTCACATCCAAAGAATTTTCATATCTTGACAACCACTCCTCATCATCAGTATCCATGTCATACATGAAACGCAAAGGATTCAAAGCCATCTCAGCGTCAGATTCTTGCTGCCTATGATACTTCAAAGTGCGAATAAATGGTACACCTGCAGCAACAATATCACTCTCCTCAAGCAAGCGAACCCCTGGTATAGGAATGCTCTTAACCAAAGCAGCCCTGTTGTTCCGATTGTAGCACTCCTCGTGCATTTCCTTGAAACGGCCCCACTGGCTCCGGTCAGGAAACTCCAAAGTCCAATCTTTTCCTCCTTTCCACATCATAGCATGTGTATGGCGGTTTGTTGAGCCAGCCTGCAAAATTTGATAAGGCTTGTGCGAATACCTGACCACCCCTGAAAGTTTTACTAAGAGCTTCCAATCCTTACGATCAACAAACTCTAGCACAACAAGGCACCCACATTCTCTCCGCCCTCTATCAGCCGCTGTAATCAAGACATTGGCACTGCATGAGAAATAATCTGTCTGTCTCTGAGGGCTTCTGGAACCACTGGAGATGACTTTCTCATTTTCATCCCTTATTTTCTTGTGTGGTCGCCCCCTGCGCAGATGGCTTCGAGGTTTTGAGCTGAGATCATGACCTCCAAACGGTACAACATATGAAATCTGACTTCGAGGTTTTTTAGAACCATTAGCAAGGCCATTATGGGTCGGATCTGTCCTTCCATCTGGCCACATATTTGACCGATGGCTACAAGACAAAGGGCCTGAGTTATGTCTGCTACGCTGCCAACTACTTCTAGGTGCTGTTGGATTAGGGCTGCGAATATTGCAATCATTCATGTGCCAAACCAAATTGGATGTAGACTGTTGGGCATTTTGTCTTCCCCTGTCCAAAGACTGAGTACCAAACTGGTTATCTGCGGGTATCTGAACTCTAATACTACTTAAATGAGAGAGGTTGCCACTTTCGGACTTCTCCTGAGAAGAACGATCATCAGAGTTCTCATTCTTGCCAGAGTCATGAGGACCTACACTAGTTTCAGTAACATCATGCTCATCCAATAGGCAACCTTCAGAGAGCAACATCCCATTACCAATATTGCTAATGGAGAGAGCATCAATCTCCACATTAGGGTTTTCCTGATCTGCAAGTTCCTCGAATGAAGATGAATCATCAGGAGCCATCAATATCCCACGACTCTCTGAATCTTCTACCAAAGCCAATGACTTCTGAAAGCTAACAGATGCAACACTTTTTTTCATCAACAACTTGAGATGCAGGCTAACAAAGAAACTAGGAGCAGCAGCAAATGAGAGAACAAATGGAGGAAAACTTCTATGCTTGCCATCAGATCTAGATAATAACAGCCCTGTGTTGTTGCTGGCATTAGCAAACTCTTTGGAGAACCCCATGTGCATAATTCCTCGTGTTGGCTTTCTGTGTGAACCCTGGTTAATAACAATGATGCATACAGTTCATATCATGCGACAATTAGATTATAACAAAAGGCAACCAACTAAAGGTAATAATGAAAGGAAGATGACTAAAGCTAGATATGGAACCGGGAGAAATAATCCACAAAAGAGAAACAGAAACAATGCATGAGAATTACCTCCATCGTAAATGGCACACCAGTATCAGAAGAGACAGGTCTGCTCTGGATGACCCTAACATTGTCAAACGTGCATTCAGAGAGAGGTAGCTGTTTTATGACTGAACAATACTGCTTCAGTTTTTCGTCTAGGTACAGCCACTTCGAATTGTCCAACTCCAAGAAGTTATATGATACAAAAGCAAGATGCCTTGCCAAATCCGGAAAGCTCGAAAGTTTTAACCTAATTGAAGTAAGTGGCGACTGACGATCTACAAACTTCCTATACCTATTTGGTTGACGAAATATAGCCATAATTAAGCATATAAGAGATACTGCCTGCAACATGCAACCTTCAAACAACATAAACCTCAACCCAACGACATTGTCAACAAAAAGCATTTCCAATCTAACTCTAGGCCACAAGGTGATCAAAACACCGTGGTGGAGCAGCATCAAGAACTGGCACATAAAAACTTCCTTGCCTCCACACATGACACCGGAGGCACACTGAAGTGACATTCTTAATTTCAACCTCATGTTACCCCAACCTGCAGAAGGAACATCGAATCTCAACAATCTAAGATTCTCACCAGTCCAGTATACAATGTCAGGATCCAAACCAGTCCACAAGTGCGTACTATCGTATTCTTTCAGTAAATCAATGGTGTCAACGTCAGCAAAAGAAGCAAGAGATGAAGCAGATCCAACGCCACTTCTGCTACAAGAAATCTCCTTAGATGCCCAGCCCAATCTTTTTCCTTTATCGCGGAACCTCCTCCTGACATAAACAAGAGGAAGATTTCTTTCTTTTGACCTAGCCATGTGACCCATTATAGATTTTTCAGCCGTTTCACCATCACTTGATCTTTCCAGGCCTGCAGTTTTACCTGATAGTTGATTTAAATAACTTCCAGAGGGTTCTGCAACCAAGCAACCAGATGGGGTGGCGATGGAATCATCAGAAACTACACATCGCACATGGTTCTTCGGTGCAGACAGGGTTTTCCTTCTCTTCTTGGTACCACCAACTGAAGAAGATTTCGACTGACGAGTCAAACGGGACAACCATGAGACAATGGGCTCTGAATCCACAAAACTGTCCAGGTCGCTGTCATCCTCCTCTAAATCCACATGCCTCTTGTCCACATGTTTGCCTCCTGCTTTCGAAGTTTTTGAACCAGATTTACGAGGAACTTCACTGGGAAGTAATAAAAGCTTGAATCTCTCATTGTTGAGGTTAATCCATTCTTCGTCACGGTCATCATATTTGACATGATGCAAACTTTTTTCTGGATCGTAATCATTCACAAGGCCAAAATACCAACTCTTGTCCAGAGGCCAAAAGACCTGGATCCTACGATTCAAAACCCAGTAAGCATCCAAGTCCTTGCACAATAACTCGTAAAAATGGCGTCTCTTCCTTGATTGCCCCATCTCTTTCTCTTGTTTCCTAGGTCGCAGCACTCGTCCAGCAGCATCGGCAGAGTTAGCCTCTGAACCAGCTGAATGGTTTCGCCGTGATCTCAAAATAACCCCAGAAACAGGAGTAATTGAACGACCATTCGCAGACGTAGAAACAGAATGGTTCCCAGAAAAACCAGTGCAGCTCGGATCAAAGCGGAGGGACGATAGCATTCTCGCAGCGTTCTGTTCTAAATTCTCTTCATCGTCATCTTGCAAATTTGCACTCGTCCGTAATGACTTTTCAGGTACAGGCTTCAAATGCTCCGCTGAGTTCTGATTCTGTGGTTCTGAATCACGAACCTTTCGTTTTCTTCTATGAACCTTCTTTTCTGTTGAATCAGCAACATGTACAACAGATTCCCCATTTTCAGTCTTAATATGTCTAGCTGAATTACCCCCATTAGAGATGTTTTCCTTACTATCAACAGTATGCTTCTTCCCTCTAGATTCATAAGTAATTATAGGAATTATAGGCTTGACATCTAGATTAGCTGCCTGGGAATCATCACAAGTGACATTGTTTAAGGTCTGAGCACTCACTGCAATGTGATTGTTATGTGATTTCTTTCTCCTCAGGGAACCTCGAGGCCTTTTAGGAATTGTGATAGCATTATCTTCAAATTTCACAGAGATATTGTTTGAACTATTTGTGCTCTTCAAATTCGAACCCCCTGAAACATGAGTTTCCTTTTCACTAACACCATTAACCTTGTTCCCATGTACTGCATTTTGACCTTCAACACTCTTCTTACTATCAGATTCTAAACCAACGTAAGTAATTTCTTTTCTGCTCTTCTTTCCCTTCGTCGTCTTCTTCTTCACTTCCCCTGAACTAACCTCTTTGTTCTCCACCCCCCTTGATGATCTACTGCGTTTTCTCTTCAAACCTTTACCCTCATCCCTATCTTTTGCCGCCCCAGATTTCTCAACATTTAAACTCTCCACATCCAATAACTTCGATTCCTTCGAAATTTCAGAGACATCACTCTTTTTCACGATATTTTCCATCTACAACTACTCGATCCAGCAAAACAAAACCAAAATCCCCAATTCTCATATTCCATCGTACATGTCGAAAACCCTAGTTTCAGATCTGATACCCAAATTTAACATTAAAATCAGGGAAAAACACTAGAATCATAACCAAGAAAACCCAACCTAACAGAAATCAAAACATTCAACAACCTCCCCCCGCCAAAATAAATCAGTCACAGAAACAAGAACAAAAACATACCTGTAAAATAATCATCAAGCAACAAATCGGAACAATCAACACCACCCAGAGCTAATTCCTCACATATGAGACGAAAATCCTTTGTTTCCCCCTTGAAATCGTAAGAAATTTCACGATCTAATTAGGGTTTTATTTTCTGGTTTTTTTTTTACCGTATGAGAAAACGAAAGAGCTAGGGTTCGGTTTCACGGGACTTTTAGGGTTTAGACTTGGAAAAAAATTAAAATTGAAAAAAAATAAAATTATAGGTAAATAAAAATCACATAATTGGGTCTTTTGATTATAACCGTTAGATTTAATCATGGTGGTTTAAGATCTCTTGCCACGGTGGAAACCCTAACTACATTAAAAGGACCTCTATTATATCGGGGTAAACGAGGAATTCGTTTTAACGGTTAAGATTGTGTTAATGAATTTAATCAACGGTTGCGATGGTTGACAAATAGAGAAAGATTTGGCGTATTTATGTGACACGGTATTTGTTTTTTTGCCCAATTTTGTTAAAGTTTTTTTGTTTGAAATGACTATAGTAGGCTTTTATGTTGTACTGATTTACTAAAATATTGTTGTCTTTTTTGAAAAAGTAAGCACTATTCGTATGGCGCCACCAAACCACGTTAAACTGCTAAGCATAGTTACGTTTAAAAAGGCATCAAATTAATTAAATATTGAACTTATGGACTCTGCAAAACGGGAGACTAGATCGGAATCAACTCACTCATAATCATTTCTTCTCAACTTGCTTCATCTTCTTCATCATTCTATTCTTTTATTTTCAATTTAATTTCAAACATAAAAGCATATTATAGGTTGCAAGTCTTGTGAGATTTGTAACCTGGCGTCATTAGGGGCTATCCTGAAAGAATTAGGGGCGACTTTTTTATTCCCAACCCATAGACAAGGTTATGAGATGTCCAAATTTGCGGAGATTACCAAAGTACCCTTATACAATCGGTAGTTAAGAAAGTGATATTATCTACCGATTACTAGTATTCTCAATGTTGTGGTCGTTAGCAATCGGTAGATAGGTGAAGTTCATATATAAATAACTTCATAGACTACCGATTATTCTAGTTCCCAAATTCGAAAAAATTGAGATTTTGGCAAAAACAAAATTTGGGGCATCTTAATAATCGGAGGTTAAATTAGCTTATTTAACTACCGATTATAGTAGTTCCCAAATTCGGAAAATTGGTGATTTCGGAAAAAACAAAATTTGGGGCAACTTTATAATCGGAAGTTAATAAATATCACGAGTCTACCGATTGAGAAAATAGAGAAATGCAAAATTCCACTAGTTTTTTAAAATTTTGAATTTGGGGCACTAGCACAATCGGTAGATAATGAACATCACGAGACTACCGATTATACAATCGGTAGATAATACATATCACGAGTCTACCGATTGTGAAAATAGATAAATGCAAAATTCCACTAGTTTTTGAAAATTTTGAATTTGGGGCACTAGCACAATCGGTAGATAATGAGCATCACGAGACTACCGATTGTACAATCGGTAGATAATACATATCACGATTCTACCGATTGTGCATATCTATGTGAACACAAAGGTATAATCAGTTGATAAAGTACTTTATTATCTACGATTCTGAGACGTTAATGGTGCTAAATACATTTAATCGTCTCTTTAATCATTATTGAACCTTGAACATGATATTTTTCATGATGTTTCTCACCTTCTTCCTCCATGAAAGCGTCGTCTAGGGTTTCCTCTCTAGAAAAGTTTGGATCATTCAACATATACCCCAAATCGTCTTCTCTATACAGTAATGAAGCTTCAACATTATGTTCTTCACCTTCTTCTTCATACCCATCCATGTTTCTTGTTGATTTAAGAAAAATGGTAAACTCCCACTTCTTCTTCTTTCTCTTCTTCTTCTCTCTCTACCACCAAAAACTAAAACCAAACAATAGGAAAAAGTTGCCTAAAAGCAACTATACACGACTAAACTTCCGATTATAAACTTAACTACCTATTATATACACCGACACTACCGATTAAATACGCAAATACACCCGATTATAGAATTAACTGCCGATTATGGGTTTCGTAGAAAAACAAATGAAACAAACCACGTTAAACTACCGATTGTAGTTTTATCTACCGATTATGGAGGGTAAAATTGCCATTTCGAAAAATCAGATATAAGGGGTAGCTTAGATTTACGCTTGGGTGACCTTTTTTGTCTTTTTGTGTCGCCCCTAATTCTTTCCGGGTAGCCCCTAATGACGCCAGAATTTGTAAGATCCTTTCAGTTTGTCCTTTATTCGCTCGTACCTTTGTCATTTTGTGACAAAAAGGGGGAGAAATATATGGAGCAAACAAGTGATACTGGTATTGATTTATATTGATTGGTATCACTAAGGGAAAGCAAATTGGTGCTTAAACGTTTATCTAACGAAAGAGTGAAGCATAGACTAAGGGGGAGTAGCATATCATATGATACTTGTAGTTATATGGACTACAAAGAAATAACAAAGACGTGCGGATTGATAAAATATACCTATCTTACCTTTAGGGGGGGTATTAGCTTTGTTATTATAATGTCAATAGCGGCATTTATGGATTGATTGAATGTATACATGTTATTGTGCTGTTGAATTCGGGAATCAAGCGTATGTGTAATGAATTCTTGTAATTTGTTTATCCATATGATGTAAGAGTTTTGTCAGTAAAATTGACAAATGGGGAGATTGTTAGAGCATAGCTCAGTTGAACCCACCAAGCGTTGGTATGTCAAGTTTGGTTGTCATATTTTAGTGAATCAAAACTCATTTAAAGAGTCGCTTGATTATGTACTAGAGTCAACTTCGTATAGGTTAGCTTGAAAGTATTAGGATATGAGACATTACAAGTATTACGAAGACTTGAAGAAGTGAAGAAGTAAGGAGCTACAACGACAACATCATCCTTCCACTTGAGGTTAGTGATATTTGACTTGAACTCTTTCATTCCCTAACGTATCTTTCAAGTCGTGCATATTGAAAACATAACTGGGAAGCATGAATGATTATACTCTAGTTAGACGTAGTATTAAGGAATACAATATGAGGTTTATTGCTTAACCATTAAATTTTGTATATAAGACACCGACATAATCGTATGAATGTTATTGTGATTATGTATGGGTATAAGGTGAAGATTTCATCCTAGGAAACAATGTTTTACATTCGTTTAAAGGAAGTAAATTCATGAACTTGTTTTGTGAATCGAAAGGAAAATCGCCAGGCTTATTGGTATTGTTATTCATTGCATATCTTTTGAACTACCAATATGTGTGATTAATATAACCGCTCATGACTTGTTTATATTCTTGGTAAAACTATTCACAAGACCTGACTTTTGTATTGGTATGACTTTTATTAGTGAAACCGATCTTAAGTAATCACCTGAGATGGTATGATCGATTTAATGTTATTGGTATGACCAACTCTAGGCAAAAGGGAACCGATCCTAGTAAGAGATGCAACCGATCACAATAGGGGAATCGATCCTTGTAAGAGGTGCAACACGTTTCTAGATATTGGGAACCGGTCTTATGAACATGTGCAACACGTTTTTAGACATTCAGAACCGATCCTATGGACATGTGCAACAAATACAAGTTAGATACCATATATATGTGGGAACCGATCCTAGTACCTAGTCAACCGAATTTTTGGAAAGCTAATGACTAAATCCAGTACTCACATGGAGGTAGAACTGAAACTTGTTTTGGTAGAACGGTGAAACCCATGATTGGTGATTGAATGTTCTTAATCAATCACATAGTTCTTGAAAGTCAGATGAACCAATTCTAAACTTTTTTGGAAGTGTGGCAAATCGGTTTCAAGATTGTAAGTATAAAAGGGGACTTACAAAGTTAAGATGTCGACATTCTTTGAACATGTGCAATAACGCTTATCTTTTATTGGTCAAAGATATTCCTTAACAGCTAATGGAAAAAATCCCGGATGGAAAAATAAGTTGAGAATCTTTAATTAAGGTTTTTAATTTTATTTTTGGAAAATGAAAATTAGGAATGTGCATTTACAAGTTGGAGATTTTCTAAGAGATTTTCGGTCAATGTTTGGACAAAGCATTTCCAGGAATTATGGAAACCGAATTTGGAATATATTGCATATCTTGAGAATATTTTCGGTTTTGGAAATTCCTTGGTGTCCAAACTTCCTTGTCTATAAATATCAAAGTTTGAATTTCGAGCAAACTAATCCTCAGAGCCAGCAAAACTACCTAGTTGTGTTGTTACTGGTGGAGCCGCCTATTCGGAGAGGAAAGTAACCTAATTAGGCGAAATCTCTTACGGCCGCTCGATTTAAAGACTTCTTTGGGATTGAGAAGCCCTATTAGTACCGTTGGTGGGAAACTAGATAATTGCGGTTTATTATTAGTTTTCCATTGATTTGATTGACTAACGATTGTTGAACTTTGATTGCACCTAGTTTGTTTATGCTTGAGAATCTTCTCTTCTGATATAAGATTCACTCAAACTAGATCGAAGTTTCGACGGGGATCTTTAGACTGTTTGTAGATCTAAAGACGTCTTGTGATAATCCATTGTTAATAGACTCCGTTCTGTGCGTGATTGACCACAAGAGATTCAAGTTGATTGTGTGCAGGTGTTTATTGAAGATCTACATTTGAAGACGAGGAAGATTTCTGATTTGGGTTCATAATCTTTGGTGTGCACAATACTTGTTTCGGTTAAAGATGATCCAACTATAATCAGTTTATCCTTGTGATATATTGGATTGATTAGGTGAGTAGATCGGCATCAATACAATTCTTTGTGATTCAAATTATTGATTGCAAAATCTTAACAATTACTTTGGTAGTTGTTTATAAGATAGATCTAAGGATCTGACAAAGGAGTTTATTGTGATAAACGGAAGAGCCTTTTGTCGAACTCACATCACTTGGTTGAAAAGAGTTGTTACCAAACAGATTTGTTGTTCCTTTATTGTTTGGAATACGAACCAAAGGAATTGTTCCAAGTACGTGACTTATTACAAGTTGGAGGCGTGGTAATACAGACGGAACTAGGTGAACTATAGGTTTAGTTGCTTGGTCTCAACAATACGAAGTTGGTTTGATTTTGTATAGCGGCTTAATCCTGAGTGTATTCAATTTTGGACAAGGTCCCGGGGTTTTTCTGCATTTGCGGTTTCCTCGTTAACAAAATCTTGTTGTGTCATTTACTTTTATTTTCCGCATTTATAATTGTTGTTATTATAATTTAAAGTAAATTACACACACGTTAATTCCTATTTACTTGATAGTAATCCTATTGTGTTTGGTTAAGTCCGAACCTTTTATCAAGTAAACATACTTCGTTGTTGTATTGTCTCGATCTCGTATCCATAGACGATCACACGAATTGTGAACCGATTAGTTGTATTGTCTCGACTCAGTCCATAGACAATCAGTTTCGGAGAAAGGACTTATAGGTGGAAAAGTTTTAGTTTGAGGTATATTTGGGTACCCTCGTCTTTTCAATTGGTATCAGAGCAGGCAAACACGAAAAGATCTAACAATTTGGGTTTGGTGCGATCCAACCTATAAGAAATTGAATCCACGTCTGATTCAGTTAACGTTATGCAAGAGTATGAATACTCAAAAGTTGAAGATGCTACCACTTCATTAATTCATGATCCAGGAGTTGCGAAAACATCTATGTCGTTATCTGGTGGAAAAGAGGATGCTGATAAAGAGTTGGTAAAACTCCTAAAGCCTATAAAATCTATGTCTTCTAAAGTGTTGATATTAAAAACAGAGATAAATCTTCTTAAACAGGAGATCAGAGATAAAGACATTCAACTAAATTGTCTGGCCAAAGAGAATATGGATCTCACTGTCAAATTAGAAGATCTTGGTAAATCTCTTACTCAAGAAAAAGAGACACGTCATATGACTCTGACTAATGATGTTGTTGTGATTTCTTCTGGTGTTGAGAAAACTAAAAGTCCTTGCTCTACTTTTACAGATTGTGATAAAACCGGTTTAGTCACATCTGAAACAGATCAAGATGATGGTAGTTTGCCTAACTACATCGAGTCAGAAGAGGATAAGAAACCATCTTCTATATCTACTGATGATCAAACGAAATCTTGTCCAAAGGAAGCTTTGAACCGATTACGTGTAAGTAATCTTAGAGCAACCGCAGTGGGCGACTAAACCCATTTATTTGGTAAAAGAACCAGGCATAGCGGGACGGACCATCGACCAAATCCCAGACCATCGACTAAATCCCAGACTATATTTGGTCGGGGACCAAGACCAAACCCAAATTTTTAGTCGAGCGAACGTATAGTTAACGCCCCACACCAGGCGAACGTATAGTTAACGCCCCACAACAGGCGTGCATAAAGTGAACACCCCACACCAGGCGTTAACTATACGTTCGCCTGTTTTTTTTTTTTTTTTTCTTTATGTTGGGGCGATTGTTCATACCTTCGCCCCATGATTTTAAATTTTTTCTCTTGAATGGGGCGGGCTTTATACCTCCGCCCCATAATATTATTTTTTTTGTTTTTTTCAAGTACATGAACAGGGATCTCGCTCCATCGGGCGAACTTATAATGTACGCTCCACCATCGGGCGAACTTATAATGCACGCTTCACCATCGGGCGAACTTATAATGCACGCTCCACCAAATTTAGTCTTCTGCCCATAGTGTCACAACACGGACTAAACCAAAATTTTGGTCTTTTTTTCCCTCTTTGGTCTTTGGTTATGCTCGCACCACTGCAGTTGCTCTTAAGGAATACAACTTTCAGTCACTTGACACGAAACTTATAGTTCTTCACCATACGGTGGTAAAAATATTGAAAGAAGTTTCTTGTCTTAAGAAACTGAAAGACCATTCCTCATTAGAAAGACAGATTATACCACTACCCGATAAGATCAAGTCAAAAGAATCGCAGGAAAGAGTTAATAATCGCTTCTGGAAAAAGGTTCCTCCTCACCCATATATATCGAAACAATTTTTGTTTTGATGAAGAACGACTCCAAAAGAAAGGGAAAGAGGGAATCTCTACCAAAAGAAACAATCAGGAATTTCCGATAATTGTTTCAGATAATCACACTGATGTGGATCATAAGGAAGTCCTTAGAATGAGAAAATCATGTGAAAATCTCATTGAAAAAATTAAAAGAGATTTATCTATCTTTGAAAATTCTCACGTCAGTACAGTTTCTCCACATGATCACATCTCTAGAGTTAGAAAAGATCATCATCTTGGGAGGAAATATTTAGGGCAGAAATTCCCGAAGATAAACGTGAACCTTGTTTCTGATACTCGCTATAAGCTAGAAAAATCTTACTCTGATACAAATTAGTTTTATCGAAATTGTGCACTCTCATCCCATTTCGTGCTCTTATTTATGGATGAGAAAAGCACAATAAAATGATAGCACATTTGTTTTATGTGCAGTTGCTTATCAGAAAAATCTGTGACATTTTATGGATTACTACGAATCCATGTCTGTCTAAAAAGTGTTCATGTTTATCATGATCTTCCAAAAGTAGGTTTTATTTAGAATTTTCAAATTTTAATAAACCTCCCAACATGAGAAGTTCGGACAAAGGAAACTAAATATATTTCTGTAATATTTTCGGTCCGAGAGTTGTCTCTTCTTAAAGGGAAACTATCTCTTGCTTGTATTATTGAAATCCCTATTTATATAACCGAGCATGCCTCCAATAACTCGCAGTATCACAAAGGCTAATAAGGAGGAAGCTCAAAAGGTTAAAGATTGTCAAGGAATCAATACAGAGAGGAAGAAGAAAAACGCATCAAAAATCATGTCTGATTATGATTCTGATAGTTCAGTTGGATCAAAGATGAGTCATGTCTGTTGGCTTACAACCAACAAGATCCAACCAAAATTAAGTGGATTCGTTCTAACAGTATGATTAACTATATCCAAGGTTTTGGGGAACTAAGAACCAATCTCATTATAACGGTTCGAAATCAAGATTGGCTCAAAGATAAGATTGAGGAAACAAAAGCTGATATTGCTGATATGAAGGTTCAAGTTGAAAAACTTGAGAAACAAGAAGTGGTTGCAAACAAGTCTCTTGAGACATGCTTCAAAAGTTTGAACACTGAAGAAACCTCAGTGAACAACTAGAGCACCACTAGAGATTAAGTTATATGCTGTAATACTTAATCCAGGAAAATAGACATCAATTTTTGATTTCTTTCAATGATTGTATTAAGTCTATTATGAATAAAACTATCTTACTATGAATAAAATTATTTGATTTATAATTTTTCTTGTGATAGTTTATGTTTACATAGTCTGTGCTTGAATGCTTTATCTTATTGCTATGTATGTTTATGAGATGTTTGATTTCGGTTTCATGACCTTAATATTCGATCTCATATGTTGTGAACCCTTATGGTTTGGGTGACTTTTTGGTTTAGCAGGATTAAGTTCTAGCCCATGTTGGTAGGCTTTATCAAAGGATCATGAGGGGTTCTGATTGAAACAATATGTGAAAAAGTCACAATATGTTGAATCGTTTGGTTTAGCATATAAGCATATGTGTTTCGGGGTTTTCAACTTTTGCTTGCAATAGTTAAAAACCGGTTTTCAACCTTTCTCTGGTAAAGGTTGGTTGTTGTTATTATTTTGTTTTGCATAAGGATGACAACATAATGATATTTCGATATCGATTCTCCCTAAAAGAAGATGCAAACATATTGTAGAAGAGGATGTGAAATTTGAGGTAACGACTTTGTTAGTTAATCGTTTTCCTGTTTAAGAAAAGCCTGAGTTTATTGCGTATATTAATTGCTTTTGCTTAACAAAATTTCGGTACAATTGATGTTTTATTCCATTATTTGTGTATGGATGTGTGTGTGATTCAATTGTTTCCGGTTAAGAAAAACTATTGTTATCTTTCTTTATTGTTTGGTATCAATCGTTTAGGCTTAAAAAATTTCGGTGCAATTGCGGTGCTTTAATGTCTATGTTGTTTCAATTGCTTCCGGTTGAGGTGAATAATTATGCAAGTTGATTAATTTGGTTTGTATGAATTCTTTATGGCTTAACAAAATAAAAGGTTTTCGGGATGAATTGTTTAATCCAATTCGATTACGGATAAGATAAACTAAGTTAATTTTGATCTTAGTTAGACTTATCAAAGTGGAGGTTTCGATTATTCAAGTCCAATCGAATGCCTTAACAAGAAATGCTAGTTAACTAACCTAGTACTTGTCTTGTTTAAAAGTGAAAGGTCTAAGTTATATGGATAATTAGAACATGATGAGAAAAATAGAGTTATCTTTATTTTGATCTTATCGAACAAGCGATTGTAATTGTACAATCGGTTTAGCAAAGGAACTAAGGTGCTTAGTCGATTTTTGGTTTGCTACACTGTTAGGGAAAATTGCTTTGTGCAATTGTTTCCTTGGTAACATATCAAAACAAAATTACTTTGTAGTTTTGGTTTTGATATTGGTTATCAAAAATGGTGTGTGGAACCCTCGTGCTTAACTCTATATGTTGCAAGTCTTGTGAGATTTGTAAGATCCTTTCAGTTTGTCCTTTATTCGCTCGTACCTTTGTCATTTTGTGACAAAAAGGGGGAGAAATATATGGAGTAAACAAGTGATACTGGTATTGATTTATATTGATTGGTATCACTAAGGGAAAGGAAATTGGTGCTTAAACGTTTATCTAACGAAAGAGTAAAGCATAGACTAAGGGGGAGTAGCATATCATATGATACTTGTAGTTATTTGGACTACAAAGAAATAACAAAGACGTGTGGATTGATAAAATCTACCTATCTTACCTTTAGGGGGAGTATTAGCTTTGTTATTATAATGTCAACAACGGCATTATGGATTGAATGTATACATGTTATTGTGTTGTTGAATTCGGAAATCAAGCGTATGTGTAATGAATTCTTGTGATTTGTTTATCCATATGATGTAAGAGTTTTGTCACTAAAATTGACAAAGGGGGAGATTGTTAGAGCATAGCTCGGTTGAACCCACCAAGCGTTGGTATGTCAAGTTTGATTGTCATATTTTAGTGAATCAAAACTCATTTAAAGAATCGCTTGATTATGTACTAGAGTCAACTTCGTATAGGTTAGCTTGAAAGTATTAGGATATGAGACATTACAAGTACTACGAAGACTTGAAAAAGTGAAGAAGTAAGGAGCTACAACGACAACATCATCCTTCCACTTGAGGTTAGTGATATTTGACTTGAACTCTTTCATTCCTTAACGTATCTTTCAAGTCGTGCATATTGAAAACATAACTGGGAAGCATAAATGATTATACTCTAGTTAGACGTAGTATTAAGGAATACAATACGAGGTTTATTGCTTAACCATTAAACTTTGTATATAAGACATCGACATAATCGTATGAATGTTATTGTGATTATGTATGGGTATAAGGTGAAGATTTCATCCTAGGAAACAATGTTTTACATTCGTTTAAAGGAAGTAAATTCATGAACTTGTTTTGTGAATCGAAAGGGAAATCACCAGGCTTATTGGTATTGTTATTCATTGCATATCTTTTGAACTACCAATATGTGTGATCAGTATAACCGCTCATGACTTGTTTATGTTCTTGGTAAAACTATTCACAAGACCTGACTTTTGTATTGGTATGACTTTAATTAGTGAAAACGATCTTAAGTAATCACCTGAGATGGTATGATCGATTTAGTGTTATTGGTATGACCAACTCTAGGCAAAGGGGAACCGATCCTAGTAAGAGGTGCAACCGATCACAAGAGGGGAATCAATCCTTGTAAGAGGTGCAACACGTTTCTAGATATTAGGAACCGATCCTATGAACATGTGCAACACGTTTTTAGACATTGGGAACCGATCCTATGGACATGTGAAAAAAATACAAGTTAGATACCATATATATGTGGGAACCGATCCTAGTACATAGTCAACCAAATTTTTGGAAAGCTAGTGACTAAATCCAATACTCACATGGAGGTAGAACCGAAACTTGTTTTGGTAGAACGGTGAAACCCATGATTGGTGATTGAGTGTTCTTAATCAATCACATAGTTCTTGAAAGTCAGATGAACCAATTCTAAACTTGTTTGGAAGTGTGGCAAATCGGTTTCAAGATTGTAAGTATAAAAGAGGACTTACAAAGTTAAGATGTCGACATTCTTTGAACATGTGCAATAACGCTTATCTTTTATTGTTCAAAGATATTCCTTAACAACTAAAGGAAAAAATCCCGGATGGAAAAATAAGTTGAGAATCTTTTAATTAAGATTTTTAATTTTATTTTTGGAAAATGAAAATTAGGAATGCGCATTTCCTAGTTGGAGATTTTCTAAGAGATTTTCGGTTAATGTTTGGACAAAGCATTTCCATGAATTATGGAAACCGAATTTGGAATATATTGCATATCTTGTGAATATTTTCAGTTTTGGAAATTCCTTGGTGTCCAAACTTCCTTGTCTATAAATATCAAAGTTTGCATTTCGAGCAAACTAATCCTCATACCAGCAAAACTACCTAGTTGTGTTGTTACTGGTGGAGCTGCCTATTCGGAGAGGAAAGTAACCTAATTAGGCGAAATCTCTTACGGCCGCTCGGTTTAAAGACCTCTTTGGGATTGAGAAGCTCTATTGGTACCGTTGGTGGGAAACTAGATAATTGCAGTTTATTATTAGTTTTCGATTGATTTGATTGACTAACGGTTGTTGAACTTTGATTGCACCTAGTTTGTTTATGCTTGAGAATCTTCTCTTCTGATATAAGATTCACTCAAACTAGATCGAAGTTTCGACGGGGATCTTTAGACTGTTTGTAGATCTAAAGACGTCTTGTGATAGTTTTGACGGGGATCTTTAGACTGTTTGTAGATCTTTAGACTGTTTGTAGATCTTTAGATTGTTTCGACGGGGATCTAAAGATTGTTTGTAGATCAGCATTAATACAATTCTTTGTGATTAAAAGTATTGATTGCAAAATCTTGACAATTACTTTGGTAGTTGTTATTAGATAGATCTAAGGATCTGACAAAGGAGTTTATTGGGATAAACGGAAGAGCCTTTTGTCGAACTCATATCACTTGATTGAAAAGAGTTGTTACCGAACAGATTTGTTGTTCCTTTACCGTTTGGAATATGAACCAAAGGAATTGTTCCAAGTGCGTGACTTATTGCAAGTTTGAGGCGCATGGATATAGACGGAACTAGGTGAACTATAGGTTTAGTTGCTTGGTCTCAACTATACGAAGTTGGTTTAGATTTTGTATAGCGGCTTAATCCTGAGAGTATTCAATTCTGTACAAGGTCCCGGGGTTTTTCTGCATTTGCGGTTTCCTCGTTAACAAAATCTTGCTCTGTTATTTACTTTTATGTTCCGTAATTATAATTGTTGTCATTATAATTTAAAGTAAATTACACAAACGTTAATTCCTATTTACTTGATAGTAATCCTATTGTGTTTGGTTAAGTCCGAACTTTTTATCAAGTAAACATACTTCGTTGTTGTATTGTCTCGATCTCGTATCTATACACGATCACACGAAGTGTGAACCGATTATTTGTATTGTCTCGACGCAGTGCATAGACAATCACTTTCGGAGAAAGGACTTATAGGTGGAAATTTTTTAGTTTGAGGTATATTTAGGTACCCTCGTCTTTTCAGAGTTTACTTGGAAACAATTTATTTGTTGGAAACTAAATAATAAGTCAAAAGATGATCATGTGAAAATTGCCTTGAAACATCTTACATGATTTGTGTGAGACAATCATTTGATGTCGACTTGTAATGTTTCATATTGATCATTTGATCATTTGAAAATTAATTATAAGCTAATAGTTTGTGTGAGATAGCTATTGTCGTCTTCTAAGGATGTTTCAATGATTGAAATGGGAGTTTAGAACAATTATCCTTTGTTTGGATACATCACAGTGTGCATACAAGTATGCAAACTATCTTGGTATGATTCGAGTCCGGAAACCAAGTTTGCATTCCAGTATGCAAACGGTTTTAATTGTTGAAGTCCGGGAACCAAGTATGCATACCAGTATGCGAACAGTTCTACCTGAGTTACGGTTTGGGCCAGCAGTATGCATACCGGTTTGCAAACTGCTGGACAAGACCAAAGTCCGAAACTTAAGTTTGCGTACCCGTTTGCAAACTAAGTGGTTAAAGTTCTAAAATTGGTTTAATATGATTTCATACTCATGAACAAATACATTTATAAATTAAGTAAACAATTTTTGCAAAACCGTGGCTTAATGTTCATGAATTGATTCTTGAATAAGTACTTTGTACAATCATGAGTCAAATCCGATTTTGTTTCAATTGTGTCTTGTATACTTCTATGGGAATATGAACAATCAACAACTCTATGAGTAACACAATTAGATTCATTTGATTATCTTTCATGTTTGATTGATCATCATATTTGATCTAGAAGTAGTTAATACAAAAGTGTTCATATGGCTAACTTCGGTTAACTTCAATATGCGTTTAGGCATAGTTACCTATATCTAAATGAAGGTATATTTCATCCGTGTGTAACATGAATGTCTAGCAATCGAAAAGCCTAATCCCCACACTTCTGTGTGATACTAGTAGTGTAACACCCCGAGTTCCGGACCAGGGTCAAACCCATATGGAGATCCGAACTCGAAGCGTTACGGGTCGGAAAGAAACTTATGCATACATTTTTTTTTTGCTAATTTACTTTTACACAATACATTGTTGAAACTTTATATAACATAAATCGAAGTTAATACAAAAGTGTTCATTTCCTTTTTATAAATCATTTTCACAAACAACACAAGCAACCATGGCTTAACATATGACAACAACATGAGTTTCTTTCAAGCATTTATGCAAACAAGTTAACTGCAGCCATATTACATTATATGTTTCATTGTATTAACTTTATCCGATCATCTTCAAACTGTACAGGAACATTCTTGACACATTCTTATATTACATATCCAAATTTCATACCAAACCAACGGTTCAAACAAAAGATATTGAATTTATAAAGACAACCTAAAAACTGGGCAGATTACATGTTGTTACCAAACAATTCATGATAAATTCATAACAATCTTAAATTGACCCAATCCAAAGCAAACTGAAAGATAAGAGTTTTATCTACAACTTTTATTAAGACCACAAATCCTTTTAAAACCATTAAGACTTCCTAAGAACATCAAAATCACAGCAAGGAGAAACTTTCCAGAAATTCAGAAACTATCACCCAATTTCAAACAAACATTCAACGGTGAATTTACATTGGAAAATTCTCAAATTTTAACAAGAGATACTCAATCATGTTTAATATCAATTAGAGAAGCCTGATCATATGGCTAACTTCAACAAATTGATTCTTTAACTATTTTTGAGCCAACTCAATATGCACGTTTAGGCATAGTTACCTATATCTAAATGAAGGTATATTTCATTTGTGTGTAACAAGCTAAGATAATCTAACAGTGGAGAGATATTCTTTGGTTTTAAGCAAACTTAGCTTGAATCTTAAATCAGGTTTTCATCTAACGGTGAATATTGATTGCTTTGCTTCTAATCTACTATCAAACCCCGATCCAAAGCAAACTGAAAGATAAGAGTTTTATCTACAACTTTTAAAGACTATATAAGGGAGAACTCTAGCAACAAACAAACATTCAACGAAAAGCCTAATCCCCACACAATTAGAGAAGCCTGATCATCAAAAAGTGATACTAATAGCAATACTCAGAGTCGATTCTCCTTTAACCTAGGTTTTCCCTAAAACCATTATTATAAACTTATATTATCCTCATAATTAACGACTTAAAGACTTCATGGGGATTGGGTATAACCCGGCCGGACCCAACAATTTTCTATGTTTTCCCTAAAACCATTATTATAGTGTTCATGGGGATTACGATCTTACTTGTTCTATCGTATTGAGTACTATCTTCTCTAAGATTTGCTCGAGATTTATCTCCGATAGGTAAGATATGAAAAGTAATCACAGAACTCTTTGTCTCATTCTTTGTGATTCCACAATAACTTATTCTACTACCATATAGTCAAGTTATTATGAGGTGATTGATATTTCTAGGTTGTTCTTAGGGAATATAAGACTGGATTATCAATTGGTTCATGTTCACCATGATTTATCAAAAGACGGTACAAAACTTCATAGGTACTTTTGTGGGAGACAGATTTATCTATCATAATAGACTTATCTGTGTGAGACAGATTTGTTTATGAGTCTTCGACTTTGGGTCGTAGCAACTCTTAGTTGTGGGTGAGATCAGCTAAGGGAATCAAGTGCGTAGAGTCCTGATGGGATTCATAGACGTAAGGAACGCGACTGTACCTTAATCGATGTGAGACTTGGTTATGGCTCAACTACATTTTAGTCTGCAGTTAACTTGTAGTAGGCTAGTGTCTGTAGAGGCTAAATACAATGTGGTGTTCAAAATTGGACTAGGTCCTGGGGTTTTTCTACATTTGCGGTTTCATTGTTAACAAAACTTCTGGTGACTGTGTTATTTATTTTCCGCATTATATTTGCTTATATAATTGAAATATCACAGGTTGTGCATAGTTCAATCAATTGGTAAATCCAACCCTTGGTTGTTGATAGAAAATTGATTGACACATGAACATTGGTATTTGGTACCGCTCAAGTATTTCTCATACCAATCAGTTCACGGATTTCATCATGTTGATTGATATAACTCTTAGATATCTTTCCTTGATTGAGTCTGACTGTCTAGTTGATTCTTTTGGAATTATATTGGAGTTAGTCCATACAGATTGTCGAACGAAATATTGGGTATGGTTGTTGGACCCCCACTTTTTCAATAAGTTTAACAATTCGGCTCGGATCTTAAATCAATATGTGCACTTTGGTGTTCAGTCGGGTCAACTTCGTATCCGTAACAACTTTACTACTCAAATTAGATCTAGAAATCAAACTAAAAATTATAAACTTAGTTCAAGATGAAAGTTTGGTACCGAAAGCTGTAGCTGAAAGTGTTCTTGAGAACGACCGGGTTAGCATGTTAAGTAAGTTTGTCAAGAGAGTATATCGTTTACCGGAAGACGTTCCATCTACTTCTATCTCTTTGGAAATAACCACACAAGGTCACGCCCATATTGATGGAGTATATAATGAGTTTCTGAACCATACACTGATTAGTCTAGGACTTTGCGATTCTACAATATTACTATCCAAAACACTTATTTGGTTTGTTAGGTTGTTCTTGTGAGGTTTGCTTGATATATTCTTTTATTGAAGATCCCCCATAAGCAAACAAATTTTCGTTTCCATTACCTTAACTGAATATCTTTCTGAATGAACTCAAGAATCTATTTATTATAGGAGAAATAGTTAAAAGTTTTCACTTAGGTTGAGACATATTCCCAAGCCTGTAAAGTACGTTATTTAGGGGAACCAAGTGCGTAGGTCATTGCGATATCCAAGAGACTTAAGGAGAACGACTAAGTTGAATTTCTCGTAGGTTCTATTCGATCTTAACTACATTCCAGTTTGAAAGTCTAACAGTAGGCTAGTGCTTGTAGCGGCTTTAATACAGTTCGATGTTCAAGTTATAGACTAGGTTCTTGGGTTTTCCCGCACATTGCAGTTTTCCTCATTAACAATTTTTTTTTATGTATGGCATTATTTTTTTTCCGCATTATATTGTTTATCTCTATGATAGAAATATCACAAGTAGTACGATAAACAACATGGAAAGGAGAGGGTATCAAGTACACCACTAACTTTTTCGTTTGATAGGAGTATGAACTTGCGTAGTACTTTTTAACAATCAAACGAGTAACTTTTATACGATAAAGTAAAAAAAGGTAAAGTAAAAAACCCGCACACAAGAATTTTGTTAACGAGAAAAACTACACATGCAGATAAGTCCCGGGACCTCGTCCAGTTTCGAACACCACAATGTATTAAACCGCTACAGACACTATCATACTATCATATTTTGGACTAGAATCTAGTTGAAACTGAATTAACCTTCAAAGTAATTCAGCTGCAATCGTATTCCTTAAGCCTCTTGAACCTCGCAATATTCTGCGCACTTTATTCCCTCAGCTGACGTCCTTTACATCCTAAGAGTTGCTTCAACCTCAATGAAGACTTTTGACACTAATCATCCTCTAACAAATAAACCTATTTAATTTTCCTTTTGATTTTTTAAATATAGACTTGGAAGTTTGTTTGCAGTAGACAAACCAAATCTCAAGAATAATTCAGACAAATCAAACAAGAGTTTAGATATCTATCTTGAGGAATCACAAAGTCCGAGACAAAGAGAACTTTGTGATTTATATCTATCTTGTTCCTGATTTGAGATTACTAAAACCTCAAAGATCAATAGGAACTCCTGATACACGAACTATCATGTAAAATATAATCTGACTGGGATTCACGAGTCCCTAAGTGATGTCTTCAAAGTTGTAACCTGATTATGTTTCTTAGAGGAAACCTAGGTTATAGAGAACGAATTTTGCTTAGCAACTAGGACTTAAGAGTGACGGGGATTGAGAAATCTATTTGCAAGAGTCTTTTCATTTATATATTTTCAAGGCTCTAGGCAGCTTTGTATTCAATCTAAGATAACTTGATATCCAAGCAAACACTTTCTCATTTTAGATGAAATTTTTATTAGGAATTCATTTAAGCATGTGAGAAGTCCGACTTGAAATTATACAAATGAATATGCATTATGGTCCAGGGTTCTGGAACCATGCATAATGATGGTTTACAGTGGGTCAGTAGCCTTTGAACTTACAAGCACATCGTGGTGTTCAATAACACTCAAGGCTTAATCAATAATCCACAAACACAAAGTGATTGGGTAAATATAGTCGTCTTAGAAGTGTTTATGAGAATCATAGGAAAAACGAACATACACACACACACACACATATACACACACACATACACATACACACATATATATATATATATATATATAATAGTTCATATACTTCTGCTATACTGGAACTGGGTAGGTTTGGAAATTAACCTCTGACAGTTCACAAAGTCGAACCTACCTAAATTCTCGAGCTCAGATTACATGGTTTGCAAACCTATATCGTATGCAGAATTCAGACTGACTTTTATAAATCATACAAGTATGTTTACCTATCGCCAAACAGTTCTTTTTCTCATAAAATTAATTTGAAACATTCTCTATTAGCCATATGCAAAATGTGCTTTTTCTTAGGCAATTTACAAATGATCAACTTGAAAAAAAATAGTTCTTGAACAATAAATTGTTTTTAATTAATATTGTTAAGGTTCTAGAACATCTATTACTTGAATCATATTTCGAGAGTTTAACCAAGACAAGCTTGAACTTGAAATTTATTCTTTGCAATATTAAATCTACCAAAATCATATGACATGGTCTCATAAGATAGAATGGTAAATGTCGTGAGTAAATAGGATATGTCAGTCTTCACATACCTCTATGTTGATGAAGTTTTCCAAATATCTTGTTTGTTCTTTAGTTTTCATCTTCGAGGGTTATTCAGTGATGTCTGATACTCAAGTACCATACTCTAATCGTAGTCCGAGACTTGACTTTAGTAGACTATAAATCAAGATATAGTTTTGTACATCTAACATTTACAACAACCTTGAGATAACAAAACTTGCGAGTTCGACCGTACGATGCTCTAACACAACCTATACACTTTTTCAAGCTCAAACTGTATGGAACTACAAAATTTATTCTTGCGAATTCGTATCTTGAAATATGGATTACAAGACTTGCTCTTGTTAGTATTCGACTCGTGAAAAATACAGTTACATACTAGGTTGATTCTTTGATATTAATTTTTGAGATCGTCCAAGTAAAAGTTTTTACAAATTAGGTACATGATCTCATTTGTTGATCTATATATTACTAGCTGTAACGGGTTTATCCATGCAGGTTTCTGAACGAAAAAGTTGATGTTGTATTTGGTCCCCTCTTCTTTTCAACCAGCATCGTGTACAACCAGGGCTTCCGATTGATACGAAAATGCTTGATAGTTGGATCAAGACCCTTGTAGTGTTTGAGTCTGGGTATCCATGTTAGGATAATTATATCCTAGACTCCGAAACCTCCTGTAAATAGTTATTTCGAGTGTTTGGGCACAAATTTATACAAAGTTGCATCAACAAAGCCATATGATTAAATCCCTATATTTATAAACCAAATATATTCATAACATAATACTTCAAAAGTTCACGGGATTTACAAAATCAAATTAAGATAATATTACAAAAAAAAATATCGACTTACCCATGATGTTAGGAACTGAATATATACACATGATTGAGTCAGTAACCACAAAAAGATAAGGGGGAAGAAGAAAAAATCCCTAAAAATTTAGGGGTTTTTTGATTTTTGCAGGTTAAGGGATAAATCCTAAAGATAATGAGAGAAGAGAAAGAGGAGAAGAATCTCATTTTCAATTTAAACTATTCTACCAAGAAACCACATACAAAAAAAAATAATAAATCTAGAAACAAAAAATTAACAGAAACAAAAATCAGAAAAAACATAAAAATCACGTTTCAAAATCGCAAAGCCCCCTACTCGTAAAAAGTAAACAAGATAGAGTTAAACCTAAAGAGAATTTCAGTTGATCCAAAAAAAAAAAATCGACCTCTCAGCTCTTCAGACGAAGAAAATAAAATGCTTCAAAACTATAAAAAGATAGAAATGAAGAACATAATAAACGGATGGTGCTAAATCTGATTATCAACTTGATAAGCCAATTCCTAGAGTAAAGCTCACTGTGGATATCACTCAGCCACTCAAATTCGGGCATATATTGAATATTTATGGGCAGACATGGGTTCAACTTGCTTATGAATACCTCATCTCCATGTGCTTCTTAAGTGGGTTTGTAGGTCATGTGATTAATCGGTGTCCTCTTAGACCCCAAAACCCCAACCCTTTGACTGCTCCAACACCGCTACCACCACCACCTAAATACAATTGGAATACCAAAATGAAAGCCACTCAAGACCTTGCAACATATGTCAGGAAGAAAAAATAATCCATCTTCTCATAAGCCTGAAGCATCTTCCACAACCATTCAAACAAGTGGTGGGTCTTCTTCTCATCCACCTCACTATCCTAAACCAACCACCATCTCAACCCCTACTTTTCCACTAACAACCTTACCACCGATTTTGCCTTTACCAACTCGGGAACAGCTCATCAAAATCTTCGGCTCAGGACCAACTCGGGTTATTACGTCTACTGAGGAACTGTTTGGAAGTCACCGACATGACAACATGCATGCAGTGCACTCATCCCCACATTTTGTAATCTCTCTGACTTCTCAGTCACAACTTTCTGCAACAATTTCACCAAACCCTCTTGCATGGTTGCCACGTGGCGTTGGTCCCTCATCCCCTACTGTAATCAAACCGCGTCACCCTAATAACCCCATTTTCCCGCTAACATCATGGGGACTTGCCCAGAACACTCCCCTCGGTAATCAAAACCCAAATCTTCCTACTTCATCCACCTTCAATCATCAACCTTCACCCGATTTAAATCCTAGACATTCAGTCAACATCACGCCTCATAGGACTCCAGAACCCATTTAATCAATCCTTTTCAACCCATCCCTTCTCTGACTTTAATCCTCACATTTCATCTCCATCATCATATTCTTCTACATGCTCTTTTAACCCTTCGACTCCCTGTGCTTCTACTTCGTCTTAGAATACTTACAGAAGTGTCTTTCGTCGGGTTAAGGTGGCATCTCCAGTATCACCATCGTCAACTGCATCTTCATCGGTTGGATCTCCGGAACTTCCTATTCACCTCCGGTGAGGAGGTTACACTTTGATCCTTCCACACAACCTTTCACCCCTCCATCATCTTTTGGCTTGCTTCAACTTTTTCCTCAAGATAGAGTGCGGAATGTAGCAGGTTCCTTTTGATGTATCTTCATCTCCAGGACCTCCTGCGCACACATGAAAGCTATCCCTCCAAGATACTGACACGTAGTCAGAAGATGTTGGATAATAGGACGGTGACACCATTTCCTTGCGGGTGTCTGCGACACAGCACCCGCCATCGGCGTGAGTTGCATTGCTTGGAATTGTAAGGGTGTGGGGAGTGCCTTGAAAATTCAACGACTTCGAGAACTTACTCGAAGATTCAACCCCTCACTTTTGTTCTTGTCAGAAACCCTAGCCACTACTCATAGAATACAATCTATTGCTAACTCCTTAAGGTTTGATCATTTTTTTTGCTGTATGGGTATCAGACCGAAAAGGAGGTTTAGCACTTTTTTGGAATGCAAATACCAAAGTTTAAATCCTTGCAACCACTCAGTCTTATATTCATGCATCAGTGCAACTACCACAGTCCCCATTTCCCTGGACATTCTCTGGCATTTATGTTCCTCCTCATCCGGTTCTGCGTCATCAGTTTTGGGAAGAGTTACCGCAACAACTACAGTCTACCTCATGTTCCCCTTGGCTAATGCTCAGAGATTTCAATGAGGTCACTGTCCATACGGAGAAACAAGGGGGAAGACCTGTAACTCAAAACTAAACGCGTAAGTTCTTATAATGCATGATTGACTTGGGATTTGTAGGGGATCTGTTCAGATGGACCAATAATCAGTCAGGACAGTACTACATTGCAGAGAGATTAGACAGAGCATGCTCAAACCCACTTTGGAGGAATTCCTTTCCTGATTCTACAGTGTATGTACAACCAAGATGCGGATCTGACCATGTTCCGTTGGTTTTACAACTCTTTTTCCAAAGACCATGCAAGGGAAAACTCTACAGATTCGAACACCATTGGCTTCTACATCCGGATTACCATTCGGTGGTTGATACCGCCTAAGATACTACACCAGTTGGTTTGTCTTTAGCTCTCTTGCAGGAGAAACTCACCACCACGCAAAAAAACTTTGGTCTTGTGGGATATAACTACTTTTGGGTCGTTAACTCAAAGAATCAAAGAATCATAAATTACACTTGCTAAAGCCAAGTTACGCTGTGCAGATGCTATGGGTGCATCACTTTTTGAAGCCATCTGACATGCCCAGATTGCTCTACAAAATCATCAACCACTTCTCTTGCATTTAGATGCATATTGGAAATAAAAGTCTCGTATCCAATGGCTGTGCTCAGGTGAACGAAATACTGCTTTCTACCATACAACATCGAAAATTCATCGTAGACAAAATTATATTTGTAGAATTAAAAACAATTATGGGTTGTGGTTGTATCAGCATGAAGAAATTGTAAACGTCTTTGTATCATATTTTCAAAGTTCATACCATGGGACTCATACTGTGGTAGACCCTTTGGTTTTCTCGTGTGTTTCTCCTCAAATTAAAAATCAACAAAATCAACAACTATGATTGAAGAGACTAAATGTATTTTGTTCAGTATTAAGCCTGAAAGTGCGCCGGGTCCGGATGGGTTCACGACAGCATTTTATAGAGCTTCATGGGAGACAGTTAAGGCATTTGTTTGTGACATGGTGTTCCAATTTTTTGAGACGGGAATGTTTAACAATTCCCTAACCACACCAATATTACTCTGATTCCCAAATCAGCTGAAACGGAAAAGGCCTCGGACTATCGTCCTATCAGTTTATCCAATGTTTCGTACAAGATCATTTCCAAATCATTGTCAACTGAATCAGATCGCTGCTGCCAGAACTCGTCAGTCCAACTCAAAGTGCCTTTGTTCCCTCCAGATCCATTCAAGATAACATCTCTATTGCAAAAGGAGTTGTTCCACCACATCAGAACTACCAAACCAGGGAAGAAACCAAAGTTCGCAATCAATATGGACGTTCACAAAGCTTATGACAAGCTTAGCTGGAACTTTATTCAAACGACATTGCGAGCTTTAGGTTTTCCGATATGGTTGATAGATAGAAATCATAGAATCATGTTCTGCATTAAGTCCGAACTTATTCGTTGAAGACTAATGGCTCGCTGCATAGTTTCATTAAACCATCTTGTGGAATACGTCAAGGAGATCCGCTGTCCCCGTACATTTTTATTTTATGCTATGAAATTCTTTCTAGTAATCTTTTAAACTTGGAATCTACAAGACATATTCAAGCATTAAGATTTCTCCAAATGCTCCTCCAATTTCACACTTGATGTACGCGGATGATTTACTCTTAACAAGTCAAGCTTCAATTGAGAAGTGTTACCACCTCCAACAGCTTTTAAATCGATACATCTCATCAGCATGACAACAATTTAACATCTCGATTCTCGATACACCACCGGCAACTACCCAGCAGATTACGACCATATTCCCCATTCAGACAACTTCAAATCCACATGTTTACTTGGAGGTGCCTCTCTCAATTGGCAGATCATTTGCCTCAACTTACTCCAGCATATTGAACAAGATGGCGAAAAAACTTCCGGACTGGAAATATTCAACCTTGACACAAGCAGGAAGAGTGGTCCTCATTAACACTTCAATAGCTCCTACCACTAATCACATTACGCAGAATGCACCACTACCTCACCATGTCCACCAGAAAATGGACATACTCTACCAGAATTTTCTTTAGGGATATTCCGACGACCAGAGGAAAATTCATCCCATTAAGTGGTAGATAATAGTCAAAATGAAAAGTAAAGGCGGCCTAGGAATCAGAAGTGCGGAGTCAATGAACCGGGCTTTGTTCTTAAAACGCATTTGGGAAATTAAGAATCATCCAAACTCCATGTGGGGAAGGGTGTACGAGGCCAAATATCTTAAAGGAATTTCGATACACAATATTCAGCAAGTTTGGCATATAAGACCTAGGCCAATCTGGAGAGCAATACAAAAACCGTCTTCCTCCATCGCCAACGGAATTACATTTCTTATTGGAAATGGTGCTGATATTCCACATTGGGATCATGCGTGGATTCCCCATCCTCCTCCTCTACCTCGTAATAGTTCTTCAACCTTCACAAGGGTGGCAGACCTCATCAATCCCACCACAAACCAATGGGACATCACTAAGGTAAATGCAATATCCCCTTCCACTACTACAACCTCCCAGATTCTCAACATACACCTACCATCAACTACTTGTCCTTGATTCAATGAAATGTAAATATATGTCTAATGGTATGCTTATGGTCAAGTCTTCATATCTAACATTAACCATAGATGGAGCTACTACACCTACTCTACCACCTCTCCCGAATGTCTTCTCCAAAGTGTGGAACTACCCTGTCCCCCAATAATTCAACACTTCATTTGGAAGATTCTACACCAAGGCTTGCCAACAAAGGAGATGTTATTCAATCGACATGTAACTGTTGATCCTAATTGTCCTATGTGACTTCGACAACCTGAATCAATTCAGCACATCTTTTTTGATTGTCCTTCTTCAACAACAATTTGGTCTCAACTGGTGCATCAGTTTCCAGGGGTGGCTACATTCATCACAATCATACCTCCACCATCCATGAGTTAAATTTTCACTCAGCAGGACGTCCTACTTGCATCACCTCTACCTTCCGTTTTACCTTATGGGGGATTTGGCTTGCCAGGAACCATATAGCTTTCCATCATCCGAGGCAGGATCAAACAATTCAGCTAATAACCCACTTATTGTTGGAATATCAATTTGCATGTTCACATCAGCCATCTATTGTCATTGGCCAAAGCCCCATTCCTGTAGCTCATCCTACCCACATCTATACCATAATTCAGGTTCACTGGCACTCTCCTACGTACCAATGGTTAAAACTCAATTCTAATGGAGCATCGAGGGGATCGCCAGGGTTTGCAGGTGCATGATTCATTCTTCGTGACTCAGGTGGGAGACAAATTATATCTGCGGCTATTTCGGTGGGTCTCACTCTAGCAATCGTAGTAGAGCAGTTCATCGAGGCCTCAAGGATGTCCTTAAACTACGTCCAACTCATTTACATGTTGAATTGGACTCACACGTGATGGTTAACTGACTATCCATGGGAGTTACAACATCTAATGGCGGAGTCGATTTTCATGCTTCAACAAATACCTCAGACTATGATCACTCATCCATACAGGGAAGGCAACCAAGCTGCTGATGCCTTAGCAAATAATGGAGCAGATTTGTCAGCTTCTCAAAATCAAATACCAAAATCCAAGACATGGTCTTCCACTGTTCCAAAATTTCTTTTTCCGTTTCTTGTACTTGACCATGCTCGGGTCCCAACGGGGGCGTCTTGTAATGATAAATAATCAATGAAGTTTAGGTTCCCTTAAAAAGAAAAACAAAACAAAACAAAATAAATATCTAAAAAGATTGACCTAGTAGTAGTTTTCACATAGGATTGATACATTTTTTTATTTGCCGTGGCTCCGGCTTCGCCGCCCGTCGCTTAAATTTTTTATTGGGTATGGCTCGGCTTTGCCTCGCCCCCGTTTCGATGCATTTTGATTTGGTGGCTCGGCCGCCTTATCCCATCGCCATGCATTTTGATTTGTTGTGGCTCTGGCGCCCGTAGTTTAGCAATTGATGAGTTTAATAAGTTGTCAAAACTCGAATACCAAAGCAAACAAAATGTTGCATAAGAAAATCTCAAATTCTTATGAAACATTTAGTTGGAGTGTATTCACGTTCTCTCCACATTCCTAACAAACTCTGCAGTAATCAATCCACGAATTTTTACACATCCACATTTTATAGAAATGTTTAAATGGCATTAAATCCTAAAACCACTGCGGAGACTACGTATGGTATACGCTCAAATAACATGGTGATGCCGTAATCAACCCATTATATGGATAGCAAAATCGATTTGTTATAAAATCTTCCTAGCTAGGTCTATCATCCATTCCTGCTATTAAGTTAGACTAAATGCATTCATTTGGATTGGACAAATTTGAGCTACGACCAAAGTTACTATTTAGTTTTTGTCAATGCTCAGTTTTCGGATTTGTTAGTGATGAAGTAATATTTACATAAAATTTAATCACAGGAATCCGGAAGACACTAAAAAACAGAAAAAAAAATCTAAATAAAAAACCATTATATAAATTCTTTCAAAAATTTGTTGTTGAACATATTAAAAAGACATGAAATATGAATCAACGAAAACATACCATGCTCGGCCTATCGGTGTTTCTGTCATTGGATTGGATTAAGCTCAAGTCATGCTACTTAAATAATATGCCTCCACTAAGACCGGCCATAGAGATGAATAATTTCTCATATACTATTCAAACAAATGCAGGTCCCATTCCTGTTGGAGGAGCAGATTTCTCGCTTGCCACTACATGCGGACTTTGATTGTTTCTTTGAGCCGAGTGGAGAGTTTAAAACCATCTCCTGGTTCTTGATCCCGCTTAGGTAAATAATGGAAAGTTAATGCTTTTTTTAAAAGAACGCAGACTTCAATAAAGAAATGGATTTAACATTTTAATCAAGAAATAGTATCCCCTGTATTTCAGTATATGCAATAAAATCTAAGGGCGTGCGAAATCATTTTCTTTCTTCTTTCCAAAAGTACTTTTAGCTTTACGCAAAAATTCACAAACCTGAGGGGCATAAGGTGGATGTGGCATTGGCATGGGTATCCCTCGACCAGGGTGCCCAAACATCTGAAGGTTTGGGCAAGGGAATTGCATATTATACATTGGAAGCACCTGCATCCTCGGAGAACCGCTGCCCATGTCGAGCATTCCCATCCCCAAACCCATGCCCATCCCAACACCCATAGGTGGGAAGTGAGGCATGTGTGGTCCAGGCATCCGTTGCATTCCAAGAGGGTAGCATCATTTGAGGCATATACATCCTGTTCCCATCGACATAATCTGTTTCATTGAACTTTTGTTTAGTCCAAGGCTACAACATCCATGTATTTACTGAAATCACATATCATGGAATACAATGTTTACCTGTACTTGAAGTTGAAGAGTCTTCGGATACTCAATGGCCTCATCAAGCATTGAAGCTTTGTCCACCTTGTAATAACAGGATTCGTAAGTCAGCAAAAGCAGCAAAAACTATTTTCACAAATAAATAAAGAGAACTCCAAAGAAGCATAAACAACATCCGACAAAGGAACCTCTACCGATTTTTGAAAAGAATACTTGAATGCACATTACCTACCTTATTGCGATTGGGTATGAGTTCTTGTAATGCTCACATCTTGTCATTTATCCTATCCCTGCATTCTTCTTCAACATCCTGAGTGAAAACTAATTGCATCTTATAAATAATTCTGAGTCAACAGATTCTTCTTATACATGGAGGTAAATTTACACATTCATAATTTAAGAAACATACAGAAGCAAAGAGGTTAATATCTCAAATTAGGAGAAAATGGTCGGATTATCACCTTAGATTGCATTCAAATCTTGCATAAGCAACACATATATGCAAAACAACTACTAAGAACAACACATTATTCTCAAATGACTTTAGAGACCATGCTAACCAAAAAACAACTACTAAGGGGAGATATATATAGGGAGTAGACCACTTACACAGATGATCACCAAACCATCCGATACAGGAGACCCCATCCCAGTTAAAAATAACTTTCTTATTTTTGAAAGAAAAGATCTCTTATTGTTCTCATTAGTTCATGTGAAAGCAAAAAATCAATTTCATGCTACTGATTGAAGAATAAGAGTTGATTTTATTTACCTTGATGATAGTCTAACCATTGTGATTGATGTAGTACTTAAGATGCATCTAGATATACCAAAAACTGAATGAAAAACTCGAATTAAGAAACATAAAATTAAAAAATCAATAGCAAATACCTGGAGTATAAAGAAAAAAAAAAAAAAAAAAAAAACAGGAAATCAAATCCATGGAAAATCTCAGAAGGATGATGCTCTTGCACATCTTGATTTGTTGACGCCGTTTGAAGATTAGGGCTAAGAAACAAATAAGAATCAGTCCCAGCTGCTCTTCCCAAAGCCAAACCCTAGTTTCTGAAATTCTCTCAATAACCCTTATCTCTATAAACCCATATCAATTTCAGCTCCGATTCCCACTTCAGTTTAATAACCCTGAATCACCAAACACCGATCGAAACATCATCCATATGACCATTAACTCTTTAATCGAACACCATCGAGATCATAAGAATTTCTGATTCACTCTTAATCTCTCTCTTTAATCTCTGCCCATTTCTCGATCTGAATCAGCAGCAGCAGCTTTGTCGATTTTTCTTCTCGTTTCAGGTGAATGGGAGATGAGAGGAAATCTCATCGAGTTTTGAGTCTTTTGACGGAGAAACAAAGAGTTACAGGGTTGTGTAATGATTTGGGTTAGTTTTCACGGGAGTATTGTCCACCTTGACGGTTTTACTTAACGTCCAGTTAAGTATTATATTTGATTCCTATGCCAAAACCCAAAACTTTGAAGCCCAGTTCATAAAGCAAAAAAGCAAAGAAAAGAAACTCCATCAAAAATGCGAATTCTGTGTCAGATCCGTCGTCTTCTTTTTCAACATCAATTTTTTCTCACAAAAAAACCCTTAAATTCTCAACATCGGCGATCATGGCTGGAAGTAGCAGCAGATGATTTTGTCAAAGGAAAGGTTCATGCCAATTGAGTTGCAAAATGTCGCTCTTAATCATCCAAAAGCTCTCAACACTATGTAGGTTATCCTTCCGCTTTTACTCAATACTTAAATGCTCAAAATCTCCGAGTAATTCAATTACCTCAGTAGTCTGAAAGATTGATTTCATCACTTACACAGTAGATGCTTATGCAGATATGGATATTAGATACAAAAATTAAGGGAAAATGACCCCAGAGTTAAGTGTGCATTCTCAGCAGGTAATAGTTTACAGTTTTGGTAATTCAATTCTAGTTTTCTTTTGTGTGCAAGGGATTTTGAATTTCTTGTTGATTTTCCATTTGTTGTCTGTTTGTCACCATTTTGTTTATTTCTTTTGCCCCAATTACATTAGTTCATACATTTATTTGAGTAGCTATGTTCCTGAATGATAAACTTAAAAAAAAAAATTATTCATTTAGCTTTTCTTGTTGTATTGATCATTTGATATTGGGTGGAACATAGTAGATTAAAAAACGGATCCCTTCATTAGAAGGATATGCAGATTTTCCACCAGGATGATGTTGACCCATCTTGTCTATATCACACATTTTCCACCACCTAATGTGCTATAACTTGTATATGCATGCAGATTTCCAAATTGTGAACACACCTTAGTCAAATGCAGCTTTCATGTTCAAATTTTCTGTAGATGTTGGGAAATTGTTAACCTAATCCCACTGATGATACCAACTATTAGTAGGGACTTGGTGCCAAATATTTTCTTATATGCATCCAGAAGGCCATAAATTGACTTATCTGGACACAGTTGTTACCGGATTGTAACTGAGGTACAATTTTTATGCTTCTGAAATTTTACTATAGATCTCATGATTATGTCACACGCTTGGCCCAGTGATAGCATTTCACTAGCATCCTGACCAGTGAGTACTAATGTTACAGAGGACTGTTCTAGCTGTGTCAGAAAATGGAATTGGCTATTATCTGGATGTTGGATTTTCTCAGATAGCGGGACATAGCCCAGGAGGAGGATCCCTAGGTATGTCTTGAAGTTTGTCATACGTATATGAAATTATTCTCATCCTGTATATGTTTTCAAGATAGCATGTTAGAATATGATTCTTATGAGGCGCCTACTATTCAGTATCTACTGTCTTTAAGTATTTGTCATCGTTATGCAAGTGCTCCACTTAGTTTTCCATGCTTCTATTTCTTGATATCGTGTTTACTTTTTTATGCGTAGTACACCTTAAAATATTAGTGGAAGGCAAGCATTTTATATACTGTTTGCAGCTTATCCCCATGCTGGATTTGATACTAAACATCTATTCTTCTGCTTCACACGAAGGTGAAATCTTACTTCAAATATGTTTTTTTATGTTGCACATGCCAATTCCTTGCGAACTCTATCATGATAGAGTTTCATCACTATATCAGACGAAGTTATACTTGGTCAACCATAGGATAGGGGCTTTAGTTTTATTTCACCTATGCTTCTGTTGGTACAAGGGGAGATGTTAGTTGCTTGTTGGAGGTTGCAGGTTAACTCTCTTTAGTTTTCATGTTATGGCAATTCTCTTTAGCTTTACACAGTAAAACATTTCACAGGTCATTTTATGTTGAAGTATAGCATAATTATCAATTTTTTTGCTGGAATTTCTCTCGTAGCTTTTAGCCTAATCAACTACATTACCGCAAAATAAAAAAATGTCATACCTTGACCATGTAGATCGACACACTTAAATAAACAGAACTTGTTATGACTTATGAAGTTTTAATAATTGCAGCTTCTTATCCATACATCTTGAGATTAGTTTACGAGCATGATTTGTTCTTTTTCTCAAACCTGACCCCTCTTCATACTATATAAAATTATTCTCAAACCTGACCCCTCTTCATACATCTTGAGATGACAAAATCTATGAGCGTCTCTACTTTCTGTATTTGTAGACATCTAAGCTGTCACGTACCTACCTATTCACAGAGCTTAAATCGTAAATATTTTTAGTCCTCAAAGAGAATATATTCCTTTAGTTTTATGTATGAAGTTGCTCCCCTAGTGCTAGTAGCCCCTCGCATGGGAAAAAACTTTTATTTTCTGCAAGCGCTTACTAAGATAGAAATATAAGCAGTATTGCCAGATCTGACAAGCTTCCTGTTTCAAGGATGCAAGAGGTAACAATTATGTTCTGGTTGATCAGCATAGTCAGAAAGAACTAGAGTACTTTTAGATGTGGCATTATAATGTCATTACCTCCTCAAGAATACCTATATCAGCTTTTGTAGGCAATTACCACCTGGTTTCGTGGTGTAGTTGGTTATCACGTCAGTTTAACACACTGAAGGTCTCCAGTTCAAACCTGGACAGATAATTATTTTATGTTCAGTTTTTTTGCCAGTGTCTGGTGTTGTTACATTGCAAAAAGAATCCGCACATCATGGAGGGTAGCCTAAAAATGATAAAGATGAATTGTGCATAAATCAACCCATACCTTTAATTTGATTGGAGATTGTGTTCTCTTGTTGGAAATTTTGCCATACCATGGATTTGTATGCAGGAACGTGTACCAGTTTTCAGCTTGTTCGCTGTTCATTATTTTGCAGTGGCGGAATGGGCTAATTAGGCTCGCTGTTCATTATTTTGCAGTGGCAGAATGGGCTAATGAGGCACATCAAGGACTGGGATAAAAGGCACCCTTTTCTCTCAACACCACAAATACTTGTTTTTCTAGTTGCGTCTGCATTAGGAAATGGAGACAACAGTTTATCTGAAGTGAGTTTTTGGGTTCTTTACTTTGATTTTCTTGTTCATCGTTGTGATTCATGCGTGAGTTCCAAACATTTTAAAGTATGTGATTTTGAATTTATAACCCTTCAATTTGATTTTGCAGCAAAACGGTGTCATGAAAGCTGAATACCGCATCGCAGTAAGATTTGCACTTCGAAGTGGTTTTTTGCTGATGTTGTCCGGGCAGTTTTGGTGGACAAGGACCAGGTTTTTTTCTTTCTCTGTACCATAACTTGTTGATTAGACTAGAAGTGTTCGAACCTTGCTCTAGATCCCAAACTATAAGTGTTCCAATCTTGTACAGGTCCCAATTTCAATTGAAACTGCATGATACTTGTTGGGCCTTATGAAGAGTTTCCTTTTTCGCCAAGTCTAGGTGGGTTTCTGCATTACATGATATTGATAGGTTTATGTCAATCAATTATAAATGTTTTTTAGCATTCTTGCTCTGATCTCATTCGTAGAAGCCAAATTGAAATCATTATAGAGTTTTTTTTTTACATACTTATATAGACCAACTATTAGTAGGGACTTGGCCTATCTACAGAAGGCCATACATTATACATTATAAGCTTTATGGATGGGTTTAACTGTGTGTTTTAGAATTGGCCTATCTGGACACGGTTGTTACCGGATTGTAACTGAGGTACAATTGTTATGCTTCTGAAATTTTATTATAGATCACATCATTATGTCACACACTTGGCCCACTGATATCATTTCACTAGCATCCAGACCAGTGAGTACTAATTGGCTTATTTCTGGATGTTGGATTTTCTCAGATAGTGGGACATAGCCCAGGAGGAGGATCCCTAGGTGCGTCTTGAAGTTTGCCATACGTTTATGAAATTATTCTCATCCTGTATATGTTTTCAAGATAGCATGTTAGGCTACGATTCTTATGAGGCGCCAACTATTCAAGTATCTACTGTCTTTAAGTATTTGTCATCGTTATGCTAGCGCTCCACTTAGTTTTCCATGCTGCTATTTTGTTGATATCGTGTTTACTTTTCATGCATAGTACGCCTTAAATATTAGTGGAAGGCAAGCATTTTACATACCATTTGCAGCTTATACCCTTGCTGAAGTTGATACCAAACGTCTATTCTTCTGCTTCATGCGAGGCGAAGTCTTACATCAAATATGTTTTTTTTTATGTTGCACATGCCAATTCCTTGTGAACTCTATCATGATAGAGTTTCATCACTATATCAGACAAATTTATATTTGGTCAACCATTGGATAGGGGCTTTAGTTTTATTTTACCTGTGCTTCTGCTGGTACAAGGGGTGGTGTTAGCTGCTCGTTGGAGGTTGCAGGTTAACTCTCTTTAGTTTTCGTGTTACGGCAATTCTCTTTAGCTTTACACAGTAAAACATTTCACTGGGCATTTGATGTTGAAATATAGCAAAATTATCAATTGTTTGCTGGAATTGCTCTCATACCTTAACTGCATTACAAAAAAATAAAAAAAAATGTCATACCTTCATCATGTAGATTAACACACTTAAATAAAACAGAACTTATTACGAAGTTTTAATAATTGCAGCTTCTTATCCATACATCTTGAGATTAGTTTACGAGCATGATTTGTTCCTTTTCTCAAACCTGACCCCTCTTCGTACTGTATAAAATCATTCTCAAACCTGACCTCTTGGTCATATTTACCTGCTATCGGCTCAATCACTCTTACTATTGTCACTCTCTTTAGTGACTAAGCTGCGGTTACATAGCATTATAGTTGCTCTCTCTCTCTCTCTCTCTTTTTTTTTTTTTTTTTTTTTTTTTTTTTTTTTTTTTTTTTGTTTCAGCAAGCACTGCCCATGTCGCTATGTCATAGGGCTTCAATTTTTCCTGGCATGCCATTTCTTTTCATATTTGAAATAAAAGTTCCTTAGTCATGCTATTAGGAGTGCCGGAGATGTATAGAATACTGGGTTAATCATCTCGCCTAAGACGTCTCTTACTTCTATGTATAGAAATCAAAACATGGTTTGCAACTCTGCATACCTATGTCAAAAGTTTCGAATGACCTGGTACTTCATTATGACTCGAGTTATGAACTTTTAACCATGATGAAAAGCTTCCTGTCAAAGAGGTTTTTTTAATTAAACCGATTGGAGAGTCACTTGTGTCAATCTTGCTATGATGAATTTGGAAACATTATATTTTCCCTTTTTTGTCCCTCTCGTGATACATGTGTTTTTTTCTTCACGAAGGTTCTTATCTTGGACTAACTGGTCAAAGGATTTCATCCCCCTGCCAATGCACTATCTGTGGGTCTTTGGACTCACTATATGCCGTCTGGAAGTTGGGCATATTAAAGGAGTCACTTCTTGTGTTTACCTAGTACGTCATATCTCCACTATTGAAACTTGAAATTTTTAACTGCTCTCTTTTTTGCTAGTTGTTGAGATGCAGATATTAAAATTGAATTAAATTCTTGTTTTATCTATTGTGCAAACAGTTGTGATGACCCAGACAATGCTGTTAAGGCACTGGTTCAAGACTTTAGCTAGGAGCCTGAATCAGAAGCCCAGTAGAAGGTTCTTTTACAAAAGTCGTGTAAATCGGTCAATGAGATCATACAAGAACCTAAAGAAGCATCAACTGAGTACTGAAGTTGTAGGTATGTTGGTTACGACTTACAAGAAACTGTTTTCATTGTGCTTCACCTTAGTAATAAAGTAAAATATAGTTCCCAGTACACTGGAAATTTATTTTTGTTGATTGTTTGATGACAAAATCTATGTGTGTACCTACCTATTCTCAGAGCTTGAATCGTAAACATTTTTAGTCCTCAAGCAGATTATATTCCTTCAGTTTTATTTATGAAGTTGCTCCCCAATGCTAGTACCCCCATATGGGAAAAAACTTTTATTTTCTGCAAGCGCTTACTAAGATAGAAATATAAGCAGTATTGCCAGATCTGACAAGCTTCCTGTTTGCACTTGTGCTGGTTGATCAGCATAGTCAGAGTACTTTTGGATGTGGCATTATAATGTTATTACCTCCTCAAGAGTAGCTATATCAACTTTTGTAGAGAGTTATCACCTGGTTTCGTGGTGTAGTTGGTTATCACGTCAGTCTAACACACTGAAGGTCTCCAGTTCAAACCTGGGCGAAGCCATATTATATTTTTTTTCATTTTTTTTTTTCAAATTTGCACCTTGTTAGTTGTGTCTGGTCACTGGTGTTGTTACATTGCTCCCTTAAAAAAATCCGCACATCATCATTGAGGGTAGCCTAAAAATGATAAAGATGAATTGTGCATCAATCAACCCAGACCTTTAATTTGATTGGAGATTGTGTTCCCTTGTTGGAAATTGTGTCATACCATGGCTTTGTATGCAGGAACGTGTACCTTTTTTTAATCCTGTTTGCTGTTCATTATTTTGCAGTGGTGGAATGGGATAGTGAGGTACTTCGGGACTGGGAAAAAGGGCACCCTTTTCTCTCAACGTCACAAATAATTGTTTTTCTAGTTGCATGTATAGTAGGAAATGGAGATGACAAGGACCAGGTTGTTTTTTTTCTCTGTACCATAACTTGTTGATTAAACTAGAAGTGTTCCAACCTTGCTCTAGATTCCAAACTAGAAATGTTCCAATCTAGTACAGGTTTCAATTTCAATTGAAACTACACGATACTTGTTGGGCCTTATGAAGAGTTTCCATTTTTCCCAAGTCTACGTGGGTTTTTGCATTACATACTTGATACTGATTATGCCCATTAGATATAAATGTTTTTTAACATTCTTGCTCTGATCTCTTTTGCAGAAGCCAAATTGAAATCCTTTTAGAGTTGAGGATGTAGATCCAAGTGAAATGGGGAGTCTCTCTTTAAGCCATTCCACCAAGAACAAGAGGAACTGAAGGTATGATCGACATCATTGCATTGCTAGATATATGGATTAAGCTATTAAGGCAATAATAACACATTGAGTTGGAAGCTGTTCAACGTCGAGAAACAAAAATAAGACATGGGAATGCTTGTTAGTTAACACCTCATAAATTTAATCTTGAACTTCTAAATATTGTTCTTCGCCTATGCAAATCTATAATTTGGTTTAGTAAGCTTCAGTAGACATGTTTGTTCTTTGTTGTCTATTTTTGCTAGTGTATGTCCTCTATTTAAGTGAGTGATTGAGCATATAAATGTTTTTTAACATTCTTGCTCTGATCTCTTTTGCAGAAGCCAAATTGAAATCCTTTTAGAGTTGAGGATGTAGATCCAAGTGAAATGGAGAGTCTCTCTTTAAGCCATTCCACCAAGAACAAGAGGAACTGAAGGTATGATCGACATCATTGCATTGCTAGATATATGGATTAAGCTATTAAGGCAATTATAACACATTGAGTTGGAAGCTGTTCAACGTCGAGAAACAAAAATAAGACATGGGAATGCTTGTTAGTTAACACCTCATAAATTTAATCTTGAACTTCTAAATATTGTTCTTCGCCTATGCAAATCTATAATTTGGTTTAGTAAGCTTCAGTAGACGTGTTTGTTCTTTGTTGTCTATTTTTGCTAGTGTATGTCCTCTATTTAAGTGAGTGATTGAGCAATTACTCTTGTGGCAATACTACAAGACCAAGAATATTCAAATTAGGAAGTTGGGCAATTGAGAAAACTGTAGTCAAGTAGAGATTTAAGAGGTAATATCTTGATATCTCAGACCAGGTTTCTGAGATGGTGAAACTAGGGATTTGAGATGGCCACGAAGACATGTTTATAAATTATAACGTGAAAATTTTCAAACAGGGTGGTCATATTCCCTGTTTTGTAGGCGAAAGGTAAAAGACTTCTGAAATGGTGAACAGGAGGCAATGCGAATCTTGGGTGTGTTCATAAAGATGTCTGTATCTATATAGATTTGTAAAAGTCTCCTTTTGCATTGCCTCCTGTTCACTAGAAGGAGACTATACACAGATTTTCCACCAGGATGATATTGGCCCAAATCTGATAAAAAAAAAAAAAAAAAAGATATTGGCCCAACCTAGTTGTCTTGTCTATTTCACACATTTTCCACCACCTAATGCGCTATAACTTGTATATGCATGCTAGATTTCCAAATTGTGAACACACCTTAGTCAAATGCAGCTTTCATGTTCGAATTCGCTGTAGATGTTGGGAAATTGTTGACCCATTCCCACTGATGATACCAACTATTAGCAGGGACTTGGTGCCGAATGTTTTCTTATATGTAAATTATGTAAATTTTCTTATATGGATTTTAGAATTGGCCTATCTGGACACGGTTCTGACCAGTGAGTACTAATGTTTCAGAGGACTGTTCTAGCTATGTCAGAAAATGGAATTGGCATATTTCTGGATGTTGGATCTTCTCAAATAGTGGAACATAGCCCAGGAGGAGGATCCCTAGGTATGTCGTGAAGTTTGTCATACGTATATGAAATTATTCTCATCCTGTGTATGTTTTCAAGATAGTATGTTAGGCTATGATTCTTATGAGGCGCCTACTCTGTCATCGTTATGCTAGTGCTCCACTTAGTTTTCCATGCTGCTATTTCTTGATATCGTGTTTACTTTTTATGCATAGTACCCTTCATGCTGGAGTTGATACTAAGCGTCTATTCTTCTGCTTCACGCGAGGCGAAGTCTTACTTCAAATATGTGTTTATGTTGCACATGCCAATTCCTTGCGATCTCTATCATGATAGAGTTTCATCACTATTGTACTTGGTCAACCATTGAATAGGGGCTTTAGTTTTATTTCACCTGTGCTTCTGCTGGTACAAGGGATGGTGTTAGCTGCTTGTTGGAGGTTGCAGGTTAACTCTCTTTAGTTTTCATGTTATGGCAATTCTCTCTAGCTTTACACAGTAAAACATTTCACTGGTCATTTTAGGTTGAAGTATAGCTAAATCATCAATTGTTTGCTGGAATTGCTCTCGTAACTTTTAGCTATTCAACTGCATTACAGCAAAATAAAAAAATGTGATACCTTCACCATGTAGATTGACACACTAAATTATAACAGAACTTATTACGAAGTTTTAATAATTGCAGCTTGTTATCCATAAATCTTGAGATTAGTTTGCGAGCATGATTTGTTCCTTTTCTCAAACCTGACCCCTCTTCGTACTACATAAAATCATTCTCAAACCTGACCTCTTGGTCAAATTCACCTGCTATCGGCTCAATCACTCTTACTATTGTCACTCTCATTAGTGACTAAGTTACTGTTACATAGCATTATAGTTGCTCTCTTCTTTTTTTGTTTCAGCAAACACTACCCATGTCGCTATGTCGTAGCATAGGGCTTCAATTTTTACTGGCATGCCATTTCTTTTCATATTTGAAATAAAAGTTCCTTAGTCATGCTATTAGGAATGCCAAAGATATATAGAATACTGGGTTAATCATCTCGTCTAAGACGTCTCTTAATCGTCAAGATTCACTTTTATGTATAGAAATCAAAACATGGTTTGCAACTCTGCATACCTATGTCAAAAGTTACATTATGACTCGAGTTACATAGTTTTAACCATGATGAAAAGCTTCCAGTCAAAGAGGGTTTTTTAATTAAACCGATTGGAGAGTCACTTGTGGCAATCTTCCTATGATGAATTTGAAAACATTATATTTTCCTTTTTTTGTCCCCCTAGTGATACATGTGTTTTTTTCTTCACGAAGGTTCTTATCTTGGACTAACTGGTCAAAGGATTTCATCCCCTGCCAGTGCACTATTTGTGGGTCTTTGGACTCATTAATGCCGTCCGGAAGTTGGGCATATTAAAGGAGTCACTTCTTGCGTTTACCTAGTACGTCATATCTCCACTATTAAAACTTGAACTTTTAATTGCTCTTTTTTTTTCTAGTTTGTTGAGATGCAGATATTATTAAATTCTTGTTTTACCTGTTATGCAAACAGTTGTGATGACCCAGACAACGCTGTGAAGGCACTGGTTCAAGACTTCAGCAAGGAGCCTCGGTCAATGACATCATACAAGAACTAAAGCATCAACTGAGTACTGAAGTTGTAGGTATGTTGGTTACAGCTTAGTAATGAATTAAATTATAGTACAGAGTGCACTGGCAATTTATTTTTGACATTTTTGTTGATTGTGAGATGACAAAATCTATGAGCTTCTCTACTTTCTGTATTTGTGGACATCTAAGCTGTCACATACCTACCTATTCTCAGAGCTTAAATCGTAAATATTTTTAGTCCTCAAACAAAATATAGGGAAAAATATCGTTTGGTCCTTTTTTAGGTGGTCCCAAGTCAGTTTGGTCCTTTGGGAAAACGCCTTTACCGTTTGGTCCATAATTATTTAAAAATATTAAATGGACAAAAGTACCCTTCCGTGTTAATTTGTACTTTTTTTTTTTTTTGTAGCAGTTTATTTTTCAGAAATCACCTATATAAACCAGAGTTCATTCCAGAAATGAACTCCATATAAAAACCTAAAAAAACAGAATTCATTCCAGAACTGAACTCCATATAAAAACCTTAAAAAAACAGAGTTCATTCCAGAAATGAACTCCATATAAAAACCTAAAAAAACAGAGTTCATTCCAGAAATGAACTCCATATAAAAACCTAAAAAACAAAGTTCATTCCGAAATGAACTCCATATAAAAACCTTAAAAAAACAGAGTTTATTCCAGAAATGAACTCCATATAAAAACCTAAAAAACCAGAGTTCATTCCAGAAATGAACTCCATATAAAAACCTAAAAAAAACAAAGTTCATTCCAGAAATGAACTCGATATAAAAACCTAAAAAATCATAGTTCATTTATGGAATGAGCTGCTGCAGCAGCATCTTCGTCGTCTTCAACAGCAGCAACAACATCAAAAATCGTCTTCATCATCTTCGTTTCAGTCTTCATCTTCTTTGACAGCAGCAGCAACAGCAGATCTTCATCTTTTTCATCAACAACAACAGCAACAACAACAAAAAATGACGAAAAAACGAAAAATCATCGTCATCTTCATCATCATCATCTTCATCATCATCGTCATCTTCAGAGAAACAAAAATAAAGAACAAAAAAAAATTCAAAAAAAGTTCATCACAAATTCGTTTTCATCGTCTCCACCATCTTCAACAACAACAACATCAATTCAAAAGAAAAAGAACATACAAATCTTCATCGTTTCATCATCATCATCATCTTTCATCTTCAACACCATCGTCATCTTCAGAGAAACAAAAAATAAAGAACAAGAAAAACTAGATATGAAAATCTAGGAGAGAGAAACGAAATCTAAAAATGATTTCTTTTTTTTGCTAATAAATCCAAAATATATGGATCTAAAAAACTATAATTTATACTTAGGCTATTTCTTGAATCTCTCTTTTAACAACACCAAATTTGAAATAATGAAAAAAATTTAAAATAAAAATTTAATATCCTTGTTTATGATTACATAGATAATTTAAAGAGCTTTCCAAATATATCAATTTTGGGTGTATTTTTAAAGATATGTAAGTTTTAATTTTTTTAATCTAAAAACTATAATTTATATTTCCAAAATGGGGTATTATTACAAAATGCAACAGGGGTTTTTCTTTATTATAGTAAGATTTCAAAAAGGACCAAGGACCAAACTCATCCTAATATATTATGTAGGACATTGGTATTTCCTACCAAAATATATTCCTTCAGTTTTATTTATGAAGTTGCTCCCCAATGCTAGTACCCCATATGGGAAAGAACTTTTATTTTCTGCAAGCGCTTACTATGATAGAAATATAAGCAGTATTGCCAGATCTGACAAGCTTCCTGTTTCAAGGATGCAAAAGCCAAGAGGTAACAATTAATCAGCCAGCGATGTTCAACTTGTGCTGGTTGATCAGCATTATTACCTCTTCAAGAATACCTATATCAACTTTGTAGAGAGTTACCACCTGGTTTCGTGGTGTAGTTGGTTATCACGTCAGTCTAACACACTGAAGGTCTCCAGTTCAAACCTGGGCGAAGCCATATGTTATTTTTTTTATCTTCATTTTTTTTGTAGGACATAATTTTTTTTTTTATCTTCAGTTTTTTTTTTATAATTTGCACCTTGTTAGTTGTGTCTGGTGTTGTTTCGTAGCTCCCTTAAAAAGAATCCGCATCGAGGGTCGCCTAAAAATGATAAAGATGAATTGTGCATAAAACAACCCACACCTTATATTTGATTGGAGATTGTGTTCTCTTGTTGGAATTTGTGCCATACCATGGCTTTGTATGCAGGAACGTGTACCATTTTTCATCCCGTTCGCTGTTCATTATTTTGCAGTGGCGGAATGAGCTGATGAGGCACTACAAGGACTGGGAAAAAGGCCACCCTTTTCTCTCAACGTCACAAATACTTGTTTTTCTAGTTGCATCGGCATTAGGATCGCTGTTCATTATTTTGCAGTGGCGGAATGGGCTAATGAGTCACTTCAAGGACTGGGAAAAAGGCCACCCGTTTCTCTCAACGTCGCAAAACTTGTTTTTTTAGATGCGTCTGCATCAGGAAATGGAGACAACAGGTTATCTGAAGTGAGTTTTGGGGTTCTATACTTTAGTTTTCTTGTTCATCGTTGTTATTTATGCGCGAGTTCCAAACATGTTAAAGCATGTGATTTTGAATTTATATCCCTTCAATTTGATTTTGCAGCAAAACGGTGTGTCATGAAAGCTGAATAGCGCATCACAGTAAGATCTGCACTCCGAAGTCATTTTTTGCTGATGGTGTCCGGGCAGTTTTGGTGGACAAGGACCAGGTTGTTGTTTTTTCTCTGTACCATAACTTGTTGATTAAACTAGAAGTGCTCCAACCTCGCTCTAGATTCCAAACTAGAAGTGCTCCGATCTTGTACAGGTCTTAATTTGAATTGGAACTACCTGATACTTGTTGGGCCTTATGAAGAGTTTCCATCTTCGCCAAGTCTAGGTGGGTTTCTGCATTACATACTTGATATTGATAGGTTTATGTCCATTAGATATAAATGTTTTTAGCATTCTTGCTCTGATCTCTTTTGCAGAAGACAAAGTGAAATCCTTGTAGAGTTGAGGATGTAGATCCAAGTGAAATGGAGATGCTCTCTTTCAGCCATTTCCACCAAGAACAAGAGAAACTGAAGGTATGATCGTCATCATTGCATTGCTGGATACATGGATTAAACTAACAACGCAATAACAACACATTGAGTTGGAAGCTGCCCAACGTCGATAAACAAAAATAAGACATGGGAATGCTCGTTGGTTCCGGACCTAATAAATTTGATCTTGAACCTCTAAATATTGTTCTTCGCCTATGTGAATCTATAATTCGGTTGAACATAGTAAGCTTATGAACTTGTGGCAATCTTGCTCTGATGAATTTGAAAACATTATATTTTCCCTTTTCTGTCCCTCTCGTGATTCATGTGTTTTTTTCTTCATGAAGGTTCTTATCTTGGATTAACTGGTCAAAGGATTTCATCCTCTGCCAAAGTCTCCTCTTGCTTTTATTCTTTTTATTTCTGGGTTGTAGAACTTCAATTATGGTGATAGCAAATCTTGGGGGACCCTTAAACTGGATTGGGGACGCCACCACTCACTGTACTCTATCTTAACCTTTCCGGAAGAAGAAGATGATGTGTTGTTGGTGGGGGTGGACCAATTATATGCGGTTGGTCACACAACTGCTTGATCCAAAAACAAAAAAAGAAAAGATGAAAGAAATTGAGAATTATGTTGTCGGTAGTTTGGGCCACCTTACAAGCTCAATTATGAGAAGTTTTGTCTCGCTTAGATATGCATTGGTGTGTTTCTATATTCTTTTAGTTTTAATGGATGATAATATATATATATATATATATATATATATATATTTTTTCATTTTATGGATAATAATTTATAAGTAAGAAACAGAGAAAGGTGATGTAATGGGTAATGGATTTAATATGTTCAAGCAAGCATCAATTTTCTTTTCATTCCCTTTGATTATTGTTAAATATGTTTGGGATAAAGAAGAATCCAATAGAAAAGCGGAAAATTTAGGGAGAAAGCTTTGATTTTGATGGTGTAACCACAAATGGGTGGGGGCCTGATCGTACTAATCACAGTCGCAAGAATGGATGAGCATACTTAGGCCTCTTCCTATGCACATGCCAAAAAAATGGTGTTTGGCATGCCAAACTATTTGCGCCACTATGGGGAAACCGCTGAGCGACCGAATCCCTAGCGAGCGATAAAGACTTTATCGCTGGCGATATTGTCAATATCGCTCGGTAAAAACAATAACGCTGGCGGTACAATGGTTATCGCCAAGTAGTTATTCTGCAACGGCTAGTTCCCCTATGGTTCCTATATATACGTCATTTTGCAGCGACAGAAAACTCACACCTGCTTCTAAAGATATTACTCCTTTATTCTCAATTTTAAGCTTCACAATGTCGAGATCCAATGAAGAAAGGGATATTATTATGAATATGTTCAAAGTTACTGAGAAGAAAGTTATCGTATGAGGTTGCAAGAAATTGACGAAGAGGAAGTCAAGATGAGAATCTAATCGAAACTATGATGCTTGTACATACGGGTCAAATACCAAGAGTTCCAGAGCCCAAAGAAGTATTATCAAGAAGATATACGTATCGAGGAGGGAATTTTACCATCGAAGCTCATGCACGATTATTTTCTTCCCAATTGTGTGTACTCGATCGAGATTTTCAAGGTCGATTCCGCATGCCTCGTCATCCGGTGAAAAAGATTATTGAAGAGCTTTGTCGAGTGGAACCTCAATTCAATTATCGGTTTGATGCACCGAATATTAGAGGTCATAGTCCCGAACAAAAAGTTACTTCGGCTTTAAGGATTCTAGGTTATGGCACTCCGGCGGATGCGAATGATGAGTACCTTCGTATGGGTAAAACAACTTCTTACACTTACCTTTCATTGTTACTATGAAGTAATGATTAATCATTTTGGTCCAACATATTTACGAAAACCAACCGACGAAGATGTTAGACAAATATTAAGGGAGAATGAGGAAAGGGGATTCCCGGGAATGCTAGGTAGTCTCGATTGTATGCATTGGGTATGGCATGGATGCCCCGTTTATTGGGCTGGTCAATATAAAGGTCATTATCCAAAACCAACAGTTATCCTAGAAAATCGCCGCTTCTTACGATTGTTGGATATGGCACGCTTTTTTTGGTCTTCCGGTTCACAAAATGATATTAATGTTTTGCACAAGTCGCCTCTGTTTGAAGATTTGAAGTATGGAATTTCTCCATCTGTCCGTTTCATGATCAACGGCCATCGGTACACTCATGGCTATTATCTTGCGGATGGTATCTACCCAAAATGGTCCACCTTGGTTCAATGCTACCGTCGACCTCCTGGCGCCGGTGCATTGGGCCATTCATACCGATATTTTAACGATGCCCAAATGGCACCGAGGAAGGATGTGGAACGCGCTTTTGGAATTTTGAAGAGGAAGTTCGCTATCATTTGTGGCCCATATCGTGGGTTGAGTCCTCGTGAAATGCACAAGACTATGCTCACTTGCATAATTCTTCATAACATGGTAATTCAGAAACCGGACGTGATTCGGATTGGATTAACTATGATGATGAAGATTTGAGGCCGGAGATTCACACCGAAAGAGGCCTCCCCGCAAGGAATTATGGTCAAATGACTAACTACATTCGAACCGTAATTTGTATGACCAATTAAGAGATGATCCGAGATTGAATCTTTGGGCGAGCATGGAAGATGATTTTATGTATTTTTCTTAATGTTTTAGCTTCGATTTAAGTTATGTTATGTATTGTTATTTTTCTAATTAATAAGCTTCAACATTTCATTTCAAACTAATATTAATTGGAATGCATAACAACATATCAAATTAAAACTTAAACTAGAACATTAAAACTTAAACTCCGCCATTAAACTAGTTAGAAACTAGTACATTAATCATTTAGAGGAATTATTTCATCAAAATCATCATCAGTTCCATCATCATCATCTTCTTCATCACGGTTGTTAGTAAATCCGACTTGCTTTTCAATCAGTGCTTGAATCTGTCAAATTCGATTTGCCATACATGCGAGTTGTTGGGCGTTCATAATTGAGGTGTTAGCTTGAAGAATGTTATGCTTGTCATAGTCAAACTGGAATTTTTCTTGAGAAAGACGACTTTTCTTACTCTCCCGGTTTTGAATTTTCCTTTGAATGGATCTTTCCTTCGCGATGGTCTTTTGATAATCCATAAACTCCGCCATGTTAAATCCTACGGAACTCCCTCCTTCTTGAGCTAATTTTCTAGCCAGTTTTGCCTTATTCCTCCCTGGAAGTTTTCCCTTAGTATTACCATCAATATAATTATTGAAAACTACGTTGGAATTTGAGCTTGTAGGGGTATCTGGTGAAGAATTTGATGGACCTTGTGAAAATGGTGAAGAATTTGGTGTTGAGGGAGAAGAATTATATGGTGACTTTTCAGGTACTATTTGATTATTTGCTAAGTAATCGGGATTATATTTGTTCAAACCCTTCAAAATATGATAACAACTTTCGAAAGCAAACTGTTTACCATGTTTTCATTGCCAATATGTACGAACCTCTCTTTCAAAATCAACATCAGTCTGACCACTGTCCTTTCCTTTTCTCTTGGCTTGCATTATCAATGCAATAAGCGGCTACTTCCCGGTTGATTACAATGAAGTGTTCTGACAATCCTTTTGCATCACGACCATTGATGTTCATGGTTTGTTCTTCATATTTTAGAAATATATTATCCCACATGGTGTTACCATGTTGTTGTGCACCACCGATACAATCTTGGGTAAAAAAAACATAATTACGACAAATACATTCATCTTCTATCATGGTGTATTTTGCACCACGGACTCGATTCTTCTTACCTTTGCCTTGAGTTTGTGCTTGTGAATCCATTTTACAAGAAAATATAATTGTAGAGGAGTTGTGATAGTTTTAGATTTGAAAAAGATTGAGAAATTAAGAAATTCTAAAGAGATTTTGAATTTTTGGTGTGAGTTGATATGAGTTTGAAATCAGGTATTTATAGAGGGGGAAATTGTAGCCGTTAGATGAAGATCTGATGAGCGATTATCATAGTATCGAGCGATAGCTTGACTGTCGTTGTCGACTGAATGACCATCGAACGATTCTTTGACCATCGAGCGACCGAGACTCTATCGCTCGCTGGAAACTCTGTCGTGTATGCCTATATGCCAGGAAAAACATATTGGCATATGAGTTTGGCAGTTTGGCATACCCATAGTGGGTGCATATATGCCAAATACCATGTTTTGGCATGTGCATAGGAAGAGGCCTTAGAGGTGTAAAACGTGCCGGCCCGGCACAGCCCAGCCCACGAAGTCACGTGCTTAGCGTCTTTGCGTCTTTGTCTTGAGGGCGTCTTAGAGATTCGACGTCTTTGTCTTTGTGCTAAATGGCGTCTTTCTTTGTCTTTGTCTTAAAAAATAAACGTGTTGTGCCGTCTTTGTCTTTGTGCTAGCACACTTATTTGATGTTCTCCAAAATAAATATTTTTGAGATATTTTAGTTAGTACATGTATTATTATAGAAATAAATTAGCATACCGAAGATAAAATGTCAGAAATTGGCTAAAACAATGATTTTTTTTGTGAAATATGCATCAAAAGTGATGTATTGTGTAGTATTTTACGCATGACGTGGCGTGCTTTCTTCGCATGTTGTGCTGTGCTGGGCCGTGTGCTAACACGTGCGCATCTTTATCTTCAGGCTTTGATTTTGTGCCTATTTTGTGCACACAACACATAAACAAACGTCTTGTGCCGTCTTTGGGACGGTCACATCTTTGTGCCGTCGTTGTGCTCGAATTTTAACGTGCTGTGTTGTGCCATAAACGTGCTGGCCCGTCCCAATTTACACCTCTAATCATACTAACAGGTGACCACCACTCAATTACTCTTAGATATTCACTAGATGGAAGATGAAACATCAACAAACACGCATTCATTCATCTAGACATCACCGTGCCAATCATGGTGATTTTTGCAACCAATTAGATGACTGCATTTGTTCAAACTCTTGATTATTAATATGAAATAGAATATCCGATCACAGCATTTGACTTTGTAAATTCTGTCTCCACTCCCCTGCATGCCACAAGATTTCTTTGAATAGTGTCCATTCAACTATTGATGTCGATTCAAAGCTTTCTCAATTAAATATTTTTTTTTATGAAAGATGGGCATTTTCATTCCTCCAAAAACCACCTCATGGAGTCATGAATGTGCAAGAGATATGGACTACTAGGGATGTGCAACTCCCATTCTTTCTTTGTGTAAAGAAAAGGGGCCAAACAAGAAGAGGCAGTAGAGAAAGTGCCAGCAGTTGTTGATGCTAATTGACTCTTGTACTCAAGTACTAATCCAACTTGCATTTGGCAATACATTATATAGCTCTTATCTAAAAGGTTTCATTTTTAATTGTTAATTGATATGTTCACTGAACCCGTCCTAATAAGAGTTCTAATAGGCTCTCTAAATAGATTGACAATTAACAGTTAAAACTTTATAATAATCTAAAAGGATTCATTACATTACATGTATCGACTTTGGTAGTTAACTGAAACATCATACTTTCTATACTGTTATATCAATATGATGAGACACTAAAAAAAAACACGTTATTAATATAAAATTGATTGAAAACTCTAAATGGTGCATAACATATGAATTGCTTCTCAAAGAAAATGTTATCAAGAAAATGCATTGATATATGTTTCTTCTTCTGAAGTTAGAGACACTAAAAAATAGATTGTCAACTCTAAAAGCATATGAAATGTTTCTCGTCAAAAAAAATATAATTAAGGAAACGTACATATATATTTTTCTTCAGAAATCATATACTTGCGTTAAAAATAAAGCGGCTAACTCAGCTGTTTTTCTTGGCTCCAACTTCTTGTAGTTGAATGAAAAATTACACATATTATGTAATTGTGTTGATATCTTACATTAAAGACCCTAAAAATAACACGATATTAATATACAACATATTGCCAACCCTAAATAGTCCAAAGCATACAAAGTGCTTCCCGTTAAAGAAGCAATCAAGGAAATGTCATTAGTCATTATATAGGCATCAATATGTGATATTAGAGACATTAAAAAATCAGGATATTAATATAAAATAGATTGCCGGGCAAAGCATATGAAGTGCTTCCGTCAAAAGAAGTAATCAAGGAAATGTCATTAGACATTATATAGGCATCCATATGTGATATTAGTGACATTAAAAAAATCATGATCATGATATTAATATAAAATAGATTGCTTAAATAATGCAACGCATATGAAGTGCTTCCACAAAGAAAATGTAATCAAGGAAACACACATATATATTTTTCTTCGAAAATGTATGCTTGCCATTTTTAATTGTTAATTGATAAACAGTCTCAACAATTTCTACCATCCAATATCCCATCCTTGATAGCATGAACCAAATCACCCCATAAGGTTAGTACTTTTTGAAACTGCACTTACATTATCCCTCTATGTAGAGTTAGAATTGATAGGCAAGAATTGGTGGAGATACTGTGACTTGTATGGATGTCTTGTGATCATGATAAATCTTTGTAAGGTTCTCCGATTTCCTAAATCGGCTTTATATATATTCTTCTTTATATAGATGTTAGAAACTTAGTTCCAAAGAGGTTCGCCTCTTTTTAACTATTAGCTTTGTTTTTAAAAAAAAAATGGAACTTGTTAAAACATTATCCCTCATTAATACTAAAAATTAATATAGCTATTTCTATATTTTTTTCCTTTTAAAAGATTAAAAAATATAAATCGATTGTCAATGCGTAGTGGTCTTTTACAATAATTACATGAAGCTATAAATGACATTGACTTAGTCGACATTGGAAATTTCTTCATCATAAATGTTTTAATATTGATTTGATTTTCAAAATAAATGGTTTCTATGATTTTAGTCTTTTAATTAGTTATGCTTCTGATTTCTGAGTTCTAGGAAAGATCTTTTGTTATATATTAAATGTTTTAAATTTATTTTCTTGCCTTTACAGATCGTGTTTGTTTTTTGACCTAATTCTTTAAAATTTACCCTAATTTCATGATTTCAGTTAACTGAATCTTTTTTCTTGTTTGTTTTCTTTCTATTATTAGCTTTATCATGTTTGGTTTATATTCATTGATTTGATTGAAGTTTAGCTTTGAAATTCTATATATTTTACTAACGAGATTGTTGTCTCTTTTTTCCCTGTTTTTTTCATTTAGGTCATGGGCTGTTGAAGGTTGCAGACATAGGGACCTAGAGTTATCATCATGAGATTCAACTAAGCAAGGAAGGATTATGATCTTTTAATATCTTCTCTCATGGGTATGGCTCTTGATTACTACAAATTATTCATTCGTCTGGTTTGGAGTCAGTGTTAACTTGTGAAGTTTGGCTTTTAGATATGCTTTTAACATTATGAGATCCTACTCTTGGTAGGGATTTGTATCAGCGGACTGGTTGTTTTGGGGGTTATAGGTAATCATCATCAGTGAAATGAAAATTCTATGGAAAATTTCTTATGAAGATTTCTAAGAGATTATCGTTCTGATCTTTATCCTCAAAAGATGGGATTTTGATTTTTATTCTTACTCAGAAGGATTAAAAATTATCATTATCTCTGTTTATTAGTGGAAGATTATCTTAGTTTTTTCATCCTTAATGGTTTATTCTAAAAAAAATTTATGGTTATGTGGTTACTTTATCAGTTCTTTTACTACACTTGGCTAAACTATTCCATGTTGAAGTTCAATATCATTGATCTTTTATTCTTTTATCAAAGAGAGCTGTATAATCAAAAGTGAATGTTTGTCCTTTGAATATCAAAGTGGCTTTCTGTTTAGCTGGTTAAAGTAAATGAATTGTCTTTTCTTAGAATTTTTATCAGTAAGGAAGACTAAGAAATTTGGAATAGGGTGTGGTGTTCTTTTATTGTTTACTCTAATCATATATAGGGTAATTGGTTCGAGTTGGTTTCTAGTGTGTGTTTTACCAGAGTTCTTTTTCTTTTTCGAAGATGGTATTAACTGTTGATCAAGTGAGAGTACTAGATTTAGATGAAGATGTAGAGGAATTTCCCTTTAGATTCAAAGATGAGCTATTCTTCTGACCTTTATGTTAATCAGAACACAAAGATTGTTTCTTTGAGCAACCCAGATATTGTTGAATGTTTCGATGATGTTGTTATCCTTGAGCCTACACCTATTGCTTCTTTACCACCTGAACCTGTGGTGACTGATGAAGATTTTGAAAAAGAAGTTAATCTCATGATGATGGACTCTGTGGTTCCTATGGATGCTGAGCCTTCGTCAGCCCATGACCTTGTAAGTCTCTTGATCTCCCTTTAAACTTTTTACCTATTTTAATTACCTTTTGTTTTCTTTCTTTGTCAAACATGAAGTTTCTTTGTTGGAATATGAACGGTTGATGCTCTGACAAAAAATGGTTACATCTCATGAATCTTTTTAGAAAACGCAAGCCTGATGCTATTTGTCTATTGAAACTATGGTAGATACTGAAATTGTTAACAAATTTACTCATCATCTGCCTTTTGATTCTTGGTGTATTGTTCCTGCTATTGGGAAATCGGGTGGAATGGCCTTAGGATTTTTTGCTAAATCTAATATTGAAGTCTTAAGTAGTTCACACAATATGATTCATATTATTTGTGATGTTACTCCGTCTATTAGGAATTGTTTGGTTTCTTTTATATATGGTTCTCTGAACATAAATGGCATGAGAAATCAATGGAACCTTCTTAGTGATATGAATGATAATAATGATAGGCCATGGTTACTGCTTGGTGACTTTAATTTTATCATGCATGACTCTGAGAAACAAGGTGGTAATTCTGTTAGCTCACTCCCACCAAATTTTATTAAAACTAAATTGATGGATATGAAAATGAACGAAGTGTTTGCTTTTGGAAACCCTTTTACATGGTGTAATAGGAGATTCAATAATCTGTCGGAATTGATTTTTGAGAAGTTAGATAGAGGTTTTGTTAATGATTATTGGTTTTCGGTCTTACCCGATACTCGTGTTACTAACTTAGCACGAATATATTCTGATTATTGCCCAATTCTTCTGAAGTGTTTTCATCAAGAACAGTTTATAAATATTCCTTATAAGTTCTTTTGGCAGTTGAATCCAGACTTTAAAAATGTTCTTCATAACTCTTGGATTAAGAAGGTGAATGGTTCTCCGAGCTTTATTGTAGTAGGTAAACTTAAAAATTTAAAGCATGAGCTGAATCAGTGGAATATTAATTCTTTTGGTCACATTAAAACTACAATCAGTAGGTTGAATTTTGAAATAGAAAAATTACAATTTCTGCCTTATACTCCTGAAATTGGTGGTTTTATTTTGAACTATTCTAAACAGTTGGATTATTGGTATGAAATTGAGAATAGCTTCTATAAACAAAAATCTAGGATAGATTACTTTACACAGTATGATAAAAACGCAAAATTTTTCCATGATAAGGTGAAGTTCAAGAATATGTATAATACCAATCATACAATTAGAGATGATCAAGGAAATTGGTTGGAGAATAGAGAACAAGTTGTTGCTCTATTAACAAATCATTTCAAGACTATTTACACTACTTCTAATCCTTCTCGTATTGACATTGAAGAAGCTCTGAGTGATATTAAACCAATGATTTCTGATGATTTGAATGATTCTTTAACTGTTATTCCTTCTGCTGAAGAAATTCATAATACTGTGAGAAACATGCCCCAATGGAATTCACCAGGACCGGATGGCTATCCTGCTGGCTTCTTTAAAGACAATTGGGATGAAACTTCTCAAGAAGTTATTTCACATGTTCAGAATTTTTTCAGAATAAAATTCTTGCTTAAACAAATGAATCATTTTTTATTTCTCTGATTCCCAAGGTTAGTAACCCTTCTTCACCAAATGATTTTAGACCAATTAGTCTCTCTAATATGGTTTATAATTAAAATCATTTCTAAGATTCTAACTAATCGTCTTAAACCGCTTATGGATGTTCTGATTTCTCCCTTTCAGTCTGCTTTTATAGCAAATAGAAAAATACATGATAATATTATTATTACTCATGAAATTCTTCATTCTTTCAAAAAGAAAAAGAAAAAGTCTAAAAATGGTTTTATGGCTATCAAGTTGGATCTTTCTAAAGCCTTTGATAGATTACAATGGTCTTTTATCATCGCTGTTTTTAAAAAGTTTGGGTTCTTAGATGATTGGTGTCAATTAATCTATCAGTGCATTAGTACAATTTCCTTCTCTATGTTAGTTAATGGTGCTCCAAGGGAAGTTTTTTATCCTTCAAGAGGTATTAGACAGGGCGATTGATTGTCGCCTTATATCTTTATCTTGTGTATGGAAGTGTTATCCAAGTTACTTCTTAAGGCTGAACCTGAGAAGCTTATTCAAGGATTTAAAATTAGGAAAGATAGTCCTTCTATTTCTCATCTTTTTTTTTGCTGACGATTGCATGCTTTTTTCTAAAGCTTCCTTGGTATATGCTAAAAATCTTATGAAGATTATTGATATTTAGCGTCAGGTCAGGCAATAAATTTTCAGAAATATGGGTTTATTACTAGTTCTAAAATGAATCATAAACATATAAAATTGCTTTCAAAATCTCTTAAAATTAAATTTTTGAGTAACTCTGAAAAATATCTAGGTACTCATCTTTTTATCAATAGGGATAAAACGAAAACCTTTCAATTCTTAATTGATAGATTTTATTATAGACTGAACTATTGTAAAAAAAACTAACTTAAATGTTGCGGGTAGAACCGTTGTAACTAAATATGTGTTGTTGAGTCTCGATGTGTATCATATGGCCTGTTTTCCGCTTCCTAAGAAGGTAACTTCTAGATTGATTCTATTCAAAGGACTTACTGGTGGTCTAAAAAAGATCCTAGGCATGCTTCTTATTTTAGATCTTGGGGAGATATAGAAAAGTCTAAACTTTGTGGTGGTTTGGGAATTAGGAATACATATGCTACTAATAGAGTCTTCATTGCTAAATTGGGTTGGAGACTTCTGAAGTATCCAGATCTTTTATTATCTTGTTTCTTGAAAAATAAATATTATCCGAAGCAGAATTTGCTAGAATGATAAGGCTGCTGATTCTTCTTCGTGGATCTGGAAAGTCATAGTTAATAGTCTAGCTTTCATTAAAACCAATATAGTTATAAAAATTAATAATGGCTCTTCTACTAATATTTGGCTTTCAAACTGGATTCCCTTTGAATCTTCTTCTCCTAGTTCTGTTAATCCTTTTCATAAGGATTTTGTTATGGTTAGTGATCTTATTGATGCTGGTAATAAGTGTTGGAATGTGGGTTTGCTAAATGATTTATTTTCTCAGTTTCAAGTCAAGAAAATTTGTTCTATTAGATTATCTCCAGAGAAAAATGATATGATAATGTGGGCTCATACTAGGGATGGTAATTATACAATAAGATCTTCTTATAAAGTTTTTACAAATGATAGAGCTTCTCAAGATGAAGCTATCTTTTGGAGAAAAGTGTGGAGTTTAGACTGTCTTCCGAAGATTAAGTTCTTTATGTGGGAAAATTTTGCTCATATGTTACCTGTTAATGTCTTGCTGAAATTTTACAATCCTTATGTAGATGAAATATGTCCTTTGTGCAAGGTGGATGAAGAGTCAGTCTTCCATTTGTTCTTTAAATGTCCTATTGCTTTGCATATCTGGTTCGGTTTATCTCTGCAGCATTTAGTTTCAGTGAATTCTGATTGTCCTGAAGATGTTTTTTTTGTATTGGTTTGATAAGGATTTAGGGGTTTCTCCTTTTGCTGTGAACTAGCCTAGTATTGGTGCTATAGTTATGTGGTGCATATGGAAGCTGCGATGTGATGTTGTTCTTAAAACAGTAAACGTTGATATGGTTAAAACAATTTTAGGTATAAGAAGAATGATTAACACTTATATGTTCTCTCCTATGGTTACTCAGAATACTAGAAAGCAGTTTAAGATTTCCAGTGAAGATGTGGAGCATTTTATATTTGTTGATGGTTCTTTTAAAGATTTTAATATGGGTAGGGTTTCATTTGGTGTGATATTGCAGGAAGGATAAAAGGTTGTGTTTCAGACTTTGGACTGATTCAAGATGCGGTTGGTGCTGAAGCAACTGCGCTTTTTTGGGCTATCTCTTGGGCGCAAGAGAAGAATCTGTCTAAAATTATTTTCATTAGCGACTGTCTCCAGCTAGTAGATTTTGTTAATGGAGACAATACTATTATCGGATGGAGAACTAGTGATAGTTTGATAGAATGTCAGTCTTTGCTTTCTAGTATTAGTACTTTCAAGTTATGTACATTAAGCGTGTTAAAAATCGTCTAGCAGATCGACTTGCACGTCGGGCTAGAAAATATTGTGTAAAAGACTATTGGGTTCCCTTTCCTTCTTTTTTGGACACTCTAGTTAGGAAGGAACCTCTCGTAGAAATTTGTAATTCTCTTATTTTGTAATATATGGTGGGTTTCTTAGCAAAAAAAAAATAAAAAATAAAAATAAATACTCCCTCCGTCCCACTAATAAGTGACCTAGTTACTTTTAGATTTTGTCCCACCATTAAGTGACCTATATCACTAAATAAGAAGATATTTCTAAAATTATCCTTTTAATTGATTATAAGAAATATAAGAAATATGCATAATTTGATATTCATGTTTATATTCGTTACGTAGGTGTTTTAAAATGTTTTACAATGAAATTTGCGAACATCCGTGGTGTAGTTTGAGAGATAAATCATTTCAAAATTTCACTATTTATTATCCATAAGGGTATAATTGTAAAAAATGCTTAAAAATACTTTTTCCCTTGTTTGCCTTAAAAATTGTGCAAATTTGAACTAGGTCACTTAATAGTGGGACGGAGGGAGTATGATAAACAGTCTAAAAGGCATCTTACTCAATACTCAGCCAGATAACAAGAGTTGACTTAAAATCCAAAATTGATCTTCAACATAATTCACGCAGTTCTAAAATTTATGTACCCCAAACAAAAGGATTTATACGGTTTCCCAACAAAAGTCCTTTCAAGTTTCAACGGAAAATTCTGTGCACACCAGAACTAATTTCTCAAGGGCTTTATTGCTCTGAAAAATAGTCTTTGGACTCCATTACAATCTTACAACTGAGGTTGTTTCATTTCAGAAGTTCAAGACGGCTCTTGCTTCATCAATTGGCTGACGAGCAGAATGCTAATCCCCTCCAGGCCCCAGCATCATCGCCTAGGCAACCAACCTAACGGCTAACACTGGCCTACTTACATTGGAACTTCGGAAGATTCCCAGCTTTGCTTCTTAAATACTATTGTAGTTTTTTTTAGGTAATTGGGTTCGGATGTCAGGAGAAAAAAAAAAAAACAGCTCAAACGGCTATAAGTAATTTTCGTACTACCAGTACAGTACAGGAAATCAATGAACCTCGAACTGTAAAAATAATAATGAGCTGGAAATGAAAGATGATCCGACTGAAGGACCGACTCCCAAATCCCAATTCAGCTATTGGAAAGAAGGGACCACGCATGTGGTTTTACGGGTCCCAGAAGAGGACAGACCCCATCAAATATGAACTGTATCAGTATGTGGTGGTGGTGGACAGTTAAGAGTTAAGACTGTGCCTTTCATCGTGTGATTATCATCAATCCATCATCGTTTACATCAATTAAATCGCCCACAGATCCCAACTGTTTTCGATTACAAATAGAGATATTTTAATTCTCAAACGTGCACTGCTGCAGCTATCACAGCCTAGTGGGTACCTGATCCCCACTTTTTGAAGTCATCAAAAATTGCGAACCAGCTGGAACACAGTAACAGAGATATACTGTAATGCGCAGGTTTGTTAAAAGTAAATTTCTACGCGGAACCAGTAAATTTCTCTGACAAAATAAAATTTTAATTAAATTAAAAAAAAAAACAAAGAGTAAGAATTTTTCCTTTACGTGCCAAACAAACTTCACAAAAGAACAAAACACGTGTGAGTAAATTTCTCGTGATTTTTTTGTACACATGCTTATTTCACACATGTGAGCACCCAACGGTAAGCTGAGAACAGAGAGAGATAGACAAAAGAAAAGAACCAGAAAGTGTATTAATGGAAATGGAGAGGACGGACGAGGGAGGGACTAGAAATCGCCGATCATTTTTCTATGGAGACGAGATCTGCTGTTGTTGTTAGTCGAATGGTGGTGGTCTTTGTGATGATGAATCTCATGTAAGCTTCTATGACTTCTAATCTCTAATACATCGCCTCCTCCTCGTCTGAAATCGCTTAAATCAATTTCTTCAGAATCTGTAAGCAAAATTCAAGGCGATTAATTATTAACTAAATAAAAGAGAACAAAAATGAAATCATGAGTAAGAATCACTGCATTTCTACCTAATTGCTGCTTTGAAATAGTCTTTCTGAAACCATCGATATTCACTAAATCTGTAAAACAAAATCAATTGAAACAAACAAAAACAAGTAAGAATCTGTTCAGAAAAGTAAATTGATAACTAATTGAACTGATTTTGGGTTGTTGGTTTACCTTTTTGAGAAGGATCGTAAGAAACAAGATAAAGAATGAGTATACAGAAGATAGTGAGAATAGGGATGAGATGAATAGATTTCTCAGTTTGTGTAAAAGAAGAAGAAGATCTATGATGATGATTAACAGATTTCTCAATGATTTTCTTCTTTTTGACTACTACTCTAATTTCATCTTTTTCATCAATATCTGAATCGGTAACAACTAATCTTTGTGATTTCCTCTTATCTTCTTCATCATTTTCTTCGCATAGATGCAGCTTTGAACTTGGTGATGAAGAACCGCCCAGTGATTGCCTCTGCATTCTGATTCTGTGAGTGAGAGAGAGAGAGAGAGAGAGAGAGAGTGTTGTTTTGTTTCTAGAAAGAAAGAGAGAGATTTTTTTTTTAGCCCGGTTTTGGTTTCTCTGGGTTTTAAATAGACAAGTTCTTTTCTTTCACATATTTCCAGTATTGCCCTTCTAAAAAAAATACAATATAATTTATTTTTTTTTTTTTTATTTATTTTTCTGATGCCTAGTTAGCAATTCGGGATTCGGCAAACGTACGGAACGACAAACGTATGAGTATTATACGGTTTTGTAAAACCCAAATTCGGTCAAAAATTCGGTTAACGGGACGTAATTCGTCAGTAATTCGGAACGGCATACGTACGTGTATAATTCGATTTATAAATGTGAGTTCGGCTCTGAAAATTCAGTATCTATTATAATAAATAATTATTATTTATAAGGACATAGACTAATTTTTATGCATATTTGAGAGTTATTTAAAGAAAAAATAAACTTAATATGATGATATTAATAATATATACAATATTAGTCATCCAAGAGGACGTGGTATAGTGGTTTAGATGCACCTTCAAATCTCTTCAGTCATTTTTGTTTCATTAAATTTACAACAATGTCTAATATTGGGCTGTGTATGCTCGGGAGGCAGTAAAGGCCAAAAAGTGGGGCCATTAAAAACGTAAAAGCTAAAGAATTTCTGGCGAACTAAGCGGACGTATTATTCGGGATACGTAAAGTTCGTGAACGATTCGCGAATAATCCGGAAATGCCATATAATACGCGTCTTGGGTTTGGAGTTGCAAACGTACGCGAATAAGACGGTAAAATTCGTGATACGGAAGAATTCGTGAATGATTCGTGAATCATTCGCGAACTTACTAACTAGGTTCTGATGTCGATGAGTCGATCTGCATTTGGATTATCTTGGAAATGGGTTTAGTTATGGAATTAAAATGTTGAAAATTGTTTGATGATTCGGAATTTTATTTTTTTAGTTTGTCTCTCAGCCTTCAGGTGAATCATGCCACACGGTGCGGTGCGGTCCAGCTCTTTGCTCATGAAGCTTAAAATTTAAGTGATATTTCCAATTTTGGGAGGACAGATATTTTGATAGTTAATATTCCAGTTATTTTCAGACATGTGATGTGATGTATATTTTCTTCTTCTGGGTTATACAAACTCTTTAATGATGGTGGTGCTGAGCTTTCAATTCCATTCTTGGAAGACTTGCCGCTGGGGCTTGTGCTGGCATGACTTCTACCCTCTTTATGTACCATAAGTTATTTGTTGGGCAAATTAAGAAAGTAACCAGCTTCCTGACCCCTATTTAATAAACCGGCCAGTTTTTTTAGGCCTTATATAAAGTGGCCTTTCTGTTACTTTTGACACCCGGGTCCACCAAATTGGTCAAAGGTGTTGATTAAGTCAGTTGTTCATGCCAAAATGACTATCATATCCTTACAAAACCTTAAAAGTAAAAGAACCAACCAAACGGTGTCTTCCTTAACACGATCTGCTCTTGCCTTTACCACCAAAAAAGAATTAGCTTACCAGTGAGAGAAATCTTCAAGGATAACAGTACTAATAAGAAATTAAGGTTGTTGTTCGATTAGTTCAAAAGGTTAGTCTCTTCTTTTTCTCTTTTATATTTTTCTTAACTATTCATATCTGAAATTGTTGCGTGAAAATTTTTCAAAAACTTTTTGTGAAAACTAGAGTTTGTTCTTCAACAAAAGTAGATTTTTTCTTGCAAAATCTAAACCCGATGTCAATTTGGTTCATAACATCTCGTTTTACAAACCCAATTAAAAAAAATGGCAAACATTAAGTACCAAATATTTTTCCCTGATTTGGACAATTTTTCCTTGTGAACAGAACTTGTTGGAACTGATTTATGATGTTTGACGAAGGGAATCGAGATGGTTTCTGATTTCGATTGGAAATACTGGTACGAAACAGTAGAAGAATGGGTTGTTTTTGGATTGGAAATGTTAAGTTTTGAGTTTTGTTACAGAACAATGGGATTTGAAGTTTGAGAAACCTATGAAGGAATTGGGTTGATGCGGCGAATTACGGTGAAGATTGATGAATTTTTTTCGGTGATTTAATTGAGAACGATGTTTCAGATTTTTTTTCGGGTTTGATTCTCGTTAACTTGGCATCATAACGAGATTGTATTTGTTCTTCATGTCGATTTTGTATTGAATTTTGGGGGAACTAATTAGGGATTATCAACTGATAAATCAATTTAACTTCGCTATGGGTTAATTTTTATTATTTGGTTGGTATTATTTGTTCTCTTTTAGTATAAGGCTAACAATACCCGTACACGAGCGAACTAAAAACTCTTGAACACCGGAAAATGTATAAAGTAGAAATAAACGTTTAGTCCCAAAATTAATGGGCTTTGGACGCTCTAGTCCTACCTCCCCAAACCTAGTATTGGTTAATCCAAATTCTCCCCTGCCTGGACAGTTTAGTCCAAAACTTAGACGAGTTAGTCCAAACTCCTCCCGATCCAGAGAATCATATTTTTCATATTACCTAAAATACCTTTTTATGTTTCCAAATACACATGAAGAAAGAGAGATCTAACTTTTACATCTGAGATTTTTGGCGAGAGATCGGTGAAAATTGCATCGATGAAGTCGATCAAGTTAGTAAAGGAGTGATAGTATGATGGAGAGAAGGAATTGAGTTTGGAGCGTAAGGAATTGGGAGTTTTTTTGCTAGGTATTCTGTTGTTGCTTTGATTTTGAATTAGGTTGATACTGTTAAGCTTCTTTTTGAGAGGTTTAAAGGCTCTTGTTGATGACAGAAAATCTACTTTCAAGGTAATTTTCCTTCTACGAATTGGTATAGTGGTGTTAATTCACTTTGAATTTTAAAGTTCTTTTTTTTTCTTTTTTTTTTTCTTTTCCATTTTCATTTTCAGATATTTGTATTTTGTTTCGTAATTGCATAATTAATTGGTAGTGAAATATGATTGAGAATTTAGGGGAGTTTGTGTGAATTTAGTGAGAATCAAAAATTCAATTTATGGTAAATTTGTTCAGTTCGTGTTTTTGGTGGTAAGTCTTGTAGAATTGGATTAATTGTGATTAATTTATTATTTCTGAAATTTGCTGTAAGAAGAAGAAATATGTATCTGTTTTAAGTATTTTTGGTTTTAGTGGATTGGTTGATAATTGAACTCGTTAATTAGATTTATTTACAGTAGGTTAACTGCGAAGGAATGTCCCAATTAGAGATTCTACAACCTTCACTTCCTAACCACTTAAGGATGATTTTCTGTTTTGAACCTTTAATCTAATTTATTTCATTATTTGTATTAGTTGTTCCATTTCTTTAATGTGAAGTATTTATTTTTTCTAGTTTAAGATTCATTTCTATTTTTGCATGATACGTTATTTAGTTTAAGATTCATTTCTAGTTCTCCGCCCACTTTTCCTAAACAAACTCAAAGAGTTTTCACCTTATGCATAAGGATGAGCAGTGTTTCTCTCATCTTAGCTGGGCTAGATTTCCCTCATTTAAATGAACAGTTAGCAAATATTGCATTGCGGCTTATGCGAGTTGATCATTATTATTTTAAGTATTTATTATTGATTCTTAATGTGTACCTAATTGTCCACATGTGGATTTTTAATGGGTACATAGTTGTACACATGTTGTTTGTTAATGTGTACACAGTTGTACACCTTTTGCTTGTTTATGTGTACATAATTGTACACATATTGATTTTTAATGCGCACATAGTGGTACACCATTGTGCTTTCGGTTCAATGATTCTCTTAGTGATTCACATAAAGTAGAATTTTTCTCCAAGAAAGAACATGACGAGTACATAAATCGAATCGCTTTATTGCATTTAAGTGTAACTTACTGATTTTCCTTCTCCCTCATTCACATGGTTTAGTAACTGAGTCAAGCAACTCCTTTGTTTCTCATTTCGGGTTAGTTTTAAAATTTTGCAGATGTGTGATCTGTTGTATGGAATACAAAACCGAGACATTTTGACCACTTTGCCGTGTAAGCATCTATATCATTCAAAATGTATCATGCAGTGGTTTAAGCTAAAGAAGGTGATTCAATTTCTGTTTTCTATCATCTAATCCTTGTCCCCATTTTATATTGGTTGTGATTTTCTTTTGCTTGTGAAATATTTAGATATTGTTTATGTATTACAGCTCTATGGGAAGCTCCACACGATTTGCGTATAACTAAACATTTGTAGGATTTGACGTTTGGAAATTAATTCATAGGGCATGATAATTTTAAAAATGCTTAAATGAAAAAGAACATAAAAAAGTAGGTTTCAAGATTGTTATGACTTGGCTTCTGTACAAATTAGTAAACTAAACAGTTGCAAATAGGTTTTCAGGCACTTGAATTTTGTGGTGAGATCCACTACAAATTTCATTTTTGAGTCAAGCTTGAATGGATGGTCCAAATATTTTATTAAGCCTAAAACTTGTAAGAGTGGAGACTTATCAAATGTTAGATAGACCACTAATCCAAGTTCTTATCTGGTTCTCTACAATCTACAAATACTTTAAACACTTGCTTTACTAATTGGTTTGGTAAATAGAATCCGGTCTAATCCGGTGAGGATTTAGCCCTACGGTTGATAATTTGTGTCTAATTGAAAAGAACATAACTTAATTGTTTAAGTATGATTCCCCTTGGTCTTGTCTCTCTTATTGCTTTCAACTTTATCTTTTAATTGTTTTGTTTATTTTCTTTGCTTTATACATCCCACAACACAATGACAATTTTTGATTTTGACGCTTGGAAATTAATTTGATTGCTCGAATTCTTGCTTTGTTAATTCTAATATCTTGTTTCGAATCTGTTCCAGTGCAGTTTTCCATGCTTTAAACAAAAAGAACAATCAAAAAAGGCTATGGAACCTTTGGATATTCTCAAGATTGTTACAAACACGGATGAAGGATAGTTATGCTTATCAAATTTGAATATACTCCTCTTCATCGTGTTTTCCTTCACTTTTTTTCCAAAAAGAGGAAGTGCCGTCCTAGAAACTCTATCATGTGAGTTGTGAACAACTGAAGATGATTGTGTTGAAAAGGACAAATTTGGAGACTTTTGATTTTTGGCCTTGAGTCAAGCACCTATTCAAAGAAATGGATGGTCCAAATATTTTATTAACAATGGGAAGTTATTCGACTTGTCCACAATATACAAGAGGTAAAGTAATTCCAAGAAATCTTTGTCTAATCAAATTTTAAATGTGCTTGACTAAATATCCACCATTGGAAACACTTACTTGCTTTACTAATTCAGTGTTGTGATTTTCTTTTGCTTGTGAAATATTTATTGTTTTCATATTGTTTATGTTGTTATTACAAAAGAGCTAAGTCGATCCTTTTTACATTTGTGTGGGTTTGAAGTTTAAGCATGTACATTAATTCATAGGGCATGATAATTTTAAAAATAATGGATTTAATCATTAAATGTTCTTCCTTCCTTGTAATTTATTATTTTTCTGGAAAGTTGGAAAAGTTTAAGGTTTACAGAAGGTGGTTCAATTTCTTTATAAAGGTTATGAAACTGAAGATTCTTATTATGTTTTCTATCATCTAATCCTTGTCCCCATTTTATATTGTGTGCAAACTTTGTTTTTGAATTATTAATGTGTACATGTATGTACACATCTTGATTATTTAGCGTACATAGTTGTACATATGTTTCTTTGTGCACCGGTTTGTTTGGTGCGTTTGGCAAGTCTTGGCGATACTTTTCTACCTTTGGGACACCTTATATAAGAGAACACTTAATATTTTTGAAAGGAATCATATAATCTTTTATTTTTGGAGTGAAGAAAAGCTAGGGTTTGGTGCGGATTGGGGATGAATTAAGTTCTACAATTTTTAAGTTATTATATAAATCTATTTTGAAGTTCTTCACAGGTGGCCAACTTGAAAACAAATGCTAGTAAACTTTGTTTTTGAATTATTAATGTGTACATGTATGTACACATTGTTGCATGAGGGTGTGGTTTTTTTGTTGGCTTGGCACTACGGAATAGAATTACAAATTAAGGGGAAAGGGGAATCGTGCGGTTTCATCCGCATATGGGCGTACATAAAATAGTTGTGGCAATGAAAACGAAACCAATTTTTTTGAAAAGCAATGCAGTTTTACATGTAGACAGCCGACTAAAATTACCGATATTATATACTCCCTCCGTACCACATATATAGGCGGAGGGACAAATTCTTTTAGATTAAGAAAATTGCATTGAATTCATCATTTTTCATGTTTTTTCTTGTTTTACCCTTTGTCTTATTACTAACACAATTTTCTATGTACAATAAATAAGGGTATTTGTGAGAAAATTCATCTTGAAAATAGGACTCCGCCTATCTATTGGTACAAAGAAAAATAAAAATTCCGCATATATAATAGGTACGGAGGGAGTATGTAGCATGTACACTTTGGCTTTAGCACTTTGCTTGCGGTAAGTGGACATTCATGTTCTAATAAGAAAATGATGTGGAATGTCCACTATGGTTTTTCCTTTGAATATATGTGGTTAGCTAATGTGTTCCTTATAGCATCCCCGAAACTATGCAGTTAGTATAACTGTTTGAATTATACTCTGTCTTAAATTTAGATATCTACATATACATATCTCATTGTACGTGAATTGGAACTCTTAGCGACTTAGGGGGTCGAGCTTATTTATCCAAACGTTCTTCTTAGCTATAATTTCTTGTGCTGATTGAACCATATCTATGTTGCAGAAAAGAAATGAGTGGAATGATACTAGAACTTTCATCTATAATGCATGAGTAAGTGAATAGGCGGTAAGATGATTTGTTGCTATTATTATTAGTCTTGTTAATGTGTAAATAGTTGTACACCTATTGAGTACATAGTTGAACACCTTCTGATAATTAATTTGTTCATAGTTATACACCCGTCGGTTATTAACATGTATATAGTTGTACTCATGTTGATTATTAATGGTATTATACCCTATACCCCTGCTACAATACCCTTCATCCCATCACATTAACTATTGAAGAGAAGCTTAATGTACTGGAAAAGCATTACTTCATTATTTTACTCTATTTGTTATACCTACTTTCCAAAAAAATTGATCAAGTACATAGTGCATCTATTTTTCATTGGTGCACCAGTGTATTTTCCATTAAAAAGTATGTTTATATGTGGTTATGAAGGATCGACTTTAGGTATGTTTCGCAGGGGTGAACATAATGGTGCACTAATGTAATTCTCATGAAAAAGTAGGTTTGTGTGGGTTATGAATGATCGATTTTATGCATATTTTTTTATAGGTGTGTACAAAGCGGGGCATGTGAAAAAATGACTACATAAACTTGTGTAAATCTTGTGCATGTTTACTTTTTTTGTACACATTAGATAGGATAAAGAAAATTAATTTTGCAGGCTTCGGGAAGAGCGTTACAGATGCTTAGGTGGATGATTCAAGTTGTATGTGGTGTCCAAACTGGTGCAACTTGTCTTGTCTCGTCTTTGGATTATATAGTGTACATGTTTGTAGATGTGTACATGTTTGTACACCAATGTAAACTAAGAATTAAAACAAAATGAGAATTATATAGTCATATGGGTACTCCTTTTGTAGCTCTCCGAAACAACTTTTCGAATATATGAAGTTTGCGAATTTTGGACAAGCGGTTCAAAAGATAAATTGTTTTTTAAATATTTTTATATTATTTAAAATTGCTGACATCATCATGAGTCATTTTGAACTAAAATGCAAATAATTGGACTAAATTGTAAATCAGGAAGGTTATTTGTGTATTTTCCATATTTTAAATAATTTTGGACTAAAGTGTACCTAGTTAACTCGGAATGGACTAAGTCATATTTTTTGACGCGTTTTTGGACTAAACCGTTTTTTTCCCATGTATAAAACCCGAACTCAATAGACGAGTACTGCAACTTAATTTACAGAAAAGAGGTTTTCAGTATAAGCATAAAACCCGGACCCGAAGGTTGAATCTTTGCAAGTCATATGAGGAATCAAGAATTTTTGGACTCCATTTATTTCACACTTCCTACTGCTAAAACTCTTCTTCTTCCAATTGTAATAATAAAGAGACAGATCGTATGAGTGTCTTATGATTAAGAGGTCTGTTCCTGGAATGGGTCGAATAAACTCAGGAATTCCTGGTTGCCAGTCAAAAGGCGGCAGTGAGAAGGTCTCTTCCATCCAACAGTCATTGCCAATACTAGTAGTAGACATTGCGTCTTGGGCATCATCGGTGCACAGTATGCACATCTTCAACGATGTGATGATGTTGTTCGAGTAAGTATCAGAGCAATCATCACGAGACTTTATCTTCTTAGCTAACAGGGCCAAACGACCATCCAATTCCATCAAGTCGGTCTTATAAGGGTAACGAACATCGTCCATGATGAAACTAGGAAGTTGTATTGTTCTAAACTTTTCAGACCCAACGTTAAATTCCACAGTACAGGGTTCATGGTCCTTCTTGAAGCCAAGGCCACGATTCAACTAATAGATAGAACCATTTGCATAACCAGAGCTAGTAAAATTGGTCGGACTGGCCGGTGGAACATCATCTATATTCCTCCATGAATTGTTTTGTCTACCCACAGTCAAGACCTCACAAGGGAATTCAAAACGAACGGAGGGTCCAGTCTTTATACGTTTACTCCAAAGTGCAATCACTTTGTGTTCCTTGGTTGCAGGATCATATCCAAATTGAAACCAACCAAGATTTTCCAATTGTATATCATCCAGAAAACGAACATTCCCTTCTGGTTGTGGATGTTGTTGTTTTATCATCGATGTGATCCAAGGTGTTTTTTCTCTGGTGCTAGGGTTATATATGCGAACAGAACAAGCTCGTGTGTTGACGAAACAAAATATACCGTTGGCCAGATAGATCTGATTGGCGTAGTCACATCTTTCTGATGTTGCAAGATTAAATTGCCTCTGACAGGTTACTTCTCCTCCTTCCAATGTGACTTCAGAAGGTAGTCGCAGGTCTGTAGACAAGAAATAACGCTCCCAAGTTCGTGCAATACGGGCATTCAGAATAAGAGCTGGACGTGTTTTTGATCGTTTAAAGTGCAAGTCGATGAATACCGATCTTTTTTAATTATGGATAGCCAATGTTTGCACACACACTTGAACCTCATGAGTGACTTCACATGTAGTCTGCTTAATACCTCTAAAAGTATATCACCACCTCTAAAACAACCACTACTAGTACTGGAATCATGATGAAAGGTTGTACCAAAAATACTAGATTGGTTCATGTCTTCTTCCACTGATGGTTTCCCCTTTGCTCCTTCTTATGTCTTGGTTATAGGGCAGTGTGCATATAAATTACTTCTCTATGCACACACATTTATAAACCAAACCAACCTAGGAAAGGAATCTGAAATTCACTACCTTCTAAACCGAGTTCCCCTTCGGATTCACGCTTACACCTTTGTCAATTTTCTTGTTAAAATTTCTGGGAAGGTCTTTCCATAAATATCAGATTATAAGGACAAAAAAGGAAAAGTAAATATTTGGTCCCAGAAATTAAAATTATAGAAGGTTTTTTTTTTTTTTTGAAGCATGAATTTTGTTAAACTACTAGTGGGTTATTACACAAGGGTATATATACCCCAAGATTCATCAGTTACAATAAGATATTGAAGGAAATAGGAGTCTTTGAACCGGAGTTGCATCGCGGAAGGATGTTGGAGTCGAAAGTTAGAAGGCCTTCGGTCAATGCTTTCCACAAGAAAAGCTGTATTTTTGATGGACATGACGGTGCCCACAAGAACTTAGTTGGCGGAAAAGGTGTTCGATGCAATTGATACATATTGCAATTTCGATACATCATTTTAATAATTGACCAAAATAAAAAGTCTTTATTTTAATAATTAAATTTGTTTTTTTTGAGGAAAGTAGTTTCTTTAATTGTAAATCGGTAATTACACCGACGAAGCAAGCAAGCAAGCAACAAGCTGCGACGTAAGCCCTTTTGGATTGCAAATCCAATCCAGTTAAAAACAAACTCTCTCAAACCGGGAGTCATGACATTATTGTGCATGACTCTCTAGACTCTTTTAAGGAGTCCAACCGCCTCTGGAGCGAAAAACCAAATGTATCAAAAAGCGAAGGGAATAAAAACATGTCCATTATCATGACACGTTTTCTCATGTTTCGCTATCTTACCTGAGGCAGCCCTCAGTGTTGCTTATCCGACTGTAATTGTACCATGTCTTATGCCTACAAACGGAGAAACCCCAGTGAGGTCAATAAATGTGTGTTTCCCGTTATCCCACCCAAAAATAAGAACATCCCGAGTGTTGATTTCCCTTCAAGTTAATCTGTCAAAAAGTTGACAGCCGCTTCCTTCTTTATTGAAATACCGGCTCTCCATAATTAATACATCATACAAAGTATCCCTCACATGATCATGTCCATTTTTAATTCCAGGGTCTACCTTGGAATGAACTGCATGTTCTCCATAGGCGTCCAAACACCCCGTAATACAAGCAGGACAATGCGTATCCGATGGGTATAAAGGGATCATCAACCTATATTTAAGAATGACACGATTTTCCAAGGGTGACATCTTTTGTCCAAGGCCTTCAATCTGAATAGCGAGGAGGAAATCTTGGGCACGCACTGCCTGAAGGCAACCGAAAACTGCTTTCTGTCTATCTGACAACTCGTAAAATCTGTCTATGTCTTTACTTACTTTTCCAAAAAAAAAATACTCGCCGAAGTACTTTGGGCTTTTGTGGGAACGATATTTTTATTGGTAAAGTTGCTAAAGTCAAAATCAGGGAGAGATACTTGCAATGTATTCTGGTATTGTTAGTACCTAAAAATTAATTTCAGGTAAAATAAATGAACCGCTGTGGTACTTTCTTTTTAGGTTCGAAAATCAAAATCGAATAGGACAAGCGTAACGTAGCCGTTCCGTCTTGCTTAAGTCACGATAGAGAGGAAGATGGGTTGATCTTAGGGGAGTGAAGTAGAAAAGTTTGAGAAATTGACAATGTTATTGAATTGTGTGTGTTGGGTATTGAAAACTAGGAAGAATACGGAGCTTTTTGGGTATGAAAGCTTGTTCTGTCTTATAAATAGGCTAAGTAGCCTATTTATAGTAGTTTTAGAATACGCAGTGCCAATCTCATAAGTTGTGGAAGTCGTGGGTTATGGAGTGATGGAGACGGTGGGATAATGCGAGATAATTTAGGGAAGTTTTTGGAAAAAACCCTTTTATATTGCACCCACTATCTCTCCTAACTGCCGTGACCGTGCCACTACTCTAACTTTTCACATGGGGTGTTTCCACGCCGCATGTTGTCGTAGACACCAGACCAATACCCCATGAAGAATCCCGCATGTGATGTATTTTTATGTTTCTTAAGTGTTTTTGATGGATCATAGATCTCATATTACTTAGGCTAAATCGTAGCCGTTAATATGCTATATGGACGTGTTAGATTGAAGTTGTTGTGAAAACAACTTAGCCAGAGCCATCCATGGAATTAGGGCGTGCTCATGCCTTGTTGTGGCATATGAAAATATCTTAGCGTGTTGGCGGCTAGTTAATGCGCTATGACACCCGTGGCCATCCTTGCGCCTGTGGTTATTCCCATGTTATGGCTTGCCATAATTCCTTTAATGTGGCCATGGCACCAATTGCATAAAGCGCCACCATGCCGCGGCCATGCCACGCACGCTAATTAGGGTTTCGATATGCCAAACCCTAATTTAGCTAAAGTTGCCACGCCAACTAAGTCAAGTAATTCTCCTAAGGCCTTAAAGTTTAATGTAACAACAGGGCCAATGTTGCCTGAGCAATATTTGGGTCTAACACCAATATGCCAAAATAGCTACCATGGCTACGCCAGGCGCCACTATGCCTATGGCATGCCGCTATATGCCACTACGCCATTAGCATGTGCCAATAACGCCATTGTGCTACCATCAGACGCCAACAGAATGTGGCCATAATCAATGGCCATCCTTTCTCATGAGTTGCGATCTCAACCAACCAAATTTGACGCAGAACTGACAGACCTGTGGCAGGTTTTGGGCGACCAACCAAGACAAGCCAAATAACATCACGTGCTATTCTCATGTGGAAAGTCTCCTGACTTTGACTTGCCACACATAACAATCTTCTACACGTTTTCCACGAAAACACTTGAGACATCAAACATGTCACAAACTGGGGGATGCTCATCAGGGTATTGGTCTAGCGGTTTATAGCGTGCGGCGTGCAACACGCCCATTATAAGAAAGTGTCAGAAAGCAGGGCAGTTAGTGGCGGTAAGAAGTAGTGGGTGTAAACTAACCAGTTTCCTACATGTTGGGAACGTGGTCTCTGCATTTACACATAATCCCACTTCTCCATTAGTCAATCACTCCCACTTTCTGCGAGATCAGGGTGCGTTCAATATGACTTGTATAAATAGATTTTACCTATTCCCATAAAACAAGTTTTGGGGAGAACAACATGTACTGTACTCAGTACAATTTGGGAATCAAGAGTTAATGAATTCAAATCTAAGTTCCTAATGAACACATCTACTAAACTAATCTGCAGGAATTTTCTCATTAATGAAAATAGAGAAGAGGTTCTTACACATTTAAGGAAGTGAAGACCTAACAACAACGATCAGATAGTCGACACATGTCACTATCTGATCGGTCAACACTCAATACAAGAATGACCAATGACTAACAGCTTATAAGAGCACCCACTCAATTAATAAAGGCAGACCCTAGTACTCCATAAGGCTAAAGGACTATGACATTGCATACTGCTGGAAATTATCCTTATCCTCAAGGATAAAGTTGCGAAAGTGTGACTTAATGGTAGCAACATCCTCCCAAGTAGCCTCTGTTGAGGGGTGAATTTCAGTTTAGGTTCTACCCGTCCTAGCTACTACACATGACCTCACAACTCCAATAATAGTAAGAGAGAGAGAGTTGTCTTTCCATTGTACCTTGTCCTTTCTTTTATAGGCTTTCATAAAAGCCCCTCTTTTTACTACTTCATGACACATGTCCTAATACCTCTTAATTACCCTTAATGCCATCCTTTAACATAACCCCTTCCTTCTTCATTAATTTCTCCTTTATCCTCTCATCTTTCATGGGTATCTTCTATTTGGACTTGGGTTTAGTCCCCAAGTCCTACATCTTAACCCAAGTTCACCTCTATTCCTAGGGGCATCTCCAACTCATTAAGGGGTATTATTTTTCACGTATAAACATTAGTCCCCTGGATATTGGGTCGATTATCAGATGATCCAATAAATAAATCTTTTCGTACTCCTATGTACCGCGTGTCATTGAGAGCAGGACAATTGTCGGAGCATTTATGGCGTTTTCTCCTTTATATAGCAGCACCAATCTTCCAGACTGGTCAATTTTAGTCCTTAATCATTTTTGTTTTCTTGTCAAGCGCTTTACGTAGATGGCTCACTCCCTTCACGGGTACGCGTTAACTCTGGTGCCAGTCCCCGCGTTAGTCTCGATGTTCAAGAAATTGGAACTGACGCACCTGCTACTGGTGGAGGCCGAGGTTGAGGTGTGTAGGATTCAAATATCGCACAACATATTTTCTTAGCGTGCGATATTCAATTATTTCCTTAACTTGCGAGAATGTAGCAGAGCTTGCGAGAATGATTGAGAGAGAGAGCCTACGAAATTATAAAGTGAGCCTGCGAAATTATAAAGAGAGTCTGAGAGAACGTAGCATGGGATCCGAAAATGAAGGGGAATATGAGCTGTACTCCACTATGTATGAGCTGTCATCCACTATGTAAACACCTATATAAATAGGAGAGCAGGAGAGAGAAAGGGTGGATGGACACAATTTTGTAAGAGAGAGAAGATACACAATTAGGAGAGAGAGACTTTATTTTCTTTATTATCTTCTTCCCCAAAAACTAGATCTAGAGTTCTATCAAATATCCATTTAATGGAGATTCTAAATGTAATATTAATGTAACCTCAACAATCATAGTGAAGAACCATGGATGTAGATCACATTGATCGAACCATGTAAAAAATCCTTGTGTCCATTTTATAATTTTAGCACTTAAATCTTTATTTTGATTATGAAATAGATTTAGATCTAGAAAATATTATAAGGGGTGTGTTGTGGGATTTTCTGCAACTACATTTTGGCACTAGAAACAGGGATGAGTAAAGGATTTATCCTTCCTGTAACTTGTTGGTTCAAGAAGATTCGGTGTTGATATTTAATTTCTATGGATACTTGAAGTCATCAACTGTGTAGTGTGTATATTTTTCTAGATCTATAAAGTTTAGGTTCAAAAATGGAAATTTCATGGAAGAAATTACACTTTCAGAGAAGAAAACCAAAGTTTCAATAGAAGATTTCCATATTCAGGAGAAAAGGCAAGAAGCAAATTGTTAAAAGAAATTAAGGAAGGACGAAGAGAAGATAAGAGGCGAGATCTTGCAATTCTTATCACAAATGAAATTCGCACGAGATGGTTCAAAGTGAGCGCACAAACAATAGGTCATGGGTTCGAATTCGCAGAGATATATAGTTTTCATTTTATTATCATCTTCAGTGGCGAATAAGAGAATAAGGAAAAAAGTTATGAGTTAATTTCGCGAGAGAAGTTCTTGAACAGTTGGTCAGAGAGAACAACATGTGTGTTTGTGGTCGCAAGTTTGAATTACCTGCGAGCATAGTTTTCTTCTTTTTACGAGAGGAAAAAAAAAAATGAATAATTTCGCAAAGTTGTTTCATAATTTCGCAAACAAGAGGCGGACAGAGTTGGTCACCTGCGAAGTTAATGAGTTCATGGTCGTGTGTTCAAATCCCAACGAATGTGTATTTTTCGCATGGATATTTCGCAAGAGTATTTCTCACAGAAGAAAGTTTATGATTATTTCGCACAGAAATTTCGCAAAGGAGGGTTGGCACATATGGTTCATTTGATTCGATGCGTGAAGAAGGACGTAGGTTCAATTCCCACCTCCTGCGAATTTTTCGCACATTTTACATATTTTTGGGTTGCTACCAGCGAAGAGCAAATCAAGTTTTAACAATTGTGCGATAATTTCGCACAAGAGAATGCACAGATTGGTCAAGAGCATGAATGCAAGCGGCGGATCGCGGGATCAATTCTTGCTTCTCGCACATTTATTTTTGTTATGCGAAATTTCGCACGGACTATGATTATTTCGCAAAGAAGAAAGTTGATGATTATCTCGCAAATTAATTTCGCAAGAGAGGGTTAGAACAGTTGGTATGGTGCGAGAATATGCAAGAGGCAGGTCAAGGGTTCAAATCTCATTTCTCACACTTCTTTTTGCTACGCGATAATTACATTTCTTTGAGCGACGTTTATACATTTCAAGGATGCCAGTTTCATAAGCAAATCATATACTTCGCAAGAGATGACAGCAACAACAAACCACAAAATCTAAGTACCACTTTCCTTGAACATTTTACTTACAACAAATAAAAGATTTTTGATTTGATTTACAAAACGCGATACAATCGCAGAATTACAAAGATTTCAGAACTACAAAGATTTCACGATTACAATGATTTGAGAAAAATCTCGCAGATATTACAAAAGAGACCGAGAAAAATCTCGCACAGATCAATTTATATATTTCCCTTAAATATTTGCTTTGTCTCAAATGAGAATGATATCTAACATGGAGAGTAGTAGGAGGCAAAATAAGACCTTCCATCAATAGGCTGCATAAGACCTCATTAGCATCATTTCCATGAAAGATGTTTATGGGATGAGACGAAACAAGTTATACAAAGGAAATCAAAACAAAGAAAAACGATTTGAACTTGCAATTAAATGAATATTTTTGATAAAAGAAATGTTGAATACTAATCTAAATTCTTATTTGCATTACATCATTGCATGAGGCAGAGAACGTGGAGTAATAATTTCGCAATACTTCTCAAAGGATACTTCATACTTCTTATATATTTCGAGGATTGAGTACTTCTTATACTTCTTCAAGGATACTTCATACTTCTTATACTTCAAGGATATTTCATACTTCTTATACTTCAAGGGTTGATACTTCTTATTTATTTCGCAAAGCTTCGGAACTCCGTAAAAGAATAGAGGCAAGTACGTACTTTTCAAGAAAAGTATTCTTTCGCGTAGTTCCTTCATCAACAAAGATCAAAGACTACTACAACAACGGATTTTTTCTTAAAGATCGCTCTTCAAGCAATATTCAAGAAAAAGAGGCAAGATGTAGGATTCAAATATCGCACAACTGATAGGGTGTAGAATACATCCTATTTATTATCTATTGTTTATGCTTTCTCTGCTATTTTCTTTGTAATAAATTATGTATTTTACGCTTGTTTTGAGTTTTATAGCTACTATGGAGTCACACGGAGGAAAAGGAGAAGAAATCACCATATTTTAGCAAAAGGGTAAAATTGTCATTTCACCAAGGAGGGAATACTATATGGAGCCCAGCCAAGGTTAAGGGGAGGTAAAAGAGGTGTCCCTTATCCAAAAGAAGGGAGTGAGAATAGCACAATTGGGGTGTACTTATGGTGGGTGTTTGAATCCACCCACACCCTAAACTCGACCCATACCCAAGCCCACATGTCTGAATCCACCCATACCCTAACCTAAGCCCACCATCCATACCTGCTCCATACCCTAACCGAAGCTTTGATCCATCGACCCGACCGGATCAGTGTAATTATAACTTTGACCTAAAATTGAGAATTGATTTCTCAATCATTTGAAAGAAAAGAGAGCGACCATTCTTTGTTGGCTAAACCGAGAGATGGAAGTGAGAATCGACCTGAGATGAACTCGCTGCTGTTAGTTGATGAGAGATGCATCCGAAATCGAGAGAAATTCATGGGATCGATTGCTGCTGACAGAGATCGATGTAGGTGAGGAGAAATCAGCCGGAGTTTGAATGAAACAGAAAAGGGTTCGAAGTTGGAGATGGGTCTAGATCTGGTGAGTTCGAGTTGGTAATACAGGATAAATGCTGTGGACTATAGAGACTTGTTGTTGGTGGTGTTGTCAATCTAAGAAATCAGACGCAAGTGTTGATGATTTGTGGTATTCTTGTTGTTGAGTGAGATTAAACTCGGGGTGATAAGAGATGGATTGGGTTTGAGTCTAATGGCGAGAAATTGTGAGAAGAGAGACGAGGGAAACATTGGGTTGAAACGGTAGAAATTGGAGGTCGAATTGATGACATATGGGTCGGTGAAGCTTGAATTGAGATAGAGAAGATGTTGCGGTTGAATGCTTTGATGAGTTAATGGTGCGGTGGGCTAATTGAAGTTGATGTCTTGGTTGTGAATCGATTATGCTTTGTTTAGAAGAGATGGTAATGCAGGTTGAGATGGGAATGGAGCCCAGTGGCTGAGGAGTGCAGGATGGCATTACAGGGAGCTGCTGTTGTTGTTGATCTTGGGATGGATTATCGGGGAGTTGTGGTTCTGGTGGCAGGACAAGGTGCTTATGAAGATGGTGTATGGAACTGCGGGTGATGTGCTGCAGTTTGTGAAGGTTGAGTACGTATGTGAAGTCAAAGAAGCTTGTGGTGTTCAATGGCCTGAGATGAGCTGTGAAAGCTAAAGGATGCAGCTGGTTGTGGAGTTAGTCAGTGAGATGGTTTGTAGCTTGCTGATTGCAGGTTGGCTTTGAGCCGTGACTTTGATTGCAATGCAGGATTGAATGAGTGCAATGGAGTTGCTGCCGCAAATGATGTTGCTTGCAACTGAAATGGAGAAACAAGATTGACAAGGTTATGGCCTGAGCTGTTGTTTGATGCCATTGTCGAAGCTCGTGTTGGAATAATGGATATGGAGACTTTCGAGAAGGGGCTGCTGTTGGAGCTGTGGGCTGCGAAGGAGTTTACAAGCAAAACAAGCTCAAGATGGAATTGGTGGATTGTGTTGGAGCTGTGCAGAACTATGTGATACTTGAGGTTGTAGTTAAGCTTTATCTGGTACTAATGGCAGAGGCTCAGGCAAGAGAATTGCAATTGCAGGTGATATGGATATGTATGAGCTGAATGGCGGTGATGTTGCAGTTGCCAAGGGATGATGATGTTGGTGGTTGCGAGTTGATTTGGCTCAGAATGAGGCATTACAGGTTATGCAATGGAGATACAGGGAAGGAGTAATGGAACTATTGATTGTAGTGGATTGGTTGTTTGGGATTTTAGATGAATGCTTAGGGTATTGAGGCTGCATCTGGATGAAGAGAAGAAAGCTGGCTGTGAAGAAATTAGGGCCATTATGGCGTGGATTGATCTTCTACACAAGCTGCAAAATGCACGACCAAGATGGCTTGTGCAACTTTGGCCTAGTAACCTGATCAGCCACTGACTCGGTTGAGTTAGATGGCTAACTCCGGTGACTCGGACTTTGACCGGTCAGCCAATCAATGACCGTTAGTCAACGATTAAGTATAACGGAATCTTGACAGAATATTCCATCGGCGGAGGAGTATTTTCGGGCGGCCGACGGCGACTATTAAACCACAATCCCGGTTTTAAGGCGAGCAAAAATTCCAGAATTTTCTATGGACTTCTCTCATGGGTGTGAAGACTTGGACTAGGAATTGGATGGAGAGGTGGGCTCAAATTTGGAAAGAGAAGATGAAGAGTTGAGAAAGACTTGAATTTGGAAATTGAATGGCTAAAGGAAAAGGATTCTATTCCTTGGAAGATTTGGAGAATATTGAAGCCTATAAATAGAGAAGTTTTCTACATCTTTTACATACACCTCTCTACACACACCTCTCTACACACACCTCTACACACACAACAATTCTCTCTTCTTTATTCTTTGTGTGAACTCCTTAACATGAGTAGCTAATTTTATTATTGATTGAGGATGAATTCCTAGTTCTTAATATATGTTTTGAGTATTGTTTCAATTCTATCTTGAGATTTTTCACATGATTATCGATTGTTTTTACTAATAGGAATGTTTATTCATTCATGATTGATTGATAGATTGTTTGGAGTGCACGCTAAATTGATTTGTTAATTGATCTATATCTAGTATAAGTTAGGGAATACGTAATCGTTCTCGACACTTTACATAAGTAGAAAACACGAGACCTTGCGGAGGGATTCCGTGGAGTGATTGTGTGTAAAAACAACGCTAGAAAGTGGACCAAGCGAACCGAGTTTAACTACTAGTACTAAACCTAAATTCATAGATCTTAATGCATTCGGGGAATTACATCTTGTAAGCGAACCTCAGGGTGGTTCTTTTGAATAGAATCTGATAACTAAGCGGACCTGTTACTCAGTGAAATTAGGGATTTTGGGGCTAGCTAAGCGGACCTGCTATCCTACGGTTGGTGATAATGTGTGACTAATAACAAGTAGAAAAGAACATAACTTTAATCATTGTTTTGCAACGAAGAAGGATTCCTTGGTCTTGTCTCTCTTATTGCTTTCAACTTTATCTTTTAATTGCTTTGTTTATTTTCTTTTGCTTTTTACACCCCCTTTTGTGACAATTTTTACAACTAGAATCTCTTGCTCCTCGTGGGAACGAACTTGACTTCCATTATATTATTTTTAATTGAATGGAAATATTAATTAATTTGATTGCACCTACGACACGCATCAAATTTTGGCGCCCATTATAGGGAGCAACGGATGATTTTAGTTGTTTTTATTTTTCTTTTTGCTTTATTCTTGCTTTGTTGGATTCTATTCCGTATCTAACTTGGTTTTTGAAAATCTTATTTCAGGTATCGGTTTTCCATGTATGGTGGACAAGAGCAAGCATATTACAACAATCAATACGGTTTTCAACCTCAACATTATGGCAACTTCCAACCATCCTTAGGATACAATCAAAACCAATCTTTTGGCTATGATCAAATTCTACGAGAACATTATGGATATTCTCATACATATCAACAACCTTATGGCGGGTATGTAAGTGGACAATCACAAGGATGGGAGGATAGTTTTGTTTATGATCGAGAAATTCTCTAGTTTTGCGGATAAGATGTACGCCATGATTGGGGATCTTCAACAAAAGTTGCAAGAATCACATCGAGAAATTCAAAGGAATTCGGAGAAATTATACGAACAAATTAACCAACCTTTGGAGACTTTTGATGACGCTAGTGTAGATTACTCGAGCCTTGATCTTAATAATGATCAATCACCTATTCAAAAGAAAGAGCTTGAGGAAGATGCATTTATTGCTTGGAAAAAATTTCTTAGGGAAAGATATGAGTCAGCGGAAGTGTATGAACGTTGCAACAATGAGGAAGTTATTCCAACTCCGGATCATAATAAAGATCCTTCACCTATTCAAAAGGAGGAGTTTGGATATCACTTACCTATTGTTGTAAACGAGTAACACCCTCACAAGAAGATCTTACAATTTATACCGAGGAAGATTATATGAGGGAAGAATGGCCCGATTCCGATGATGAGAATGTTGAAGAGATGATGCTCGTTAATGAAACCGATTTGATTGATTTTGTGGAAGACCCAATTGAACTTGCCAATGATTTTAATGATGCCAAGACTTTGGTTAAGGTAGAAAACGACGAAGAATGGTTGCAAGGTTTAATAGAGGACCACGATATACAAGAGGTAAGTAATTCACTCGAATTTTTTAAGGATGAAGAGGATTCTATAATACAAGAAATTGTGCACGGTTTGTCTAACCCTTTGCATATTGATTCTTCTCCTTTACCTCTTATTGGTTTGAATGTATGTGCTTGAAAGTATTTTTGGATGATTTTGTTTCTAGATATCCACCATTGGAAACACTTGATGCTAACACTATGCAGGTTTGCCAAGAGGAATACATGGAAGTTCCCAAATTCTATGTTCTTTATACACTTCCGAGTGTGGACGAGAATAAGTGTGAGGGAAATTTCTATCGAGCGATAATTTCACTATTGTTTTCTTGTGCTAATATTTGTATGGAGTTATTGTTTGCAAAACAGGTATTATGGGTAGATCCTCAAATTTTTAGATTGTTAGTATATGGGGAATGAAACTTGCAAGAGCTAAGTCGGGCCGTCGACTTTAAAACAAGCGCTTAATGGGAGGCAACCCATAGGTTTTGTATTCCTTTTGCTTTTTGTTATTTTTTTTTATTTCTTTTTCTTGTTTCATATCATGTTAAAATTTCCCACCTTGACTTTACTAGGAGGATTCAATTACATTGAGGACAATGTAAGGTTTAAGTGTGGGGGAGTGGTTAAGCATGTATTTTAAAAAAAATTTAAAAATTTAAAAAAAAAAAAAAAAAGTTTTTACCTAAAACTTCAACTTTTAGAGATTTTAGAGTCCCTAGCATACTTCTAGGTATGTTTACATAGAGATTTTGACCGATATAATTGAACTTGGAAATGTTAGAGAACTACATTCGGATTTCTTGCTTGTTTGAGTGTTAAATAATGGATTTAATCATGCCGGTGATGCGAATTTGGTGCGGGGAGAAATGCGTTATTAGAGTTGCTGATCAATCATTAGTGGAGACTACCCGTATTCATATCATGTGAGGCACCGACCAGAAATTTTTCCGTCTACTAAAGAGCTTTCTTTTGAGTGTGTGTCACCGTAAGTAAATTCCGGGTAGAATGGTGAGCTACCCAACCTTCCACCAATAGAAGCACTACTCTTTGATCTCTTGAGTGCTAATTTTGTCAATCATGAGGGTGACGTCCATGGATGAAAGCTTCCTTCTTGTAGTTCGATTTGCAGTTAGCACCATTTTCTCTCTCGACAACAACGGATCCATAGAAACACATTCATCATCAACAAGGAGCGACATCAAAATCTACAAGGAAAGTTGGAAAAGTTTAAGGTTTACAAGCAACAAAACGAGAAAAAGAGCAAATTTCAAACTCAAGTAAAGCAACATACAAATGAGCGGATTTTACATATTTGTTGAGGACTTACAATATAATGAGGTAATTTTATATCCAAGTATAAAGACTTATTCATAAAAGCGAAGAAAATTAAAAGGTGAGAATTTTTGAAAGTTTATGATTTCAAGACGATACAAGTTGTGAAGAATCAAGTGGTAAAATACTTCTTCCACGGCCATGGTTTATTTTGTATTTAGTTAAAAAAAAAAAAAAAATTTGAAAAAAGAAAAGAAAAGGAAAGAAAAAAGAAAAAAAAAAAAAAGAAAAAACAAGAGAAATATTTGTTCTTATTTTTATTTAATGAGCCGTGGGAAGGAAAATTTATAAGGAGGTTTCAAGCGACAAGGATTTAAGGTAAAAAGGTTACAAATTGTCAAGGATTTATGAAATTCGAGGGTTTATCATCAATAGTTGAAACCGAAGACGAAGGAGATCAAGACGAGGAGCGGAAGACGTTTCTATTGGATGCCGTGAGAGTGGTGTTACCATAATTGGCGATCGGATGTGAAGGTGAGTAAGTAATCCCATCCTCGATAATAATGGTTGATTTCCTTTCGTAGAGATCGTTAGAAAAATGGTTTTTTTCAAAATATTAAAAGATGTGGGTTTTTAAAAAATATTTCGGAAGTTATCCTTCCCACCATTCAACGTGTTGCAGGAATTCTCTCTTCATTCCTACCTGCACACATGTGAGAACCATAAAAAGCCGTCTTTTTGAGTGCAATTATCATAAAATCCTTTTTGGTGAGGCGAAGTCGAGGCGAAATGCTTATTGATCGTTTCTCAAACACGCGTTCTCTCATTATGGTGTGGTTATTTCTCACTCAACATTTAAGAATGAGAATATGTTCTTTAGTATTTCTAACTTCTTATTACTAGCATGCGAAACTCTATGTCCTCATAACTCTTTGGATGCTTGTGACGCCTTGGAACGCTTTGAAGTTGTGAGTTTTTAGTTTGATTTGCTCGAGGACTAGCAAAGTCTAAGTGTGGGGGAATTTGATAGGGTGTAGAATACATCCTATTTATTATCTATTGTTTATGCTTTCTCTGCTATTTTCCTGTAAATTATGTATTTTACGCTTGTTTTGAGTTTTATAGCTACTATGGAGTCACACGGAGGAAAAGGAGAAGAAATCACCATATTTTAGCAAAAGGGTAAAATTGTCATTTCACCAAGGAGGGAATACTATATGGAGCCCAGCCAAGGTTAAGGGGAGGTCAAAGAGGTGTCCCTTATCCAAAAGAAGGGAGTGAGAATAGCACAATTGGGGTGTACTTATGGTGGGTGTTTGAATCCACCCACACCCTAAACTCGACCCATACCCAAGCCCACATGTCCGAATCCACCCATACCCTAACCTAAGCCCACCATCCATACCCTCGTGCTCCATACCCTAACCGAAGCTTTGATCCATCGACCCGAGGCCGGATCCGTGTAATTATAACTTTGACCTAAAATTGAGAATTGATTTCTCAATCATTTGAAAGAAAAGAGAGAGCGACCATTCTTTGTTGGCTAAACCGAGATGGAAGTGAGAATCGACACGAGATGAACTTCATTACATTGTTAGTTGATGAGAGATGCATCCGAAATCGAGAGAAATTCATGGGATCGATTGCTGCTGACAGAGATCGATGTAGGTGAGGAGAAATCAGCTGGAGTTTGAATGAAATAGAAAAGGGTTCGAAGTTGGAGATGGGTCTAGATCTGGTGAGTTCGAGTTGGTAATACAGGATAAATGCTGTGGACTATAGAGACTTGTTGGTGGTGGTGTTGTCAATCTAAGAAATCAGACGCAAGTGTTGATGATTTGTGGTATTGCTGTTGTTGAGTGAGATTAAACTCAGGGTGATAAGAGATGGATTGGGTTTGAGTCTAATGGCAGAAATTGTGAGAAGAGAGACAGGGAAACATTGGGTTGAAACTGGTAGAAATTGGAGGTCGAATTGATGACATATGGGTCGATGAAGCTTGAATTGAGATAGAGAAGATGTTGCGGTTGAATCTTGATGAGTTAATGGTGCAAAACAATAATTGAAGTTGATGTACTGGTTGTGAATCGATTATGCTTTGTTTAGAAGAGATGGTAATGCAGGTTGAGATGGGAATGGAGCTGGTGGCTGAGGAGTGCAGGATGGCATTACAGGGAGCTGCTGTTGTTGTTGATCTTGGGATGGATTATCAGGGAGTTGTGGTTCTGGTGGCAGGACAAGGTGCTTATGGAGATGGTGTATGGAACTGCAGGTGATGTGCTCTGGTTTGTGAAGGTTGAGTCTGTATGTGAAGTCAAGGAAACTGTGGTGTTCAATGGCCTGAGATGAGCTGTGAAAGCTAAAGGATGCAGCTGGTTGTGGAGTTAGTCAGTGAGATGGTTTGTAGCTTGCTGATTGCAGGTTGGCTTTGAGCCGTGACTTTGATTGCAATGCAGGATTGAATGAGTGCAATGGAGTTGCTTTATGCAAATGATGTTGCTTGCAATCGAAATGGAGAAACAAGATTGACAAGGTTATGGCCTGAGCTGTTGTTTGATGCCATTGTCGAAGCTCGTGTTGGAATAATGGATATGGAGACTTTCGAGAAGGGGCTGCTGTTGGAGCTGTGGGTTGCGAAGGAGTTTACAAGCAAAACAAGCTCAAGATGGAATTGGTGGATTGTGTTGGAGCTGTGCAGAACTATGTGATACTTGAGGTTGTAGTTAAGCTTTATCTGGTACTAATGGCAGAGGCTCAGGCAAGAGAATTGCAATTGCAGGTGATATGGATGTGTATGAGCTGAATGGCAGCTGATGTTGCAGGTTGCCAAGGGATGATGATGTTGGTGGTTGCAGAGTTGATTTGGCTCAGAATGAGGCATTACAGGTTATGCAATGGAGATACAGGGAAGGAGTAATGGAACTATTGATTGTAGTGGATTGGTTGTTTGGGATTTTAGATGAATGCTTAGGGTATTGAGGCATCTGGATGAAGAGAAGAGAAGTTTGAATGTGAAGAAAGTAGGGCCATTATGGCCGTGACTGATAGCACTACACAACTGCAAAATGCACAGCCAAGATGGCTTGTGCAACTTTGGCCTAGTAACCTGATCGCATTACGACTCGGTTGAGTTAGATGGCTAACTCAGTGACTCAGACTTTGACCCGGTCAACTGTCAATGACCGTTAGTCAACAGTTAAGTATAACGGAATCTTGACAGAATATTCCATCAGCGGAGGAGTATTTTCAGGCGGCCGGCGGCGACTATTCCGGCCGGATTCCGGCCACAATCCCAGTTTTCCGGCGAGCAAAAAATTCCAGAATTTTCTATGGACTTCTCTCATGGGTGTGAAGACTTGGACTAGGAATTGGATGGAGAATTGGGCTCAAACTTGGAAAGAGAAGATGAAGAGTTGAGAAAGACTTGAATTTGGAAATTGAATGGCTAAAGGAAAAGGATTCTATTCCTTGGAAGATTTGGAGAATATTGAAGCCTATAAATAGAGAAGTTTTCTACATCTTTTACATACACCTCTCTACACACACCTCTACACACACAACAATTCTCTCTTCTTTATTCTTTGTGTGAACTCCTTAACATGAGTAGCTAATTTTATTATTGATTGAGGATGAATTCCTAGTTCTTAATATATGTTTTGAGTATTGTTTCAATTCTATCTTGAGATTTTTCACATGATTATCGATTGTTTTTACTAATAGGAATGTTTTTTCATTCATGATTGATTGATAGATTGTTTGGAGTGCACGCTAAATTGATTTGTTAATTGATCTATATCTAGTATAAGTTAGGGAATACGTAATCGTTCTCGACACTTTACATAAGTAGAAAACACGAGACCTTGCGGAGGGATTCCGTGGAGTGATTGTGTGTAAAAACAACGCTAGAAAGTGGACCAAGCGAACCGAGTTTAACTACTAGTACTAAACCTAAATTCATAGATCTTAATGCATTCAGGGAATTACATCTTGTAAGCGAACCTCAGGGTGGTTCTTTTGAATAGAATCTGATAACTAACCGGACCTGTTACTCAGTAAAATTAGGGATTTTGGGGCTAGCTAAGCGGACCTGCTATCCTACGGTTGGTGATAATGTGTGACTAATAACAAGTAGAAAAGAACATAACTTTAATCATTGTTTTGCAACGAAGAAGGATTCCTTGGTCTTGTCTCTCTTATTGCTTTCAACTTTATCTTTTAATTGCTTTGTTTATTTTCTTTTGCTTTTTACACCCCCCTTTTGTGACAATTTTTACAACTAGAATCTCTTGCTCCTCGTGGGAACGAACTTGACTTCCATTATATTATTTTTAATTGAGTGAAAATATTAATTAATTTGATTGCACCTACGACACGCATCAACAACATATTTTCTTAGCGTGCGAGATTCAATTATTTCCTTAACTTGCGAGAATGTAGCAGAGCTTGCGAGAATGATTGGGAGAGAGAGCCTGCGAAACTATAAAGTGAGCCTGCGAAATTATAAAGAGAGTCTGAGAGAACGTAGCAGGGGATCCGAAAATGAAGGGGAATATGAGTTGTACTCCACTATGCATGAGCTGTCATCCACTATGTAAACACCTATATAAATAGGAGAGCATGAGAGAGAAAGGGAGGATGGACACAATTTTGTAAGAAAGAGAAGATACACAATTAGGAGAGAGAGACTTTATTTTCTTTATTATCTTCTTCCCCAAAAACTAGATCTAGAGTTCTATCAAATATCCATTTAATGAGATTCTAAATGTAATATTAATGTAACCTCAACAATCATAGTGAAGAACCATGGATGTAGATCACATTGATCGAACCATGTAAAAAATCCTTGTGTCCATTTTATAATTTTAGCACTTAAATCTTTATTTTGATTATGAAATAGATTTAGATCTAGAAAATATTATAAGGGGTGTGTTGTGGGATTTCCTGCAATTACAAGGTGCTTTACGAGTATAGGGTAGCTAAAAGGGATTTTGCGCGCTCTCAATTTACAGAGCGCTTTGAAGCGCGTCAGGCTACTGAGGAGGTTGGTCGATTAACATCTGCAATTCAACATGCTCTAGATGATGCTGTCACGGCCCGCAACGTTGCTGCTGCGTTAGTCACCGAATCCTTGACGATGAGGGCAACCATTAAGTATGTTGTCGCTGGCTGCCGTTCATATATCTCTAGCCATGCTGCTTCACGCCTTCTCGAGCACACTCTATCTTTGACTGCTGTTTCTGCGCTTGTGAACCCGTCCTATCCCAGGGACGAGCTCGCGCGCTTATTAGTGTTAAGGGAGGAGATAGGTGTACTGCGGGATTTCAGGCAAGCCCGTCGGGATAAGGCACGCCAAGACCGCGATGAACACGAGGATACTCTAGAGTTGGCCCAATGGGAGAAGGCTAATGGGAGAATCATTCGAGACATCTACAAACTGATAAGTGATGCCAGTTGGGGCTATCCCAAGCCAACGTTCAGTGTGACGAAAGTCGGCTTATAGCGGAGGACGTGGACGTAGATATTGCTCGTTGTCGCCTGTTGGTAGCTGGTTAGATTAGGCGCTCTCTTCGGGGACGGTTTCCTTTATCTGCTATTTATTTCATGCAATTTTCTTGTTCAATTTTCCCTTTTCAGCTTATATATATATATATATTTCAATCTCTCTCCTTTCCTTTCCGTTATGTTATCGAATTTTCCTCTTTGATTGATTCCCTTTGACCCAACCTCATGGACGTTGCCACATTGGTCTTAGGCCTTGGTTCCTGAGTCTCTAATATCTATGTCGATATTATCCTCTCTCTTAACCTTGTTTTGACACGTTTCTCAGCATGCAGAAGGGGTATGAGCAATTGCTTCGTATTCCACGCCCTCTTCCTTCGTATGTGTATATAAATACCCTCATGCTATTCTCATTTCTTAATCTTGCTTATCGTTACATCTACTATCATATATATATTTTGCTTGGTAAATCGCCATTATGGCTAACTCTCTTCACGGGTATGTGGTGTCCTTAGCACCCATTTCCATGTTAGTCTCGGCTTCGTTCAAACAAGACGAGTTGAAACGGCTTCTGTTCATAAAGGCCGAGGTTGAGGAACTTCGGACACAGAGAACGATAAGCAGGGATGCTAAACGCGCAAATTTCAGAGCCCGGTACGAGGCGTATCAAACTGCTCAGGCCGAGTCCCCTGTCGGGTATCGTTGGAGGTCCAACAGGCGCTGGACGAAGCTATCACCGCTCGCGACGCATCCAATCAGTTATTCGCGGACTCTTTGATGATGGTGGCTACTATGGATCGTGCCATCTCTGATTATCATCTTGGGTCCCTTATCATGGGGCCTCACCGCTTCTCGGTCATGCTCTGACTTTAGCGGCCGCGTCTACACTTATACCTCAACATTACCTTGAGGACGAGTTGGCTCGTTTATTGATTTTGAAGGAGGAGGCGGGTCTGTTGTGGACGCTTAGGCTAATTCGTCAAGATAAGGCGTGCAAGGAGTACGATGAGCATGAAGATACACTTTCAATTGCTCGCGGGACCAGTGTTGAAGATTACGTGATCCAGGACATTCTCAGGGTTGTGCATGAAGCCGATCAAGACCTTCGTTTGGCTACTGCACAATGTGTAGATGGTCGCTTGATGGTGGAAGCCTTAGACGCTGACATTGCTAGATGTCGAGCACTGATGGCTGGTTAAGTTTATTAATGTGGAGTGTCTTTTTAGTTTAAATGTCTTTTGTACTAGATTGGTGTGAATAAAGTCTTTGTTTTCAATTTCGAGGGTGATGTTATTTGCTTGTATACGAGTGTATCGTGCATTCGGTCCGTCTGTGACCTGTTCTTCTCTTGCGGGATTGTTGGGTAAGGTTTTTCATTAGTTGGGCACGGTTATTCCTCCCTTTCTCTCTCTCTATCTCCCCCCCTTTTTTTCTTTCCATGTATCTATTCTCCCTCCCTTCCCCCCCCCCCCCCTTTTTTTATTTTCAAGGGAGAAGGGTAGGGCGGGCGTTGGTTAAACGCCCCTATTCCCCCCTCTCTATTTTCAAGGGAGTTGGACGGGGCGGGCGTTGGTTAAACGCGCCTAATCCCTCTTTTTATTTTCAATGGGGAAGGATAGGGCGGGCATTGTTTAAACATGCCTATTTCCCCTCTTTTTTTATTTTTATTTTCAAAGGAACCGGGTAGGGCGGGCGTTGGTTAAACACGCCTATTCCCCCTCTCTATTTTCAAGGGAGTTGGACGGGGCGGGCATTGGTTAAACACGCCTACTCCCTCCCTTTTTTATTTTTTAGGGAGAAGGGTAGGGCGGGCGTTGTTTAGACGCGCCTATTCCCCCCTTTTTTTTTTCAAAGGAACCGGTTAGGGCGGGCGTTGTTTAAACGCGCCTACTCCAACCCCCCCCCCTTTTTTTTTATTTATTTTCAAGGGGTAAGGGTAGGGCGGGCGTTGGTTAAACGCGCCTATTCCCCCTCTCTATTTTCAAGGGAGTTGGACGGGGTGGGCGTTGGTTAAACGCGCCTACTCCCTCTTTTTATTTTCAAGGGGGAGGGTAGGGCGGGTGTTGTTTAAAAGCGCCTATTCCCCCTCTCTATTTTCAAGGGAGTTGGACGGGGCGGCGTTGGTTAAACGCGCCTACTCCCTCCCTTTTTTATTTCTAGGGAGAAGGGTAGGGTGGGCGTTGTTTAAACGCGCCTATTCCCCCCTTTTTTTGTGCTTGTTGGTCGTCCGGATGCTTTTGGCATTTCTGGAACCTTTGTGGTCTCGTCAGTTGATTAGGCGTCTTGGGCGTTCCTGAGGTTTTTATGAAACTTGGCGTTCAATCAGGCGCCTTTGGACGCCCTGAGACCTTTCGTGAACTTGTCAGTCAATCAGGCGCCATTAGCATTCCTGAGACCTTTTGTGAATTTTTTCAGTCGATCAGGCGCCTTTGGTTTCCCTGAGACCGTTTGTGAACTTTTCAGTCAATCAGGCACCATTAGCATTCCTGAGACCTTTTGTGAATTTTGTCAGTCGATCAGGCGCCTTTGGTTGCCCTGAGACCGTTTGTGAACTTTTCAGTCAATCAGGCGCCATTAGCATTCCTGAGACCTTTCGTGAATTTTGTCAGTCGATCAGGCGCCTTTGGCTGCCCTGAGACCTTTTGTGAACTTGTCAGTCAATCAGGCGCCATTAGCATTCCTGAGACCTTTTGTGAATTTTGTCGGTCGATCAGGCGCCTTTGGCTGCCCTGAGACCTTTTGTGAACTTGTCAGTCAATCAGGTGCCATTAGCATTCCTGAGACCTTTTGTGAATTTTGTCAGTCGATCAGGCGCCTTTGGCTTCCCTGAGACCTTTTGTGCATGCGCCATTTTTCCAACTTACTTTATTGCTTAAAGCGGGCATTTACAAGGTAGGACTCAAGCGTAAAAAAATTTCAACCACTTGCCATTGATGGCTGTTTTTACCTTGGTCCCGTTCATGCGCCGAAGCTTGTAGTATCCTCTTTCTGCCACTTTCCTTATTGTGAACGGGCCTTCCCAATTTGCTGCGAATTTGCCAGCACTAGCATTTCTCTGTACGTGCGGGGCGATTTTTAAGACTAGCTCATCAACCTTGAAGGTCCTCTCTTTTACACTCTGGTTGTAGTAGTTAGCTGCACGCTTCTTATAAGCTTCCGCGAACCTTTCTTCCCGTGCTCTTCTTTCCTCTATTGTGTCTAATGGGCAAAGAGACTCACTTCATCTGGCGTGTTATAGCTAGCCATTGCCACTCTTGCAGATGTGATTGCTATCTCTGCGGGTAGGATTACATCTTATCCGTAGACCAGTGAGTAGGGGGATGCGCCTATAGAACTGCGCTTAGAAATCCTATACGCCCAGAGTGCCAACGGCAACTGATCGTGCCACTCTCTATGGTGGTCATGCACTATTCTACTGAGGATGCGGATGAGCGTCTTATTTGTTGCCTCCGCTTGCCCATTCCCTTTGGGATAATAAGGGGTAGACGTGTGGAGACTTACATTGTATTGCGGAGTAGATCAATTACATCCTTGTTCACGAATGATTTCGTGTTATCTGCCCTGATTATCATGGGCGCGCCGAACCTGCAAATGATGTATTCTTTGATAAATGCGGTTATTGTGGCACCTGCGTAATCTTTGAGGGGTATCGCCTCGACCCATTTCGACGCGTACTCGGTGGCGGTGATTATGTACTTATGTCGCTTTGAGGATGTTGGGTTGATTGGCCCTATAAGATCGAGACCCCAGCTGTGGAACGGCCAGGGTGTTACTATGCTATGCAATAGTGCGTGGGGGGCTTGGATCAAGTTCCCATGTGTCTGGCACTGCAAGCATCTCCGGGCGTGTTCTGCGGTATCACTTTCCATGGTCGGCCAGTAAAACCCTCCTTCGTAGAGTTGCAGGAACAACTTTCGTATCCCCTGGTGCTCTACATCGTTGGATCGGGTCATGACTTCTATGGCTTCCTGATTTGACAGGCATCGCAGCGCGGCATTACTATAACTTTTCCGATAAAGAATGCCTTCATGCATGAAGAAACGCCCTGCCTTCTTTTGTATTTTTAAAGCCATTTGTCTGTCACCAGGAAGCTTCCTGTGTTGGATAAAATCGATGTAAGGTTGTCTCCAGTCTACTTCTTCGACTGTGCAGACCCCCGCGGGCTGTGGCGGGGCTTGGCGATCGGCACAACTATCTTGGAGTGTTGCTGCTTGAGCAGACATACTTGGCCAATATACGCCCATCCTTTGAAGCCTTCTGTATAGATGAACGGCTCCGGTCTACCCACATGTTTTCGTGTGTAGTTCCCGGAGTAACTTCTCCGCATATTTTTGTTTACACATCTTGCGAGGGATCCTCCGGCCTCCCTGTAATACAGCGCACCTTAGATCATCACGAACTGCTTTAAGGCTTGAGTAGGAATCACTCGCTCTTCGTCCATCCGCGTCAAGTCTTCGATGTATGCCTTTATCCAGTCGTCCGCCTCCTCAAAGGACAAGTCCTCTTTCCAAGTACTAGGCAGCCCTTTTCTTCGTACCGTAACTGTTCTCTCTTCTTCGTTGTTTAATGATACCTTGCTTGCCAAGGTCGCCAGGGCGTCTGCGTGTTTATTTCCGCCTCTGCCAGTATGATCTAAAGTCGATCCCGTTTGACTCATTAGCCTATGGGCCTCTAGCCGGTAGGGGGCCAGGTGCGGCTCTTTGACGTGGAAATCTCCGTTCACTTGATTCGTAATAAGCCGGGAATCGCCTTTGACTTCAACGCCTCCAAGGTTAAGCTCTTTCACCATTTGGAGTCCCAAAATTAGGGCTTCATACTCTGCCACATTATTACTTCATGGAAAATCCAGTTTGAACGAGTATGAGAGTAGTTCTCCCCGCGGGGCTTCGAAGAATACCCCTGTTCCTCCCACGAACCCGTAAGAGGATCCGTCAAAGAACATGGTCCAAGGCTTGTCAACATCCGCGGCCGCGACCTCTCCAGGTATGTATTTGTGTACTTCATCGTCTCATGCTCCTGGGAACATGGACATGAGGTCGGCTATTGCTTGTCCCCTTACAGCGTTCGGCCGCTGGTACTTGAGCTCGAATTCCGATAGTTGAAGCAACCATCGGGAGGTTCTCCCTGTAAGGACAGTCTTCGAAGCCAGGTACGCTATCGGGATCGCTGCTTCCACCACAATGGTTTCATGTGTTAGGAGGTAGGGGTGTAGCTTTTGATTCGCGTATATGAAGGCAAAATATGCTTGCTCTACACGTGGGTATCTTAATTATGTATCTCGTAGGACCCGACTCACGTAATAGATAGGTGACAGCTCACTTACCCCATGTCTTGCGCGAGAACTGCGCCGATTGCTGAGCTGGTAAATGCCGTGTAGAGATAAAGAGGGACTCCGCGTATCGGCGGTCTAAGAATCTTAGGGCTGACAAGACACTGCTTCAACTTTTCAAAGGCGGCTGCTGTACCTCTCCCCATACGAAGGGTATACCTTTTTCCAGCAAGGGAAGGAACGCAGTCATCAGCTGTGCTAAACCAGGTACGAAGCGTCGTATGTACGATATTCGTCCTATAAAGGCTTGCAACTCTTTGGTGTTCGCCGGCGGTGCCATTGTTGTGATTGCTTCGACTTTGCTCGGGTCTACTTGAATTCCCTAATTATTCACTACAAAGCCCAAGAATTTCCCGGATGTGACCCCAAAGGTGCACTTGAGAGGATTCATCTTGAGTTTGAATTTCCTGCATCTCTCAAAGGCCGTCTTTAGGTGAGAGATGTGATCTTCAGCCTCTTGTGTCTTGACTACGATGTCGTCAACATATAATTCTACCGTCTGGTGCAGCAGTTCATGGAAGATGGATGTCATGGCGCGCTGATACGTGGCACCGGCATTCTTCAGTCCAAACGGCATTACTACATAGTAGAAGTTGCCGTATAAGGTTTGGAAGGCGGTTTTCTTTGCATTTGCAGGGTCCATCTTTACTTGGTTATATCTGCTGAATCCATCCATGAAAGAATATCTCTTCTTTTTCCCGGTCGCGTCCAGCGTCATGTCGATGTTTGGCAGCGGGAAATCGTCATTTGGGCAAGCTCGGTTCGAGGTCTCTATAGTCTACACGGCACCTAACCTTTCCATTTTCTTGGTTACTGGCACGATGTTAGCCAACCAAGTGGGGTGTTGTATTGGCATAATGAATTTGGCTTTAAGTAGCCGCTCCACTTCCTCCTTTATCGCAAGGGCGGTAGCCCTAAGAAAATCTCGTCTTCTCTGCTTCACGGGTTTGAATTCATGCGATACTCCTAGATTATGTACCACAAGGTCGCTATCTAAACCCGGCATTTCGTCATAGTCATAAGCGAAGACGTCCTTGTATTCTTTAAGTAACGCGATCAATGCTGCATTTTCCTCTTGGTACATACTCTTGCTTATCATGATGGAGCGCTTGTCTTCTCGTGTTCCTATGTTGATTTCTTTCATTTCATCCATGGTGAGGTCTTTTGGCGTTCGTTCCTCATTGGTTCCCGTAGTGACGCTTGCCAGCTGATCGCGCAATTTTTGGTCATCAATCGTGTTGTAGGGAAGCTCGGACAAGCTTTGTTCTGTGCTTTCATCGGCAACCCCCGCTTCACTTATCAACTCGTCAGCGTGGATTTGCGGGTATTCCCTCGGCTAATTGCTATAATCGGTACACACGTCCACCATCGGGCCTACAGAAGCGTTGGAAACTGGGCTGCTCATCTTGCTTCCTTTTTATTTCCGTTGGTAATACCATCCTTGACGGACTAAACACGGATTTGGTGGGTTCCGTTTTTTCTTCATCTCCCCACTTCGGCAACGGGGTGAGTCGAGCTTCAGGCATTTCGTCCTCTTCTTTTGGCTCATCATAGAAAATTGCATCCGCCATATATGCTTCCTCTGGGTCGAAAGGGTTGCTCGTGGCGGGAATTTGGTACTGCTTTCCCCCTATGTTAGTTTTTACACATTGATGGTACGTCGACGTGACTACTTTGTGGTTGAGTAACCAGCCTCGCCCTAGTAGCACATGAAAGGTAGTGTCATCTTCTAGAACATAAAATGGGTTGGTCCCTCGGATAGGACCAACCTTCATTGCTAGGTTTATGATTCCAATAGCTGTCTGGGCGTGACCGCCAAACCCTTTTACCGTGGTGACCCGCATTCTTATCGCGGACCATATGCCTAAAACATCGAGCGTATGCATCGAAATCAGGTTCAAGGACGCGCCCCCGTCAACAAAAGCTCTTTTTAGCGGCTGTCTATTGATGTACACAGTGAGATATAGAGGCCTGAGGTGCTCTACCGGGTAACATATATCTTCGTTGGTGAATACAATCGCCTCCTTAGGGAGAAGCCCACAGGTCCTCCATGATGCTATGGCTTCTATGGCCTTAGACGCTTCCTTGATTTGATCTTTGCTGAAGCCGAGCGAATCGAAGAACTGTTGAGCCAATACTTTCTTAGCAAATTGATGAGCCACGCCGTCTGTGTTAGCAAAAGTAGAATTCTCCATATCCACCTCGCATGCTTTTTCTTCATCCTCGGTCCAGGGCCTCCAGGCATCTCCGTCATGGGAAAGCATCATTACTTGATGTGGGGCGGTTTTTCCATCTTCCGCTTTGTTCATTTCAATCTCGCATATTTCCAACTTCTTCTGAAACATTGATAGGTGTCTAAAACACCTAATTTACTATCTAGTAGTTACGCTTTCTTTGCTATTTTTCTTGTGAATTATGTACTTTACGCGTGTTTTTGAGTTATCAGGTACTCTGGAGTCGCACGGAGAAAAGAAGGAGAAATTAGCCATTTGGAGCAAAAAGGGCAAAAAGGTCAACTCGCAGACGATATTTGGCGCATGCTAGGTTGCACAAGAGGAGTTACGCCGGAAATTAAGCTGTCAGTCTCCCAGAACTGACAGTTCAAATCAACAAGAGACCATTTGGGTGACCCTTATCCTAATGAGTGGGTGTTGTGAATCCGTTTTCCTTATGACCCGAAACTAGGTCGAGTTGGTCATTACACGACCGGTTCTTCTCTCGAAACCAATTCTCGTCGCCCGCTCTCGATTCTTTGCCAAGAAAAGTTCGGTAGGCAAGCTCAAGTCTGGTTGAGTGATTTTAAGGGAGGACCGAATTCATCAAGGAAGGTTTAGTTTGTATTGAGTAATGAATGGGAGAAATACGGATGCAAGAGCAGAAAAATGGGTTTTGAGGTTCGAATGGTTGTTCGTGGCGATGTCCTGGCAATGACCGAGATAAGCTCAAGTCTGGAAGAAATGGTTGAATGGGTTTGTGTCACAATTGTGTAATTGCGGGGAAGGAGGTATAGAATGGCTTGGTGATCAACCTCGGTGTTGTATCTCCATCATTAGCAAAACGAGACAAGGCATTTGTGTAAATGCCCGAACGACTAGAAGATATAAAGCTTGCAAGCGTGATGGGCCGGGTTGATCTTTGGTTTGAAGTAAGAGACAAATGGAGTGTGAGCGAAGGAGGTAAGCATTGCTAATGGATCCAGTGGCAAGTGATAGGGTGATACGTTGATATTCATGGGTTCATGTTTAATTAAGAGATGGGGTTTTGCTAAAAACAACAAGAAGCAACGGGGGTGGACTTGTTGGTGATTGAAGCAGTCGGGAGATGAGCTTAGAAGCGAGAGATAGCAACGAGATGTTGTGGGTTTGAGGTTGTGAATGCAAATTTGGACAACAAGGTTGGCTCTGGGTTGATGGGAATGGAGTTTGTTGACGGCAACGTAATAATGCGGTGTGCATAGAATTGGTGGTGGTGCAGACCCGAAGAAGGTTTCCTACGAGATGAATGTTTAGGTTGATTTGAGGAGAGTACGGGGGAAGAATTGGAGTTGAACTACTAGTTGTTCGAGGCATTCGAGGTTATGCTCGACCTTGCACTGCTGATGGGTGAGGTAATGGCGAGTTGTGCGGGGTCGTTTGCCAGGTGATACGAAACAGCTGAAGCTATAGTGTTTGGGTTAGTTAAGGCACAAGTTCGGGACTCTGATTTACAATAAGAAATACACGCACATTGGGTACAAGTTTGAGAAGGTCTTGGGAGTTGTTACGTGACAACAATTACGCCTTGGTCTTGTCTTTGCTATACCTATGGTTCGATGGCTATGATTGAAGTGTTGTTGGCAATGGCTAGGACCAAGCTGGGACTGGTTGACTATAAGGGTTAAATTGAAAAAGAAAATTTGTTGCCATCACCGAATTGGAGCGAGAGAAGAGGTGTTGCTCATTACGAGCGGGGAAGTGAAGGGAGTTGCGGTGGTGCGGTGAATACAAGAGTTGTACTGTTGAATTTAGAAGGCGATTGTGATCTTTGCGATGGCGATGTAAGTGGGAGTGAAGTGCGGGTGAAGTTGTTTTTGCGGTGGGTTAGCGACTTGGAGAACTCGAGTGCGAGATGGATAAGGTAATGGCGGTGGCGGGTGGAGCATTAGTGCGAGGTTAGAGTGGAAGTGATGCAGTGTTGGTTTGTGAATGGTGTTGATACGGTGATCTTTGGATGAATGCTTTCGGGGAGCGATTACAGTAATATTGGTAAGAAGAGTCATACGAGAGATGGTGGAAGGGATCATGGCGGCAATTAAGGGTTCGATTCGGCGGTGGTGGATACGAGGAATTGTTGCGAGAAGCTGGTGGATGTGGACTAACTGGTGCCGTGTCGCTGTGACTTCGTTGCGGTTGCGAGATGGCTGAATTGATTGGTAGAGCTGCAGATGATTGTGGCTAGCTTGTGATATACATGGATGGAAGCAAAAATGGCCTGAGCTGTGTAGCAGAAGTCGCAACAAAAGCTGCAGAAATTGTGCGAAAATGGACCCGAAATGGCGAGGCGGTGGTGCTACTTAGGGTGCGGATTTCGGAGCAGAAGTGGGGATCGTAATGTTTTAGTGAATCATGAAGGGGGTTCGAGTCGGATGCAAGAGTTGGCGGCTGGATATATGAGCTACGCGTCACGCTTTTGGGCGCGTTTCGCAAGAAATAAAGAATTAAATTGGATGATTTTCGTGAATGTATGAACTATAGAAAGCGAGAGATGAGTTCTTTGAGGAGTACACACTTGCTGGCGACAGTTTCGATGACAAAAGCGGTGGAGACAAATTTTACGGTGACGGATTCCGTGACCGTGGCCGGATTCGGCGATGACGTCAGCAAATCCGGCGACCAGTTTTGGACCCAAAATTTCCAGAGATTTATTTTCACACATGGGCCTGGTGGACCACTTGGAGATGGGTTTTGAGAAGGTTTGACCTAAATTGGAATTGAAGAAACATATAAATAGAAAAGTCTTTCTCAAACCTAGATATATATCTCCATTAGGGAGACTTCTACTTGTTTTCTAGGGTTTCACATGATAGTTTTCTTCTTTGCTTTCTATGATGATTTCCAAAAACACAAGTAACTAAGTTTTTATTATTGGTTGAAGATGTAGTTGGATTTTGCAACCAAGTTATGATTTTTATGAATTAGTTTTCTCTCAATATTATCGTATGATTTCTACGGGTTACAATAATTGCATGATTGATGTATTGCAATATGATTGAATGTTTGTTTAGTTAAGTCTAGAATTGATTGAACTCACATCCATATCTATAGCTATTTTAGGGTTTTCATCGAGCGATAACCTTGAATACGAGTAGCATGATATGATTCTAGGTTGTAGTGATACATCCTTGTAATCATATGTAGAAATTGACCTTTGTTCGAATTGTTTGCGCAATGTATTACAATTGCATTGATTAGCCTATTTAAGAAACTTAATGCTCCTAGGAATTGAACTTGATTAGCGCAAGGCGTTAGGTTATTCTTTAGGTAGATTTCACATACGCAGCTCTAATGTGTGTGTTGATAACTTAAGAAATTTACGGAGTATTCTTGCAATAAGGTATTCTATGGCTTTTGATGATAGCGAGATTAAATACGAATTCTATTCATATATTCATAAACTTGTTTACAATTGAAGATGAAACCTTTATCCAATATTTCACATTCTTGATTTGCGAGTTTACTTTTTATTGTTTTGTTTTTATTTTATTTTTATTTACACATTCACAAAACCCTCGGTGTTTTATATAGGAAACCATAACAATTTGACAACCTAGACCTCTCTGTGGGATCGATCCTTTCTTGCCCTTGCTATATTTATATTTTGAGTAGTAAGAAAGTGTAATTTATTTTTGACGCTTACGACCCAGCGATCAAATTTTGGCGCCGTTCTTGGGGGCGACGGTTGTTAATTGTTTTTGGTTTCTTATTTTTGTATTTAGTTTTGTTTTACTTTTTCTTTTTTCTTGGTTCTTATTCGAGTTTTGAGAATCTCGTTTCAGGTACCAATTTCTATGGACGGAGCATATCGGAGCAATCAATACGGCTTTCAACCTCAACAACATGAAAACTATCGCCCTTATGGGGAGTACAATCAAAATCAATCCTTTGGTTATGATCAATACTCCACGTACCCTTTTAGTTACTCTCATACATTCCAACCTTCTTACGGTGGGTATGTAAGTGAGCAACCACAAAGAGGATGATACTTGTGCTCTATTAATTTTTTCCTCTAGTTTGGTAGATGAAATGCAACAATTTATGGACAAACATGGAGTCAATTTGTGGACAACCCGGCGTGGAACCAATTTCATCGACCGAATGTGCTCATAGTATGTTTGGCCCAATTTACGATCGTAGTTATGATCATACACCCATTCAAAGGGATTATAATTGGCCTAACAATGCGAAGTAAGTAATTCTACTTTTTCTTTGTCGAATGAGCTTTACAAACAAATGGAACACTATATTCGGAATTTGGATGGAACACTCCAAGAGCTTCAAAAAGGTGTTTCCACTTTAAGACAAGGCATTGAAGAATACAAGGAGGAAATGAATAATTATGTTGAAAAAGGCGAACCTTCGGGGACTTTTGTTGATATTTGTGTAGTTAACTCAACTCTTGATCGTAATAATGATCATTCACCTATTCAAAAGGATGAGTTCGAGATTAGCAACACTAAATTCAGCGAGGACCAAGATTATGTTGACTATGATAGTGATGATTATTATGAAAAAACATCGTTTGAACCAACTCATGGTGACATCCCCGAGGAGTGTACAATGGAGTCTTTTTGCGATCAAGGTGAAGACGAAGAGGAATATGTTGACACTTGTGTAGATTACTCAAGCATTGATCTTTATAATGATCAAGAACCTATTCAAAAGGTAGAGCTTGAGGATGACGCAAGGAGTGTTCTAAAGAAATTCCTTATGGACAATATTGCATCCGCAAAAGAGTATGTGCTTTACAACAAGGAGGAATATGTTGAGAATGAGACCGTTATGACCAATATTGTGGAAGACCCAATTGAGCTTGCAAATGATTGTAATGATGATGTTTATGTCGAGACTTTGGTTAAAGCGAAAGCGGACGAAGAATGGTTGCAAGGTTTAATAGAGGACCATGATATAAAAGAGGTGAATAATTCACTTGAGTTTTCAAAGATGAAGAGGATTAGTAATACAAGAGATTGTGCAAGGTTTATCTAACCCTTTGCCTATTGTTTCTTCTCCTTTACCTCTTATTGGTTTGAATGTATGTGCTTCGAGAATATTGTTGAATGACTTTGTTTCTCGTTTTCCGCCATTAGAGATACTTGATTCTCATACTATGCAGGTTATGGAACAAGGAACCGTGGAAGTACCCGACTCATATATTCTTTATGCACTTCAAAGTGTGGACAAGAATAAGTGTGGGGGAAACTTTTATCGGTTCATAGCTTTGTTTCTGTTTTATATTACAAATATTTGTGCGAAGCTAGTGTTTGAAAAACAGGTGCTATGGGTGGATCCCCAACTTTTCCGATTATTGGTGTATGGGAATGAATCTTACAAAGAAGCTAAGTCGGGCCGTCGACTTTAAAACAAGCGCTAAGTGGGAGGCAACCCACCGGTTTTGTATCTTTACCTTTATCTTTTTACTTTTATGCATTTGCTTTTATCTTTATTTTCTTTGTTTTTGCATATTATTTGCGGAATTTCCCACCTTGGATTTTCTTTGGACGATTCAATTTTACATTGAGGACAATGTAAAGTTTAAGTGTGGGGGAGCATTTATATGTTTTAGTTTGTTTTATGCATAAAAAAAAAAAAAAAAAAAAAAAACAAAAAAAAAAAAAAGAAAAATTGAAAAAACCAAGAAAAAAATTGTGCTTTTTGAACTCAAAATCTAGAAACTTGTGCCTTTAGGATGACACCATTAGTGGATGAAACCATTTTGAATGCAGGAGTTGAGGAACCAATTAACTTAAAAGGGACGAATATAGCTCAGAAATCACAAATTAACATGATAGTTGTTACCATATCTCGGAATATCGCCATATCACATTCTATTTTTATTTTTCCATATTTATCTATTGTTCTCTAAGTGCTTTGGTGGGTCACTAAACATCGACGTGTTATTACTTTTGCCAGGGATGAAATAGAGTGATTGAGTTACTAGAAAAAGAAAAAAAAATGAAAAAAATATATATAAAAAAAAAAAAAAAAAAAAAAACCGACCAATTAGACCAAAACGGAATAAAAAGACACTTGGGAATAGCAATATGCGTGAAACGTAGTCCCTGTCTCCGTCGCCTAAACAAGCGTGGAATGCAGGATCCAAGGCAACTATCATGTACTTGCTGACAAGAAGCATGCGCTTGGATCCAAAAGATCTAATCATGCCGTCTAAAAAAAAAGAGAAAGAGAAATTGGATCCAGTTTGATCCAATCATATAAAAAAAAAAGAGAAGAAATTATTATTGTGTTGAATAAAGTCACTTCTGGTTCCCTTGTATATGCCAGTGAGTTGATGTAGCATTCAGCACCAAAAGCTCAACAGGATTAGGTTCATCTTAGCAGTGACCTTCAGACAGATATGGGAAACATCGAACACTTGTGAATATTCGCCAGCATCTACATCTATATCCATCTTCTTAATCTTTTCATTGTGATTGTGGTTTGTTAGTTTCCGAGTATTGTGGCTTGTTCAACTATCTAATTAGAGTTTATTTACTAATAATTGAATTGAATTTGCAAGGTACCTCCTCCTGTAGTCATTTTGGATTCGTTCATTGATTTGTCACGAATAGACGGAGTTTGAAATATAGGTTTTGTAGGTATATCTCTAGTAAACCTTCACGAGACTATAACTCGTCCACTAGGGACACCTAGGGGTTTAAAGGCTTGTTATTTATGCTAAAATTAACCGTAGCCTCGACGTCACGGAGTTGTATGTATGTTTTTATTTTGTTTGATTTGCTCGAGGACTAGCAAAGTCTAAGTGTGGGGAATCGATAGGTGTCTAAAACACCTAATTTACTATCTAGTAGTTACGCTTTCTTTGCTATTTTTCTTGTGAATTATGTACTTTACGCGTGTTTTTGAGTTATCAGGTACTCTGGAGTCGCACGGAGAAAAAGAAGGAGAAATTAGCCATTTGGAGCAAAAAGGGCAAAAAGGTCAACTCGCAGACGATATTTGGCGCATGCTAGGTTGCACAAGAGGAGTTACGCCGGAAATTAAGCTGTCAGTCTCCCAGAACTGACAGTTCAAATCAACAAGAGACCATTTGGGTGACCCTTATCCTAATGAGTGGGTGTTGTGAATCCGTTTTCCTTATGACCCAGAAACTAGGTCGAGTTGGTCATTACACGACCAGTTCTTCTCTCAGCCAATTCTCGTCGCCCGCTCTCAGTTCTTTGCCAAGAAAAGTTCGGCCGGCAAGCTCAAGTCCTGGTTGAGTGATTTTAAGGAGGGCCAGAATTCATCAAGGAAGGTTTAGTTTGTATTGAGTAATGAATGGGAGAAATACGGATGCAAGAGCCGTAAAAATGGGTTTTGAGGTTCGAATGGTTGTTCGTGGCGATGTCTGGCAATGACGAGATAAGCTCAAGTCCTGGAAGAAATGGTTGAATGGGTTTGTGTCACAATTGTGTAATTGCGGGGAAGGAGGTATAGAATGGCTTGGTGATCAACCTCAGTGTTGTATCTCCATCATTAGCAAAACATGAGACAAGGCATTTGTGTAAATGCGAACGACTAGAAGATATAAAGCTTGCAACTGTGATGGCTGGGTTGATGCTGGTTTGAAGTAAGAGACAAATGGGTCTGTGAGCGAGAACAGAGCTGTTGCTAATGGATCCAGTGGCAAGTGATAGGGCTGACTGACGTTGATATTCATGGGTTCATGTTTAATTAAGAGATGGGGTTTTGCTAAAAACAACAAGAAGCAACAGGGTGGACTTGTTGGTGATTGAAACAGTCGGGAGATGAGCTTAGAAGCGAGAGATAGCAACAGAGATGTTGTGGGTTTGAGCTGTGAATGCAGCTGCTGGACAGTGGTTGGCTCTGGGTTGATGGGAATGGAGCTGTTGACGGCAACGTAATAATGCAGTGTGCATAGAATTGGTGGTGGTCTGGACAGAAAGAGAAGGTTTCCTACAGATGAATGTTTAGGTTGATTTGAGGAGAGTACAGGGAAGAATTGGAGTTGAACTACTAGTTGTTCGAGGCATTCGAGGTTATGCTCAGCCTTGCACCTGCAATGGACTGAGGTAATGGCGAGTTGTGCGGGGTCGTTTGCCAGGTGATACGAAGCAGCTGAAGCTATAGTGTTTGGGTTAGTTAAGGCGCAAGTTCGGGACTCTGATTTACAATAAGAAATACACGCACATTGGGTACAAGTTTGAGAAGGTATTGGGGCTGATTACGTGAAGAACAATTACGCCTTGGTCTTGTCTTTGCTATACCTATGGTTCGATGGCTATGATTGAAATGTTGTTGGCAATGGCTAGGACCAACTGAGGGACCGTTGACTATAAGGGTTAAATTGAAAAGAAGTCATTGCCATCACCGAATTGGAGCGGAGAAGAGGTGTTGCTCATTACGAGGCGGGGCTCAAGGGAGTTGCGGGTGGTGCGGTGAATACAAGAGGCCGTACACCGAATTTAGAAGCGATTGTAATGCTACGATGGCGATGTAGGCGGGAGTGAAGTGCGGTGAAGTTGTTTTTGCGGTGGGTTCTGCGGCACCGGAGAACTCGAGTCCGAGATGGATGAGGTAATGGCGTGGGCTACTGAGCATTGGTACCGAGGTTAGAGCGGAAGTGGTCTGGTGTTGGTTTGTGAATGGTGTTGATACGGTGATCTTTGGATGAATGCTTTCGGAGGCTTGATTACGGTAATATTGGTAAGAAGAGCTGTACGAGAGATGGTGGAAGGGATCATGGCGGCAATTAAGGGTTGATTCGGCGAGTGGTGGATACGAGGAATTGTTGCGGAACGAGTGGATGTGGACTAACTTGGTGTCGTGTCGGCTGTGACTTCGTTGCGGTTGCGAGATGGTGAATTGATTGGTAGAGCTGCGTATGATTGTGGCTAGCTTGTGATATACATGGATGGAAGCAAAAATGGCACGAGTTGTGTGGGCGAAGTCGCAACCAAAGCTGCAGAAATTGTGCGAAAATGGACCAGAAATGGCGAGGCGGTGGTGCTACTTCCGGGTGCCGGATTTCGGAACCGAAAGTGGGGATCGTAATGTTTTAGTGAATCATGAAGGGGTTCGAGTCGGATGCAAGAGTTGGCGAGTGGATATATGAGCTACGCGTCACGCTTTTGGGCGCGTTTTCGCAAGAAATAAAGAATTGAATTGGATGATTTTCGTGAATGTATGAACTATAGAGAAGCAGAGATGAGTTGCTGGGAGTACACACTTGCTGGCGACAGTTTTCGATGACAAAAGCGGCTGGAGACAAATTTTCCGGTGACGGATTCCGGCGGTGCCGTCAGCAAATCCGGCGACCAGTTTTGGACCCAAAATTTCAAGAGATTTATTTTCACACATGGGCCTGGTGGACCACTTGGAGATGGGTTTTGAGAAGGTTTGACCTAAATTGGAATTGAAGAAACATATAAATAGAAAAGTCTTTCTCAAACCTAGATATATATCTCCATTAGGGAGACTTCTACTTGTTTTCTAGGGTTTCACATGATAGTTTTCTTCTTTGCTTTCTATGATGATTTCCAAAAACACAAGTAACTAAGTTTTTATTATTGGTTGAAGATGTAGTTGGATTTTGCAACCAAGTTATGATTTTTATGAATTAGTTTTCTCTCAATATTATCGTATGATTTCTACGGGTTACAATAATTACATGATTGATGTATTGCAATATGATTGAATGTTTGTTTAGTTAAGTCTAGAATTGATTGAACTCACATCCATATCTATAGCTATTTTAGGGTTTTCATCGAGCGATAACCTTGAATACGAGTAGCATGATATGATTCTAGGTTGTAGTGATACATCCTTGTAATCATATGTAGAAATTGACCTTTGTTCGAATTGTTTTGCGCAATGTATTACAATTGCATTGATTAGCCTATTTACGAAACTTAATGCTCATAGGAATTGAACTTGATTAGCGCAAGGCGTTAGGTTATTCTTTAGGTAGATTTCACATACGCAGCTCTAATGTGTGTGTTGATAACTTAAGAAATTTACGGAGTATTCTTGCAATAAGGTATTCTATGGCTTTTGATGATAGCGAGATTAAATACGAATTCTATTCATATATTCATAAACTTTTTTACAATTGAAGATGAAACCTTTATCCAATATTTCACATTCTTGATTTGCGAGTTTACTTTTTATTGTTTTGTTTTTATTTTATTTTTATTTACACATTCACAAAACCCTCGGTGTTTTATATAGGAAACCATAACAATTTGACAACCTAGACCTCTCTGTGGGATCGATCCTTTCTTGCCCTTGCTATATTTATATTTTGAGTAGTAAGAAAGTGTAATTTATTTTTGACGCTTACGACCGCGATCAAACATCCTTCGCAGGTTGAAGCAGTCAATTTTAGGGTGTTGTATCCTCCGATGAAAGTGACAATAGCGCGCATCATTTTTGTCAAGAGTGCTAGGATCCACTTTTGTCGGGAGAAATTGGGTTTCCTTGTTTGCTACATATTGTTCTAATAATCCGACAATTTGTTCCTTGCTGCAAGGCAGAGGTGGCGGGAGCGCTTGTGTTCCCCAACCCTCGCGATTATTATTTGCACGGGTATTTCTTGGCATGGTCGATACAGTGTTAACCGAGTTTCGCCAAACATAATCCGAGCTTGGTTCTTCAATGCAATCGGCGATCCTTGCGGCTGCCTCCTCCGGTTCTACAAATGTGGGGAAGCGAAAGTTTACCAGATTCTTTTTGAAAGATGGAGTCATCCCCCTGACGCAAATTTCCACTAACGCTTCTTCTTTAACATCTTCATGGAAATCGAGAGTGAGAAGGAGGAATCTAGCGATGTATTTTTCTATCTCCTCGCCTATGCGTTGATTGTACTTGCTCAGGTCTATGGTTGTGACTTTCCTTTTTGTTGAATAGAATTTTCTGAGAAAAAGCGCTGACATGGCTGACCATGAATAGATGCTCCCTGGCTTGAGGTTGTCGTACCAGGTGAACGCCGTATCGATCCCGCGATTTTGGAAACTCTCTCAGACATATCTTCCCATCTGCCGCGCGATCATTCATTGTAGACAAAATCGACTGAGGTGCTCTCTCGCGTTGCCCCTGGCCATTATAGACCTTGAATTTTGGTGAAGTATAATCTTGGTGCGATATTCCATGATTTCAGAGGAGTAAGGACTCGCCATGAAGTTATAATTGTCCTGTTTAACGATTCTGTAATTTAATTCTAGGTATTTTGCAATCGCCTCTTGTGTCATAGCCGCAGGCTCGTTTTCCATTTCCTTTACATCTTCTGCTGTTTCTTTAGCATTTTTCCTCGCACTTACCGCCTTCATGAGCTTTCTCAGCTCTCGTTCTTTACGTATGTGCTCTTCTAGTTCTTTTTGCATCTCTTCGAGGGAAAGCTGAGTGAGCGGCGCTTCTTCGCTTTCGTGCTGCTTATCTTCTTCGCGCGTGATGTTTGATTTTCTCGCCTGCGTGATTGGGTCTGATACTATACCTACTCTCTCTCCTTCTGGGTTACTTGGGGGTGTGTTTAGGTTTCCTGCCGCGCCTGAGCTAGCGCCTTCTGTGGTGTCATCGTAAGCTATGCACGAGCCTGCGGGTGTGGTCTCCAAATGTTGAGGGGTGAATTTCAGTTTAGGTTCTACCCGTCCTAGCTACTACACATGACCTCACAATTCCAATAATAGTAAGAGAGAGAGTTGTCTTTCCATTGTACCTTGTCCTTTCTTTTACAGGCTTTCCTAAAAGCCCCTCTTTTTACCAATTCATGACACATGTCCTAATACCTATTAATTACCCTTAATGCCATCCTTTAACATAACCCCTTCTTTCTTCATTAATTCCTCCTTTATCCTCCCATCTTTCATGGGTATCTTCTATTTGGGCTTGGGTTTAGTCCTCAAGTCCTACATCTTAACCCAAGTTCACCCCTATTCTTAGGGGCATCTCCAAATCGTTAAGGGGTATTATTTTTCATGTATCAACAACCTCCTCATGAGTAGAATTAGTCCACTGAATGAGCACTTGTGGTACTTGCCTTCTGCCAATAGTGATGGTTCTGTGTTGTGAGACTTTTGCTGGAACCATTATCACTTCACCTGCATGATCAACAATAGGCAGTGTAGGAGATGGAATGTGTTTCTTACCAATGTGATGTTTCAATTGAGACACATGAAACACAGGGCGAATCCTGGCCTGATCTGGAAGTTGTAGCTTGTAGGCTACGGGTCCAATTTTAAGATAGGGAAAGGGCCATAGAATTTTGCAGACAACTTGAAATTCTTCCTTAGTGACACAGAAGCTTGTCTGTAAGGTTGCAGTTTCAGATACACCAAGTCACCCACAGCAAAGGTTCTGTCTTGCCTTGATTTATCAACAAAGAATTTCATTCTTGCTTGAGCATTGTGTATGTAAAGACCCTCAAGCTCGTCAACGCTATTAGACTAGTCAAGAGACTATTTAGCCACTAAGGACTCGATTAGTTGATATAGATTTAAATTAATAGGAATTAATCTAACAACGATTTAGATACGAATCTAGTGCCATTAGATAGATCTCAAAAAGTTGCGTGGAATAGACTACTCGAACGTGTCATTCGGATACTAGACGAAGAAGAAATTATCTGAGTTGTGTGGAGGTTCAAATGGTCATTTCACACTCACACTCAGACTTATCAAGGAAGCCGAGTTATATTCTATGAGCACCGAAGGTCTGCACTTATCTTTTGGTTGGGTGCTTTATGATGGGTAGCTGGCCTTATCACCAAGACGTGTCGAAGAGAAACCCAATCTATTTTCTTCTTTCTCTTTCTTCTTCTTCTTCTTCTTCATTCTTTTCTCTTCCTCCTCTCCGTTCTTCACCTGCTGGTGAATCAAGTTGTTGAAACAGAGATATTTTTAGATCGAGAGAGAGGTGGGGATGTTTGAGTAGTGGTTGCTATTGGTGGTGCTGATGTTGGTTAGCTCTGGAAAGAAGAGGAGATGTTGATGCTAGTGTAAGTTAGGAATTAGGGTTCGTGGAATTGATTAAAGTTGGAGATTTAGAAGATGAATATTGGAGCCATTGTTAGATGAGGAATCATGGTTTGGTGTTTAATTGAGGCTTTGAAGTGGTTCTGTTGTTTGAATCAAGAATTAAGGTTTCTCGAGTTGGATTGGAATTCGTTTTGAGTAAGGATTAAGAAGAGTTAAACGGAATTACAAGATGGGTTTGCTTAATTGAAGAGTTTTACTAATGTTTTGAGTTTGAATTTGAGATTAAAGATAATTAGGGTTCGTGTGTTCTTCCCCAAATTAGAATTAGGGTTTGCATGTATCTCAGATGAAGATTAAAATTGAAATTGATGTTCTAAGAGGTTGATTCGAGTTGGGTATTTCTGGAATGAGGTAATTGTTCTTCAAGTAACATAGTAATGTTATTTATTTCATTCATGAGTTTATGAGATTGTTAATTAACCTTTGAATTAAGATGTAGGTGTGAGTATGAAGCTGAGAATTGTGAATTAGGCTTGTGTTTAAATTACCAGGGAACTGGTATAGGTTAAGATGAATTACAAGGAGGATTTATGACTGAGTTATTAGAACTGGTATTGGGATGAATTACAAGTGATGCTATTGTTGAATTCATGATGGTGGAGAATGTATGAACTGTGTTGAGGAGTTATGTTTAGAGATTGAAGTGGAGATTGCTAATGCTGCTATTAGTCCGAGCTACGGTGTTAGTGGTAGTTTGTGAGATGAAGTTGAAATCTCGGGGCCAAGAAGTATGCGAGTAAGTGTATGGATGGTGGTGTTAGTATGTGATCTGGTGGAGAATTTTATGTTTTTACTTCGGGTTTTGGCGATGGTGTTGCCGTGTTTTGTTGACTGCGTTGAGCTAAGGTGCAGAATTATTGAGCTGGGTGTGTGTGTGTATGAATTAGAGTAGTGTGTATGGGACTGGAGTTGGAAGTAGAAGCAGTAATGGAACTGTGGTTGTAGATTACTGTTTATGGGTGAAAACTATTTCTGCCGGTTTTGGTAATTTGGGGTGTGTGGATGAGAAATGAGTCTAAACCTTAAACAAATACACTACACAGGAGTGCTTGTAGATTCGAGAAATCAATCTGTGCAAATCCGGCCTAAACCAAGAAATGGCCGTTCCAGACTTGTTTCGGTCACAAAGTGAAGGAGATGGGGTTGATCTTAGGGAGGTAAGCGAAGAAGGTGTTGAGATTGTGAAGGTGTTGGCTATGTATGACTTGTATCATAAAGCTGAACTGGCTTGCACGATGTAAGCTATCAGTTTCGGTGTTTGAATACGATGGTATCAACACTTGCCTCTGTTGTCTGGACTTGTTTTGTTGTTTTTGAAAATAGGGAGGAGAACCTATTTATACAAGTCATTTGAGCCTTATTCACGTCTCTCGTGGGAAGTGGAGGAAGTGGAGTGATGGAGTAATGGAGTAATGGAGTTGTGTGTTAGTGTTACACGACCAGTCTTGCCCACTTCTCCTATCATCTCTAACCGTCCATGACTTCCTGACACGTTCTTGTGATGGCGCGTTGCACGCTGCACGCTGTAAACCGCCAGACCAATACCCCAAAGATGTATCCCCCGAGTTGTCATGATTGATGTCTCGAGTGTATGGATCGTGGGACCCACAGAAAGTAGCATGTAATGCTAGATTAAATAACTAAGTTATTTAGGAAGTCGATACTTGTGAAGTATCGTGTGTATTCTATGCAGGTACTGTATCATGATGTGGTAAAGTGACGGGTGGTGATCACCATGACGCCTCACTGACCAATTAACTCCTGACCAGGGTTGTATAACCAAGCCGGTGAAGTTGGACGGACGAGATAATCTTTGAGACACTCATCTGCGACCGTTGATGGAATTAGGGTTTTTGAAGAGGTGCGCAAGCATCACTCTTCAGCTTGGTCGAATCCAAGCATGGGAGGTGTTTTGGAAAGGACCGACCGGGCATGCGTGTAGACGGCATGCCGGTGTACACGTCCGTACCTCACTATCCCATGAAGGTGCGATCTAGGCTACTCAATTTGACCGGCAAAGAGGAGCGGTTGAGATCGATTTGAAACAGAAATATGGTGCCGCAAAAGCCGCGTATCATGCCAATTTTGGGCGCGCGTTCCAAGACGACCAAGCTTGGTCGGTCTTGGCCGATCAGCCCGGCGTGCATACGGTGGGATGGTGTATATATCTGTACTTCATCGTCCCATAGAAACGTGATCTAAGCCACTCAATTTGTCCGGTAAACTTGAGCGGTCGAGATCAGTTTGTGGTTAGGGAGTGTGACCACGCCTAGCTTGGGCGCACGAATCAAGGTGTACAGCCAAGTTTGGTCTTGGCCGATCGGGTGTGGGGATAGGTGGGCCCACAGTGATCATGTTGATACTTACCAGACCTGCTTATTCTACTCCCGGACCCTTCATTCGTGCAGGAGAAAATGGACGCTCATGATCGCGACACAAACCCTAATTAGGTTTTGCCGGCCGTGTGTCATACCCAGTTTGGGGCGCACGAATCAATACGACCAACCATAGTTGGTCATGACCGATCAGTCAGGTATGTAGGTGGGCCCACGGTGTTTGTGTTGACATGTTCTGGGCTCTTTGAATCTACATCTACACCCTCCATCTATGACTGCGAAGATGGATGGTTGAGACTGTTTTGCGATACATGTAATGTGCCGCAAACCCTAATTTAGGGTTTTTTGTCCATACAGCTCTGGTTTGGACGGTTTGGCAAACTATGCCACCCTTTTGAGGAGATCGACCATGCGGGGCCCGCGTTGGGTCGGTAGTGAATATTCCAATACCTGCTTGGGGTCATGGATTCAATCTAAGCCTTCCAATCATGCTGGTGAAGTTGGATGGTCGTGATCTTTTCTGAAACTGATATGGTCAGTTCAGGTTCAAATATGCTCAATCGGGCTAGTATAACACACCGAGAGTCGTAGCCTGTATGGGTATTTCGTACATGCTTCATTATTAATGCTTGGAGATTCATGTTGCTCTGCTGAGAACAACACTCAGTCATCATGCCACACCGGTAATGAGTACAGAAATACGAGGTTTGGTCATGCATTAATTAATAATGCTATAAATTCACAGGGTATATGGGATTGTTGCTACATGCTCCAACCTGGATGAATTTTGTGTATTTAATTCACAGAATACTGGGATTGTTGCCACATGCTCTATTCTAGGTGAATTAGTAAAGTGGAGAAGTATTCATCACTTATCAGTGGCTTTATCCTTTGTAGGATGTCATCACATAATTTTGGCCTTAAATGAAAATCCACCATCAACATTAAGTCCCCTGCCTAGCGCATAATGGTTACGCTATTGTGGGGTAGGCATGAGATGGTGACATATACAAACATAAGAAGACAAGATAAAGGAAGTCTACCTGGAGGGACTCTGACCAATCGTGGGCAATCCTCCATACGTGCGTGACCACAGGCCTTGATGGACGGCTTCCTCCCTTAGGTGTTTGAGTTAGGAATAAGATTCTTCTTCTACTGGGATTCCCGGGCGTGGGTGCTTACACACTGCTGATTGAATCGCTCGTATCCATATGCTCTCTAATTCTTGATTAGGGTTCAAAAGAAGAAAGCCTGACTTGGTCGGTGTTGAATCCCCATATATCGGGCAGGCTTCGCCGTAATCGTTTTAGTCTTCCTTTAGGGTTTCCTCAGCATATATGCATGTGTAGAGATTTTGAACCACTTTTACGATTTTACAATAGGGCTTTCTCGTAGAAACTCCGTTTCCTTATCATGTCGAACAACAGTGGATCGTCTTCTTCATACCATCCAGGATCTTCCGTAAAACGTGCACGACTTGCGTCTGAGCTTCATGATGAATCCCCTGCTCGTGTTCTCCGAGTCAAGAAGATCATACCGGTTCGTCTCATTTTCCTGTTTTGAACAATTGCTTGTTCTTCATAATGATCAGGTGAATAATCCTCTCCTTCTTGCAGAGATACCCTACCGGAACATGTGTGACAGTTATCGATGATGACGACTTAAACAGTCCTCTTCCTTCAAACTCAAACACGCCTACCCCTGTGGACCTCGAAGATGCTGATCTGGGTGTCTCATCTTATGAATACCCCAATGCAGGTCTTTTGTTTGATGTTCGCATGAAATGTTTATCCTCCAGCTACCGAGATGTCGGTGGATTCTTAGTGCGGAAGGAGCTTGTGCCTTTGTACACAAAGTTATGGAGAAAGTATGGCCATATCGCAACCAGGAATGTGGTCCGGCACTGTTCATCTGCTTTGGTCACCACGGTAAACTGCCTTCTTCCCATGATTGCTGAGATGGAGAATATTTATATCCGCAATGTTGCCGAATCAAGCCTCGAAAAGTGGGAGAATATGGTATCTACCTGCGAGTCCATGGAGTTCAACGTGGGCTGATTGCGGCAGCGTCTTGATATCATCAAGGTTGATCGAGCTGGTATCCTCGTAAACGTTGTTTCTGCTGCGAAAGCTATCTTGGAAGAAGAGAAGGCTCTGGCTGCGGAATCAAAGAAGGTAGAGCAGGCAGTACAGGACTTGAAGAAAAGGACAGAGAGATATCAAGCTAGACTGGAGATGATGCTCTCAAGGAACTATAATCTACTAGATGGCCTCCTCTAAGTCGCATTCAGCTATATTCCCTCATTTTTAATGACATTTATGTTAAAAGATTTTGAACATCTTTGCGGAATAAATTGCATTGGCTTTTGATTGGTGAACAGGGTTTTTTCATTGATGCATCTCTGAATATAATTGATGATTCAAACATGTAATGAAAATAAATGCATGTATTGTTGACAGAGCAGATAATGGTCAGGCATGATATGCCTTGAGCCACTTTCCATTGATGATGCTTCACTCGCCTCCGTCCACCTTAATGATCTTGTAATAACCAGTATTGTAAGCCTTGGTGACTGTGTAAGGACCTTCCCTTCGGTGAGAATTTTGGTGCAGACATGTCTTGTTGGACGTGCTTGGCCGTTTTCAAGACCAAATCTACCACTTTGAAAATACGTGATTTTACAGTTTTGTTGTATGCCCTGGAAATTCTATTCTTGTACACCTGAGTGCGTTCTTCTGCTTTGTTTCTCCTGATATCCAGAGTGTCTAACTCTGCTACTCTAGAGTTAGAGGCTTTAGCTTCGTTCCAGTGGATCCCGGTTGCGGCTGCAATCCTGGCTGATGGGATTTTGATCTCTGCTGGGAGAATTGCGTCCGCTCCGTAAACAAGTGAGTATGGGGAAACTCCAATGGAGCTTCTGGGTGATGTCCGGTATGCCCATAGTGCCATTGGTAACTGGTCGTGCCATTCCCTAGGATTGTCGTGTACTGTTCGACTGATGATCCTGATCAATATCTTGTTGGTACTTTCAGCTTGTCCATTCCCTTGAGGATAGTAGATGGTGGAGAAGACCTGTTTAATGCCATACTCTTCAAGTAACTCTCGTACCTGTTTATTGGCGAACGGAGTGCCATTATCAGTGATGATATGCTTAGGCACACCAAAACGACAAATGATATGTTCTTTAATGAAAGTCGCAATTGTTGCTACTGTAGTCCCTCGCAGGAGAATGGCTTCTACCCATTTGGTGAAGTATTCTGTCGCAGTTATGATGTACTCGTCTTTGCTTTGATGATGGAGGGTTGATTTTCCCGATAATGTCCATTCCCCAGCTGTAAAATGGCCATGGACTGCTTATCGAGTGCAAAGGGGTGGAAGGAGCGTGAACAAGGTTCCCATGAATTTGGCATTTGTGACAGCTTGAAACAAAAGCGGTTGCGTCATCTTCCATGGTCGGCCAATAGTATTTCTCGTGTATCTGGAGAAACAATTTCCTCTTCCCTTGATGTTCCCCTTCATGTGTTTCCTTCAAGATGATGGTGATTTCTACCCCAGCCCGTGCATCGTAATAGATCACCTCCGAAGCTCTTGCGATCAGATCCCTTCGTGGAATACGAATCGCTTGGCATTTTGCTTTATCTTGATGGAATCCTTTTGATTGGCAGGAGTTGCTCCGTCACGGAGATAGCTAATGTATGGCTCTCTCTAGTCCCCAGTGTGGTTCACGTTAAAAACTTCCAATTGATGTGGCGGTGCTTGGAAATTCGAGCAGGACTTCTGAAGTAGTCTGGATTGAGTCTCCATCTCCGCCGCACAGCCAAAGCGTTGAAGTCGTCGGTAAAGCGTTACCCCCAGTGATTGTCCATAAATTTCATTGTAAACACGATTTAGCTGTAGTTGTGCTTCGTCATCCCCAAGATATCTTGACAGGGAACCATCCGGGTTTCGATAATACAACATACCATGAAGGATGAAGAAATTCTGCAGGGTTTTGAGACTGACCTTTCCTTGGAAGAGTGAGCTGTTGAGCTCTTGAATGATCGGAGCTCTTGAATACGCTTGGTTTAAAGTCGTCAGCCCGACTCTTTTGTTATCGTCCATATACCAACAATCTGAAAAGTTGGGGATCCTTCCATAAAACCTGTTTTGCAAACACTAGATTCGCACAAATATTAGTAATATAAAACAGAAACGAAGCTATTAACCGATAAAAGTTTCCCCCACACTTATACTTTTCCACACTTGGAAGTGTATAAAGAATATAGAAGTCAGGGACTACCACGGTTTCTTGTTCCAAAACCTGCATAGTATGAGAATCAAGTATCTCTAATGGAGGAAATCGAGAAACAAAGTCATTCAACAATATTCTCGAAGCACATACATTCAAACCAATAAGAGGTAAAGGAGAAGAAACAATAGGCAAAGGGTTAGATAAACCTTGCACAATCTCTTGTATTACGGAATCCTCTTCATCCTTGAAAAACTCAAGTGAATTATTCACCTCTTGTATATCATGGTCCTCTATCAAACCTTGCAACCATTCTTTGTCTGTTTCTGCCTTAATCAAAGTCTCGACATAAACATCATCATTACAATCATTTGCAAGCTCAATTGGGTCTTCCACAATATTGGTCATATCGGTTTCATTCTCAACATATTCCTCTTCATCTTCGTCTTCATTTTCAGACTCTCCATAATAAGAATCGTCGTCGGTTTCCCAAGCCTTATCACGACGTCGTTTAAGTTCCATATGAATGGTCCTACTAATTTCATCGACAAGCTCTTCCGAGGCTCCATCATCTTCCAACTTGTATAATTTCTGCGCAAGTTTCTTGACGTTCACACGCTTACCACCATTGACTACAATATGTTCTCTTTCCCATGACTCTTCCCTTTGAATGGGTGAATGATCATAACTACGATCTGGAGTCGGGTAAGAAGAAATATTCCAAAAATTGGTTTGTGCGACGGTGTCTCTATCACGATCAAGTTGGTCTAGCCTTTGTTGCATGTCTTGTAATCCATTCAAAATCTGCATACAACTCGAATAAAGCCAATTAGATGTAGATTTATCCCACCTAGGTGCTTGACTTACATACCCACTACAAGGTTGTTGTTGGTATGTATGAAAATCACCATAAGGTTCTCTAAGATATGCATCATAGCCAATAAATTGGTTTTGATTGCATCCCATAAATGGTGGGCAATTGTCATAGTGTTGAGGTTGTTGAAAACCGTATTCGTTGTTCCAGTATGCTCCGTCCATAGAAATTGGTACCTGAAACAAGAGTTCTCAAAACTATGTCAAAACCACAAAATAAGAAAAACTAAAAACAAAACAAAAAACAAAAATAAGAAACCAAAAACAAGTGACAACCGCTGCCTCCCCGGCAACGGCGCCAAAATTTGATCGCTGTCGTAGGCGTCAAAAATAAATTACACTTTCTTACTACTCAAAATATATAATGAAGCAAGGGCAAGAAAGGATCGTTCCCACAGAGAGGTCTAGGTTGTCAAATTGTTTCGGTATCTTATAAGTAACATGGGGGATTTTCTGATTGTGTAAATAAAAATAAACAAAAAAGCAAACAAAACACGCAAATCAAGGATGAGAAAGTATTGGTCATGGATTTCATCTTCATTCACAAACATGTTTTCAACACAATAACTAGAATTGATATTTTAATCTCAACTTTTATCAAAGGCCCTAGAATTTTTTGATCGCAAGAATATCCCGCTAATCTCCTCTTGTCATCAACAAACACATTAAAAGATGCAAATATGAATTCTATCTAAAAGAACAACCCAACGTGTAAAAGCACTAATCAAGTTTAATTCCCTAGATGCATTAGGTTCTATGAAATCAGGCCAATCAAAGCAATCGAACGTGTAAAAGCACTAATCCGTTAACAAAGGTTATGGTTCACATGAGATCATAAGAATATATCACTACAAACTATAATCTTATTTATGCTACTTGCAATCAGGAATTATCACTTTTGCTTATAATAACCCTAATCTAGCAATAAAGATGAAAGCAACCTCAATCGATTCGCGACTCAACTAAACAAGCATTCAAATCATGTAACAATATTAATGGTGAATCATAAACGATAATATGAGAGAAAACTAATTTATTGCACAAAAATTCATGTTTGGAAATCCAACTAATTCATAACCAAAAGAAAACTCTAGCTCATATTCATGGAGTTCATAACAAGAAGAAAGAGAAAAGGTTTCATGTCTCTAAACCCTAGAACACAAAGTAGAGGCCAAAGATAAGATGAGAGATATTACCCCAAAATCTATCTAAGCTTCCCTATATATAGAGTTTTATAACCTCTTCTTGAAGAAACTAGGAAACCTAGATAAAATAGGTAAGTGCACCTCCTTAAAATTGTGTCCCGTGCATCATACCCCGTGCAAAGTAGGTTGCCAAACTCGCCTAAACACCAATATCCCACGTCCAAAGTCTGGTTGTGTAAAGAATTTCATCCCAAGCTAATGGGCTTTCGCAAATTGTTAAGTTCAGCCGCTTTCTCATTATTGGCTTGTCGGGTTACGTGGAACCCCAGCCTATACTCAGTTCCATCTTTTCATCGATCACAAATCAACCACCAAGCCATCTACGTCATTAGAAATTCCCAGCACCACCGATCGCAGGAAACTTCTCCATCTCTGACATCGCCATCACTGTTATACTCAGGTTTTCTTCGATCACTGCCCCTATACCTTGAACCCACGAACTCAGCCATACTCCTCCATCGTCATTGCCTCGAGCTCCATCAATACCTTAATCCCTGTATGATTCGAGTTCTTCTCAATCGACAGCAAACATCGAGCTCCATTAGTTCATCGTCAGCTCCTTACTAGAACCCAACTTCAAACCTCCGTTTCCCTGATAACCTTCCTAGACGAGATAATCTCGTTTCTTCTTCCTTACTTCTTCATGCTCGATCTCGTCATCACTGCTGTATTCATCTTGCGGTCATAAACCCTCACAGCAGCACAGTTTTTTCTTTTATCGATCATTACCAGCTCGACTAATTCCCATCACTCATCTCCGTCATTCCCTGTTCAACAGTAAACTCGAGCTCCTCCATATATTCTTTTCCCAACTCTCGATTAAGAATATATCTGAGTTATCCCATATCCAAGTTCATTCCTCATCAAACTCGAGTTCCCTCTTTTATTGTCACTGCCGATATCTCTGTCGTCTCATCCGAGCACCATCAACTGCCAGTCTGCCAAGTCTCATTCAACCACGTTCGATGGCAGCAAACTCCCTGAACCTGAACTTCATCACGATAACAACCAACAAAACCTCTAGCTCCTAACAGTCCCTGCAATCATACACAAACCATCATCACCACCGAGCTTGAGTTCTTTTCCATCGATACTAATCAGCAACACCCAAACTCCTCATATCTAGCTCCATGGAAGCACCTTCATTATCGAACATCATCACTACAGCCAACTCGTCAGAATCGCGCAACAACCACCAGTCTTCACTGCAAACTTTTCTCCATTCTGATCACTGCCAATGGCAGTAGAAACTACCATTCCTAGATCATCATCAACCTTCATCGTCCAAAGCTCCATAGTCGTTACAGCCTCCTCCAACATAAACTCCCATCGATCACTGCTCATCACCAAGCTCGGGTTCTTTCTTCTCTGTTACTCTCTCGGTCTCACCTGCATCACCACACTTCCATCATTACTCACCATCAAGCATATTCCATCATCCTTGAGTTAGAAGGCATGAGACTCGGGAGTGAACCGATGTAATGCTACGGTACATGCATGAATATGTTTTGGAATCGGAGAAGATGAAGGCGACCCCGAGTATATTAGCTTGAGTGCCTTAACAACTTTTGAATTCCTACTCCCCCTAAGTAAAAGACCTTCTTGCCTTTAGCAGTTCCTTGAAACAGTCCCCCTTAATGTAATGACTTCCCCTTAACATACGGTGGGGGTGTGTCAACAGCGCCTGCCCTTTAAAAGATCATTTTGCCCTTTTAACCTTCTAAGTTCTTGTTTTGCTCGTAAATTCTTCATACGATCTCGGAATGACTCCGTTCTTTCGTCATTGACTCCGTCTTCTCGTCCTCTACATCATGATGACTAGAAATCCTCCATTTGAATGAGTTCCACAGGGTCTTTGGCCCTTCTCCAATTGTGACTTCACTTTTGTAGCTATTTTCACTTCTTTTTGGATGATTCACCTAATGAGAGACAAATTCAAGAAAACAAGCGTAATATACAATAATTCACCAGAAATATAGCAATTACTAGCATGGAATTGACACCAAATATATGTGAAATATGCACTTATCATGCATCGGCAAAATAGTTTAGTAACTTTTGTGCTTCTGATCGGTATGGAGCTAGCGTTACTTCATTCAGTGCGTATACCCCATTCATCTGATTCACCAGTAACTTGGAGTCACCTCTTATCTCCAGACGCGTGACTCCTTCTTGCTTGGCTATTGACAGCCCTATGAGGAAGGCTTCATACTCTGCTGAGTTGTTGGTGCATTCAAAGTCCAGCTTGAAGGAGTGTGATAATACTTCCCCAGTTGGAGATATTAATACCACTCCCGGTCCTCCACTATTACTACTAGGGGTAGCAGAGCCATCAAAATACAAGAGCCACACTTCTTCTTCCAAAATAGAGATGTCTCTGAAATTCTCCGGGGAAGATCCTCGTGGAGCCCTGTAGTGCCTTCTCCAGGGAATGCTACTAGTAAGTCCGCGACTGCTTGACCCTTGATAGCTCTAGGTGACGTACATGTTATGTCCAACTCTGACATTTGGAGAAGCCACTTGCATGTCCTTCCCGTCAAGACCGGTTTTGAAAGTAAAAACTTTGCGGGGATCGATTTAGACACGAGTATCACCTTGTTGGATAGTAGGTAATGTCTAAATTTCTCGAATGGAATGGATCAAAGCTAAACATGCTTTCTCCGCTTTGGGATATCTCGAGTTCAAGCATCTCTTAATATTCGGTTTGAAATAGTATATGGGATGTTCGATTCCCTCATCGTCTTCCTGAGCGAGTAAAGCCCCTACGGCGGTGTCATTGAAGGCAGTGTAGAGACACATCGGCTTCCCTTGTACAAGAGACTTCATGATAGCTGGAGATGATAGTATTCGTTGAATCTTTCGAAAAGCTTCCTGCTGGGTTGCAGTCCAAACGAAGCTGGCTCCTTTCTTCAGTAAGGGGGTGAATGAGGCGGTAAGTTGGGCTAGACCAGGTATAAAATGTCGAATGTAGTTCACCTTGCCCATGAAACTCTGGAGATCCTTCACAGTTCGGGGAGGCGGCATTGTGAGGATAGCCTGAGTCTTGGACGGGCCTACCTTTATTCCTTCTACAGTCACTTGGAATCCCAGAAATTTACCTGAAGAGACACCGAAAGCGCATTTCAAAAGATTCATCTTCAACTTGTATTCTCGACACCTCTCAAACACTTGCCGTAAGACGTTGGTGTGATCTGCTCGAGCCTTTGACTTGACCACGATATCATCTACATAGTCTTCTACTTGTTTATACATCATGTCGTGGAAGATTGCCGTCATAGCACGTTGATACGTTGCGCCGGCGTTCTTTAAACCGAATGGCATAACAGTATAGTGAAAATTGCCAAGAGGGGTTCGGAAGGCTGTCTTACTTGCATCGTGCTCATACATCCTTATCTGATTGTAGCCGCTGTAACCATCCATGAAGGAGAACATGCCGTGTCCGCTGGTGGCGTCTACTAACATGTCGATGTTAGGCAGAGGAAAGTCGTCCTTGGGGCAGCACTTGTTCAAGTCTCTGAAATCCACGCAGCACCGGATCTGTCCATTTTTCTTCTTTACTGGGACTACATTAGCTAACCAGGTCGGATGATGAATAGGTCTGATGAAGCCAGCATCTAGAAACTTTTGAATTTCGTTCTTGATTTGTTCTTCCACTTCGTGTCTGAATTGCCTCGGAGATTGCTTGATTGGCTTGGATCCAGGTATGACATGTAATTGGTGAGTGATCAATTTTTCATCTAGACCAGGCATTTCCTCGTATGTCCAGGCAAACTCATCTTGGTACTCCTTGAGTTGTTGGACAAGATTCGCACGTTCATCTACGGACAGAGTCGAACTGATAGAGACAGGCCTGGGAAATTCTTCATTCCCGATGTTAACAGTCTCGAGCTCGTCAGTTGTGGAGTTGGTGCCATCTTGTAGGCAAGTCGCGAGGCGTCAATACCTCCTCTTGTGTTTCGTCGTTATTGCAGCATTCAATTGGTCGGAGAGACTGGGTGCCAGTCTCTCCTCCTAATTGCTAACAACGGCGCCGGTATATTGTCTTCCCCTTCTGATCACGGTTTGCCTCGAAAGTGCGTTCCCTTTTGGTGTGAGCATGGGTTGAAGCTTCACCGGATAAAGATGGACGCCTCGTAGGAAAAGGTGTTTCGTGGTGCTTAGCCCCCAGTGATGCAAGTCGGTCTTCTTCTTGGATTGAAGCCCACGTGGGTAGTGGGGTGCACAGGACTTTGTCTGACCTTCCATGCGGAGTTTCTTTTGGTTCGAACAGTTCTACTCCGCATATTGGTACTTACGGAGACAATGATACAGGAATACGGATGACTTCCTCATTTAGCATGGTCTTCAGGCACTGGTGATATGTTGAAGGGATGACCTTATTGTCATGAAGCCACGGTCTCCCTAGTATCATATGGTAGTCCGGCTTTTTTTCTATGACTTCAAATTTCACTTTTGACTGAACGGGTCCTACTGATAAATTCAGATTGACATACCCGTATGTGCTAGTGTGGTTTCCTTCGAAGTCCGTCATTGTGGTGGGCTGCCGTACAATCTTGCATGGGCTAACCTTGGCTGTCCTGAGAGTCTTGAGAGTGATCACATTCGAAGATGCTCCTGTGTCGATAAGGGCCCTCCTGAACTCTGAATCCTTGATGCGTGCGGTAACATGTAGGGCCCGGTTGTGACCTTCCTCTGCCATCATGTCGTCTTCTGTAAATGTAACATTATTTACAGATGTTTCCGATGCGATTAGGACTTACGGACGAGAAGGAGTCAGGTGTACATCCAGAGCTATTTTATTAATTGCAGCAAACGTCTCTGCCCGTTGATTCTTCGAGAGGTGCAAGAGTTCACATAAGCTTTCCACTAGAGATGTCGCTTCCTGATCCACTGGTCTCTAGTTCGTAGTAAAACTGTTGATCTGAGGGGAATTAGTCCCCGGTGTAAAGGTCTCCGGAACGCTCATCTCTGATGTCATCTTGATGAGGAGATCAAGTATGCGTTTACCGCTTCTTTGATTAGCTCCATGTTCTTCGTGTGAATCTCCTGTGCCGTGCTAGTTCGCTTAATGTTGGAAATCTCCCGATCATGCCGCGAGATACACCGATTAGGAGGAGGGGTATTTCCGTTGGAGAAACATCAGGATTTGAGACTGTGGAGGCGGTCCTAAGACCAACCATCTCGAAATTGATTGAATGGTATTGAAGAAATTGACTTTACAACCGATAGATTAATCACCCGCTGTGGTCGCCAATTGTTTATGGGTGAAAACTATTTCTACCGGTTTTGGTAATTTGGGTGTGGGATGAGAAATGAGTCTAAACCTTAAACAAATGCACTACACGGGAGTGCTTGTAGATTCGAGAAATCAATCATGCAAATCCGGCCTAAACCAAGAAATGGCCGTTCCCGGACTTGTTTTGGTCACAAAGTGAAGGAGATGGGGTTGATCTTAGGGAGGAAGCGAAGAAGGTGTTGAGATTGTGAAGGTGTTGGCTATGTATGACTTGTATCAGAAAGCTGAACTGGCTTGCAGGATGTAAGCTATCAGTTTCGGTGTTTGAATACGATGGTATCAACACTTGCCTCTGTTGTCTGGACTTGTTTTGTTGTTTTTGAAAATAGGGAGGAGAACCTATTTATACAAGTCATTTGAGCCTTATTCACGTCTCTCGTGGGAAGTGGAGGAAGTGGAGTGATGGAGTAGTGGAGTTGTGTGTTAGTCTTACACGACCGATCTTGCCCACTTCTCCCGTCATCTCTAACCGTCCATGACTTCGACACGTTCTTGTGATGGCGCGTTGCCGCTGTAAACCTGCCAGACCAATACCCCGGTATGTATCCCCGGTTTGTGACATGATTGATGTCTCGAGTGTGTGGATCGTGGGACCCACGAAAGTAGCATGTAATGCTTAGATTAAATAACTAAGTTATTTAGGAAGTCGATACTTGTGAAGTATCGTGTGTATTCTATGCGAGTGTCTTGCATCATGATGTGGTAAAGTGACGGGTGGTGATCACCATGACGCCTCACCGACCAATTAACTCCCGACCGGGGTTGTATAACCAAGCCGGTGAAGTTGGACGGACGAGATGATCTTTGAGACACTCATCTGCGGCCGTTGATGGAATTAGGGTTTTATGAAGAGGTGTGCGCAAGCATCACTCTTGACTTGGTCGAATCCAAGCATGGGAGGTGTTTTGGAAAGGACCGACCGGGCATGCGTGTAGACGGCATGCCGGAGTACACATCCGTACCTCACTATCCCATGAAGGTGCGATCTAGGCCACTCAATTTGACCGACAAACAGAAGCGGTTGAGATCGATTTGCAACAGAAATCTGGTGCCGCAAAAGCCGCGCATCATGCCAATTTTGGGCGCGCGTTCCAAGACGACCAAGCTTGGCCGGTCTTGGCCGATCAGCCCGGCGTGCATACGGTGGGATGGTGTATATACCTGTACTTCATCGTCCCATAGAAACGTGATCTAAGCCACTCAATTTGTCCGGTAAACTTGAGCGGTCGAGATCAGTTTGTGGTTGGGGAGTGTGACCACGCCTAGCTTGGGCGCACGAATCAAGGTATAGAGCCAAGTTTGGTCTTGGCCGATCGGGTGTGGAGACAGGTACCGGACATGCTTAGTCTATTCCTGGACCCTTCATTAGTGCAGGAGAAAATGGACGCTCGTGATCGCGACACAAACCCTAATTAGGTTTTGTCGGCCGTGTGTCATGCCCAGTTTGGGGCGCACGAATCAAGACGACCAACCATAGTTGGTCTTGACCGATCAGTCAGGTATGTAGGTGGGCCCACGGTGTTTGTGTTGACATGTTTAGGGCTCTTTGAATCTACATCTACACCCTCCATCTATGCCTGCGAAGATGGATGGTTGAGGCATTTTGCGATACATGTAATGTGCCGCAAACCCTAATTTAGGGTTTTGGTCCATACAAACTCGGTTTGGACGGTTTGGCAAACTATGCCACCCTTTTGGGGAGACCGGCCATGCGGGGTCCGCGTTGGGTCGGTAGTGAATATTCCAATACCGCTTGGGGTCATGGATTCAATCTAAGCCATCCAATCATCTTTGGTGAAGTTGGATGGTCGTGATCGTTTCCGAGACAGATATGGTCAGTTCAGGTTCAAATATGCTCAATCGGGCTAGTATAACACACCGAGAGTCGTAGCCTGTATGGGTATTTCGTACATGCTTAATTATTAATGCTTGGATATTCGTGTTGCTCTGCTGAGAACAACACTCAGTCATCATGCCACACCGGTAATGAGTACAGGAAATACGAGGCTGGTCATGCATTAATTAATAATGTTGTAAATTCACAGGGTATATGGGATTGTTGCTACATGCTCCAACCTGGATGAATTTTGTGTATTTAATTCACATAATATTGGGATTGTTGCCACATGCTCTATTCTAGGTGAATTAGTAAAGTGGAGAAGTATTCATCACTTATCAGTGGCTTTATCCTTTGCAGGATGTCAACACATAATTTTGGCCTTTACAATTTTGGCCTTAAATGAAAATCCACCATCAACAATTACGTTCGTGTTTCGGATTTGCAATTGGGAAAGTAGTTGAGGTTAAGGAAGAGATCATGGTAGCAAATGTGTTGACTGAACTCAGTTGAAGTAGTTGACAATTTGTTTGGAACTCTTGGAGGTTGTTTGTGCTGATAAGATGTATAAGTTGAGTTGATTATATTGTTGTTATGGTGAAAGTCTTTGTAGAAGCTTGCAACTGTTATCTCAAGTAAGCTTAGTTTATATTTGTGATTGGAATATGAAATTGTTGGAATTCAATGAGTTATTGTAGTAATCAAACTTAGAATTATTGTATGATAGAACTGAAATTTATAGAAGGTGTTCAACTGATGAAGGTATTGCTTCTAAAATAGAATTATGGCCTTGGGCCTATCAGTCTAGTCATTTTAACTGACTCAATTTAGTTCGTCTGACTCAGTCAATCTGACTGAGTCGACTCACCTGAATCAGTCTTAGTGACTGAGTTAACCCAGTCTTGACACGTTTGACCAGAATAGTTAGACCTTGACTATGGACGTTGACTGTTAGTTGACCCTTGACTGTCACTTTGACCGTTAGTTGACTCTGATGGACCGGGCCTTAGGTTAATGAGTTGGCTTAGTGGACTTGGGCTTAGATAGACTTGTATGGTTCTTGTGTGAGCCTTTTGGCTAGATTCTTAGACTTCTTGTGTGATTAACAGTTAGTCCATATTAACAACGATCGATTCAAGGATGAACCAGTGGATCGTGGATCTCGAGGTAGGCGTGGCTTGTCATCAAAAGAGGTGGGAATTTACATTTAGCTCTTTTGTGATTATTGTTATTTTCCTTTACAAAAGTATTATGTTTAACAAATTCATACATTGACTGATTGTATATTCCATGTATTGTTTTATTTTAAATTTCAAAAGTACCGTCCATTATGTTAATCCTGTTAATCTTTCCATTGTTTGGAAAGGAATCGTAATGCTTTGTTTGTATTTATGAATTGTTTGGGAAATAAGAATTTCCATTTGATTGCTGGGAAAATGAGAATTTCCATCTGTGGTATATCGGATACAGCTCCTGCATTTATATCTACATTACTTTTATTGCAATAACTAGGTGCGGGACGAGTCACCATATAGCTATCTAGGTGCGGGACGAGTCACCAATATAGTAAATTGTTTGGAAGGGGTTAGATCCATATACATGATTGTTTATCTATGTGAAATTGGTTGCGTTTTAGTGTTTAGGGAAAACATGAATTGTTTTCAAATCATTTACAATGATTACTTGAAAGTTAAATGTTATTCCTACTGGGCACCCCTTTTAGGGATGATGTGCTCACCCATTCCCACTTTCAGTTTCAGAGACAGATCAGAGTTGCGCAGCGAAAGCTTCGAGGAGTTCTGTTAATTAGCTTACTTCGGTTATGTTTATTATGATGTATAATCTATCTGTAAACCAAATGACTATTGTATATGTATCATTCGAGAGGAGTTTTTGTATATATATATATATATATATATTCCAGAGTGGGGCTAGTTTTGGGTTAAGTTATGTAGCACATTTCTTAATTGAATGTTTAAGTATATGATTTAGATTCTTAGTGCCTTTATATTTAGTTAATCTCTTAGATTAGTCAGTTGCTAGCTTTGGGGGCGCTAAAAAGTTGGTATCAGAGCTCATTATTAGATCTTATATGGGTGACAATAGGATTAGCCAGTGCCAGTTAGTGAACTAGAATAATTTAGAACTGGGTTGGGTTGTGAGATAAATCTTAATCACTAAAAGCTATCAATAATTAAAAGATTTATTTGATTGATTGATTTGTTTTTTTGTTTGATTATTTGTATAGGTAATGAAGTAAAAATAAATTATAGGGTACACCAATAACTATAGTTAATAAGGATCTGAGAATAATTAATCTAAAAAAGTATTAACACGTAGACAATCTATTACTATAAGAATAGTGAGATTCGTGTTATTGATAGATCTTGTAAATCACATAGAAATTTATTGAACACCTTAATTTATATGTAGAATCAACAGTTTATAGTTACATAAATGCTAATAATATTTTCGGGACTCGATAATATTTGTAAGAGTAGTTAGAATAATAGTTCAATCATCAATGTTAATAATAAAATACTATAATAGTAATTATAGATGATAATAATAGTAGTAATAGTTTTAATAAAATAATGTTAGCATTTTATCAATTAGTATCATATTGAACTTAACTTAACTAATATATTCAATAAAAATATATAACGACAAAAATAATACTTATGACTAAATAGTTATGGAAAGTTATCAACTCTTATCTACGATTAAGCTTTGTAAATAAACTAATTACAAATTAGAGATATATGTTTTGTGTGTCTAAACTAGATAGTTAGTAGAATACATTAGACGTTAGATGTAAGAAGATGAGAATATAATATATAAAATAAAAAGACTCAACTTGTTAGTAATCTTGTACTGAAATTATCTTTAATCTAACAAATGGTCCAGTAAATCTTTAAAATGAAACAAATATAGGTGAAGTAGAATTAGTATGACGGAAAAAAATTAGTGTCATAATATTAGATACTTAGTAAATAGATGAACTAGCATTCGGATACTTTGTGTAATATTAGAATGAAAAAGATAATAAATTTGTATATTAATAGGATCCTTCTTTGCAAATAGATTCAATCATCTTTGGAAATTGAAAATTAGTATGACGAACTTAAATTGTTAGAATTTAAATTAGTATTATATTGAGCATAACTTAAAATAAAATTTCATTAACAAATATTTAACGATAAAATAATGATTAGGATTAAATAGCTATGGAAAATTATTACTGCTTTTCTATGGTTAAGTTTTGCAAAGTTAACTAATAACAAATTAGAATTGTATGTTTTGTTTTTAAACCAAATAGTTAATATAAGACATATTAGGTAGGATTAAAAACGTGAGGTCATATAATGCATAAAATAAAGATTAAACTTGTTAACAATCTTATACTCAGATTATCTTTAGTCCAATAAATGATTCACTAAATCATTAAATTATGCACATGAAGTGATATTTATAGTACTTGAATGGTTAGTACGAAGTTAGACTTAAAGGAGAACAATTTTGCTTGTGAATAGGATACTTATTATTAAGACTAAAATCTATAGGCTATTAAGACATATTAAAATTTTATGCGGACTCAAAATTTAAATCATATTAAATTACCAACGCCAATGTATAACAAGATACAATATACGGATTCAACATCAATAAATGAAATATATTATATCAATCTTTACGTGAAAGTAAAATTATATTTACAAGATTAGGACGTAATAAAATTAAACTAAGTATCAATACTAAGTAGTTATTCTGGTCGTATTTTAGTTACATTAGTAATCAAATAGGAGAAATGATAAAACAATAATGAAAATGGTAATATAATTAAGACCATAGCTTTTGATAAGATAAGCAAATAATAATACTGCATAATACTAACTACTATAAAATTTATTGCTATTGTAAATATCATTTGGATAATAATTATAGGATGGTAATAGCAAAATGTAATTTTTATTAATAGTACAACTTAAGGATTATATAACAATAATATAAATTTAAGGAAATAAAGTTAGACCAAATCAAATCTAGTATTAATAATAAATTTAAACTTGACATTATGATTAATTATGATTAACTTTTATCAGTCTAAGAAATAAGGAATAAATGTAATAATAATTAAAAAAAAATATTGATATCAAACAACTATGAAATTTTTTTAGCGGCTATTTACTTATATCAAGTCACATAATGAAATAAACCAATAGATATAACTTTATATTTGGATAATGATTATAACATTAATTTATTCTTAAATAGTACATGAATTTAAAAATTATATATAGTATCACAACAAAGTTAAAAACATCAGAATTGAGATTACTTATATTGGTAAAATAAATAAATACATAAAAATTCAGATGACTAAGTTGCTTGAAAGGATGTGAATTATTTAAATATTTTACGAAGTAAATTTTCCAGAATTACACCAGTTAAGATAGAAGTTAAAGACTAATTAATCTTAATAAATTAATACTTAGTTAATCCAAGTGCTGAATAGTGAGGTTGGTAATTCTGATGTGTTCGGGTGATACTTGTTACGTAGGTTGGCATTGTCAGGCGTCGCGAACCTAGACGGGGCAACTGCATTCTTGTATCACTAGGCACTGAAGGGAGACTTGCTTCTATTAGTGAACTGATAGATCCTAAATTTTACTTAGAAACTTTATTATACAATATATTCCTCGTAATTAGAACCATTATTTTATTGAAATAGAAATTAGTTTATTGAACCTAGAGCCACAAATTTTAGTTGTAAGAAGCCATATAGGTTTGTGCTACATTTTCTGTTGTTTTGCGCTTAGACAAGGGATACGATTATTCTTTAAGGTGGGGAGTTTTTGAAGACTAGAAGGATGGTTTGATTTTCGAGGACGAAAATGAATAAGGTGGGGAGAATGTAAAGACCCTCAAGCTCGTCAACGCTATTAGACTAGTCAGGAGACTATTTAGCCGTTAAGGACTCGATTAGTTGATATAGATCTAAATTAATAGGAATTAATCTAACAACGATTTAGATACAAATCTAGTGCTGTTAGATAGATCTCGAAAAGTTGCGTGGAATAGACTACTCGAACGTGTCATTCGGATACTAGACGAAGAAGAAATCATCTGAGTTGTGTAGAGGGTCAAATGGTCATTTCACACTCAGACTTATCAAGGCATCCGAGTTATATTCTATGAGCACCGAAGGTCTGACCTTATCTTTTGGCTGGGTGCTTTATGATGGGTAGCTGGCCTTATCACCAAGACGGGTCGAAGAGAAACCCAATCTCTTTTCTTCTTTCTTTCTCTTTCTTCTTCTTCTTCTTCTTCTTCTTCTTCTTCTTCTTCATTCTTTTCTCTTCCTCCTCTCCGTTCTTCACCCTGGTGAATCAAGTTGTTGAAACAGAGATATTTTTAGATCGAGAGAGAGGTGGGGATGTTTGAGTAGTGGTTGTTATTGGTGGTGCTGATGTTGGTTAGCTCTGGGAAGAAGAGGAGATGTTGATACTGGTGTAAGTTAGGAATTAGGGTTCGTGGAGTTGATTAAAGTTGGAGATTTAGAAGATGAATATTGGAGCCATTGTTAGATGAGGAATCATGGTTTGGTGTTTAATTGAGGCTTTGAAGTGGTTCTGTTGTTTGAATCAAGAATTAAGGTTTCCCGAGTTGGATTGGAATTCGTTTTGAGTAAGGATTAAGAAGAGTTAGACGGAATTACAAGATGTGTTTGCTTAATTGAAGAGTTTTACTAATGTTTTGAGTTTGAATTTGAGATTAAAGATAATTAGGGTTCGTGTGTTCTTCCCCAAATTGGAATTAGGGTTTGCATGTATCTCAGATGAAGATTAGAATTGAAATTGATGTTTTAAGAGGTTTATTCGAGTTGGGTATTTCGGGAATGAGGTAACTGTTCTTCAAGTAACATAGTAATGTTATTTATTTCATTCATGAGTTTATGAGATTGTTAATTAACCTTTGAATTAAGATGTAGGTGTGAGTATGAAGCTGAGAATTGTGAATTAGGCTTGTGTTTGAATTACCAGGGAACTGGTATAGGTTAAGATGAATTACAGAGAGGATTTATGACTGAGTTGTTAGAACTGGTATTGGGATGAATTACAAGTGATGCTATTGTTGAATTCATGATGGTGGAGAATGTATGAACTGTGTTGAGGAGTTATGTTTAGAGATTGAAGTGGAGAATGCTAATCTGTTATTAGTCTGAGCTACAGGTGTTAGTGGTAGTTTGTGAGATGAAGTTGAAATCTCAGGGCCAAGAAGTACTGAGAGTAAGTGTATGGATGGTGGTGTTAGCTGTGATCTGGTGGAGAAGTTTATGCTGTTACTTCGGGTTTTGGCGATGGTGTTGCCGTGTTTTGTTGACTGCGTTGAGCTAAGGTGCAGAATTATTGAGCTGGGTGTGTGTGTATGAATTAGAGTAGTGTGTATGGGACTGGAGTTGGAAGTAGAAGCAGTAATGGAACTGTGGTTGTAGATTACGTTCGTGTTTCAGATTTGCAATTGGGAAAGTAGTTGAGGTTAAGGAAGAGATCATGGTAGCAAATGTGTTGACTGAACTCAGTTGAAGTAGTCGACAATTTGTTTGGAACTCTTGGAGGTTGTTTGTGCTGATAAGATGTATAAGCTGAGTTGATTATATTGCTGTTATGGCGAAAGTCTTTGTAGAAGCTTGCAACTGTTATCTCAAGTAAGCCTAGTTTATATTTGTGATTGGAATATGAAATTGTTGGAATTCAATGAGTTATTGTAGTAATCAAACTTATAATTATTGTATGATAAAACTGAAATTTATAGAAGGTGTTCAACTGATGAAGGTATTGCTTCTAAAACAGAATTATGGTCTTGGGCCATTCAGTCTAGTTATTTTAACCGACTCAATTTAGTTCGTCTGACTCAGTCAATCTGACTGAGTCGACTCACCTGACTCACCTGAATCAGTCTTAGTGACTGAGTTAACCCAGTCTTGACACGTTTGACCAGAATAGTTAGACCTTGACTATGGACGTTGACTGTTAGTTGACCCTTGACTGTCACTTTGACCGTTAGTGACCGTTAGTTGACTCTGATGGACCAGGCCTTAGGTTGATGAGTTGGCTTAGTGGACTTGGGCTTCAATAGACTTGTATGGTTCTTGTGTGAGCCTTTTGGCTAGATTCTTAGACTTCTTGTGTGATTAACAGTTAGTCCATATTAACAACGATCGATTCAAGGATGAACCAGTAGATCGTGGATCTAGAGGTAGGCGTGGCTTGTCATCAAAAGAGGTGGGAATTTACATTTAGCTCTTCTGTGATTATTGTTGTTTTCCTTTACAAAAGTATTATGTTTAACAAATTCATGCATTGACTAATTGTATATTCCATGCATTGTTTTATTTTAAATTTCAAAAGTACCGTCCATTCTATTAATCTTTCCATTGTTTGGAAAGGAATCGTAATGCTTTGTTTGTATTTATGAATTGTTTGGGAAATAAGAATTTCCATTTGATTGCTGGGAAAATGAGAATTTCCATCTGTGGTATATAGGATACAACTCCTTCATTTATATCTACATTACTTTTATTGCAATAATTAGGTGCGGGACGAGTCACCATATAGCTATCTAGGTGCGGGACGAGTCACCAATATAGTAAATTGTTTGGAAGGGGTTAGATCCATATACATGATTGTTTATCTATGTGAAATTGGTTGCGTTTTAGTGTTTAGGAAAACATGAATTGTTTTCAAATCATTTACAATGATTACTTGAAAGTTAAATGTTATTCCTCTGGGCACCCCTTTTAGGGATGATGTGCTCACCCATTCCCACTTTCGGTTTGAGAGACGAGATCGAGTTGCGCGTGAAAAGCTTCGAGGAGTTACATTTAGTTGGATAACTTCGGTTATGTTTATTATGATGTATAATCTGTCTGTAAACCAAATGACTATTGTATATGTATCATTCGAGAGGAGTTTTTGTATATATATATATATATATATTCCAGAGTGGGGCTAGTTTTGGGTTAAGTTATGTAGCACATTTCTTAATTGAATGTTTAAGTATATGATTTAGATTCTTAGTGCCTTTGTATTTAGTTAATCTCTTGGATTAGTCAGCTGCTAGCTTTGGGGGAGCTACAGTGTAGGGATTCCTTCAGAAGATCAATCATTGCCTCCCTGTCCTTGAGATATGACTCCACAACAGCTACAAAAGTTGTGGTTGTTGATGGGAAAGCCATGTGTGGAAGAAGATAACCATATAGGGACTGGAAAGGTGTCATTTTCAAACTAGTATGATAACTAGTGTTATACCATCATTCAACAAGAGATAACCATTGACACCACTTAGTAGGCTTGTGTCCAGTGATGCACCTTAAGTAAGTTTCCAAACAAGAATTAACTCTCTCTGACTGGCCATCAGTTTGAGGATGATAAGCAGTGTTGAGATTCAAGTTAGTACCCAGAGCTTTAAATAAGTCCTGCCAGAAGTGACTAGTAAAAACCTTATCTCTATCAGACACAATGGAAGAAGGGAGACCATGCAATTTGAACACCTGATCCAAGAAGGCTTTAGCCACAGAAGCAGCTGTATAAGGGTGTTGTAAGGCAATGAAATGGATGTACTTTGTTAGTCTGTCAACAACCACTAGTATAACACTTTTCCTGTCACTCATGGGTAAACCTTCAATGAAATCCACGGTGATGTGATGCCATGCTTGCTCAGGGACTGGAAGAGTTTGCAGCAGACCAGATGGAAAAAAGCATTCACCTTTATTTCTTTGACAAATGTCACATTCAGTGACAAATAAGATGATCTCTTGCTTCATTTTAGGCCAAAAGAAATGGGACTTGGCCCTAACATAAGTGGCTTGGATGCCAGAATGACCACCAACAACAGATGTGTGAACAATATTTAAAATTGTGGCTCTTACCCCATTGCTAGCACCCACATATATCCTACTTTTGTATCTCAATATTTCAGATTTGTAAGTATAATGTGGAACAGAGTCTGCAGATACAAGTAGTTGAGCAATAAGTTGTTGTACCTTGTCATCACCAATATAGCTTTGAAGTAAGTCTTGGACCCAAGATGGTTTAGACATAGATAAGGCACTGCAAGTTGCAGAAGGAGCTAGTCTTCTAGATAAAGTATCAGCAACTATATTCTCCTTACCCTTTTTGTACTGAATCTCATATTCATATCCCAAAAATTTCATCAACCACTTTTGCTGTAAAACTGTGGTTATCTTTTGTTCTAAAAAGTATTGAATGCTGTGATGACCAGTTTGAATAATGAATTTGCTTCCTAGTAAATAATGCCTCCATTTTTGTACAACCTTAACTATAGCTAAAAATTCCTTTCATATGTAGATAAGGCTCTAGCTCTTGGTCCTAAAGGTGAGTTGAAAAAAGAAATTGGTTTACCTTCCTGAGTTAAGACAGCACCAAGACAGGTCTCACTTGCATCACTTTCAACAATGAATTGTTTAGAAAAGTTAGGCAATGTAAGGACTGGAGTTGTGGACATGGCTAGATTTAGTTGTTCAAATGCAGAAGTGGCAGCTGCAGTCCAAATGAAAGAATTTTTCCTCACAAGATCATTAAGTGGCTTGCAGATTGCACCATAATTCTTCACAAATTTCCTGTAATACCCTGTTAAACCCAGAAAGCCTCTCAATTCTTTGATAGAAGTTGGAATTGACCAGCTCTACATTGCTGCAATCTTGTTTGGATCAGCACAAACCCCAGCAGGAGTGATAATGTGACCCAAATATTATTAATGTGATTGACCAAAACAACATTTAGAAAGCTTAGCATATAACTGGTGCTGTCTGAGTAAGGAAAATACTATTCTCAAATGTTCAATGTGCTCAGACATGGAAGAGTTGTACACCAAAATATCATCAAAAAAGACCAAAACAAACTTCCTTAAGTAGGGAGAAAAGACTTCATTGATAAGTGCCTTAAATGTTGCAGGTGCATTGGTCAAACCAAATGGCATGACTTTGAACTCATAGTGCCCATGATGAGTTCTAAATGCAGTCTTGTATATATCCATTGGGTTCAAAAGTATTTGATGATAACCTGCTCTTAAATCCAACTTAGACAAAAACAGAAATCCTTGTAGCGCATCCAACAACTCATCTACAATTGGAATAGGAAACTTGTCCTTAATAGTGATGTTGTTGAGTCTTCTGTAATCAACACAAAATCTCCAAGTATTATCTTTCTTTTTAACAAGAAGAATTGGTGAAGCAAATGGGTTGTGGCTGTGTTGTATGATTCCAGAAGAAAGCATTTCTTTCACCAGTTGTTCCACAACTTATTTTTGAATGTAAGGGCATCTATAAGGTCTTTGGTTTGGAGGTTGAGAGTCTGGTTTCAAGGGAATTGAGTGGTCTAAAGTTTTGTGAGGTGGTAATGAAGTAGGCTCAGCAAAAATATCCTTATATTCAGATAACAAAGGTAATAAAGGTGCAGGTATTGGAGGGGGAATGGGAGTAGTTGAGACTGAAAAGAGATGACCAATGAGGCCATGAGTAGTGTTTTCTAGAAATCTCTTAACTGCTGACACACTCATCATAAGTAGTGAAGGTGAATTAGTTATCCCTTGTAATGTAATATGCTGACCATGATGAACAAAAGAAACACTGAGTTTAGAGAAACTAAACATAACATCACCTAGCTTCTTAAGCCAATCAGCACCTAACACCATGTCACAGTCTCCAAGTGGAAGTAACCTGAAGTCCTCAGTGAATTGATAACCCTGCATACTCCAAGGAAGTTTAGAACCAATACCAGTACTCACTGTTTTCTCCCCATTAGCAACTGTAACTAACATATGAGCTGTGTGTTCTACCTTGCATTTGAGGTTAGCAGCTAGAGAACAATCTATGAAACTAGTTGTGCTACCAATATCAATAAGAATAGAGATAGATTTTCTCTTAAGAAGACAAGGAATGCGAATAGTATCACCTGTGGCAGTACCAGTGAGAGCATGAAGAGAAATCTCCATGTCAGACTCAACTGGTGATTCTGACGCTTCTTCAAAAACCTCATCCTCAACCTCGGTGTCTTGTGTATCAGAATTTTAAGTTTGCACCATAAACAATTACTTCCTACCCTTGCACTTATGACCCAATGAATAAACCTCATCACAATTATAACAAAGACCTTTATCCCTGCGAATGCGCATTTGCTCTCGAGTTAAACGTTTAATAATGGGATTTGTTGATGAGGGCTTGAGTGGTGTTGGGGAATAAGATTTTGGAGTAGTAGGAGTAGACTTGGAAGTAGTGTAAGAGGTGGAAATTGGTTTAGGAGGGAAGGTTGTGGTAGAGAAATCTCTAGAGTTAGTGAAAGAGCTAGAGTTGGTTCTAACACTTTTGGCAGCAGCAGTGTGATATTTCTGTTCCTCCATTCTTGCTAAGGAGAAAGCCGTGGCAAGTGATTTTGGATAAAAAATAGCTACAGAATTACGCAATTCTTCCTTCAACCCACTAATGAAACTCATGATAAAATAGTGCTTAGTTAAGGACGGATTGTTAGCAAGCATTAGAGCTTTGAAAGATTCAAATTCCTCAAAATACTCTTCTACGGAGTTAATCTGAACCGGTTTATTAAAACTCCCAATAAAATTCTATTCCACGGGATTTTCAAATCTGACACAAATACCATGAGAAAATTTAAACCAAGTTATACGAGTTCGACCAACCTGAAAATCGAGAAACCATTTATCGGCTTTGCCATCAAGATATATAGCTGCAATATCAACTCTGCGACTCTCATCGATGTTGTGAAGCCAGAAGTATCGTTCACATTTTTGGATCCCACCATGAGGATTATCACCATCAAATCTTGGGAAATTAAGTTTTGGTACTTGATTAAATTGATTTTGAGTTCCCCCCTGGCGAGATTGAACCAAGGATTGGAGGATTGTCGAGCTGAGTACCATGAATTGATCCTCTTGAATCATGTGGTTGAGCTGTTTTCGTTGTAGATGGGAAACGAGCTAGCAGCTCATCAAATCGTTGGTTAATCGATGCTTGATTCGAATCAGCTTTTTGCTGCTGTAAAAGAAGCTTGTCTTCAATGGCAGCAAATCGATCTTCAGATCTCAGCTGATGTCGCTGAATCAGTTCTATAACATCCTTAACAGTTTTTGGATCGGAAGCGCCCATCGAGAAATTTTTTGAGTGGTTCTGATGCCAAATGTACTGTACTCAGTACAATTTGGGAATCAAGAGTTAATGAATTTAAATCTAAGTTCCTAATGAACACAGCTACTAAACTAATATGCAGGTATTTTCTCATTAATGAAAATAGAGAAGAGGTTCTTACACATTTAAGGAAGTGAAGACCTAACAACAACGATCAGATAGTCGACACATGTCACTATCTGATCGGTCAACACTCAATATAAGACTGACCAATGACTAACAGCTTATAAGAGCACCCACTCAATTAATAAGGGCAGACCCTAGTACTCCATAAGGCTAAAGGACTATGACACAAAAACACAGTATCCAGAAAAATACCAAAGAACTGATAGCTTACATTCCGCAAGCCAATTCCAAATTCTGATACAAGTCATAAAATAGCCACACCTTCAGAATTAACCATTCTGGTCTCAACACTTTCTTCGCTTCCCTCACTAAGACCAACCCTTCTCCTTTACTTTGTGACCGAAGCAAGACTGGAACGGCCATTTCTTGGTTTAGACCAGGATTGTACAGATTGATCTCTTGAATCTAAAGTACTCCCGTGCAGTGTATTTTTTTTAGGTTTAGATTTGTTTCTCATCCACACACCCAAATTTACCAAAACCAGCAGAAACAGTTTTTACCCATAAACAACTGGCAACCATAGTGGGAGGTTAAATCTCTCGGTTGCAAACTTAACTCTCAATTTCATTTCTATCCCAATTGGTATTAGGTCTAATTCGACCATTAACTAAAACTCGTTTCAATCAAAGATTCCAACCTTTATATGTATTCGAATCATTCAAACCTTTCAATAGCAGTGAATAGCCGGAAGCCATCCACCACGGAAGGCATGATAAAAATGCTAGAGGATATGGCTGCAAACCAAGTTGATATTATCAGGCGGCAAAACGAAACGCTTTGTATCCTGAAAAGTATGATAAGTCAATTATGGAAAGAATCATCGAGTACCTGTCAGAAAGATTTCACCAATTTCCAGAATAATACGAAGGACGTTCGATCTTTGGCCAAAGCCTGTACTTCTACCAATGAAGATACAAACGGATCACGTAGCCATGTTATACAAGAGCAGAAGAAGAAAAGCCAATTGAATTCTGCCAGAGAGACAAGACAATTTCACAGGGCCAAGGAAGGAGATTTACCAGGTGTGCCACAGCGTCTACAGGACAAAGGTAAAGAGCTAGCCTATGAAGCTTTGTTGGAAAACAATTATCTCCAAACCCTCGCGGAGGTTCAGAGAGTCGTCCAGCAGGCCGCGGCCACAACTGCTTTGCTTAGGGAAGAGGCACCTGAAGAGGGATAAATCTGCCAAGACGCCTATGGAAACGAACAATATCCAGCCCAACCACCTCGTGTTGCTGCCACTGACGCAGATTCCCCAAGAGAAGCTACCCTTCAGCAATATGGTAGAAGTAAACGGTCCGCTCATGAATCAATGATCGCTCAATCGTCAACTCATCCTTCGAAAAGAACTTTATACCAAAGCCTGCCAGAACTCCCACCACAGCAACCGTTGATGCGATAGAATCCAGACCCAGAGTATCCACGCTTCCCGTTGCCTATCAGAAAGGTCCTGGAGTTACTGAAAGTTTGGGTGCGAGAGGGAGTTGTCCAACTACCCTCGGTATGACGTCCACCAACTAAGCAAGAGATGCTAGATTCAAGATATTGCCATTATCACAGATTCATCAATCATCCTACCAGTGAATGCAATGCTCTGAAGCGCATCGTCCAAGAAAAGATAGATTCAGGAGAATTGCGCCTGGGGACTGGAGATTCTCCGCCTTTCCACGGATTGACATAAAGATTTTTCACAGACAATAAAGAACGACTGGGGACTTCTCGCGTCCAGGATGGCGTCACACAGAAAACTCGAATTCACGCCCGGAAGATTCAGTTTTGTTGAAAGACCCTAAAGCAAGTAAGTTTTGTCAGACAATGTTTACACAACCTATTGTTTAAAAATTATTGAAGGTGTACACAGGCATCAATTCTGTATTGACTGTGGAAACCGATAACCCAATTGTCCCAAGATTTAATATCATCCCATATTTTCCCTTTTCATGCAACATTCACGGTTTCACAATTTTTCTAGAATAATTGTGCTACTTACATTCATAATTCGGATTCCAACATATCAATTGATCAAAGAGCCATTATTCCAAAAATAAACCAATTCAAAAAATTCTTATAAAACAGTCATCTATCAATCCAAAAAACCAGAAAATCAAACCATGAAACAGGTGTCTCTTGCCTTTCAAAAAAAAAGGGGGGGGGGGGATTTTGTGTTTCCCCCTAAAAAAAGATAGCTAATTTGCAAAACCCCCTTTTTGAATTGGTAATAGGTGAAACACCCTTTAACTAGGATGTGCCGTGACTGCCCAGTTAGCTGACTCGGCGATATGGTACGCGTGGCAAATATAAAGATATTTTTGATGAATTACCCCAGATACCCTCACACGTGTTATACTTTCTACACGTTTCAGCCGATCCGATGCCCAGTGAGTTACGTCGTTTTTTCTAATTGACTAAAAATAGAGATTCCCCTTTTTTGGGACGCCATTAAACCTGCAACCTAATAGCTTTTAGATATAAATCCAAAGGAAAGAAGTAAAACTACCGACTCATATGTTTATCCTTAACCATTTCTTAAATTATCAACACACACATTAGAAATTGCGTATGTGAAATCTACCTAAAGAATAACCTAACGCCGGAAATCAAAACTAGAAATCCACAAAAACCATTTTAAGCCAATTCCTTGTTCTTGCGAAACGCACCTAAAAGCGTGACTGCGTAGCTCATATGTCCGGCCATCAATTCTTGCATCAGACTCATACCCCCTCGCGATTCAACGAAATATTGCGATCGAGAACCTACTTCAATATTTCTACTCAATCCATTGCTCATTCCTGAAATGCTCCAACACTAAGACAATTTTCTCCATAAATCGGTTCGACTTCGGTACCAACACCACGACTCCTTTTCTGCAAACACATGCAGAAGGATAAGAAAAGAGGTATTTCTACCATACCCAATCCACAGCAGACCACACATATTACCGATCCAATATCATCCAAGTAGCTGCAATCGCATCAAAACCGTAACAAAAATAAACAAAACAGAAAACCAATCTCTTCAATTTCTTAAATACTCATACCCTATAAACTAAAACTCTTGAAACCTCACTTAATCAACTAATAATGTCCATGTGAGCCTCCTCCTGCAACTCCATGAACAGAATTCAAAGGAATTTGAAAAAAAAAAATGATGCGCAAAGGAATTTGAATACAAGGAATTGATGAGGTTCAATTCTCAATTCTTCCTGTAAGCCAATTCTTATAATAAGTTAGCCAACTGGTAAGTACTAGAATCTAGTGTTTTATTGAAAATACTTTTAATCTCATCATCTCCGTCATTTTCTCTGTATATTAGCCAAATTAAACGTACATAAACCATTCATTATCGATCCAACAGAAAAATTTCTTTAAACGACTGTAAGAATAAAAAAACCCTCTTTTTTTGCAACCGTATTTTTAGTAAAATTTCTTTAATTGTAGTAAAGATTAATTTAGGGTACCATTAAATCCAAGAAGAAAGTTTAAGAGATTAGATAAGTTATTAGTAGAGAACTGAAAATGTGAAGGACTGAATGGAATTCACTTACCAATAAGGCAAGAGAAAGAGAACGGATGTTAAAATTTGGTCAGAGATTGGTTTTTAATGGTGATGCACAATTAATGACGAAGACGGAGAAACAGAGAAGATGAATAAGGGATAAAGTGATCGCAGTGCATTCAGCGACCAAATTTTATTTGTTCTGAAATCGCCACGTGTCCAAGGTCCAGGGGTAAGTATGTCTTCCTATAACTTTAATATTTTATTATAGCACTCACGTGCACTACACGTGCTAACTTAACTGGGCAATCACAGCACATCCTAGTTAAAGGGTGTTTTACCTATTATAAATTTTAAAAGGGGGTTTTGCAAATTAGCTATCTTTTTTGAGGGGGAAACACAAAATCCCCCCCAAAAAAAAACTAAAGAGGAGGTTCAAAAAAATAAAAGCATTCAAGGGAAATTGTCCAACAACAACCCATTCTTCTTGGAGAAATCATCCTTCATGTTTTGAAGAGCATCATGCTTCAACTTCAACTCCTGGGATAACCTCTCAATTTCCGCCTCCTGCTGGTTAATGAAATCCGCAGACGGGACTCCAGCTATTTCAGTTTGCAGCTTTTGGATTTTGGAAAATCCTTCACAGAACCAGGAGGCGTTAAACTCGAAGTTCACACACATGTCCCGATGGAATTCCCAGCTTTTGATTACATCTCCAGAAATAGTGTGTCCAGTCACACTGCACATGTCATGGATTGAAGATAAGGTTTCCTCCACACGCTTAACCAATGCAAAGCGACTATCAACCTTCCGGGTCGTGGCGATGTGCCCATACCTTCTCCATATCTTGGTATATAGCTCCGCATACTTCACTGGCACACTGAATCCTCAAATAAACACGTGACCCTCAAAAGGAGCCTCGAATGGAGGATCGAAAACGACACCCGAGGCTGGATGTGCGACTAGCAAAGATTCTTTGGGAACAATCACGCCCGTTGCCACGACAATGTTTTCCGCTATTGGAGACACAACATCATCTTCATGACGATCAACCTCCATCTCCAGATTACCAGCGGGTACGGTTTCCATGATTGGAGACACAGTTACATTTTTATTGCCATGAGTCTCCATCTCAGGGTTATTTTTAGAAGCGGCTTCTTCCTGTGAATATCACCAATCAAATATTTATTTCGTATAAATAAATAGTCCAAAAAAAAAACGTGTGGGAAACTTACCGCCTCATCTGCGGGCCCACTGAGACTGTAAGAGGACTCACTGCTACGCTCTGAAGTACTTTTCCCATCACCGTCGGACTCTGAGCTTTCTTCTTCTTCTTCTTCATCCTCTTCACTGCTGAGAGGCTCAATATCGCCAGACTTTTCTTCAGAGGGCGCCATTTTTTGCCACGTGCAAGTCTGGTGAAGGCGTTTATCTTGTTGAGACCCTGAGTCAAAAGGGGAAGAGATGTTCAGTGGCGACAATTCAGAATATTTATGCAATACGGCCAAATAAGAAAGAAAATCATACATACTTGCATGTTGGAAGAACTGAAAGTCACAAGGTCCATCGAAGCCGATCGGATGCCGCCCGCATGACTTTTCGACCTTCGCTCTTTTTCCTGGGGACTGTCAGATTTCCGCTTACCCGAAGAAAACAACCTCAATAATCCATGTTTTTCCAGAACTTTAGAAGATGGCTTGTCGCGTGGAACTATCACAACATCCTGCACGAATTGATGAATAGCGAGGAACTCTTCCTGCCAGAAAACATTATATTTGGAGGTTGTCACCGGTTTTCATTCTGGGAGCAGAAAGGGGAGGCTTTTATGGGGCGCAAAGACACTTCTATTGAAAACGGCTGGCAACAGTTCTTTTGGAGCTGTGAATGGACGGCGAAACGGAACCCCCTGATAAAAACCCATATGACGAGCGGCCCTGTCAATGCTGTAAGGAACCACTTCACAAGATCCTCTGAAAAAAGATGGCACATATCCAGGAATACATCTTCGCATAAACACGGTTTCTCCAATACTCATGTTCTCTTCGGCAGAATGCAACGTCATGTTCGAGGCAGAAGCAAAAGTGTTCGGCTGAACTATAGACGTGTGGACTGGAGACCAAGGACGAAAGTCAACTCTATGCGCGTTGTCAAGAAAATCAATGAGCTTTGAGCCAGGTTTTGGACGCATGTCCAACCAACAGAGTATCCTGGAGCCGCCATATGTAGCAGGAAATGAGGTTTTCGGTTTAGGAGCGTAATCTTTGAAATGCTCCCACAACCATACTTGGAGAAAGGCGACATGGACATACGAGTCTACTTTCATATACCCATTGGGTGTACAAGGAGCCAAGGAACAAACTGCCGATGAAAAGAGCAACGCCTTTCGCTAATTTGATATCAAATTTGATGAGCTTCTGCCTTATCTCCTTCTTGACAGAACCATCATAAAAAATGTCCCTGGATAACCACATAACTAAAAATGCAGTAACATGGAGTGTATCATCCAGCACCTGATCCAGCTCTGGCTCATCGGGGAACCATTCGGACACCCACCAGTTATAGAAGCACTTTTCCTCATAATGCTTCCGAACATATTATGTTGATTTCGTGACCAAAGTAGCATGCATTTCTTCTTCTTCCTCAGACAAGATGACGTCAAGATTCCCCATTATTTGAAGACTCAACAGAACGGCTACGCTTTCCAAAGTAATGGTCATCTCACCCCATCTACATATAGCCGTGTGATTTTCCGGACACCATCTGGAGATGAAAGTAATCAAACCCGCAACATTTTTTCTGATTTGAAGCGTCGCAGACACCATGACAACATTCATGATTTGCGCCCCAGTCAGATTATCCCTTATATGGTTTTGGCTTATCATGAATTTCATCCATTTATCGTAAGAGCGCAATGGACTACGGAAGATTTTGAAGTCTATGGGAGAAGCCATATACTCTTTCTTCTGAAGACAAAACCTCATTATACGCCCTGGATAGACTGACTGGACTTCTCCATCATTCTCTGAATCGGTCAGAAGGGTTGCCACGAATTTGGGATGAGTCCTTATAACTGTAGCAGACTTCGTAAAGAACTCATCATATGTGTTCGGCTTGGAGTTGTTAGCATTTCTCGATGCGGCGGCAGAACTGCTTTCAGGTGACATATTAACAAAATTCCTTATGCTACTTTTACTTTCGAAGTAACTACAACGAGCAAAACAGAAAAATTACTACTTTGAAGGAAACCATACATGAAGATTTTTTCAAAAAATTGGGTACAATGATTAAGAGCCGACAACAAATTTTATACGGGAAATTTTCTTTAGCCATATGTCACGGCACTCATGGCCAAAGGGAATGGGGACTGATGCTCGCTCTAAATACTTGCCGCGGGAAATATGCTCTTAGCCAAAACCGGGAATAGCGCCCACGGCCAAATGCAAAAAAAAAAAAAAAAAAAAAAAAAAAAAAAAGCTAGGTTTTATGGAGAAAGGAGCCAACGACGGCCACCCATACAAGCTTGCTTCACATAATAATCGGCTCCGCTACTATTGATGTTGTGGTTAACGCTACTACAATACTACCGGCAAAAAGGAATCATTCATATTGGAGTATTTCTATGAGTTTATGGAAGACATGTCTATGGCTAGGGCTTACACCAACACAGAAGAGCAAACAAAAGGGAAGAAACGTTGGAACACATACCTGAAATACGCTCGCCTGCTTTACTGCTTTGCTGCTAACACGGAGACGAGAAAACAAAGCCAACTATGCGAAAAATAAAGAAGATGGGCAACACCTTTTATATGCATAGTTTTTTGGAGTTTGAGTAGAAGAAGGTTTCCTTTTGGGGCTATGCATAGAACAAGGCAGTCGGGCCCGCGGTGTTAACGCCTTATAGCATCAACAGTCTGTGACCCAAGCCAGCAGCGTGATCGCTGTCGTAGGCGTAAAAAATAAATTACACTTTCTTACTACTCAAAATATAAAATATAGCAAGGGAAAGAAAGGATCGTTCCCACAGAGAGGACTAGGTGTCAATATGTTTCGGTTTCCTAAAAGTAACAAGGGGGGCTTTTTCTGATTTTTAATAAAGTAAAATAAACTAAAAGCAAATAAACAAACAAATAAATAAATCAAGTAGAAGAGATATTGGTTAAGGATTTCGTTTTCATTCACTAACATGCTCTTTTCTTAATAACTAGAATTGATATTTAATCTCTATTTTATCAATGGCCCTAGAATACCTTGATCGCAAGAATATCCCGCTAATTTCCTCTTGTTATCAACAATCACATTAAAAGATGCGAATATGAATTCTATCTAAGAGAACAACCTAACGTGTAAAAGCACTAATCAAGTTTAATTCCCTAGATGCATTAAGTTCTAAGAAATCAGGCCAATCAAAGCAATCGAACGTGTAAAAGCACTAATCCGATTTAACAAAGGTTATGGTTCACATATGATCATAAGAATATATCACTACAAACTATAATCATATTTATGCTACTTGCAATCAGGAATTATCACTTTTGCGTATAATAACCCTAATCTAGCAATAGATATGCATGTGAGTTCTACCAATTTGCAACTTGACAAAACAAACATTCAATCATACATGGCAATATTTCTAGTGAATCATAATCGATAAAATTGAGACAAAACTAATTTATTGAACAAGAAACATGCTTTGTAAAATCCAACTAATCCATAACCAACAATAAGATTAACTACTCATGTTAATGGAGTTCATAACAAGGAGAAAAAGAAGTTCTATCATGTTGTAAACCCTAGAAACAAAAGTAGAAGATAAAAGATCCGATATATAGAGAAAAGTCTTCCCTTTTATATGTTTCTCAATTTCCATAAAGGATACTCTTTCCAAATTAGGTCACGCCTCATTCTTCTCCAAAGTCCATCTCCAAGTGGTCCACCAAGCCCATATGTGAATACCCATCTCAAAATTCTGTGTGAAAAGTGGATCGCCGGAAAACTGGTTCCACCGCCGGAACTTGGCCGGAGTAGTCACCTGAAGTCTGCCATCGGTCCTGAGATGTTGTTGTCATCGACTGAATCTGTATCTCAAACCATTTCAAACTGTAGCTGCATCACTTGCACAGTTCAATCTCTCATGCAATCTCACCAGCATCAGCTTCCATTCTTGAATCTCATTCTATATTGCTCTTGTTCAGTTGCACTTCATTTCACTCTCTAACTGCAGTTATTAACCAACTTCTGAAGCGGCGCAATTCCCTTCTCAAGCTCATACCATACCCATTCTCACAACCTTATATCTATTTCAAACTCAATCCACTTCTACCGAATACAAACAAACTCCTCCATTGCAGATGCACAACCAACTTCCATTCTCATATCACCAGCAACCAACTTAGCATGTAACTCCATATACACCCGCTGCACCAGTTCAATGCACCATTTCAATGCACCTGCAATAGCTACAACTCAGCTCACTGCATCCCCATCATCTCATTGCAGTTAACAGCCCAAGTCCTTCTCAGCTTCAATTCCACTTCTTGTGCACCAGTAGATCCATCTCCAATCTCGATTCTCTCTCAACTCAACACTTCACACCACCACCATTCTTCTCTGGATGATTACCTGAGCTCACCACCAATACCCACAACCATCTCTGGCACTTCCTCAACTTCACTAATCCAGCAAACCTGCACAATCAACTTTCTAAGACACAGATTCCCCTGCAAAACATTTCACCAATCACTCCATTCAGCTAAAAGAACCAACGGTGGCAACAACACAACCAGCTTCCCAATAATGCTCGACTCAAGGCCTTGTACACTGCCAAAGTTTCACATCCATAACAACCCAATTTCAGGTTAAGATGTAACCCAAATCACCAATCTAACTCAGCCACTTTCTCCTCGTCTTTGTTGCATTGAGATGATCTCCACCCCTGCTTCAACTCACTCCATGGCAGATTGAAGCAATACATTTGTCACGACTGAACTTGCTGTGAATAGTTGCTCGTTCAGGAATTTCTGCGAACAGCTGATAGGCGTCTTGCTCACTGGTGAAGGTTGTGTGTTGTTTGTATATTGGATATCACACAAAACTCCTTCCCTACAAACACGAGTTCATAAATTCTTTTAATCATTCAAACTTACTTTCAATCTTCTCCATTTTCTCGGGATGCAATGGCAGCAACAATGTTTTCTCGACATGAAACTGACTTCAAATCTATAACAATTTGTACCCATTTCTACTAAACCTGCACAGACTCTTCATTCGAAAATGCTAAACAATCTTCACATTTCTGCAAGATTTGAACAACATCAGATCTCCATTCTTCTTTACAGTTAACAGCAACAACTCAAGCCTTCCCTGTGTCTCTGGCCAAGCCTTGTTTCACTCGGCTTCTATGCTCTGAATGATCCCAGAAATTATCAGACTTGAGCTTCTTACTTTCCGTTGCCATCCATCTATTAAACTCGTCAGACCCACGACTTGGCATTGCTAGGACTTTGTAGCATAGGGAATGAGACGGGACTGAACTGTGAAGTATCTTTGCTCGACCTGGATTTTTAGCTGCTAAATTATAAGGCATAGAGGATGGTGACCCCTGAGCAGAAAGTATGTGTTCTTTAGTAAACTGCACCTGGAATTCAGTGACTGCCATGAGTAGATGGAATAAGGTTCTCCAGTAATTTCTGCTTTCGATGCTTTAAAGGCAGGTGTTCTTCTGTGCTTTGAATCCGCCGATGCCTAAGCTTCCCAAGCAATGAATTGAGCCTCCTTTTGCCTTCTTTCTTGTTGCATGACTCCAAAATACCTATAAAATGGAAACGAAGCATAATATACAAAAATACAAGAGAAATAATTAAGAAAAGCATACGAAATTGATATTCGAAAGATGTATTTTAAGCACTTATCACAGCGCCATCATTACCCGCTCCGTGGTTGAAGTTGCAGCGCCATCATCACCGCTCCGTGGTTGAAGTAGCAGCGCCATCATCAACCCCATGGACCAAATTGGCGCCAACGTTCCGGGAAGCAAAGCTCTACGGACAAACCAATGCCAACACCCTGTGGCTAAGCCGGAAATATTCCAAGCCGCCGACACGAGGATCATAGACTGCTCACGCCTCTTGCCAAAGGTTGGTCGAATTTTTCTCTGACTATTCCTTCATGTCTTGCCATTTTTTTATGCTTGTTTGGCACCATCTCATGCTTACCCCGCAACAATGACACTGTTACGTGCTAAGAAGGGGACTTAATGTTGATGGTGGTTTTTAGTTCAGGGTTAAGATTGTAAAACCTTGCATTTAATGTGCCATCACTCTGCAAAGAAACGGGCCATATAAAAGTGACGAGTGTTCAACCTCTTCACTGGCGCATTTATTGAGCAACTCAATATATTCACCTGAAATTTATCCAGAATGGTGTATGTAGCAACAATCCCAGATATTCTGAAAATTTTGGCACATTTCATGTATTATTCAATTAATATAAGTTTCTTTGAATGCTTTTTGTGCTATTTTCCCCGGCTGAACCCTTAATATTGATATGGCATGACAATTTGTGTTCACTCGCAGCAGAGTAGCACGAATTCCCAAGTATCAAGGCTAAGTTCCTTGCATAAATTATTCAATAGGAAAGCATACTGCTCTCTGGCAATGAACTTAAAGAACTCTGCGTCAACACATAAAATTCAATCAATTTTGTGATAATTCACAAGATTCAGATATTACCCTGACTAATTTGCAAAAATTAGGGTTTTGCGCCCTGCGCAGTATATTAGACCTTGCCTGTCGAAATTAATCCTAGACGAACTAGGTAATTAATCTGCCATGGATTAGTAGGTGCAAAATCCTACCTACAATCAGAAAATAAGGAATAAAAGGAGCCGCGAAATAGGAGCAACAACAAAGGGAGGTGTGGCCATGCCATACGCCAGCCGACGCCACTCACAAGTGGCCACACCCCATGTTGCTCGAACCGGCCCCTATTCCCGCCACACGCACATGAGTTTTGGTTGGGCCCATACTTGCCGGCCTTATTTCCCATCGACCAATCAGGTCGCTTTAAATCCGCCACACGCACACTAAAAGTGTGGCCACACCCATGCTTGGCCGCCCCCTCTTTTAATCGACCAATCGGGTCGCTTTAAACCTGCTATAGTATTAAAAGGGGCAAAGTTGCGCCAGATGGTCACAATGCCAAATTGGCTTTCCAAAAGTCGCGCCAAAACGATAATTGGCATGCCAAACATGCCGAACGTGCCACTTTGCAACAGAAACATGCCGAACATGGCAACTTACCATAAATAGCACGCCAATGTGTTAACCCATTTCTTGTTCGTGGCCAAACGCCATAACATATTCCAATTAGGGTATTCCAAACACGGCTCTGCCTTAGTGGCATTAGTCGTAACCCTAATTTCCAGTTGTGGCCCAATTACGCCACTTTGTCCCCACAACATGCCACGAGCCATGTGGGACCCACCAAACCCTAAAAACTACGCCATTCTATAACCACCCATGGCCATCCTTGTGCATGTGGTTATTCCCATGTTATGGCTTGCCATAATTCCTTTAATGTGGCCATGACACCAATTGCATAAAGCGCCACCATGCCGCGGCCATGCCACACGCGCTAATTAGGGTTTCGATATGCCAAACCCTAATTTTGCTAAAGTTTCCACGCCAACTAAGTCAAGTAATTCTCCTAAGGCCTTAAAGTTTGATGAAACAACAGAGCCAATGTTGCCGGAGCCATATTTGGGTCTAACACCAATATGCCAAAATAGCTACCATGGCTACGTCAGGCGCCACTGTGCCATGGTTACGCCAGGCGCCACTATGCCACTGGCATCCCGCTATATGCCACTACGCCATTAGCATGTGCCAATAACGCCACTGTGCTACCATCAGGCGCCAACAAAATGTGGCCATAATCAATGGCCACCCTTTCTCATGAGTTGCGATCTCAGCCAACCAAATTTGTCGCAGAACTGACAGACCTGTGGCAAGTTTTGGGCGACCAACCAAGACAAGCCAAATAGCATCACGTGTTATTCTCCTGTGGCAAGTTTTCTGACTTTGACTTGCCACACATAGCAATCTGCTACACGTTTTCCACGAAAACACTCGAGACATCAAACATGTCACAAACTGGGGGATGCTCAACAGGGTATTGGTCGGGCGGTTTACAGCGTGCGGCGTGCAACACGCCCATTATAAGAAAGTGTCAGAATGCAGGGAAGTTAGTGGCGGTAAGAAGTAGTGGGTGTAAACTAACCAGTTTCCTACATGTTGGGAACGTGGTCTCTGGCATTTACACATAATCCCACTTCTCCATTACTCCATCACTCCCACTTTCTAAGAGATCAGGGTGCGTTCAATATGACTTGTATAAATAGGTTTTACCTATTCCCACAAAACAACAAGTTTTGGGGAAAACAACAACACAATATCTAGAAAAATACCAAAGAACTGATAGCTTTCATTCCGCAAGGCAGTTCCAAATTCTGATACAAGTCATAAAATAGCCACACCTTCAGAATTAACCGTTCTGGTCTCAACACTTTCTTCGCTTCTATGACGGACCGAAAAATTACGCCTTTGGCGCGTTGCCCCACAGGCCGTAACTTCCCTGATGCGCCATGATGAAGCTACGATCCGGGCCTTAAAGCTAGGCAAATGCACGCTCATTTGGCCTCACAGGCATGCTCGACGAGCATAATGCGACAAACTTGGCTTCCACACCGTTCCAGCTTACCCTTGTTCCGCAGAGGGTTTATCAAGAAATTAAAAATTTTCCTAAAACGGAAAAAACGGCCTTTTGAGGCCCTAAACGATGGAATTTGGCTAAATTCTGGTGACCATGTGGATCTATAGGCTGATAGGAAGTATGAGCATCCAGTGAATGGAATGCAACTTGCCTCATCAGGTTTGGCCACAATCATCTCTTGCGTCGAGCTACCAAGCCAGATGATATGAGAGGCAAGAATGTCGCAATCATCTCACAAATAAATGATATGAGCGACAAAGTGCTGGACCGGCAATGCTGCAACTCATTGCGGCTGCCTACGTACCCTTCCCTACTTTAAAGGGATCAAGCACAGACTGTAGTTCATCCACGAAGGGACAGAAACTTAAACCAACTCGTTTGCGAGGCCGTGGTCAAGAAATAATGGTAATGGCCTAGTCCGTATAGGCTGTTCCGTCAAAATGCATCCAAGGAATGCGTATTTGGTCCTCAATATGGCATAACGATTCCTAAGCATCAAATGCCCTCTTCGCGAGGCTACGCAACTGTGACGCCCCAACTCTTAAATATAATTAGCTAATAGGATTACAACCTAATTGAGGAATCAATTCCAGATTGACGATTTTAAGAATCAAAATTTCATGATGCGAACTAAAACCAACTTGAACCCAACACTCTGATATTTATAATTGAAGAACTCTCAAATGATATTAACCTATTAATATGTTGTTTTACATTAAATAAAGAATACACATATACAAAAGATACATAAATGTAACACAATTCGGTAACGCTTTAAACTAAGGAGACGAATATCTTCACGTGTACCATTTCTTCGGCAACTGAAACTGAAGTGGGAACGAGTGAGCACATCATCCCAAAAGGGTGCTCAATGAAAACATAAAACTCGCAAGTAATCATTAATATGCTTCACAGATATAAAAGAATATAAATTGAAAGAAACAAGATGAATCTAAACATTCGACTTTGTTTTCATCAAGATCAGAAAGTTAGACAAACAAGTATGATATGCATACGAGTGATTTCCCTCAAATAAAATAGTATATATAATATTACCAACGGATGGCATACCGCTCTACTAATACTATTGCCGAAGGATGGCGTACCGCCTTACTATCATAATAAGCAGAAAATGTAATATTATTGCCGACGGATGGCATACCGCCCTACTATTATAATAAGCAGAAATGTAATACTATTGCCGACGGATGGCGTACCGTCCTACTAATACTATTGCCGATGGATGGCATACCGCCCTACTTGACTTAGCTAAGATCCGTGGGGAAAACACAGACACTCCTCGCAGGGAAATCTCATAACGCATATCACACACATACAATTACATTCAAAACAACCATCGTTCAAAGCAATCACAATATACATTCATATGGATAGTAAAAGCACATCATACTCGCAAAGGAAACTCAATGATTACAAGATGGTTATAAGTTTCCCACCTCTTTTGATGACAAGCCTCGCATACCTTGAGATCCAAAATCCAATGGTTCATTCTTTAGATCGTTCGTTGTTAATAACGACTAACTGTTAATCACACAAGCACTCTTAAGATTAGCCAAAAGGCTCATACAAGGCTCATAACATAATCTCGTACAATTCTTTAGTTATAGGCTAAGTGAACTATCTAATGGTTCTAAGCCCGTTTATGGTTCTACACCTTCACATTAACCATCTTAATCATATCTAAAGTTTACTAATTCAATTAGGTTGGTTCTATAGTTTATTAGATAAGTCTTACAAAGATCTACCACTTGGTAGAAGGAACCAAGAGTTAATTCGGACCATACGTGGTCCAAAGATACAAAATAAGGTTTCTGGCCCTAAGCCCAAGCCCACGGGTTTAATCCGGCACGACCCACTAGTCCGGCCCATTACACAAGGTCCAGTCCAACAGAGTCAACTAACGGTCAAAAGAGTCATCTAACAGTCAACGTCTAATGTCAAGGTCAAGTCCAGGTCAAAAGGTCAAGGTCATTTGGTCAAATCCAACTCGGTCAACTGAGTCAACTCAGGTCAAGATAGGGAACTCGGTGAGTCAACACGATTCAACTCAGTCAGGCAAGCTAGATCAGTCAAACATCTAATTGACAGGAAGCACAAGGCATGAGCCACTTGTAGGATCCAAACATCGCGCAACATATTTTCTTAGCATGTGAGATTCAATTATTTCCTTAACTTGCGAGAAGAGCTTGCGAGAATGTCCCGCGAGAAGGTAGCAAGAGCCTGCGAAATTATCAAAGAGCTTGCGAGAATATGAGCTGTATGTGAGCTGTCATCCACTATGTAAACACCTATATAAAGAAGAGAGCAGGAGAGAGAAAGAGGAGGAATAATTTTGGAGAGGAGAATTTTAGGAAGAGAGAGATATTTTTTTAGAAGGAAACTTTATTTTCTTTATCATCTTCTTCCCCTAAAACTAGATCTAGAGCCCTAGAAAATATCCATTAATGGAGATTGTAAATGTAATACCAATGTAACCTCAACAATCATAGTGAAGAATCGTGGATGTAGATCACATTGATCGAACCACGTAAAAAATCCTTGTGTCTCCATTTATAATTTTAGCATTTTTATCTTTACTTTGGTTATGAAATAAGTTAGATCTAGAAATTATTATCAAGATATGGTGAGGGTGTGTGTAGTGTAGGATTTCCTGCAACTACATATGCGCTAGAAACAGGGAGAGAGTAATGGATTTTGTCCTTCCTGTAACTTGTTGGTTCAAGAAGTTTCCATAAGATTAACTACCGTTCATATTTTTCTAGATCTACAAAGTTTAGGTTCAAAACTGGAAATTTCATGGAAGAAATCACATTTTCAGGGAGTAAACATCATCAACAATTTAAAGACGTGAAAAGAAGAAGAGAAAAAATTAGTTGTTGTGGTGAAATTTAGGGAGAAGAATTATAGAAGAAATATATTTCGTCAGATCTCCCAGAAAAATAGTTTGTCCTCTTCGCAAACATTTTGTCATACATTCCAGCGAAGACAGCAACTCAAGAGGAGAAGAAGAAAGGACGAAGAGAAGGAGTATACAACGGATATTAAAATAAGAATAAATCAAATTAATCATGATGTTCCAACACAAACAGAGACTAGCACAGTTGGTATGGGCAGTAAAATCTAACCATAAGGTCGCGGGTTCGAGTCTTACCCTTCGCATAGAATTTTTGTCATCTTTTTCCTTGAGTATCAAAGGGTGAATATAAGTCATGTATTAGCATTCTGCGATCCTGTCGCACAAGAGGGATAGCACAATTGGTCACGAGCGAACATGAGGAGGTTAAGGTCGCGGGTTCGAATCCCACCTTCTGCATATTTTTGAACTTCCAAGAGCGAAGAAATGGAGTAAAGTTATAGTATTGTATGTTGCTTTCGCAAACAGAAACTGGCACAGATGGTCAGGGATTAGGAGTATGGGTTAGAGCTCGCGTGATCAATTCTCGCAAAGCACAATATTTTTCACACTTTTTTGGAACTGCTGAAAAGAAAGGAAGAATAATAGAGTGGCAATATGGTCTTCTTTCGCAAAACAGCAGCCAGCACAAATGGTTGTGCGCAAAGTATACTAGGTGGATGTCGCGAGTTCAACCCTCACATCACTCATATTTTTCATATATTTTTTCCAGAACGGTAAAGGGTGGATGAACTCAAGTTTCAGCATGGTGTGTTTCCTTCGCAAGTAGCAAGTAGCCCAGATGGTTAAGGGAATATTGAAAGAGATTGGGGTTGCGAGATCGAACCTCACCTCACTCTTTATTTTCAACATATTTTTTACTAGGCCCCTAAGGGAGAAGATAATAATATGGCTTTCTTTCGCAAACAGAAGCCAGTACAGATGGTCAGTAGCGAAGTGAAGGAATTCAGTATCTCGAGTTCGAGTCCCACCGTATGCAATCCTTTATTATTTTTACTACATGCGAAGATATAATCAAAACTATAGCATTGTGCATTCCTTTCGCACACAAGACATAGCACAGTTGGTCAAACTTCGCTAGAGTGAGTTGTAGTACTCAGGTTCGAATCTCCTCTTCGCTAAAAACTTTTGCTTCGCAAAGGTTTATATTTTCTTCCGCAGACGTCTACCTTGCGAATATTCGCAGCGCATACAAATAGTACAAATGTTTACTTCGTAAAGATATTTCTTTAGTTATTTCGCAAGAAGAAAATAGGTATTATTTCGCAGAAACACTTCACAGAGGCAGAGCTAGCACAATTGGTCAGGAGGCATGAATGCAAGCAGAAGATTGCAGGATCAATTCTTGCTTCTCGCACATTTATTTTTGTTATGCGAGATTTCGCACGGACTTTGCCTATTTCGCAAAGAAGAAAGTTGATGACTATCTCGCAGATTAATTTCGTAAGAGAGGATTAGAACAGTTGGTATGGTGCGAGAATATGCAAGAGGCATGTCAAGGGTTCAAATCCCATTTCTCACACTTCTTTTTGCTGCGAGATAATTATATTTTGTGCGACCTTTATACATTTCAAGGATGCTAGCTTCAAAGCCAATCATATACTTCGTAAGAGACAACAACAAAGAAGAAACCACAAAAGCTAAGTACCACTTTCCTTGAACATTTTACTTCTACAGAAAATAAAAGATTTTTGATTTGATGTAAAAAAAAAAAAAAAAATTATTTCAAAATTACAAAGATTTCAAGATTTCAAAGATTTCAAAATTATAAAGAATTACAAAGATCTTAAAGATTTCAAAGATTTGAGAAAAATTTCGCAGATTAATTTATATATTTCTCTTGAATATTTACTTTACTTCAAATGATATGATATTATAAGAATGAATGAAAGAAATGTCAGAAATGAAAGAATGAGTGAAGAAAATGACAGAAATGAAGGAATGAATGAAAGGATGAATGAAAGAATGAAGACATGCGATAATTTCGCAGAGGTAATGGAAATGCGACAATTTCGCAAAGATAATGAGAAGAGATAATCAAAAATGAATGATTGAGACAAAAATGAATGAGTGAGTGAATGGGACGAACCTTTATGGCGTACACCCTAGTTCGCGAATGATATTTCGTAAGAGGCAAATGTAAGACCTAAAGTGCGTCATATAAGGGGGTATCTCTTGACATGGCTCGGGAAAAGGTTACACCGCTCCCGGAACTGAGTCATGGAGATTTGGGGCCCATGAAAGCCTATCCGGGAGAGATACCTTGGATTCCCAACTATATATATAAGGTTATACCCTGGTTGGGCGACCGAGGGTCTCTTCCAAGGAGTCAGTGTATGACCAAGGCGCCGAGGTACACGGTTGAGTCAAGAGTGCGGGGAGCGTTGGAGCTTCTTTACCACTCTTGACAAGTCTTGGCACATGTTGCACTCGGCCAAGAAAACTCCACTTAGGTGCGGTCTCGTAACCATAAGCCCTATAGGTATAAGGGATAAGAGGTCGCGAAAACAAATGCTTGCTGTTAAGACCGGATGGGAGGAGCTAGTCTTGTATGGCCGATGTACGCCTCCTTGAAGGGGAAATCAGGGAGATGATAAGGGCGGCACCCTCCATTAGGGAGCTGATAAGTGTCAAAAGACGCAAATGTCATGAGGCTTTATTTTCGCAAGGATATTTAGGCTTGTCATATTTGTGCGATGATCCTGAAGAGGCAATAATACAAAATACAAAGATAAGGCGAGATCAATGGGTCCTTACATGAAAGTGTAAAGACGTCCCGCGATTTCGTCGCAAGACTAAATGTCATGGGGCTTTATGTTCGCAAGAATATTTAGGCATGTCATATTGTCGCAATAATGAGGGGTGGCAAAATAAGACCTTTAACTAGGAAGGCGAAATAAGACCACACAAGAAAACTGATAAGGCAAGACCAATGGGTAACAGAGATACTTACTACTCTTATTCAAGGATTAATACTTCTTATATTTCACACTTCTAATTTCGCATGATTAATTCGCAATACTTCTTATTCGCAATCAAGGATGGATACTTCTTATATTTCTTCAAGGATACTTCATACTTCATACTCCGTATACTTCGGGATGGTACTTCTTATTTACTTCGCAAAACTTCGGAACTTCACAAAAGAATAGAGGCAAGTACGTACTTTTCAAGTCCAGTATTCTTCCGCTCGTTCCTTCATCAACAAAGATCAAAGATTACTACAACAACAGATTTTTCCTTAAAGATCGCTCTTCAAGCAATATTCAAGGAAAAAGAGGCAAGATGTAGGATCCAAATATCGCGCAACATATTTTCTTAGCATGTGAGATTCAATTATTTCCTTAACTTGGGAGAAGAGCTTGCGAGAATGTCTCGCGAGAAGGTAGCAAGAGCCTGCGAAATTATCAAAGAGCTTGCGAGAATATGAGCTGTATGTGATCTGTCATCCACTATGTAAACACCTATATAAAGAAGAGAGCAGGAGAGAGAAAAGAGAGGAATAATTTTGGAGAGGAGAATTTTAGGAAGAGAGAGATATTTTTTTAGAAGGAAACTTTATTTTCTTTATCATCTTCTTCCCCTAAAACTAGATCTAGAGCTCTAGAAAATATCCATTAATGGAGATTGTAAATGTAATACCAATGTAACCTCAACAATCATAGTGAAGAATCGTGGATGTAGATCACATTGATCGAACCACGTAAAAAATCCTTGTGTCTCCATTTATAATTTTAGCATTTTTATCTTTATTTTGGTTATGAAATAAGTTAGATCTAGAAATTATTATCAAGATATGGTGAGGGGTGTAGTGTAGGATTTCCTGCAACTACACCACTACTCATGCCATAACATCTAACGCGCACAAAACATAAGGCATAAGCCAAAAACTCAAATACAGCTTCATTTTCACTACCAACCTGATTCAGGCTTGATTCACAGCTTTACCAATTCATTTATCAATCTCAGATTTATTCTTTACACAAACATTACCTACAGCCTCAACTAAGGATACATTTAGTTCTCAATATTGGCAGCACCACCATTGAAGTACCATTACCAAACTCAGACCACCCTCAACACCATAGAGTCACTACTTACACTTGTATTTCATTTAAATATAACACTACCAATAATTCAACTTGTATCTCAGACAACATTGCTCAAGTGAATCTAATTCTCCACCAAATCAACTAAACTCATCTTATATCTTAAACCAATACCATCAATTAAGGAACATCACCACCAGATTCCACTTGAGAGTCTCAAGTCTCATTCAATACCTCCACTAATCTCAGTTACATCTTAACACCTGCAATGGTTATGCACAATCCAACATATCACCAGCAATATTTAATTACACTTCCATGTAATTCAGCCCAAACATCACTATAACTCAGTCATCAACAACACAACAACATTATCAGAGCATCCACTATAGTTCTGTAACTCATTCCAATATTCCCATTTCAGTTCTTGCCACCATTACTATTCAACAGAATACCCCATGCCTCAAATATCCACATGTGCACTATAACACTAATACAAATCATCAATCTTCAATTCAGCACTATCACCTGCAACATTAGACCAGTGTCTTCCAATTCCACTGACTACATCTCCATCACCAAATCACCCCATGACTGTCCAACCCATCTCCTTCAACTGCCCTGCCAAAAAGACTCTCTACAACATCAATCACTATCACCTGTAATCTTTTACAAACCACACCTCATATCTCCACCAACTATTCTACAAAACAACAGCAACAGCAACAACATCTTTATTTTGTTCTTCATCTATAACTTGAACTTCATCAACAACAACCACACTTCTTCGTATAATCCTTGTTATCAAATGTAATTCATTAACCTAATCCTTCTTCCAGAAACTCAAACTATAACAACAACCCTATTCTTCACCTCTAATTCAATTCTTATATCATCATCACCACCAAGAACCCTAATTCCTAATTTGATTCACTAAGAAACTACAATTAAACCCTAAATAATTAAATTCATCTCAATTAAAAACAAACCCATCTCTAATCTATCAACACAAAGGCATTTCATAAACAGAGAACAGTCGAATCGAAACCCTAAATTAATTCTCTAATTTACCTTTTTATGCTTCTTCCAAAACTTAAACGATAGCAGCATCATCACCCTCTCTCTCAGATCAACAAACTAACAAAGTTTCCATGAATCACCCACACAAAAGAACTCAAATCTCAGTAATCGGGATCGACAGAGAGAAGGAGAAGAAAAACAGAGAAGGAAGAAAAAAGAAGAGTAAATAAGAAAAGAGAAAGTGATTTTTCTCTCTACACGTTTGGTGAAGATAAGGCCAACGAAATTATTAAGGCACTCGCGCTTTGGATAAGGGCGGCCATGCGGTTTAGATTTAAAATGATTATTTGCCCTTCTTAATAATCCAGTGATATCTTTGTCGTCCGGTGTCTGAATGACACGTTCGAGTAATCTATTCCGTAACTTTTCGATATCTATCTAGTGATACTAGTTTCTATCTAGATCGTTGTTAAATTAATTTCTATTTATTAAGGTTCATCTCTAATTAATCGAGTCATTAGCGAATAAAACGTCTCTTGACCGGTCTAATAGCGTTGACGAGCTTGAGGCTCGTTACAGCAACAATAAATAAGCCTTAGGCATCATTTATACTCTTCCGGCTAAGCTATGAAGCTTACTTGGTGCATGGTCCGCATATGTACCATCAACCAACTACCCCTCCCTATATATGTTAACTTTACATTTTTACAACTTAGATTAGGGGAGCAAAATTCATTCATCAACCCCCCAGGCCGTGATGGCTGCACCTCACCACCCTGGACAACAGCGATGTACGACCGTGACGGTTGTACATTCAATTCTAGATCACATGCCAGTTCTAATGTCCGGCCATGACGGCTGAACATTTCCTGAGCCAGGTCCCTTGAAGGGCCGTGATGTCTGTACTTTCGTCTTTGGCCCATAGGCCACTCCAATGTCCAGCCGTGATGGCTGTCTTTAAGGCTATCTCACTTGGTGCGTGGTCCATATATGCACCTTCATACAAGTACCCCTCCATATATATGTTAACTTAAAATTTTTACAACTTTGATTAGGGGAGGAAAAATCATTCATCAACCCCCCAATTTTACTATTCATGGTCGTTGCCATATACCCGGCCATGATGGATGTTGGTTGTCCTCTGCCAACCCGAAGTCCATGAATGTTGGTTGTGCGCTTCCAACCCGATGGCTGAACATTGTCAACGCATTGGCCAAGGGCCAATGTTCCTTTTCCTACGCAACAGAAGATTTGAATGAAGCTTCATCTCGGGCTATGGCGCATCTTTTAGCATGCGCCATGCTAATAATACGGGGTGTTACAACTTCCCTCCTTAAAACCAACCCTTCTCCTTCACTTTGTGGCCGAAGCAAGACTGGAACAACCATTTCTTGGTTTAGGCCAGGATTGTACAAATTGATCTCTCGAATCTAAAGTACTCCCGTGCAGTGCATTTGTTTTAGGTTTAGATTTGTTTCTCATCCACACACCCAAATTTACCAAAACCAGCAGAAACAGTTTTTACCCATAAACAACCGTTAGATGAAAACCTGATTAGATTCAAGCTAATATCTTTCAACCGTTAGATCGAAAACTTAGCTTGTTACACACAAATGAAATTCACGTTTTAGGTTTGTGTAACCGTACCCAAACATGTACATTTGTTGGTTCAACAGTAGTTAACCAAATGGTTAGCCATATGAGCACTTTCATATTAATCATATTCTTCTTCACCATAACTAGTTCAAATGACTCAAATGAACTAGTTAGAGAGTTGTTCAATTGTTTAGATCTTATAGAAGTATACAAGACACAATCGAAGTAAAAATGATTTGATTCACTCGAATCGATTCATGAACTTTATAGCCACGGTTTGCAAACTTGCATTCCTTAGTTAATATAAGTCTAAGTTCACGAATAATCGTTTTTACAAAATAACCAACCTAAGTACGCGGACTAGGTACGCGGACTTAAGTACCCGGAATAAGTTTGTAAGTAATTCACAAACTCCAGCAGATTTTCTCGGGAAGAGAACCTCCGACAGTACGCGGACTGGGTTTGCGGACTGCTCCTAGGTTTCTGAGCAAAGAAAGTACGCATACTTTGGTTCAAGGAATAAGGACTTATACATGTATGTGTTTCCACACAATGCTTATATCCAACAATGGTTATATAATCTAAACTTTCATTTCAATCATTGAAACATTCTTAGAGGACGTTATATAGTTGTTATTCACAAACTATTTTTCGTCAAAGCCATTTTCAAGTAATTGAAACATAACATGACTTTCGTCACTAGGTAAAAATGAACTTGGCCAAAGCGAAAGCTTACCAACACATATTTCGAGAAATAGATAAGCAAGATAAACTCTAACCGAAATAGCAAATGTGTATAATCAAAGTCTATATAGCAAAACGACTTTTGTCTCAAGATAGGAGATAGAGTAGATAGACTTTTGAGTGATAGATAAGTTCAAGTCTCCACATACCTTTTAGTCGATGAAGTTCCAGTTCCTTGAGTAGTTCTTCGTCTTGTATGATGATTGCCATGGAGTTCTTGAGCTCAACTGCACTTTCTATCCTAGTCCGAGACTTAGCTATAGTAGACTAGAAATCAAGACTTATAGTTTTGATCATTAACATTGACAAACATGCTTGAGATAGCAACGCATGCGAGTTCGACCGATCAGTGCTCTAACAATATCCCCCTTTGTCAATTTTAGTGACAAAACTATCAATACATATGGAATACAAAAATAGATAAATAAACTTTTGTAGCTCTTCCTCCACATGCCTAATCTTCAACATTACTCGAAATCTTCGTCACATCCAAGTACTCCAATGATTCCAAAGGTTGTAAGTTTAGCATCATCGTTGTTGAAAATACGTAGCTATAACAATGAGAAAACAAGAATTCTCAATAATTGTTATACAATGTCATAGTATTATTACACAGCATCAAAGTTCAATTGTATCACAACTTTGACAACAATACTATGGTGATATGTATCACTCCCCCTTAGTCAATACTCCATCTCACATGGAAACCATTCCCCCTTACATAATGATCCGAAAACCATATGTATATGTAGTGTCAACTACACATTAATTCTCCCTCTTTTTTTCAATAAAATTGGCAAAGGTACGAAAATGGGATCCTAATGAAAATTTCCATAGAGACATTTCATGACCAAAAGTAAGCACATATCAACTTATTTAGATGCAATCATATAGCCGAAACTAAATGCTTTCATCAAGGAGTTTATAAAGATACAAGATAACCCCTATAATATTCCACAGCTGCACTCCCCACAAAGATTTGGCAAATAAGCACAAGTTCAATTAAAAAATCTCCCCCATAATATGTCATTCCCTAAAGAACAACAAGAGCGACCTTAATTTCAAGAGAAAAGAAGGATTACTTTGGACATAACAAATCACATACGAATATGAATTTGAATCCAAAAATACTCAATTAAATTAACCACAGGAAAATCCATGATTAATCTAATCGGAAATGCTCAACATAAGAGAACTTACGGAGCCTCACAGTATATACATAAATTATGGATCAGGTAAGATCAATACTGTGGAATAGACAAGGATTCATTCTATTTTCCATCACTATTTGCACAATGACATACAATAGACATAATCCTCATAAACAAAAGTTCACCCTATGTTCCATCAATATTTGCATAATAACATAATAGGTTTCAAACTTTTGTGATGTCAAAAGTTTATTCATTCTTTTATTAATACATGCATATCGACATACGAAAAACTTAACTTTTGACAAGATATGGGACAATCATAGTTCACGGACGCAAACACTCATATCCCATAACAAATTGCAATATATAAAACCATAACGATTAATACTGCAAAAATTACCTTCCAAACAATTTTTTAGAATTTAAACAAATAAACCTAAGAACATGAAGATGAAAACGTTGGACATAGCTATGTGTAATCACAATAATGGCTATTCCAAACTCTAGTTATTCTTCTAAACAAAACAAGAAAAGAAATTCTCATCTGAAGACATACTAGGAAAATAAAATCAACAAGATAATAAACAAAAGTAGACTCCTATGCCAAAACCGAACATGAATAGAAGTCAATTAGACGGTTCACAATCCTCATGAGTCTTGAGGTATTTGAGCTTGTGATCGACAGCATCCTATGCTACTTTAGAGTGGATATCCTCATTGATAAGTTCTTTAACACATGTTTTCATAAGAACAAGGTCAGAATTAACCTTTTTCAACTCAGTTCTTACCACATCAAGACACTTCATTATATCAACAAGTTGTTGTTTGCATCCTCAAAGTTTTTGAGGAAGTCAAGAACCACTTCAGCCGAAATCTCTTCAACCTCCTCAATATCCGAGTAGGAATCAGGAGATTAAGGAAAATATCCTTCAACTTCAACAAAGGTTCCCTTCTTTTCATCGAATTCGAAATATACCGCATTATCAACAAAGTCTTCAGGTAAATCCCAAGAGCAAGAAGAAGAAGCCATTGATAATAGGAATCCTAGAGTGAGACAATTCAACTCAATAGGAAAGGTATATAAACAAGTTCGGAAAGACTCAGGGTTTACAGGATCGGTTTGTGAGAGATTCCCGAAACCGTACGTGTACCCGTAAGAAAAGGGTCCTCAAAAACCCAAAAAGGTTAATTGAATAAGGTTTACACAACACCTTGTTGCTTGAAAAGGTCCATGCATCTTAGCTCTAGATTGAAGGCATAAGGCAAAAATAAAACCACTAAACAAAGAAAGAACAACCAGAAAATACTCATTTAAAAGTGTTAACTGACAATCCATCTAAGAACGATAAGAAATTAGCTAGATGATCAGAGACACTTTGCCAATAAGTATACCTCACCAATTTTCACTCAACCAGGATTTTTGTGATTGAGATTTCAACCTTGTGATTAATTAACACAAGTATGAGCCTTTAGCTCATTAAATAAAAATTGTTTTCGATTATCTTTCTTCTTTCGAGACTTTGGAGAAAAACCATTATGATGTGAAAAGTTGTCATAAAATTTACTGTTATCAAAATATGACTCATAATATCGATTATCAAAATATGACTCATAATATCGATTGGATTTTAGTTTAAGGTTAAATTTGTAAAAAGCTTACATCTTGTAAAAGATAAAGCCATTTATAAGTGTTGGAAGAATTTTGGCTAGATAATGTGGCAGTTGAATTTCTATCAAGATGTTGACAATTTCTTTACAACCTTCAACTAACTTTTTTAGATTATCATTATCTTTGCACTTTTCTTCGATACTTTGTACCCACGGCCGACCCAGCATCATATTATGGATGGAAAACCCTAAATAAGGGTTTGCGGCGAATCATTATCTCCCTATAGATGGAGGGTGTAGATGTAGATTCAAAGGGCCCAGCATTCAACGATCCCAATTTGAAGAAGGAAAATTCATCACCCAAACAAGGAGTGGCGCCGCGAAAACCAAAATCCTTTCCATCTTCTCGGCATGACGATTATATTTTTTGTTAAGATGTCTCCCATGTTATGCTAAACATGCGTGGTTACATTTGAGGAACTCACGTTTTCATGGGATGAACTGACCTTCTTGAAAGCCGGGGATCTCATCGTAGGTTTCCAACTCCGCTGCGGCACACTGCCCCAGGCCGATCTCAACCACTCAACTTTGCGGTTAGTACGAAAACCAATGCCATCTACATACACGTCCGGTCGGTCCTCTCAGACATACACCTCTTCTTGAATAAATCTGGCGTCATTAGGTGTGATACTTCACAAGTATCGACTTCAACAAAGGAATGTTTATTCAACAAGCTTTTTCAACATAACTTTACATCTCCACTACAAAAAAGGATATACTTTCAACCACAAGATCAAATCAAGGGTGATTAGATCATAAGCAAGCCAACACCTTCCACAATCTCAACACCTTCTTCGCTTCCCCTCCCTAAGATCGGCTCCTTCTCCTTGGCCCAGAAACAAGTGCATTAGTCTTGCACTGATTGATCTCTCGAATCTACAAGCACTCACCGCGGGTGCATTTGTTTAAAGGTTTAAATTCATTCCTCATCCACCCCAAATTACCAAATTCTACGAGTAGTTTTCACCCATAAACAATTGGCGATCAATCATTGATCTCTCGGTTCTGAGAATCGAATTCTCAATTCTTCGGTTTTCTGAATCCTCACAGAATCATGGATATCATGGGAAGCATTGGAATGTTGGAGGATGTCTTGGCAAATCAAGCGATATGAAGGGTCGCTAGATGGTCCGGCCCGAAGGAAACTCCACGAAGGAAAAAGACTTGTCAGGGGTACCTTGAAGTTGGATAAAGAAATGGAACTGAAACACGGATCCTGTCTCAAGACCCTTGGTGGACTCATCGATTAATGCTACAACGACAACGAACCACAAGAGCAAGTGCTAGATGCTCATTGGCACCAACTCCTAGCCCATTATTGTGTGTACTTATCAAAATATGACTCATAATATCGATTCTTACTGCATTGCTTAATATTCAAGATCAAGTCAAAATCAAAATTGCTCATTCCTTTGGTCAAGGGCATGAAATGGTATAAAGTTGACATTGAAGAATTTTGGCTAGATAAAGTTGACATGTTGACAATTTCTTTACAACCTTCAACTAACTTTTTTAGATTATCATTATCTTTGCACTTTTCTTCTGATACTTTGTTCATATCATCTGAATCATTATCTCCCTTTTTGAAGAAGGAAAAACAAGAACGTTTAGAGATGAACGCCAAGGCGGTCGTGTGGTGATCCTTTCTCAGACGGTTTTTGTTAAGATGTCTGTTATGCTTCTGGCATTTGAGGAACTCATTGAACTGACCTTCCTGGTAGCATACACAGGGTAAGTACGAAAACCAATTGGTTTAGACATACGAATGTCAGTTACACCTTTGAAAATTAAATCTAAGGTGTGTTGAAGTTGAACAAAGGAATGTTTATTCAACCTAGAGTTTCCCTTTTGTTTAACATAACCTTTTACCTCAAAAAAAGGATATACTTTCTGATCACAAGGGTGATTAGATAGTACAGTCTTAACAGTCTCATTAGGAGATTTATTCCTTCCATGTGATGTATAACTTCCTTGATTAGAGGAGGAGACTAACACATCTTTTCTGATAGGAATTTGATTTTACTTCTGGAGCTGGAACTTTTTCAGTTGTAGCAGAAGTACATGGTATATTAAACTTCTTAGAGCATCCTTGAATAGAGAGTTTACTCAAGCGATGTTCTATTTCCAAAGCATCCTCTTTGAGGCTTGCCTCGAGAACCATACGTGAAGAATGATTTTCAGTATTTTCTTTGAAATTACAGTCTCTTACTACACCAAGAAGAACATTGACATGATGTTTCAACCGATTAAATCTATCAGCTTGGATTCTAACCAGATTAGAATCATTTCACTCTCTTCAGCTGTATCCCGTTCATTAATAGAGACAAACTCTTTTGAAGGGTAATCGGAATAACACATGTCGGAGTCTGTCTGTCTTGTTTGAACACAAGGTTCGTCTATATTTGAGATTGAAGAATCTTTCTCTTTAATAGAAATAGACGAGACAGAACTTTTGTTTCTGGTGACGCGTTTAACAGAGATAGTACTCTTGTCCATAGAGTCAGATCGCTACAAATACAGACTTATAAGGTCTTTAAACGTGTTTGCATGCTCTGATACCAATTGAAAAAGCGGGGGTACAACAACCACACCCAATATTTCGATTAGCAATCTGTATGGACTAACTCCAATATACTTTCAAGAGAATCAACTAGACTCAATCTTAACAAAGTATATCAAAGAGTTATATCTCTCTTTCTCGATTCAATTCTTACTCTAGCAAATAGAAATCTGCGAGTCTAATTGAATACAAGAGAAATCACTTGAACGGTACCAAAGACCAATGTTCAAGGATCTATCAATTTCAATCAACAACCAAAGGTCGGATTTCCCAATTGATTGATTCAAACGCACAACCTGTGATATTTCAATTATATAACAAAATATAATGCGGAAAAGAAATAACACAGACACCAGAAGTTTTGTTAATGAGGAAACCGCAAATGCAGAAAAACCCCGGGACCTAGTCCAGATTGAACACACATTGTATTAAGCCACTACAGACACTAGCCTACTACAAACTAACTTCGGTCTGGACTGTAGTTGAACCCCAATCAATCTCACGTATAGTTGCGCTCCTTACAGCTCTGATCCCAGCAGGATACTACGCACTTGATTTCCTTAGCTGATCTCACCCACAACTAAGAGTTGCTACGACCCAAAGTCGAAGACTTTAATAAACAAATTTGTATCACACAGAAAAGTCTACGATATTAGATAAATTCTGTCTCCCACAGAAATACCTACGAGTGTTGTTCCGTCTTTTGATAAATCAAGGTGAACAGGAACTGATCGGTTGTCAGCCGAGCAAAAATAATTTCACTTTCTCACTCTACTAAATATAAATGAAGTACGTGGTAAGAAAGAGTTCGTTCCCACAGAGAGGCTTTTGTTGTTATAAAATTTCAGTGTCTTAGTAACCAAGGGGGGAATTTTTGTTTTAACAAAGCAATAAAAATAATTGAAAGCAATAAAATAATTTAAATAATCAATAAGGAGAAGATATTGGTCACGGGATAGTATTATTCACAAACATGTATTTTCATCAGTGACTAGAATTGGTATTTTAATCTCTCATTTACTAAAATTCCTAGGATACCTTGATCGCAAGTATATCCCGCTAATTCCCTGATTTCATCACAACCACATTAAAACATGCATATGTGAATTCTTCCTAGAAAGCAACCTAAAGTGTAAAAGAACAATTAAGTTTAACTCCCTAAAAGCACTAAGTTCTATGGAATAAGACTAATCAAGGCAATCAAACGTGTAAAAGCACTAATTCGATTTAACCAAGGTTATGATTCATTTGTGACTAGTAGGATATATCACTACAAGCACTACCCACAATTATGCTACTTAGAATCAGGGATAAATAACTTTTTCGTATTGAAAACCCTAATATAGATTTAGAAATGAATGCAAATCGGATTGATTCCGGACTCAACCAAACAAACAATCAAATCATATAACAATATAAACCATGAATCATAAACAGTAAATTACTGAGACAAAACTAATGCATTGAATCAAATATCATGTTGAGAAATAAACTTTATCCCATAACCAATAATATGTGTTTAGCTACTCATAACTTTTGAGTTCATCATAATCATAATCAATAATAAAATGAAGAAGATGAAAAACAAATGAAAGCAAACCCTAGTCGCCGCTCTCCAAAACTCCCAGTAGAATATACGTCATTAGTCAAAAGAAGAAGCTTTTCCTTTTTGTAGCCTTTCCTCTTTCCAAAACTAGGTCTTCAAAGCCCAAAGTCCAAGTGGTCCACCCAGCCCATATGTGAGAAAAACCCAAGTGAAAATATGTCCCAAATGTAGTTGCCAGAAAACTGGTATTATGGCCGAAAATTGGTCGGAGAATGGTCGGATAAGTATCTTAGGTGACCGGAAAAGTCCACCCGGTCACCGTTCACAGTTAGTCAACTTGATCATATCAAATGAGTCGACTCGGTCAAAGTAACGAGTCAGAACCGAGTCAGACATGAGTCAGATAGTCAGGTGAACTGACTAGGCTAACTGGTCTGAGTGAGGTCAGTCTTGAGCAATTGCGCAAGCCACAACCTTTTGTTGCACCATCTTGCTTCACAGTTTCACGGCTAACACATAATTGCACTACGCTGCACTGTAACTCACTCCTTCCACATCAGTCACCACCAATTCTGTATGCATCTCATTATGCATCTTCTTCTCAACTCAAACACCCACCAGACAACCTGCAATGCCATTTCACATATCCTTTCCGCAACAGCTACTTCATCTCCAACTGTAACTGCAATCTCTCATCGATCCAATCCTGGCAGCAACACAACAACCCCTCAGCTCAGCTGCATCTTCTTGTTGTCAATGCTTATGATTCATTCCACCCGATGCAGCATTCTCTGCAATTCAATTCAATCCTCACAGCCACAACCAATACCTCCTGCAACACATTCCTTGAACAGCCCACCTGCAACAAAGATCGGTTCTACATTGGCGATCGCACTAGCACCTGAGTATGCTCCATTAGCAGCAAAAACAACTTGAACTGCAGCTCTTTCATCCTCCTTGTATCCTTGACTCCTACACAGTCATCTAAACCCTTCTTGAGCCAACACAACATCTGCAAACCCATTCTCAGCTGTAACAACTTCAATTGCAACCACCACCTTCTTAATTGCTCAACAATGCCCAGAATCAACACTTCTATCTACTCTCGCAAGTCAACTCAAAACCACAAAGCATTACTCCTCAGGCCATCTCAGTTCATCATCAATTTCATTATCAAAACCCCCCCATCATCTCTGAGATTCGTCACAAATCCCACTCTTCATTCATTATTCATCACCATTTCAGTTTCACCATCTTCATCTGAATATCACCAGTTGTAGTTCTTAATCACCACCAACACAAGCGTACAAATCTCCACTCTTGACCGCATTCACGGAATCTGTAACATCTTGAATCCATCTACAACAATCATTGGCAGCATCAGCTCAGCAAACCCCATCGATTCATTACAACCACACAATCAACAACATCTCCCTGAGTTAAAATTCTTCATCTGATATTTACAGAAATGGCAAACCCTAACTGCAACCACCAGCTAACTGCAACGGCAGTTCTCCATCTGGTACTTGATTTAACAGCAGCACCAACTCCACTACTGTATCACCATCGAACTCCCAATTCCATGGATTTAAACTATGACCAAAACCCATCATCAATTTCATCTTTTCTTCTTCAGATCCCATTTAAAAACAGATCAATCAACCTCTTGAATCTTCTCAAGCGTCAGCAATTCATCATCCGCAGCTCTGAAATCCGTCAAAACCCTTGAATCATTTTCGAACCCTGATCAGATTCTTTCTTCACTTTAATCCAGAAACCCATCTGTAATTCAAGCCATTCCTTCTGCCATACACAAATTCAGCTCAAACCCATCATTAATTGACCATCAATACCTACAGAAACAGCTCTAATCTCCATACTCATATCAATTCCGCCATCTTCATTTAGATTCAAACCTGCATTCTTCTCTGGATCTTCTCTTCATCATCTTGTTCTTAACTGCAACAGATTCAAAGCTCTCATCTGTCTCAACTCGTCTGAGTTCTTCTCACAAATCCTTGGAAACAACTACAGACGATCAATTCCTCTAATCTCTCCCTTTTGTCTGAGTTTCATTGCCTCCATGGCTATTTTCTTTCTTCTCTGAATTTGAGAAGTAAAGTAGATCGGAATGTAATAATTGAGAGCATCTGAAATTTAGGGCTAGGTAATAGCCAAAAGAGCTATAGGCACCCAGAACCCGGATAAAGGCTATCCAATTACTATTTGGCCTGTCAGTCTCAGAAAACTGACAGTTCATTCATCACTCCTTCTTGCGACCTAAGTCGGCTCCATGGATCATTCGTCTGTGAATTGACCTTTTTGCGTTTTACACTCCAAGTGGACGATTTCTCCTTCTTTTGCTCCAAATGACTCCAAAGTACCTAAACACTCAAAAGTAAACATAAGATACATATTTTATAAGAGAAAAAGCAAAGAAAGCCTAAACAATATTTATAAATCTAGGTGTTTTACAACACCTATCAGGAACCAATTGATAACCCAGACTTATATTCCCGAAGAAAAGTGATGAGTGCCAAATAGTGCATATTTCTACACCTTTTTATTGGCTTTTAACTCATCTTTTGCGCTTTAAAATCATATATTATCCCAAATTTTGTGTTTTCATTGTTTTCAAGAATAAATTCTTGTACTAATTAATTTTGTGTTTTTAGGTACTAAATAAAGCTTGGAAGAATTAAGGAGCCAAAAGGGTAAAGAATTGGTGACAACGGAAGAGAGACGACAAGTGAAGAATGTTGTTTGCACCTCATCCGCAAGTGAAGAATGTTGTTTGCAAGCTAAAACTAGACGTGGGCTTGAGATATTAGCTTTGAAAAAGACACGAGCTTAGAAGAAATACAAACTAAGACCCAAACCCGGTGCCATGTCTAGGCCGTCAGATTTAGCATAACTGCACAATATCCAACATCATATCCGTTCGATGCATCAACGTTTGTTGCTTACGCTCAACACCATATCCTCCTATTTTCTCCCTTGTACGAGTAGAAGCCAAACACACCTTCACTTCGTCTTTTCTTCCTTACATGCTCTGCAAAAACCATCAATCACTTCCATTTCCGACCACGGCCAACCTTTCAGCCACCCTATGCAATCAATCAACCTCCTAGCCTCTTTCTATCTCCATCTTAGCTTCTTATCCAGAACAGTAACCCTAGAAGCTAGGATTGAGAGAGATGGAGTTAGGGTTATATTCAAGAGCTAAAGCAAATATCAAATCAAGAGTTGCAGAGAAGAAGCAGAGGGGACAAGAAATTCTGGCAGTTATGGTGAGTGGGTATCTATCAATTTGTGAATTGAAGTCTAATTGGGAGATTTTCATGTATAAATAGGGATGAGAATTGTATGAAAGACTCATGCCCGGATTAGCCGGTGCACCAAGTAGTAGTTTATGTTTGTTTTCAGTATTATCATCATGTTCTAATTTCATAACTAGGGTTTAGATGAAACCCTGACTTTCTGTTATGTTATTCATATTATTTATGTTACTCTTGAATGTTTAAATTGTTTTAAGATAGAATTGAATCTTAGTACGTCGACATTTTACTTTCACAGTGTATGCCATATATCCATTATAGTTAGAATCCCACTGTGTTGATTATGCTGCAACTCAAGCTTAACCAGACTGTTATTGATCCTTAGACTAATTGTGCCTTGAGAAGACAGTTAGTGCTTTGGAAAGATACCTTAGTTGTGACTGAACTATCCATTGGTGAAACACCTTAGGTAAGTGGAAGACTTGACACTTCTCCCTTATCTGTTACAAGGACAATAATAATATAATTAGTTGAGTACATAATGTGAGTTAGTGGTGGATTTGACAATCCTAGTGTTTTCTTTATCATTGCTTTGTATTCTGTTTTACTATTTCAGTCACTACCAACCTATCAGTCGTATCGACACCCAAAACAACCCCTTTTGTATTACTCTTGTTTTGAATCAGTTTTAGTAAGACCGTAGCTTCAACTTACACCCACCTTGTCCCTGTGGATCGACCTGTATTTGCACTATACACAATAAGGCACTGTGCACTTGCAGTCATTGTAGGTACTGTTTATAAGCCTACCAAATAGCCTAGTATTATCAATCACCTCACAATAATCTTAATAGACGCGGCGAAAGAAGATATTGTGGAATCACAAACGATGAGACGAAGATGTTTGTGATTAATTTTATATCTTGCCTATCGGAGATATCAATCTCAAGCTAATCGTTACGATTGTACTCAATACGATAGAAACAACAAGATCAGATCACACAACTACAAGAAAGTAGTATCGGTATGGCTTCACAATCCCAATGAAGTCTTTAAGTCGTCAACCGACAGGATCTCGGTATAAACCTAAGGTTAAATGAGAATCGACTCTAGCTTATATAACTAGTATCACACAGGAGGTGTGGGGATTAGGTTTCGCAGTTGCTAGAGTTGTCCTTTATATAGTCTTTCAAATCAAGGTTTGCAATCAATGTTAGCTTAGTAACAAAGCATTCAATATTCACCGTTAGATGAAAACCTGATTAGATTCAAGCTAATATCTTTCAACCGTTAGATCGAAAACTTATCTTGTTACACACAAATGAAATGCACGTTTTAGGTTTGTGTAACCATACCCAAACATGTACATTTGTTGGTTCAATAGTAGCTAACCAAATGGTTAGCCATATGAGCACTTTCATATTAACCATATTTTTTTTCACCATAACTAGTTCAAATGACTCAAATGAACTAGTTAGAGAGTTGTTCAATTGCTTAGATCTTATAGAAGTATACAAGACACAATCGAAGCAAAAACGATTTGATTCACTCGAATCGATTCATGAACTTTATAGCCACGGTTTACAAACTTGTATTCCCTAGTTAATATAAGTATAAGTTCACGAATAATCGTTTTTACAAAATAACCAACCTAAGTACGCGGACTTAAGTACCCGGAATAAGTTTGTAAGTAATTCACAAACTCCAGCAGATTTTCTCGGGAAGAGAACCTCCGACAGTACGCAGACTGGGTTCGCGGACTCTGTTCCGGAATCCTGAGCAGCAAAGTACGCATACTTTGGTTCAAGGAATAAGGACTTATACATGTATGTGTTTCCACACAATGCTTATATCCAACAATGGTTATATAATCTAAACTCTCATTTCAATCATTGAAACATTCTTAGAGGACATTATATAGTTTTTATTCACAAACTATTTTTCGGAAAAGCCATTTTCAAGTAATTGAAACATAAAATGACTTTCGTCACTAGTTAAAGATGAACTTGGCCAAAGCGAAAGCTTACCAACACATATTTCGAGAAATAGATAAGCGAGATAAACTCGGCTCGAAATAGCAAATGTGTATAATCAAAGTCTACATAGCAAAACGACTTTTGTCTCAAGATAGGAGATAAAGTTGATAGACTTTTGAGTGATAGATAAGTTCAAGTCTCCACATACCTTTTAGTCGATGAAGTTCCGCCAGTTCCTTGAGTAGTTCTTCGTCTTGTATGATGACTTCCATGGAGTTCTTAGGCTCAACTACACTTTTTATCCTAGTCCGAGACTTAGCTATAGTAGACTAGAAATGAGAGTTTGACCGAGCAGTGCTCTAACAGGAACTAGGACTTCCATTAAGCAGAACGACTATGGATGTTGTTGAGATACACTGATAGATAGGATTGCAAAAGGATTGATCAAAACCAAAAGCTTTCATAGTTTTAATTAGGAAATCCCAGTTGACCCTATCAAAGGCTTTAGACATGTCAATTTTGATTCCCATCCCAGCATGTTTACCCTTCTTTTTCTTAAAGGAATGTATTATT